>CM040129.1:204476255-205116648 GCA_022559845.1 Amorphophallus konjac
GTGGTGTGGGTATAAGAGAAGCTGCAACGTCCACAGAGATAGCACAATAATCAAAAGGAAATGCACATAATAATAAATAAATCAAACTGCTACAAGGTCCACAGTGTCTCATGTCCAAAGAAAGTACAGTCAACAGGAAAAAGTACAACTACACGGGGCATCCCCCGGCGTACAACAACACGGGGCATCCCCCGGAGTACAACTACGCGGGGCATCCCCCGGTCTCGGGCAGACTGGCAACTAACCCTGGCTGGAAGACCCACGCTGAAACTCGGCCGTGCCTCCCGCCGACCCCTGCCTCACCTGAAGAGCAAGGGTGAGCCTCATCTCAATGGCCCAGGTAGGGATCCCGCGAATCCCCACCTCGCACGGAAAAACGAGAGGAAGAAGGGAAGAAACTCCTACCAAGCGATGAGTCCGGTAGAATCCGACAAGCTAACAGTTAAATAAACGGAAAAGTCGCCTACCTAACGGTACCGTAGTACGGAAACCATGCGGCCAACAAACCACGAGTCCACGCTGCCAGTTGAACAGGAGCACCATCCACAAGAAGAACGACCGGATGCGTCCCCTGACATCTTACACCGCGTCACAATGTGTCTAGCTACAACGCCCCGGGCGCGAGACTCAGACACGCCAACAAGTACCACAACAAGGAACTAGCTGGGGTCGCACTCGTCAGTGCGTGCCCTAAGCCCCCAACTACGTGTGCACACACAGACCATCTGCTCTAGGTCGGGGTCCTCTAGCTGGTTTTTCCCCCCACCGGACTCTGGTGGCAAAGGCAAGGGGCCCTACGGTAACCAGCCTAAAAACCGCGTCACACTGGGTCTCGCTCTCCACCACTCCCAGGTGGGTCCGCACACGCTGTGCGCAGAAAGCTACGACTAGTGGACAGGTCACTGGAAGTAAGGACTAATCCACGGAAACCACCGACCAAACACTAGCACGGACTCACGATGATCATACGATAGGCATAGATGCCGGGGACACGCATGAGGTCCAACCGTCCCTCAAGTCACGCGGCACCCTTACCGAGGTAAACCTGACTCTCCGGGGAACCCCGGGCGCCCCTGTGGCCCTCACTGGGTGCCCACGGCATCCCTAGGGCCACACGCCACAACCGGGTCCGCAACTCACCCAACCGGAGGTCACGCTATCCACAAAACACGGTTCGGGGAGGGGATGGTCGCGCTAGGTTCCCTAGCGCGACACCGAAGAACGCGCTAGCTAAGGCTAGCGCGATCTTTCATGTCGCGCCGCCCAAAGCCAGCGCGTTCACACCTGAACGCGCTAGTTTTGGGTAGCGCGATCTGGACATCGCGCTACCTGAACCAGGCGCGTTCCCCACCGCCTTACTGTTCGTCTTCTCAGACGGACACGCTCGGACGACATGGCGCGTTCATCAAGAACGCGCCACTGGACTATAGCGCGACAACGGGCCGAGCCCGGTTCGCGAATTACGGCCGGAAATCACAAAACCACGCCCATTCACCCCCTTTGGTGAAGGGGAAAACAATGGGGAATCACCCCATAACACCGTAGCATGCATCTAGGACCCCCAAATCGATCAAAAACCTCATGAATCGACGGATCCGGCGCTCAAACCCCAACATGGAAATAACCCCCCCCCCCCCCCCCCCCCGGCATGAATCTAGCCCCTCTCGGCCTCTCCACGGCCTAGAAATCACGGGGAATGCTAGGAAGAGGATAAGGATTCGTCCCCCTACCTCAAGGAAGCACGAAATCCACCGAAACACCGCCGAAATCAAAGATGAAGCTTTTACTCCCACGAACGCCCCGCCTCCCGCCGCGAAAAGCACGCCACCGGGACCGCCTTGCCGCCGCCCGCCGTTGCCGGAGTGAGGGGGGGCCGCGTCTCGGTCGCTCGGGGGAAGAAGATCGGCCGCGGGGGAAGGGTGAGCTCTCACGGTTGAAGGAAGGAGGGAGAAGAAGAAAAGAAAAAGGTAAAAGAAAAAGAAAAAGAATTGATATATATAGAAAATCCGAAAAATATCAAAAATACCGAAAAATAGAAAAATACACCTCCTCGACCGTCTCGACGCGCTGATCGCAACGGTACCACTCGCGGGCTGGTGAACGACCCGGTTCCACCCGCTACAGGGTTCCGAAGGATTCGCCGAAACCCGTACGCGGAAATCGGAAAACGCGCACGGAAAAGCCACGGACACACTCCGGGCCCTCCGAAACGACTCCGGATCGCGCCGATCCGAACACGAAAGATGTCCGAAATGAAATTTCGGACACAACATGGTCAGACACTCCGACAAACCAGATCCGAGACCCATAACGAAGGATCCGAAAGATCCGGGACATTACACCACAGCCTAATACTTTTCTCGCAGCAGCTGTACAAGAGGTAGTGGGAAAGGGAGATGACATCCATGTGCAGTTGGGTGGTGACGAGTCAGCAATGTGACGTGATGATGAAGTTAATTTGGATGAAGACCTCGTCATTGGGGGTGGAGACACATCGTATGCGTACGATGATACAACATGGGAGCGATTGATGCAACCTCCATCAATTGAGCGTCCACCGCCATCTCAAGTGAATTAATATATGAAAATCGAATCGCATATTTGATTAGATAGCGTAGTCATATATTGATGTATGATGATGTAAGAAATATATTACAGGTCGGTCCGACAAATAACAACATTACAGGAGAACAGTGGTCCCGAGTTGCTGCACCGCGGCACTCAATATATGCAGAACCCAGAAGGTTATCAACTTCAAGAGAGGCTAGGGGGAGTTCCTCATTTAGAGAGGTGAAATTATATTGTCATTTCTACATTTATATGTTATATTTTATTGGTAATTGAATATATTATTATTTCAATTGTGTAGTATTCGGGTAGCATCGAAACAACCATCTCAGTATGCTGCGCCACGACGCTCAACATCTAAGACACCTAGTCAGTCGTCTCAGGTATACGTACAGACTTACACAGTATAAAGTAAATTGAATAGTTATCTAACAAGGCTTCTGCTTCTCAGGTATACAGAGGGACACAACATGCATCAGTTAAGCCGCCCCCTGCTCCACAGAAGAAAAAATCATCATGGACCACATTATTCAGAAGCAATAAGGACAAGGAACCACTATTAAATCTGATAGATATTGCAGACATGGAGACATTAGATCCCAATGCAGATGACGACACTCCCGAGCCATCTGTTGTGCCCCGCATTAGTGGGAGTCATGATTCCGATGATGATAGTACACCGACAGGGTCTTCATCCCATGGAGGTGGCCGTTCTCAAGGTGGTCAATGGAGTCGTCGTGAGGATACTAGTGCTGGTGGCAGAGAGTACAGCAGTGGTCATAGTAGATGTAGTGGGGGCCGCGAACATGCCGCATGGACAGAGGAGCAGCACTTCACACATGCCACGCAAGATGAGGACCACGGTGCTCCACCCCAGGGACGAGGCGGATAGCTGATCATTGGGATCCCTACTATGGAAGTTCGATTGCAGACAGTACTAGCTATCAAGACATGTTGTCTGATTTTGAGAGGATGAGCATACATGACTCTCAGGGATCTGGAAGCTCGTATAGACGGTCATGGCCGCAACAGCCGATGTATCATGGCGATTCAGATAGCAGTAGTTCATTTTTTCCATCGTATCCATATCCTTATGTCATAGCTGCGCCAGCACCGGTCGTGTACGCACAAGGTTCGCAGCAGTACCAGCACTACGTACGCATGTACTGGGAGAACTATGCAGGTTCAATGCACTATGAAGACTATCTGTCCTATGTGCGGACCACATTTAATGTCAGATTATTTGGAGATGTGATGTGGCCCAATTTGAGTCCATATGATTAAGTGTATGTAACATGTGGTTATACTTATAACTAACTAATAATTAGTTATAAATTTCTTCATATCTTGAGTTTTGTACTTGTCATTGAAATTTCTAATGTAGATTTTTACATCATTTGCAGGTCATCATGGACGGACGGCGTCACCCTGCGTGGGAGCATGGATACTCTGTTGAGGGTGATGGACATGTGCACTGTAGATACTGCGAACATCGCGTCACCGGCATACACAGATTTGCGGAGTACCTTGCGGGAGTGGGACGCGATGTTCGTGCATGCGACCGAGTTCCGGGAGATGTCCGACAGTCCTTTCGGACACAGTTACAGGCAGGATATGGTTCTCGTAGCAGACCCAGGACATCATCTTCTACGTCCATAGTACCCCCACCACGAGCACCGGGCGGAGCAGGATCTTCCTCCACGTCCAGAGTTCGAGCAGCACCAGTACCAGCACCAGTAGCACATGATAGAATTGAATGTACAGATGTAGTGAAGATTTTTTTTAGAGATTTTCATATATCATCCACCGTTGCACATGACCCATCATTTGTACAGATGGTTACATATTTTCAGTCCCACCCACATGTACCTCCACCCACTAGGATAGAGTTAGATTATACGGGTGATCAGTCTCATGTATCTGATGATGAGTTTTGAGATTCGGGCTTCACAGATGAGGAGGATGAGTGAGTTTTTGTATTTTATACTTCATGAATGAATGCCATTATTATGTCACTGTTTACTTTAACATATTAAGTAATTTAAGTGAATTTTTTATGTTTTATAATAAGATGTTTAATTAAGAGGTGTAATATATTTATTTTTATACAATTAATTATGTGTAATTTAATATGGATCTATTATCATAAAAAATCCTACATTCTAATATATATATATATATATAATATTTAATCTTTAAATAAAATTTTATTAATTTTTTTTAAAAAATTAAAAAATCACGCGTCGAGAGTACGAGAGGACGGACCGGATCGCTGTGCGACCCGGCCGACCCAACCCGTCCCGCGTCGAGATCGGATCGGCCAAGTCGACAAACCCTGGTTCAAATAACTCTTTAAAATCTCAAGTTTTTAATAAAATAGCCGCATATCATTACAAAAAGCCCTTCATGCATTTACAAAAAAGCCCCTAAAATGGTCTTGTAACTTTGAGGACTTAAAAATAAATATCCAGGTTAAAGGATAATTTGTAAATTTGAAATATTATAGAGGTAAAAAACTAAAAATACATCTATAAAAGATTATTTTATTATTTTTAAATAAAAATTTTATTCTCAATCCGATGAGATACTATATCGAACATGATAAGTATTTAACCGAAACTAGCGCATCGTATTTAACCGAAACTGGCGCGATGCAGTATGCCGGTCAGACAAATCTCTTGTCACCAACTAGACTGTTCTGGAACAAATTACAGCATGAATACTCCAGCACTGTATTTAAAAGGGACCATGAACTCTTGATAAAATCCAACTCTTCACTAACCGTGTTGATCAGAACAGTAGGGTCCTCTTTGACAAAGAATTAGAAAAAATCGAGTTAATTTAAATTTAAATAAATTATTTTATTTTCTATTTTGAAACATATCGAAGTTAACGTGAAATAAGTCGTTCTATCTTTTGACTAGAACGAGTTATTCTACATAAACTTAATCTAGATTAGGGGGTGAAAATTTTTAATTTTTTTTACATATATATCTTTGTAAAATTTGATTTTGTCAAATACATCTTTTATCAGAATATATTATCACGAATATCCTCGAGATATGAATAATGTCACGATTATACTCTTGCCGTAACTCTCGTATGTTTAACATGAGTTAAATACGAGTTAAAAAGTAAAATTTTTGTATGTATATCATTGTAAAATTTGATTTTATCAAATATATCTTAAATCTAATGACCGTAGAAGATATATTTCACGAAATATTTTTTTCCGTCGACGACGGTAAATTAAAGAGATATAACCACGTCATTTCAATATAAATAAAGGGTATTCGTGATAATATGTTCAGATGAAAGATATATTTGATAAAATTAAATTTTACGAAAATATATATATATATATGTAAAAATCTCAAAATTTTAACCAATCTTGTTGATCTGTATTTTTATTTATTCTCCAAATTAAGATATTTTATTTTACTATCGTTCCATTATCAAAGAGCCCTATAAGACGATGCTTCGAATCCCACTAGTAATTGGATTCCACGCGACCACCCCGCTGCACATTCCAGATGTCCTTCATGGAATCCGGGGAGGGAAGACGGAGCAGTGGAGGGGCTTGCTGTTGCCGGACGTGGAGAGACTTGCCGGAGCCACAGGGGAGCGGAAGAGGGAGTGGCCGGCTGGGAGAGCGCGGAGCTGGAGGGCGCGGGCTGGGGGAGGGGGGTGACGGGGAGCCGTGTTAAACATCTACGCTGTCAATTTATACCATCCAAAGGAGATTCTCAACATTGCTTTTCAACCCCCAAACTCTGTGTTTTTTCCTAATTTTGGCTTGATAATCTGATTCCTGCCGCAATGGATGAACCAAAAGCATTTCCGAATGCCATGTTAGTCTATAGAGCAGTTAGCTCAGATAAAGTTCTCAGAAGCGACACAAATGCCCGTGAAGGATCATAGCTCCTCTATTTCACTGGCTACCAATAAGAATACAGAAATGTCCTCTTTACGCATATACAGTTCAAAATGTTTCACCATTTTTTCCATGTATATGACTCATTAAAGGTCTGTTAGCTGGAGTCATTGAAATGCATCAGAACAAGGTGATAAAAGCACGGTCGATTTTTTTTTTTTTTTTGCTGATGGAATTAAATAAGTGGAAGTCATGAGGATGTTGTGGATGCCCACCTTTTTTTTGTTTCATCTTTTTATCCCAGTATGAGCGAGGTTCAAAAGAGAGAAACAATCAGTCAAGAAGGTATGCTGCAGTGTACTAGAAAAATCCCATTCCATTTGCTTAATCATCATCATCACCACTAATATCAAACACACTGCATTGGACTGTTGAAGTTATGTTAGCTACTGAGGGCTTCCCTCTCTCAGCAACGAACGTGGAAAGTGGTGATCTTTTCTTACCCGATGAAAGGCCAAGTTTGGTTGCTGCGGTAAGAAGGCGCTTCCCAACTTCATTTCTGCCAAGCTCTCCTGAAGTTTTCACATGAAGATCAAAAGATGATGGAAGACTCCTTGGTACACAGTCGGTGAAGGACTGAGTTGCAAGACCAGCCACATTTATGTAATCAGTTGCATTATCCTTCAACAATTTGACACTGTCATGTTTATGAGTCCCACACTCATCAATGGGTACATGGATAGGGGCATTTCCCCTCCCGCTATCAAGGCACATGCTTTGCCCTTTCGAAACCACCATCTTGCATCTAGTTACATCTGTCTTCTTCATGGCTTTAAGGCTGTTCTCAAACTTCTCCAAAGAGGAAGCACTAATATCAAAGGAGGCTGCCCTATTTGATGACGATCCCTTAACCTTCATACAGTTTCCTCCAAGATTGTTAATGTTGTTAACTCTCTCCCATTCAAAGTTAACACTGTGTGAATTCACCTCATCAAAATCAGAAAAGTAAGTTGAAATGATGCCCGTGATGGAAAGTTTCCCAGACATGCTTCCACATGGAGCAGCTTTGCTTGATAAATTGCTTCTCATTTCGCTGTCCTCTAAAGTTTGGTCATATGCATCCTCTGCACTGTTACTTTCAGTTATCCTCCTTTGCCTTCTGTCACTAGATAGGAGCATTGCTTTTAGTTGACCTTTGTTGCATCTGCATTTATCGCTTCCCCGTTTAACAGCATTGTGATCTACATGAATGTCTAGAGATGTTCTACAACACCGTTCTTCGGTATGTTCTGCTGAATAACTAATGTATAAATCCATATCCTCCTGCTCTAGGTCAGGAGCAAGCTTGCAAGGTTCTCCTTCATGAAGGCATTCTTTTTTTTCACTGTCCTGTATTATGTGTGGCCTAGCTGCTGACTGTCTCCCCATATCCTCCACCAAAGAGATATCCATGAACAGAACCCATGCTCTCCTCAGACCACTAAAGGCATTCCAAATAGGCATCGAATCAGGAAGATGGTAATGTTGGAGTTTTCTTTTTACCTGCAATATAGATAAAAACCTCAGAGGTTATGGCCATAATGATTAATGATTGCTGCACCATGCTGAGGGGGAAACACAAAGTCCATGGGAATAAGTGTATACCCTCGGCTGCAGATAAAAGAATGACAATCTGGGGAAGGCAACCCGAAGGACATACCATCAAAGCCTGAATCTTGATTTCTCCAAGTCTTGGAAAACAAGTGGAATGCTCCTTTCTGAGTTTCTCTGAAGAAGAATTGCCGACTGGTTACTTCTTTGAAGTTTAATGCACAGAAGAATACTTTGGCGCTTCATCTTACAATTTGCAACCTAACTACACTACAATACAAAAACACACTTTTGAATGTTTATTAGCAGTTGATGGCCATTTATAATATTGTCTAAAACCCTTTGGTTGCAAGCTGGTCCTTATATCTAGCCTAGATTGGCACGACACAGAACTAATGCAAAGAAGGGTATGAAGTATGAACAAAAACCTTAGAAACATAATGGCAACCAAAGAATTTATCTGTTTAAATGATAGCAAACTTCTGAGAAGTAGCTCTATGGCTTGAAAAAGCCACTTGCCTCTTTTTAGTGTGGACAAAGGTAAATGAGTTTGAGGGGAAATGAAATTCCCTGAATCGATGAATTATCATTGTGCTTTTGAACACCAAGAGTAAACCCACCCACCCAGGATCAGGTTCGAATCACTGGTAGCCCAAGCCATGGGCAAGCCAAACATCTCTTGGATAGTGGGGGCCTCCTCGGCTGGGCAAAGTCGATGAGGTTGGAACTCACATAAACCCTGGGTTGGTTCTCGCCCTACATTTATGTCCATTGGTGGGATTTGATACCGTGACCTGGCAGCTGCACAAAGTGCTCATCTAGAGGAACTTTCATATTTAACGATTTAGATATATTACCTCTGTGATGTCTCTGTAGTTTTCCTGCGTAATAATGGACTGACACTTATAGGCAACATACGTGTTTTTCCTGATTTGAGTATTTCTTTACAGAATCTTTCTTTAGCTCTTGCATGTTGGTCTACACAAGTTGTATCTGTCTCATTGCGGGGTGCAGCCACCCATAATCTCCCATAATCTCTTTAGACTAGTAACTGGAAGGCCTAGTGTTTACTCCAGCAGGAAGAACCAATTCATATGTCTGCTAAGAAGTAAGAACTAATGCCTTGTGTGAATCGAGCGGAATCCAATGCCTTAAGCAGTATTCGTAAAAGGTAGAACAAGGAAGAGTCTCACGGTTGGAGCGAAGGACTCGGAGTCCGGACTATTTAAAGAAAAAGGAAAAATCTTTTCTAAGCAGTATTCGTAAAAGCTGCAACTTTATCCCAGTGCACACCTATGATTGTGAGAGAAACAGAATAGGGCACGACCATCCAGAGGCGTGCCCAATTTCCAGCGAGTGTAACAAGAAGACTGGAATGGAAGAGATCCTTCCCTTGGTGCTTACTCTTCAGATCGCCGACGGTGATGTCTGGAGGAACGGCCACGGCGAGGCGAGTGCCGAGGTTGGTGTCCACGAAAACGGGCATCTCCGCGGTCGGCGCCATCGGCAACGCCAAGCAGCTGCGCACCAACAGCGATGCTGGTCACATCCTTCTCTACTTCTCAGAGGATCGTAGATTATGTGCGGCTGCGCTTGGAAAACCACGTGCTTTAAGCATTCCAATTTCTGATTATTTTTACTTACAAACCATGGTGAGAGTTTAGAAATTTAGAACAAAAACTATAGTTTTTATCCTTTCTATACTTATAATTATATATCATCATCGTCGTAATCTTATCTTAATTATAATTATATATATTATTAAAAATATCAATATTATATAAATATAGCAGGATCGGTCTTTTTGCACTATTTCGTATGTAAAAAGATAATTAAAATGGTGCAAAAAGACGGTTATGTGATATTCTTCTACAATATTGGCACTTATAATGATACGTGTCAAAATATAAATGTAATAATAATAATTTTATAAAGTTTATTTTAACAATAGTTGTAAAAATATCAAATTTTAATATACTATTATACATTTAAATTATTATTTAATATTATCTAAGTTTTAAACTCTAAATTTTAGTTTGGGATAGTTTGGACTGAAAAAATAAAAACATTCTAAAAGATAAATAGCCTGGAGTGATCGTGCTTTAAAAATTAAAACGAAGAGTATGTAAAGTGCAAACTGGCCTTTTCTGAATTTTAATTTATTTATAATATACTGGATGCAAAGAGCCAAAGACAGTGTCAATTGTCAAAAACATATTTTATATATTTTTTGAAAACCCCTTTTAATTTCTGAAACTATCTATAACGCCTTTACCTTTGTCGTACAATTTTTCATTTCGTGAACACTTCCCCGTACGTACTCCGTATAAAAGGCCGTAAGCCCGTAACCCTTCACGGGCCACGGCTTCATGAATCATGATTCATCTTCTTATATTGGAAACTAACCCCGAAAGTGTCGAAATATGAATTTGGACCTTCACGGACTCGCCGAGTCGCCGTTAACCCGTCGCCCCGCTCAGCTCGCTCCGGCTTCTTCCCCTCACTATTCTCCTCTCTCGTCGCCGCAGCTGCTTCTGCCCCCAGAAGCAGACGCATGCGGCAGCGATGAGGAAGCCGCTGCTGGTTAGGGTCCTCGCCGGTGCCCTATCCCTAACGCCGCATCGCTCTCTGCCTGCCCGATCCCTTCCTTTCTCCACGGCTGCCGCGGGCGGCGGCGGTGTGTTGGTGAAGAGGGTGACGAGGTCGAACTTCGAAGCAGCACTGGAGGAGCTGCGCGCCCTAGTGCGCCAGTCGGACTTCGTCGCCGTCGACCTCGAGATGACCGGCGTGACGAGCGCGCCCTGGAGGGAGGCCTTCGAGTTCGACCGCTCCGACGTGCGGTACCTGAAGGTAAAGGACTCCGCGGAGAAATTCGCCGTCGTTCAGGTCGGGGTCTGCCCCTTCCGGTGGGATGGCTCGAAGGGGTCCTTCGTCGCCCATCCGTGAGTTCCATCTTCCTCGCTCTCGCTCTCGCTCTCTCCCATTTGTTTTGTATGTCAACGATATTTACTTACTCTGAGCGTGTGTTTCTGGTGAACAATTATGGCTCTGTTTTGATTCACTCGAAGGCACACATTCTACCATGCTCTTGGGATATATTGGAAAATTTGATAGACCGGTTGCAATAAATGCTTTTGATGTCTCAACGTAGGACTTATTTGCCCTGAAAGTCTTTACTTTTCCATATCATGTCGTGCAGCGGTTTTTTACACTCCCCCTCCGGGAGCCCATTTCGTTGCTGCCGATGATCACGCGCTCATGGCCCTTTGCCAAGGCTCTTTTAGTTTTACGAATCCGTGGCACCATCCACTTTCAGAGAAAAAGGTCCTATGCAAGATTTTTTGGAGTTGAATCTCGACTTGGTACTGGTCAAATACCTGGCTTGAATTTGTAAATATCCGATTCTCCGAATCAACTCTTATATGTGTCAAAGATCACTACTTTGTCTCAATAGAGTAGTAATGGCAGTTAGTCTTCTTGAAGCAGAGGATTATAGCTGTTCCTGGTCATTCCGTCATTGACAATACTGTAGAATCAATTACAATATATTTTCGTGATGTAAACCTTTTTTTATACCGTCTTTTACATGGGTTGCATGGATAGCGTACTTCTGGAACTGATAATCTTCAATGGTAAAAATGTGGGAAATGTGTCCATTGTTTATGCCATTTAGCTTATTTTGTATCATCTTGTATGTAGGCTTTTTAAGGGAACTTTAGATCTATTTTTTCTTTTATTTTCTTTGGGGGAGGTGAAGGATCTTTAATTGTTTGGATCATTGGTTGTTTATGGGCTTTTCAACAGATGCTGTCAGTTTTGGGAAGATAATGGTACTCTCCGGGCCACCATCAGTGGTATTTCTGTGTCCAAAGTGAATGGGTACACTAGACACCTGGCAGCTATATGTACGAGGTAGTGTCCAGGAGCGAGGCTGTTTATTATGGTAGAGGCATGTGCCAGCTGATGAGTTGGTTGGGGAGGCCGCCAGGCTGGTTAGAATCAGCTCTGGCAGAGATGCTGATTACACTTTTGAAAGATCATCTTACCTGCATATTGCCTCATCTTAAGATGGAGATAGGGGTCCAGTGCTGGGATTCTCTGGGATGGGGCCATTGGAAGAAGGATTACTTGGCTCTTGTGAGGTGTCATTTTTGCAGGGGCATTGGTCACATGCGAACTGATATTAAGGAGGTGACATGTGGATTCAAGGGTTGATGGAGCTGAGGAGAGGCATTGACTTGGTAAGGATACATGGGGAAGGATAAGCAGGAGAAGAGTAAGTGTCTTGTTGGAGGTGCATTCCTCCATACCTGACCCTTAAGTTGGACATACATATATTTACAAACAGATGGTTTGTATGCTTGGGTGACCCAGCTGGCAAGATGTCAACAGGAAGGAGAACTGAATGTTATTTGGCTGTGAGAGCAATGTTGGCATAGAGTGGTGAGGCCAGACTTGGAGTGTGCAAAAGGTTTTAGAGGTGGTTTCTTTTCAGAGGACCTTCAGAAGAGGCTGTGGAGGATGTGATTTTGACAGTGGTGGTGAGTGGGACTGGATTCATAGTGTCCCCCTCTAGGTGAGCATTTGATATCAGTGCTGTGGCAGCCTCTAACGCATGGGCTGGTTCCTACAGCTTTGGAATTTTATAGTTCGAAAGAGATGACTGGGAGAAGGATGGGTGTCTTCAGGTGTTTGGTGGAATTGAAGGGTCCATGATCTTCTTGGAGGATTGTTAAGATTGGAGGTGGTGACGAAAGTCACTCTGGGGAAAGCAGTCCTACGGTAACAGAGGCGAGGGTTATAGGAGGGGCACGAGATGTGGGTGCTTCTACTGTAAGGTCATCAAGTCAGTGCTCATCAGAGCTGTTTATTATGCAGAGCATCAATTGTCAATAGCAGTCGTGGTTGGAATAACGGGTTCCTGCAGGTACGCAGGAAACATCTAGTCTTCTTTGGTGTCAGCATACATCTAGAAGAGCAGACATTTTTATTCAATTGGAATTTCTATTTGTGGTTCAATTTGGGCTCAGCTTATTTGATTGGGCAAGGTAGGCCATGGGAATATGGATTATAGCAAATTGGGTGGGGCCAAAGGCAAGATACTTGGCCTAGTTGACCTAGGAAATTTGATTAGAAGGGCTTAGATCCCATCTCGATCATTAAACTGTACAAGATACGCTCTCCTGCTGTCACTGACCTTTTTTTCTAAAAAAACACAATACTGAACAGAAGACTTTATCTGAGGCAAGTAGATTTCATGATCTTGGAATGAAACTCGTCAAGTTAAAAATGAACTATGTATCAGCCATACTGCAATATAATTTGGTTTTATTGTGGCAGCTGTTATCTGTTTTCCTTTCTATAAGTTTTAGAAACCCCCCTATAGATCCTTTTCTAGTAGACTGTCTTTTTAGCAGCACCACAAGGCATACTATCCATAGCCTTTACTTTGTGAGGCCTACGACGAGGATTCAGACATTTTCCTTGTCTTATGTTTATTACTTTACACAGTTATTCTTTTTGTAATGGTTTTTACCATAATTGTTGTATTACAGTGAACACAATTTAAGTAGCATTCTCATTTGTTGCAGTCACACCTTTTACATTTTCCCACGGAAGGAGCTTCCATTTGGTGGGCCATCTGATGAGTTTCACTGCCAGACAAGTTCAATTGATTTTTTGGCTAAATACCAATTTGATTTTAATACATGCATTTATGAAGGTGCGACCCTTAACTCTTTTTTTGGGACACAAAAACCTTTCAATTTCACCATTCCTTTAATTGCCAATCTCTGTTAATATATTCATCTGCAACATGTGATTTAATTTCTTATCATCGATTATTTGGTTATGGATGTGTGCTGTCTTTACTTGAGAATTCATGGGATCATTAAGAAAATAGCCAATGGATATAACAAGAGCGAAGCCAACTTTTCTTCATTTTATTTTTGAAAGTGAACTTTTCTTCATTTTATAGCATGTTTAAACTAAATTCCTTCCGAGACTTGTTTGCCATGGGCTAATCAGAAGCCAAAGAACTCTATAAGGGTTCTGTAATGTGCATTGCAATGAAAAGCTTTCCTTTCTTTTGTTTTCTTTTTAGACTACATTTCTTCTTTTGACTGGACATAGTGTAATGTCTTGGGTTTTTGGCTTTTCTTTTTTTATTTTTCCCCGAATACTAAGAATAAACACATTTCCACCCAGGATCAAGCCTGAATCATTGGTAGGCCCAACCATGGGCGGGCCAAACATCTCTTGGACAGTGGAAGCTTGCTTAGGATGGCATGTGTGAATACCTATGCCCTTGCATCCTGTATGACACTGAAATGGCAACACAGTGTGTGTGTGGATGTTGAAGAAGGATTTAGGGCCCTGTATGCATCTATATCTTTCCCCCCTTTGGGTTGTCATCTATATTAAGAAATTTTGTATAAATTTCAGTTATGCTTCAAGATAGGTGGTTTTCAAGATTCGTCACGTTTAATCGGCCACAGTATAAAGGGGGAAGAAAATAGGAAGGCCTTACTAGTTCATATTTCTTCCTCTTTTTCCCCTTTTCTGGAGTCATTGGAAACCGCTTCTAGTTGCAAAGCTATATGGCTTTTGAATTGCTTGCATCCCATTATTTTGTGTTTTCAACCAGTTAGAGGGTTAATGTAAGTCATGGGCCCATGATTCTCTTTTTTGTTTACTATATATATGTCCTTGCCTTGGGACTCACACTGTGTATGTTGGGTGTTGCCCATTACTGAGGTCTTTATGCTTATTGCATTCTTTCCAGTTTCATGTCTTCGGTTGGTATTAAACCAGAGGCGTAGAATGCAGTCCCTTGTGAAGATTTCCTCCTTCACCATGTTCTCTTCTATGGCAACAATGTGTTGAAATTTCAGTGTTCATCTGCCATTCTACGCTTAGACCTTTTATGATATCTGGTTGTTTTTTGTCCTTATGATATTGATTGCTTGTGAAATACTTGACACGGACTCGGAATAGATGGTAGATTGCAATCCTCAAGGATCTTATCTACATTTTACCTTACAATTGTCCTCCTTGCCCACCTGATGTCATACAAGCTTACGCATTGTCATCATGTGTAAACTTAAATATCATATTTTGCATAGCTATGGCAAGTGGGTGTCTCAGAAGGTGACTCTGGTGCGGACAATTCAATTGGAGTGGCCTTCTCAAAAATGGTAGCCTCTCCTAGAAATATGGAGGGGATCATTCTCCCCTGTAACCTAAAATTTTTTGCATGCTTAAGCTAATACCTTTGAAGGGAACAACCTTCATCCTTTTCCTGGAAGAGTTTCTTGATGGAAGCTGCTTTTTGCTTCCAGGCACTATAGGAAGCAAGTTGTATCAGAACCTGTTCATGCAGCATTTTAGATTTGCATGGGAAGTTCCTTCAAGCATTTGCATTTAGTTTTCCTAGTTCACACATCCTGATTGTGGTTGAAAAGTGAAAACGGGAGCCCTTCTGCTTGACGATAGATATATTACATTTTCCTCAGGGTTTTAGTAAGTTTTGACTACTTGTGAGATTTACTGCATTTGGATAATCTCAGGAATATCTTATTTATCTAGAGCACAAGAAACTGAAGCTCTGCGTGATGTGTCTTTGGCGCTGGAGAGGAGGTCAGCTAATTCCATGAGCAATGGAAGTGAGTGCTTAGAATTGCCCTTATTGCGTGCTGCTGATGTCCTTTTCACAGAGAGGATGAAAATTAGATTCCATGAATGGCGAAATGGTATTTTAAGACATCAAGGTGCTTGCTGTCCCAAGGAAGAATATAACAATTTGGAAACTCATTTTCAGACAACCTTCTTCAAGATGCGTCCAGCTGTTACATTGAGCGGGTTTAGTTCTCACCAGCATAAGTTGATCCAAATGGTATGGTATGTTTTTGTTTAAGCTGAATTTCCATGACCTAACATTGTCTTAGACTTGACATGTTAAATGTCATGCAGTAGAAAAATTAGGAACTCATGGAAATTTTGTTTACCACATGTCTTTTCTTTTCTTGCCCCATTTCTTTCTTGTGAAACTTTTATTTCTCTTTCTGATGGTTCAAAACTCTGGATGTTTTTAGGAGAAAGGATAATACTTCCTCGGGTTGTTTGTAAATGCTGTAGAATTCCATTGTGATTTCCCCCCCAAAGTTCATGGAGGTTATTATGTGGTTTCCCCACAGGCATCATGTTATGTTTCTTGCTATTCCTGTAATTATCTTTTGCATCGTTTGCCATCAGTTTTGTGACATATCTGTCAGTTTTCAATTTTGTCTTACATTTATTCACAGCAGATCATCATTCCTTTCTGAGTAATGAATCTTGAATGTACAGGTAATTAAGAAGAATTTCATTGACCTTGTCTACATCCGTGCAACTGGTCACAATGTTTCAGAAGAAAAAATGGTTGTTTACACAGATTCCAAGGATGATAAAGCTTTGCTTATGGTATGAAACAAGCACAAAGATGTTGAAAGGCCCTTCTTTTTTTTATAACCTGAATATTTTTAAAAATCGTGTGGTCAGCCATTTGGTCATGATACTTCACCATTATAGTTTTTTAGAGCATATGACCTTATTTTTGTTTTTTTTTTTCTTTTTCCTAGAAAGTTGTTTGTCCTGTATGTGAAAAGGAAGCAAAGAATTACAAAAATTAATATGAAGAGGCAAAAGGAGAGAAATCCTAAGGGTGAGGATCATCCCTGTCGAACCTCAAGCTCATCAGTCTAGAAATATATAGGAGTGTATGACAATTTCAATTACGTGGCATCATCATGGGGACTCCTGCCAAAGTAGAAGGGCAGACAATGTCATAACTCTACGCATTGTGGATTTTCTATGTACCTATTTAACACGCGGAATTAAATAAAAATTTACAAGTGTTCATTTATTGAACAAAAATGTACATTTATAGTTAATTAAATAGCATGCACATTATTAATCCCGCAAATTGGGTTTATCAGACGATTTTGGGTTCGTGTGTTGGACCTTTTTCCACTAAGCTAGTTGATGTTAATTTACATCGGTGTAAAGTCCGAACACCTTTGATTATTTGTCTAATTTTTTTTTAATCTCTACAATATCCGTTGTGATATTGTGAATTTTATCTACTAGATATGATCCTGATGATCATTCATTAGAGACACTCTTGCAAGAAACTCAAAGACTTTCGTTCTTTGAACACATAGAATTTGAGCTACAACCAATCTTTCAAGATCTTTTTATTTGGGCTTGACTATGTAATCGGGTCATCGGCTTTACATCCGGTCATAATCCGACAGTTGGATAAACTTTTGCTTGCACTTGGATCTCTGGATTTGCTTCGGTCGACGATCAGACCATTGAATTGACTTCGATCTATGATTGAACTATTGAATTTGCTTCTGGCCACGAGTGAACCTTTGAATTTGCTTCTGTCCTCAATCGGATGGCTGGATTTACTCTCGCTTACAATCGGACCGTTGAATTTACTTTTAGGTAAGATTTGATCGTTGGATTTGAATTTCATCGAGATCAGACCCTCTTTGGATATTTCTGCAATTTCTGATCCATCTTGGATATTTTTGTAATTTCTGACCCTTCATGTGTATTTTTACAGTTTTTGACCCTTCTTGGGTATTTCTACAATTTCTGATCCTTCCTGAGTATTTCTATAGTTTTTACTATTCCTAGGTATTTCTGTAGTTTTTGACCATTCCTGGGTATTTCTATAATTTTTGACATTTTCTAGATATTTTTTGTAATTTTGGACCATTCTTGGATACTTCTGTAGTTTTTGACCTTTCCTGGTTATTTTTGTAGTTTTTTACTCTTAGATATTTATGTAATTTTTGACCCTTCTTGGGTATTTTTGTAATTTTTGATCGTTCCTGGGTAGTTTTTGGGCATTTTCTATGTCGGGACCGTCCTTCTGTATCTTTGGGTCAATAGCCTCTTTTACTTGACGCCTTTGCTATTGTGTGGGGTGACATACCCTGGCACGGTTTACAAAAGCAAGGATACCCCGTCTGCTTCTGTGAGTGATTTTGGGACATGCTTTGTGCATTTTGTGTCCCCTTTTCTTCTGAGGCTCTGCGAACTCGGACGAGTGAGCACCCCTAATTGGTAAAAATTCGATACTCGAGGTGAGGAAGCCCTAAGATCACCAGTCTCCTTCATTCGGATTGTTTTCGAAGACTGAAGGACTTTACCAGGCTTCTTAGACTTCCTTTTTCTTCTGCCCCTAGGGATGGAGGGTTCGGGGATCTCAGATGGCTGGCTTCTTGGCTTGCTGCTGGGTTAACGATTGGGTAAGTTGAACGACCCTCGCCTTTTTGATTGCATGGCCCCCCCTTCTTGGTGAACCATATTTGTTTGATAAGGAGTCGCCGACGCTCCATAGAATTACCCCCTCGCTTGGCCTCGAGGGCTTTGGCTTTTCATTGGCACCCTTGCTTCTTGTCATGAGGCTTGGGCGCAAGTTTCTTTCAGTTCCGTCTTAATTTGATATAGACGGATGCTTTATCAAGACGAAAACGCGTCGCTCTCACGGTATTATGAGATTATGATGGACGGCATTTTCTGTTATGAACGATACTCCTTTTTTTTTATTACCCCGAGCGATCTTATGCATTTAGGGTTTAGAAGTTTCCTGTGATCACGGGATGGATTCTCTCTGAGGAGGCGAGGGTATACATGTAGTGCTTACATGAAAGACCGATATCCGTCCTGTGGGGTGCGCATTGTATCGGGCGACATGGGTTCGAGCACTGGACCTTTCCCCACTGACCGTGGTCAGTGTTGATTTACATCGGCGTAATGTCCGAACACCTTTGTTTAATTGACAATAAGAAGGCTTAAAGATCTACCCCATGGGTTCAAAGAAAAAGGGAGGACGTATGTTGCTTAAAATGTCGTGTCAAGCTTTTAACTCCCAGCGGGTGACTGCAAAGTGGAGAAGGCGGAAGCCAGTAGGAGACCTGGTTGAACAGGCTAAAGTTGACTGTTAGAGCTTAGCTGCTAACCCAGGCTCTAGGGGTACTTTGGTAATTGAATGGTGTTGACGTCATGAAGGGCATAGAGGTCAGGGAGCCGGAAGAATGTCCAAGGTTGTATAAACATCCATACATGATTAAATGCCCCACAGGGGGATATACACAATTTTTCATTGAAGAGGGTTTATTTGTAACTTGTTAAGCTGGCACGCACCGGGGGCCGCATTATAAGGAAACTTTGTAACATTACAAAAGAGCGTCGACGAATTGTCAACTGTACAAGAAGCCGTCACACTCAAACGGGTATGCTTTGATCCCAATGTCTTTAAGAGGGGCATTTTAGTCATTATATCATTTTAATGACTAATAAAATGCCCATCCATTTTCTTTTGAGACATACGGAGAACGAGACCCGGAGGATCGACGTTAGAAAGCCCATATGGGGGCATAAATACAACTCACACATAAGATAGGTTTTTCCATTGAGTCCACGTAGGGGCATAAACGGAAAAAGCCAACCAAACTTATAACCGCCCGCATAGGGGCGTATACATAAGCCCCGGGGAAGTGACATACCCCAAGTGGGCAAAAACAACGAACAATTTCTCCTTGCCGAACTCTAAGTCTCCTCCAGTCAAGCCCACCTATAAAATGGGACCCCATAGGGGCTATTTATAGAAGGCAGGGGACCGGCCCGGGGTGGGTCGGACCCGGGCGGGTTAAGACCACCCCGGGCAGGTCACTCTCCCTTTTCTTCCCTCTTTTTTTTTTTTTATGTGGACAGGCCGCGGGCCTGCCCTGCCCCGGGCGGGTCCGCCTGGGGGCGCGGGACCCCGGGCGGGTCGTCCGGGTGCGCGGGACCCCGGGCGGGTCCGCGGGACCCCGGACAGGTCCGCCCGGGTGCGCAGCACCCCGGTCGGGTCTGCCCCGTCCGCGCGCTGCCGCGGGGAACCGCCCGGGGGTGATTTACCCCGGGCGGGGTTCCCTCTCCTCGGGTGGTCCAATCTCCAATTTAAAAGCGTCCGTACGGCTTCGACAGCGACTTTTCTGCATCTTCGACTCCGTCCGGGCACGTGGAAGAGAGGAAACTTCCTTCCGAACTTTGTTCGTCGTCTTCCACGCATCGTTTGTCCGACGGGGGAGGAATTTTTGATCCCGCGAGACGTGATACACGCCGTCGGGATACTAAAAAGGTGTGCATAGCACGTTCTCTTGTCCCTAGGGCTTGATTTTGTTGATTTCACCCGGAACCACATGATTGCAATAATCTCCGTGGATTTATCACGGGTTCTTCTCGCTTCTATGGAGTAGAACGGGTTGGACTAAGCCGACGCCGACAGCATGAAGCCTCCGTACTTGCATGTATATTTTTCCGGTTACAACAAGTGTCCCCCACGGGACATCCGGGACAGCCGGAGGCAGGGGCGGAGGGCCCGTGCATTTTCATATGTATTGTGACATGTCCACTGAGGAACTTGCGTCTGGAGCGTAGCTCCTACATCGAGATGGTTTGAACCATAATCTCTAATGCTCTTCTATTTTCTTCTCTCTCTTCTTCTTTTTTTTTTGAGAAGTTACAGGTATGGCTCGTCCAAGCCGGAGCCGAGGTGTCGCGCGGGGGTCGAGAGCGACCGGCCCTAACGAACATTATGTGCAACGGACTGACAAGTCCATGCCGCCTTTGCCTCCTCGCCGTGTCGCTTCTGACAGCTCCGATGCATTTGATCGAGGCACCTCTTGGGTCGCCGAAGGCCCAACGGAAGATGTCCCTGCCAGCGAAGGCGTGGTTGATGTTCCCCGGATTAGCTGCCGGGGTGGACTCTATACATATGACCGTTCTGGGGGGTATCCATCTCACTACCCAGTAGACCGTCATTTGATTGCTCTTGTGCAAAGCTTCATTCCACCGGGGCTAGACAGTGACGACCCAGCCCTACTAGATCAGCGGCTGCGGCTGGAGAGGGCTATTCTAGCCGGCAGGGACAGCATGAGAGGCACCTGCTCTTACTCATATCCCAGCTTCCCTGGGGGATTTACACGGCAGCCACAATTTCCTGACAGCAAGTGCCTTGGATTTTTCAAGGAGTTGGATGCTTCTGTGGTCAGATCGACACCTTCTTCTCCTGCAGTTTGGCATTTGGCGGGTCATCATAAAGCCGCCGACGTGGTCCTTGACGGGATATATTTAGCTCCCTCTGGGGTTCGTTTTGTCCACGATGGGTATGACCACTTTTGTATGCTGAAAGGAATCCTTTCATTGAAGGTTCCTAGCTGGTATGAGAGTTGGTCCGTCGTCCCCTTCCATTGTTTCCGCAGAGGTGCAGGTGAATGGCTGTGGGGGATATTGACCGTGCACGACGCTACTTTGGACAGAGCCGGGATTCGCCATGCCGTTACAGCAGCACTGTACTCATACCCCTGTCATACGGGTTTGCTCCAGGCTATGGTGGAGAGGTGGAATAGACGCTGGAACACCGTCGTCACCGCTGAGGGAGAGACTTCTTTGGACCTGCGGTCCTTTCATCGCATCTCAGGCCTACCGATCAGCGGTCAGGCCTATGAGGAGCTATGCCTTGATGATGCCCATCTATATGCTTCAGATGGAGAGGGCCAGTATCTCTTGCCATATTGCTTCTGGTATCTTATGAAGACTTGGAGAGATTTGGCCCTGGTGGGCAAAGAGAAGACTGCCCGAACACCCAGAGTTACTCTTAACGCCTGGATCATGTATTTCTACAGCGGGCCATATTGTTTTTATGAAGAGTTTCCTTCATTCGGCACCACTTGGGACCAATGCAAGGAGGTCCTTATAAAGTTTGCGTCCAACCCTCGTCATTTGCCAGCTCCGGAACAGGGCTGGAATTCCAGGAGGCTGCCTACTTTGACATACCTGGCTGCCTATTTAGCATATTGGCTGTCCACATTTGTCTTCCCTCATGGGGAAGAAGAGCTGCTACGAGCTGAGGTGATTTATCCAGCATGTTTACTGGCATGTGGACGTCGACTGGCTTTGGCCCCGGCTGCTTTGGCCAATATTTACCATTCTCTGGGTGCCTTGAGCTCGCATTCCAGCCCCCGCGACAAGAAGATTTTACTGCCCACTCATTATTTGAGTTCTTGGGCTGGACTGCTTCTGCCAGAGCTATCTCAACGGTCTCCTATCCCCAATACTAAGGCTCCGCTTATATTTGCATTCGCTGGACACCCGGATCAGGATGTTGTTGCTCAGCTTGCAGGTGCTCGGCGGGCTCTTTCTTTCCTTCACGCAAAAAGGGGCGAGAGCTTGGAGTTTGACCATAGCTCCCGTTTCTATCGCCCATTTCTGGAGGGGCAAGGAGACTCAGTGGTCTGCAAAGTATCCTCTGAGGGTATTATTTCCCCACATGCCTTGGGAGATTGGGTCGTGTGTATACGACCCGGTGTGCTGGTCTATCGGCGCTCGTGTACGGTGGTCCTTGAACCATATTATCCGCACAGATTTGTGCGCAATTTTGGTTATGACCAGGCTATTCCACCTAATGCTGATTTTCCCTAAACTTCGAGGCAGTACAAGCAAAAGGATGTGCATCTATTAGCTGCTTGTTGGCAGGACTTTCTTTACGGAGGTGTGAGGGAGCATATCCCTATTCCAGCCCAGGCCCGTGTGGGGCACTTTGACATCCATTATGCCCGTTGGTGGTTTAAATCCAGCAACATCTTCAAAGAGCGGGCAGACATTATTAGAGCAGCAGAAGAGAAGCGCCTGAAGAAGGAGGGCCTGCCTCCTCTTTTTCTCGATCCCGGTTTTGTCAGGGCCCACTTTTCCAGCTTGGCTTCAGTGATTCGGGATATTGAGACCCGATGGCGGGATCAGGGGGATTCATTGCCCATTGATCGGAGTCAGTACACAGGAGCGTTACGACCCCTGAGGCCAGCGTCTGACGGGGCCTCCTCTTCGAGGTCGCGCCGTAGAGGCGCTTCCGTCTCTGCTTCTGGCTACTCCTGGTGGGGAGACTTGAGGGTCTCTTGTGGTCTGACCCACGATTCTCAGCTATCTGAGGCTGTCCCTGAGGGAGCACTGGCGGGCACGGCTTTCGCTTCTTGGAAGGCCCATGTGATTAATGCAGTGGGCTGCGCCGGCTTGCTGGACTATGTTTTAGCCCTGGAGGTTGCTTCCACGCCTCAGGCACTGAGAGATGCTGTGGAACAGGCAGCACGAGCTCTCCGAATTGACTCCAATCAATTGATTCCCCGGCTTCATCTTGATGCAGGAGCGACAGGTATGGCCTTTCCGGCTTTTCCCTTGTCATTGTCATATATGTATTTTGGAGTGGTTGATTGCTGATTGCTGTATTTCAATTGTAAGGACAGTTGAGGCTGTTGGTCATCCTTTTCCGGAAGGGGTTTCCCTTGACCATTCTTCTGGTAGTGCTAGCCTGGCGGCAAAACGGCGACATAGCGGAGGCTTAGATATTGATGCCCAGCCTTCATCTCGCCTTCGGGTGGACACGACCCCTCCAAGGGATGGGGCTCCCTCGAGTGAGTTGGGGCTATAAGTCCCCCCCTTTTTTTGTATCATTTTGTACCTATATTTCTGTTTGCTAAGAGAATTACTTTATGTGCAGCTCCTCCTGAAATGAGGCTACAAGGGCAGTTTTCACCAGGTCTTGCGAATATTTCTCCAACAGACGTACCAGTAGCCGATACGTCATGCGACCTGGGATTTGATTTAGAGGACTTGGATCAACCCCTAGGGGACTTTCCTCCCGCCGATGTAGCTGCCCAGCAAGGAGAGGATAGACCTTCTCTCACATCTGGTGAATTTAACTCACAATTCCTCACTATTTGCTTGTTGAGCCAAATGAGGAATCATTGTTTAACTGACCCTACCCTTCTTTTAACCAGAGCCTCAAAGAGAGCAGCAGGCTTTCAGAGAGGGGGAAGAGGTTGGTACATCTACAGATTCCAGTACCTCCTCGGGCAGTAGCAGCTCCAGCACTAGCTCTGAGACAGACTCCTCCATCTCCTTGTCGAGCTCTTCTGAAGGAGGTGGTATGGGCACCGTTTCTGGTATACCACGAAACTTTTGATCTCCTCTGCAGTTGACCGCTGCTTTTACTACTCCACCCTTTGACAATTGTTCTGTGCAGCCACTGAATTAGCCGCCTCCACAGCAGAGCTGGCTAAATTGATTTCCTCCGGCACTGCCCCTGAGCTTCCGGCCTACGATGTTGACCTAGGAATTTCTGTTGGGGCCCCAGGAGTACTATCCTCGGCAGTCGGGGTTTATCATACCGGGGTACCTGGTTTCGCCCCAGATTTGCTACCTCCTGTTGGCGGACCAGCCGAGGAAGAGGAGAGAGACATCGCTGGTGTACTACCTCCTGTTGGCAGACCAGTCGAGGAAGAGGAGAGAGACATCGCTGGTGTGTCTCTATTTCCCCCTGCATTTGCCGTTTGTTTGATTAGTTTCACTTACAGAACTAATCATGCTTTTGTCTAAGCAGCAGTTGAAGTCTCAGTGACTTCACCCACTCATCTTCCCCCTCCAGAGACAGTTCCCCTTAGAGAGAGGTCACCGGCCCTTGCACATGAAGGGGCTGATCAGCCAGTGAGGGCAGATGCTGCTGCAATCGTACCATCAGGTATTACTTGATGTACAAGCTCCAGCTCCTCTTTTACTCATGTGATTATATCATATCAACCATCCTCTTGCTTTTTGTGCCGGGCAGACGCAGGTTCTACCGTCCTGGCTTCTCAGATAGAGGGAGAGAGCCTTGGGGCGGTTTCTAAGGACTTGAGTGTAGCTTCCCAGGAGATAGAACTACCCAAGGTCACGGCAAGTGAGGCGCCACTGAGGGCAGAGGGCGCGCCCATGCCTAGTAATCATGTTGCGTCGGAGGTCGCTACATGCGTTGCCTCAGAGGTTCCCTTAGGTTTGATGTTTGGCTAGCCTTCTTGTTGAGTCATTTCTTGTTCCTTTTATATTGCCCGGGGCTGATATGTTATTTTCCCTCCGCTGTCTTCTCAGGTGCTGGGGAGGAGACTCCGTCAGTTCCAGCGGACTTTCCAGCTTTGGGAGTGGAGTGGCCAGAGGGACCCCAATTCCTGGCGGCTCCTAGAGGCGGCGCCCTAGAGGCGGGGCTCATTGAAAACCTCCAACTCCTTCTACAGATGACTCCGCTCCCCTCAGTAGAAGCCATGAGAGAGCATTTAGCCACCTGTACCAAGGGGTATCATGCGTTCGGGTTCTCCCGAGCTACCTGGATGTCCCGGTTGGAGCACTTGTGGGCTGAATTTGCCTGCCGCCACGTGGCTGAGACGAGGCGGCGACAGTTGCAGTCTTTAATTCAGCAAGAGGAGGAGGCAATATCTCAGCTCCGCACCAGACGGGAGCATATATCCGCCCAGGTGACGGCAACACAGGAGCAGCTTCAGGTTGCTTCATCTTACGCTGATGAGCTAGTACGGGAGTTGGAGACTCTTCAGCAGCGAGCCCGAGAGGCTCAGAATGCTCGAGACCTTCTGAAGGCGAAGGTGATAGATTTCCAGCGCGAGCTCAGTGGAGTCGAGGAGGTGTTGACACAGCGAGAGACACATCTTGCTGACCTGCGGGCTGATCTCGCCCTTTGACGGCTTTCGTCTCCTCTCTTCTTTTTTTTTGAATGGGGCTGCATTTAGACCCCGACCATGTATAGCTTTCCCGAGGGCTTGTCTCGGGACTCTTCTGATTGGCATTGGTGAATAAAGAACAACATTTGTTGATTTAATTGCCATTCCTTTGCAGACATGAAGACTTTGTCACTCCTTTTTTTTTTTTTCACTTTACCAGTCCTACCGCCCTTTCGGGTTTTCGCCAGGACTGGCCCCCTTTAGCTTTTTCCAGTGCGCCCTTGCGGGTTTTCACACCGAGGGGTTGCCCATTTTTATCTGAGGCGCCCTTTCGGGTTTTCACCTCAGCCGGGTTGAAGCCTTTTTGCCCTTGATTGCCCCTCCCTAATGGAGGTAACCAATCAAGTCTGCTGGGGTATCATTTTTTTTTTAACCCCATTTTTTTTTTTAACCTATAATGCCCAAGGGCAGAGAACTGGACACTCTCTTAGGGACGCATGTGTCACCCAGTGGGACAAAAGGAGTCAAAAGGCAACATCGGTTGGCAGCTCGAGAGAGCATACTGAGGCCATGCCCGATGGGACAAAAGGAGTCAAAAGACAACATCGGTTGGCAGCTCGAGAGAGCATACTGAGGCCATGCCCGATGGGACACAAAGGAGTCAAAAGGTAACATCGGCTAGCAGCTCGAGAGAGCATACTGAGGCTATACCCGATGGGCCACAAAAGAGTCCAAAGGTAACATCGGTTGGCAGCTCGAGAGAGCATACTGAGGCCATGCCCGATGGGACAAAACAAACCAAAAGGTGTAATGGATTGGTAGCCCGAGAGAGCATACTGAGACCGAACCCGGTGTGACAAAGGTAGATTTTGACAGCCCTGATGGGATATGGAGGTCAAAACCGCAAGCCGATAGACATGGTAGGTTGGCAACCCGAAAGGGTGTACTGAAGCCAATCCCAGTGGGACAAGATGTGCTTAGAGGCGAATAGGTTGGCGGCCCGAAGGGGACATACTGAGGCCAAACTTGGTGGGATAAAAATGAGCCGAAAACCATAATGGGGTGACAGCCCAAGCGAGCATACGGAGGCCGAGCCCAGAGGGACACAAAGGGCAATAGTGGGTTGGCAGCCCGAAAGGGGCATGCGTAGGCTGAGCCCAATGGGACAGAATATGACAACCTCAGAATGTCGGTGGGACTAGGTGTCATAGAATGACATATAAGGCGTAGCCATGACATCAATATGATGTTTTGGTCGAGACGGGGTGGAGTCATTGACTTAGAGCCACCCTTAAAATAGATAAGGAGAGAATTTTTTTTTTCACATTACCAACCTCACCGCCCTTTCGGGTTTTCGCCGAGGCTGGCCCCCTTTAGCTTTTTCCGGTGCGCCCTTGCGGGTTTTCACACCGAGGGGTTACCCATTTTTGCCTGAGGCGCCCTTTCGGGTTTTCACCTCAGCCGGGTTTGTAGCCTTTTTGCCCTCAGTCGACCTTCGAAAGTCAACTGAGTCCGCCGGGGCATCAACGTTTTTAACCCCCCCCTTTTTTTTTACTTTACTAGTCCTACCGCCCTTTCGGGTTTTCGCCAGGACTGGTCCCCTTTAGCTTTTTCCAGTGCGCCCTTGCGGGTTTTCACACCGAGGGGTTGCCCATTTTTGTCTGAGGCGCCCTTTCGGGTTTTCACCTCAGCCGGGTTGAAGTCTTTTTGCCCTTGATTGCCCCTCCCTAATGGAGGTAACCAATCAAGTCTGCTGGGGTATCATTTTTTTTTAACCCCATTTTTTTTTTAACCTATAATGCCCAAGGGCAGAGAACTAGACACTCTCTTAGGGACGCATGTGTCACCCAGTGGGACAAAAGGAGTCAAAAGGCAACATCGGTTGGCAGCTCGAGAGAGCATACTGAGGCCATGCTCGATGGGACAAAAGGAGTCAAAAGACAACATCGGTTGGCAGCTCGAGAGAGCATACTGAGGCCATGCCCGATGGGACACAAAGGAGTCAAAAGGTAACATCGGCTAGCAGCTCGAGAGAGCATACTGAGGCTATACCCGATGGGCCACAAAAGAGTTCAAAGGTAACATCGGTTGGCAGCTCGAGAGAGCATACTGAGGCCATGCCCGATGGGACAAAACAAACCAAAAGGTGTAATGGATTGGTAGCCCGAGAGAGCATACTGAGACCGAACCCGGTGTGACAAAGGTAGATTTTGACAGCCCTGATGGGATATGGAGGTCAAAACCGCAAGCCGATAGACATGGTAGGTTGGCAACCCGAAAGGGTGTACTGAAGCCAATCCCAGTGGGACAAGATGTGCCTAGAGGCGAATAGGTTGGCGGCCCAAAGGGGACATACTGAGGCCAAACCTGGTGGGATAAAAATGAGCCGAAAACCATAATGGGGTGACAGCCCAAGCGAGCATACGGAGGCCGAGCCCAGAGGGACACAAAGGGCAATAGTGGGTTGGCCGGCACAGGATGTGCTGCCAGAAAATCGGCCATTGCTTGTCCCTTGATTGCTTTACGCGGGACGAAAGTGATGTCGAATTCCATCAAAATGAGAGCCCACTTTCCTAACCTCCCAGAGAGGACAGGTTGGTTGAGCAGATATTTGAGTGGGTCCCATTTAGAAATGAGCTCCACTCGGTGCGCCAATAGATAGTGCCGCAACTTTTTGACGGCAAATACTAAAGCAAGGCACATCTTTTCCATGGGTGAGTAGCTACACTCGGGGCCAACCAGTTTTCTGCTGAGATAATAGAGCGGCTGCTCTTTACCCTCTTCATTAATCTGGGTTAGGAGAGCTCCAATAGAAGCATCCATGGCTGCAATATAAAGAATGAGGGGCTTCCCTTTGACAGGTGCCCCCAGGACTGGTGGGGTCAAAAGGTATTCCTTGAGCTGCTCAAAAGCCTTTTGACAACTCTCGTCCCAGATAAAGGGCGCCCCCTTCTTCATCAATTTGCCGAAGGGCATGCACCTTCCTGAAAGATTAGAGATGAACCGCCTGATATAAGCAAGTCTCCCCTGCAGAGATCTGAGCTCCGTTATGTTCCTGGGTGGAGGAAGTTCCTTGATAGCTCTGATTTTGTCAGGATCTATCTCTATCCCCCGGTATCTAACGATGAAATCGAGGAACTTGCCACTGGAGACCCCAAAGGCGCATTTCATCGGGTTCATCTTGAGCTGGTATTGTCGGAGTCGCTCGAAGACTCGACGCAGATCAGCTAAGTGATTAGCCCGCCTTCTTGACTTAACGACCAAGTCGTCGACATAGCACTCAACAACATCATGCAACATCTCGTCAAAGATCTTGGTTATTGCCCTTTGATATGTGGCGTCGGCATTTTTCAAGCCAAATGGCATCCTCTTATAATTGAAGATACCTTTCGGGGCCCTGAAAGCTGTATGATCCTTGTCTTTGATGGACATATGTATCTGGTTGTAACCTGACGACCCGTCCATAAAAGACAGGGCCTCATGACCGGTGGTCATATCCACCATTGTCTCGATGATCGGGACAGGGAAGTCATCTTTTGGACAAGCTTTGTTCAAGTCCCGGAAGTCGATGCAGACCCGGACTTGGCCATTCTTCTTTTTGACGGGGACTATATTGGCGAGCCACACAGGATACATGCATGGCTCTATGAAGTCCACGTCTAACATTTTGTCGACTTCCGCATTCACCTTGATTTCTAACTCATGGCGCATGCGTCTCTGGGCTTGCTTAACTGGCTTGGCTGTAGGGAGTATAGCCAGTTCATGTTCCGCCACGGAGGAATCAAGGCCCGACATCTCTTTGTATGTCCAGGCGAAACAGTCTCCGAACTCACTCAAGAGTTGCTGGTATGCCTGTCTTTCTTCCCCGCTGAGGAGGGCACTTAGGAAAGTGGGCTTGTAGTCGTCCTGAGTGCCGAGATTGACCTCGACTAACTCATCGACGGTTGCTTGTCCCCCGTCCTCTAGCTCCGGGGGAGCTGGCTAGAGGTCGACGAAGTCTTCATCTTCGTCAGTGCTGACTTCGCAGATCTCGAACTCCTCCAGTCTTGCCAAGTCGCAGGTGGAAGTTGAGGAAGTTTCCCCCGCCTGCAAATTTTTGATGGGCGCTGACAGAGGAGACGTCATAGCTTCTTTAGCCTCATGGCAGAGTTCTTCAATCGCAGGCTCCTTCTGGGCCTCTTCACCAGAGGATGGTAGAAGTCCTATTGCATTGACTGCATAATGGACTTGAAATTCCAGCTCCTGCTCATAACCCAATCCTCGAGTGTCTTTACGAGAGAAGGGTGGTTGCCCCCTGGCCTGAGGAGGATTCCAGAGATTGGAAAAATATGTTTTCTGCGCATGGGTTTGAAGTTGTGGAACTCCCTGCTTCGTGCACATGTGCTTAAGTCGGGGAGGCATATAGGCCATTCCCTGGATAGGCTCCGGCGCTTCATTGGCTGGCGCCATCCACCCGAAGTCGTCCTCCGACGGGCTTGGCGGTATTAAGTCCCCTCTGTAAAAGACAATCGGCTGAGGCGGCTGGCCGTCTTTACTTCGACCTTTGCGTCTATAAGAAACCACAAATGTCTTCAACTCTTCCACACCATGCTCTTCCTTCACAAAGGGAAGTTGGATGCACTTTGGGGGCAGAGGAACACTATAGTCAATAGCTTGACTAATGAGGTTGACCTCGAAGTTGACCTTGCGTCTTTCTGCTTGAGTGGGTTTCGACGCTGGCTTGAGACTCAACTGATGGAGCTTCAGCATCTCAAGGTTGACCGTGAAGAGTTGACCTTTCTCCGGTTCAGCTTCCACCTTCTGCTTCCCCTTATCTTGGACTTTATCAGGGATTGAAATAGTGGGCTCCCCGAAGTACAGGGAGGCATCCGCCAAATGGCATTCATTGGGGTGAAAGGGAGCCTGGTCTGCAAAGACAGTATACTGCTTTCCCCCTTTGGAATATTTAAGACACTGATGCAGGGTTGACGGTACGACCCAATTTTCATGCAACCAGGGTCTTCCCAGCAACACCTTATAAGAAGTGTCAGAATTGATAATATAAAACGTCGCCTTGGTGGTGAAGTCGCCCAGGACAAGTTTCACCTCGACACGACCAAGGGCCTCCTCAGAGCCCTGATTAAACCCCGAAATCTTGACGGCGCTGACCTTCTGCAAGTAAGGTGCCAAATAAAGAGACTTGAACGTCTTCAGCGACATAATGTTTACCGCGACACCTGCATCTACCAAGATTCGGTTAACTTCATGACCATTAATCGTCCCTTTCATGTATAAAGGGCGATTATGACAAGGGGAGGCTAGCAACATATCCTTGTCGGTAAAAATAATATTGGCTGCAAGAGCCTCATAGACTTGGGCTTGTAATTCTGCCACATGAGCCTCATAAGCTTCGGGGTCCTGAAGCACTTTCACAAGTGCCTCCCGGAGGTCCTTACTCCAGGCGATAGCTTCCCATACAGTAATGCTGGTCGGGAACCGATGCATGTGCTGTATGATCTTGCGGTCCGCCCTAGCACGGATTTTGTCAAATGGGGGAATAAGTTTCTCCAGAGTCTTTGGAGCTCCGTAGGGCTTCTCCCGCTTAAACGGACGTTGGCCTTCATCTTGCATCTCTGCTCCTTCTTGAAAGAGTGGCGCCAACGACTCGTCCGTTGCGGACTGAGACTCGTCCCGGTCAGAATGACCTGAGGGACCCTCTCCTGAAGTATCGTTGGAAGGACCCGCTTGCTCCTGAGTCGGAGCTGACGAAGAATCACCTGCGGGGACTTCTTCTCTCTCTGAGGAGTGAATTATAAAAGGGACGCCGCCTGTCCTTCGGCTCTCCTGGGTTTTATCAACATTCTCCGAGGATGTAGGGATGAAGGGGACACCCCGTACTCGTGGCGCAGGAATAGGGCCCGATTTTTCTCCTCTGAACATTATAACCCGGTCGAGGGTCAAAGGACTTTCTCGCCCTCGACCGCGGCCTCGACCACGAACCCGCCGACTCCTCCCTGATCGGCGTTGATATGTAGCCATGGGTGCATGATTTTCTTCGCCAGGGGCATTTATATTATCCGGAGGTGGAATAGCCACCATGTTGCATGACAACTCCTGCATAGCTTGTTCGAGGGCTTCCACCGTGGGCTCTTCGTCCTTGTAAAATAACAAGAACTCTTCCGGAATTGGAATCTTCTCGCCGTCTTCAAGACGATGTAGAGTCTCCCGTAGCCAATTGAGGAGCCGGGTCTTGTGCCCAAGCTTCTCCCAGGGGATATATTTATCCAATGTGACCATCCCGGTGGGGCAAGACGGCACATATTCCTCCAGCTGGTCTATGAGCTTTTGCAACCGCTGCACGGGAGTGAGTTGTTTGGAGGCCTCTATGGCAGCTACCTGTTCCGCCTGCTTTTTAAGCCTCCTCTTCAAATTTTTTCTCCGGTTCTTTTCTTGCTTCCTGAGGCGTGCGACCTCCTCTAAAGAAGGGGGAGATGGCTTTGCAAAACCAAGTTGTTTGCCGCCAATATTTTGACTCCCGCGTCGCACTGGTCGTTTGGTATTTTGACCTTCACGGCTCTTTCTTGGGCCTACTCGAGTCCACTCCCCTGCCTCAAGAGAAGGCTGGAAAGTAGCATCAATCGCCTGAGCAACTATTTCCGATGGCAATTCCTGGAATTCCATCTGGCCGAAATAGAACCCCAAAGGGTCCTGTGGCATAGCCAATTCTTTCTTCGCCGACAGTTGGGAGCTTGTCTGCTTGGTGCAGAGTTGAGCCTTAGGCTGGACCCCTGCGACTTTGTCTTTACCCTTGCCATTGACCTGTGGATGGTTGGCGGCAATCTTCTCACGACAGCCGGACTGGGTAGGGGCTTTGGCCGGCCCTTTGATGATCTCCGCAGATCGGGGCTTCTCCAAGATCTGTAACTTGGTTGATTTAGTAGGGAGCTTATCCCGGAGATCCAGGACCTTGGCCTTTCCTTTATCAGCTGGCCGAGGGTTCTCTTTTATGACAACGCCGGGCTGGCTCGGCTTGGGTTGAACCTTAGAGCTTCGTCCCATAACATGGCCTCCCGGGTTCTGGGTCTTAGGCCTCTCATGAGTGGTCCTGTCTTTGGTGAGTAACGGGAACTCATCATCTTGCTCAGGCTCACTTGGGCGGGCCAATCGGGCAGAGGCCTCATTTTCCCGTCGAATCTGCTGGAGAGTCTCCTTGGCGGCTTCTGCGAGACGTAACCTCGCCATAAAATTCCCTCGGGTATCAATGACCCCTCTTCGGATGAGGGCTTCAATGAAGTCCTGAACATCCTCACAATGCCGAGTGGGATGAGACACCCTCGCATGGTATTTGCAATAGCGGGGATGACTCTTGGCCGTCTCATTATAATAAGACGGGGGATCATGTGTCAGCACCCATCCATCTTCTAGAAGCTTGTCGAAGATCCTCTCAGTATCTCCTTTAGGAAAAGAACACTGATGGGAAGGCCGCCAGGCTGGGTACCAGAGCGTAGCCTCAGTCCCGGGCTGCTGAGAGTCGTCCTCCCCTGTGGGGGAATCAGGCAGACGGAATGCGAAAGGAGTATGGATGACGTTGACTGAGAAGGTCATTGCCCCCTGCATATGTGGCTGTGGAGGGTGTACTAAGGCATGACCCATATCAACTATCTCTCGCTTAATGAAGTCTTCTGCAAGGTCCTTAAAGGGTTGACAGTTGAAGATGATATGTCCCGCCGCCTCATGATAAGGACAATAATCTTGATAAAATCGGGCTTCAGGCCGCTGGTGATTAATCACCGTTGAAGAGGTCACCAGCTCAGCACGGCAACATGCAAAGTAAATCTGCAAAGTTTGCTCGCGGTGAAAAGAATACAACTTTGTGGACTCTGTCTCCTCTGACGAGCTTGATGAGTCTTCTGATAACCAGCCGTTCGAGCCAGGCCTCTGTGGGGCCGGCGGAGGAGCACTTGCCCCTGCTCCACGGAGATTCGCGGGTTGTCCATCCCGGACTTGGGGAAAAGCAGCCAGTTGATTATCCAAATAATGAAGGAATTGCAACAGTTCACGCTGCTCCTGTCTCAACTGATAAACTTCTCGACGGATCTTCCGAAGGAGTCTTCTAACAGCAAGGCATTCCGTCCTCGGCCAGCGCGACGACTCGAGAATGGCTCGAGGCCGCTGACTTGATGACCCAGCCTCGACGGCCTGCGAAGTTGAAACCGGCGCCGCCATATAGACCACATTGGCCGATCGGGTTGATCGACTCCAGTGATGCGGCTGCGGAGGCTCAACCGCGTGACCAAGCATATTTATCAGACCTTTCTGAATAAGGTCTTCAGCTATGTCTTTAAAGACATAACACTCCGCAATGGTATGCCCCAACCTCCGGTGGTACACGCAGTAGTTGGGGTCATCCGTTTTGTCTACCTCTTCCGGCTTCCGCGGCTCTGGCAAGGAGAGCAATTTCTCTTGCATGCACAAATCAAAGAGCATCTTTGTATGCTCTTTTCTAAAGGAATATGGCTTCTTCATGTTCTCCGCCAAGGCATTACTGGTTGGTTTGGTATCCGACTTCTTGCCACTGCTTTTCGCCTTGGTGCCTCCTTTCCCACCATTTGTCGGGGAGAAATCAACTGCATTGACTTCTTCCCCCCCAGCCGGGCGATCCTTGGGTGCTTTACCCTTAACAGAAGGATGTGTCGGGTGATCCGCGAAGAACATTTCGATCTCCGCTACCACCGAATTGAGTTGGTCAAAGCCCCGGATGTTGGAACCCAAGAGCTTCTCACTGACTTCTGCCGCTAGGCCTCGGCGACATATGGTGATGGCATCCTCTGGCGTGGGAGGGTTATCACAATGCATGCTAACATCCCTCCATCTTTTAACGAAGTCCAGGGCTGTCTCACCTCTTTTTTGCTTCAAAGCGCAAAGTTCCGCCAGGGACACTTTGCGTTCAGCGGTTTGGAACCGGTCCACAAACTTCTTCTGCATATTTGCCCAATCGGTCACCGAGTTGGGCTTCAACCGGGAGTACCATTGAAAGGCAGTGCCCGTCAGAGAAGTGGCGAAATATCGCAGGAGATAGGACTCGTCCAAAGCCAACTCGCCCATGGCGGTCACATAGTAAGCCAGATGCTCATGAGGCGAACCCTGCCCATTGAACTTTTGCAATTTCGGGGCTTTAGGACAGTCTGGAGGAAGCTTCTTGAACTGGTGGTGGAGGGGATAAGGCACACTGTATAAATCTACAGTGGCCACTCCTTCACCATGTTGAGCGAACTTTGCCTCCACAATTCGCTCAATCATTTGCCGCTGGGCCATCAAGCTGTCAGCAGGAGTAGTGGAAAACCCCACATTAGGTTCCTGCTGTGGCACCTCGACCTCCAGAGCCACAGGTGGCCTGGCCGCCATCGCAGATGCATTGATGACTGGAGCCGGAGACGGTTGCGGCTCAACACTGGCAGGTACTGCGGCAGGCTGGGCAGGAGACTCCTTATCACGCAGGAGTGTTTGTAACAAATTTTTCAACTCCTGGTTCTCACGCCGGAGTTCCTCTAAGGTGAGAGCTTAAATCTCGTCAGTCGGGCCCTCCTCACGGGGGGAATCACCATCTCGACCAGCGCCGTGGACGCCATTCTGACGCTCCTCCTGCTGTACATGGTCAGGCTGTGACGTTCCTGGCAAAAGGGTAGGGTCTAACTGAGCCACGGCCCGAGAGACGTGCCTCGACCTCCTCATAGTTTGCAAAGGCTGAGTAAGGTCTTCCTGAGGGGTCTCCGGCTGCTTGTCGGTAGAGGAGACGTAGCAAGTGAACACCCTGACAGTGTCATCTGTGACTTGGGTCACTCGCCTCTTCCTCGGCGGGCGTCGCGCCGGAGTAGGCATCTCCCCCAGTCTGTCAAAAACAGACGCTTGGGGGACAGGGTGCTGTTGGGTATCCCCCCCTCTTGAATCTCCTGAGCTGGCCCAGGGGGAAGTTGGGCGCACCGGTTTGGGCCGAGTGCGGGACTGCCTTGGCTGCCGGCGAACCTTTGTCTTATGAAGGGAGGAGGGTTCGGCCTGCTCATGAATAGGAAAGCCTTACCCCGAATGTGACTTAACCCGGTGACGGCCTTCTTCTGCTCGAGCGCGCTTTATCGCCTGAGCCTCTTCTTTTGTGACCCAAATCTTCTTCATATGGAGTTGCCGCTCCTCAATTGGATTGCCCCCAGACCTGACTCTGGGAGCCGCCACCTTGGGTCGGAGCGCAGCGGAGTTCTTCGCTTTTGCTCCCTCCTCCCGGACCTTCCGGAGGAGCTCGAACATGTTGGAGGTCGGAATGGTGGGGACGTGTCTGTCCCTAGGGATAACCGGTTCGCCTCCGTTGAGCCTAATACGGATGTCCCCAACAAGGATAGTCTTGCCGGAACGCGAAGCCGTCGCGGCGGGCCGAGTTCTGTTCCTTGCCTGGCGTTGCCCCCGCTGAGCAGGGGCGGCCGTTTCGGTGCGGCTACCTCGGCGACGTGGACGGCGCTGTCCCCGTTGGGGAGGAGCGACATCAACAGCAATGTGGTTGACCGAGAACATTCGGCCGACCGGATGGACTGAAGACCTGACATCTCCAGTCATAGGCTTCTTGATGGCCTGACAACTCAGGCCTATAATGGATGTCGAGGGCCTGACACCGGGGGGGAAATCGCCAAAAGCGACCAGTGTAGCCAGGTAGCCGAACCTGGCATGGTTAGCAATTACTTGCGGTCCGTAGGTCACCGCTGCCATTGCCTTGATTGCGATGTTCAAGTGCTTGAAACTGACAAGCAGATCGTCCTTCCCTCGTCCTGTAAGAGAGAGAGTAATAAGAACCTCGAAGAGGTTTAAGCCTTCTGTTGTCAAAGAGAAGAAAGGCGGGAAAGGTCCCACCGGGCGTGCCAGTCTGTTTTATCAAGACGAAAACGCGTCGCTCTCACGGTATTATGAGATTATGATGGACGACATTTTCTGTTATGAACGGATACTCCTTTTTTTTATTACCCCGAGCGATCTTATGCATTTAGGGTTTAGAAGTTTCCTGTGATCACGGGATGGATTCTCTCTGAGGAGGCGAGGGTATACATGTAGAGCTTACATGAAAGACCGATATCCGTCCTGTGGGGTGCGCATTGTATCGGGCGACATGGGTTTGAGCACTGGACCTTTCTCCACTGACCGTGGTCAGTGTTAATTTACATCGGCGTAATGTCCGAACACCTTTGTTTAATTGACAATAAGAAGGCTTAAAGATCTACCCATGGGTTCAAAGAAAAAGGGAGGACGTATGTTGCTTAAAATGTCGTGTCAAGCTTTTAACTCCCAGCGGGTGACTGCAAAGTGGAGAAGGCGGAAGCCAGTAGGAGACCTGGTTGAACAGGCTAAAGTTGACCGTTAGAGCTTAGCTGCTAACCCAGGCTCTAGGGGTACTTTGGTAATTGAATGGTGTTGACGTCATGAAGGGCATAGAGGTCAGGGAGCCGGAAGAATGTCCAAGGTTGTATAAACATCCATACATGATTAAATGCCCCACAGGGGGATATACACAATTTTTCATTGAAGAGGGTTTATTTGTAACTTGTTAAGCTGGCACGCACCGGGGGCCGCATTATAAGGAAACTTTGTAACATTACAAAAGAGCGTCGACGAATTATCAACTGTACAAGAAGCCGTCACACTCAAACGGGTATGCTTTGATCCCAATATCTTTAAGAGGGGCATTTTAGTCATTATATCATTTTAATGACTAATAAAATGTCCATCCATTTTCTTTTGAGACATACGGAGAACGAGACCCGGAGGATCGACGTTAGAAAGCCCATATGGGGGCATAAATACAACTCACACATAAGATAGGTTTTTCCATTGAGTCCACGTAGGGGCATAAACGGAAAAAGCCAACCAAACTTACAACCGCCCGCATAGGGGCGTATACATAAGCCCCGGGGAAGTGACATACCCCAAGTGGGCAAAAACAACGAACAATTTCTCCTTGCCGAACTCTAAGTCTCCTCCAGTCAAGCCCACCTATAAAATGGGACCCCATAGGGGCTATTTATAGAAGGCAGGGGACCGGCCCGGGGTGGGTCGGACCCGGGCGGGTTAAGACCACCCCGGGCAGGTCACTCTCCCTTTTCTTCCCTCTTTTTTTTTTTATGTGGACAGGCCGCGGGCCTGCCCTGCCCCGGGCGGGTCCGCCCGGGGGCGCGGGACCCCGGGCAGGTCCGCCCGGGTGCGCAGCACCCCGGGCGGGTCTGCCCCGTCCGCGCGCTGCCGCGTGGAACCGCCCGGGGGTGATTTACCCTGGGCGGGGTTCCCTCTCCTCGGGTGGTCCAATCTCCAATTTAAAAGCGTCCGTACGGCTTCGACAGCGACTTTTCTGCATCTTCGACTTCGTCCGGGCACGTGGAAGAGAGGAAACTTCCTTCCGAGCTTTGTTCGTCGTCTTCCACGCATCGTTTGTCCGACGGGGGAGGAATTTTTGATCCCGCGAGACGTGATACACGCCGTCGAGATACTAAAAAGGTGTGCATAGCACGTTCTCTTGCCCCTAGGGCTTGATTTGGTTGATTTCACCCGGAACCACATGATTGCAATAATCTCCGTGGATTTATCACGGGTTCTTCTCGCTTCTATGGAGTAGAACGGGTTGGACTAAGCCGACGCCGACAGCATGAAGCCTCCGTGCTTGCATGTATATTTTTCCGGTTACAACAACGGAGATAGGATTGCCCCCCTCGCTTGGGCTTTTAGAAGCTTTGGCTTTTCACCGGTGCGCTTGATTCTTGTTGGAGGCTTAGTTGTCGACTTATTTTAATTCCGCTTTAACTTGATGTATTTGGTGATAGGATTGCCCCCTCGCTTAGGCTTAGAAGCTTCGACTTCCCATCGGTGCTCTTGCTTCTGACTCAAGGCTTAGGCGTCGACTTCGATAGCCGCAATAGGTTTTCCTCCTTGGCGGTGATGTTGCCCTCGGTTAGCAGGAACAACACATGGGTGATGTTGACACTTATGCTTGAGAAAGTAACGTTCACTTGGATGTCCCCAGCAGTAGCCAAGGCCGGGATAACTTCAACAGTCGTGGCCGCAGTAGGTTTATTGCCATGGGCACCACGATGTTGCCCCCTTTCAACAGGAGCTGCTTTGGACATGTCTTGTTTTGGCATTTAGGCTTCGGAAGGAAGCATTCACTTTTATACCCCCGGTGGTAGCAGGAATGGCCGGGGCAACTTCAATAGCAAGGTCTATCCCCCAAAAGAAGGGTGATCCGACGACAATAGGTAATTTGCCGAAGAAGTCAGGTAGCCAAACCCGGCATGGTTTGCGATGACGAGAAGCCTGTGGGTGATCACAGCCATTGTCGCCAAAAATCTTTGAATTTGTTTGCAAGAGTATGAAGGAGATATCACAACCTTCATAGAGGCAAAACTATCCTTTGACAAAGAGATGGAAGGCAGGAAAAGTCTCACCGGAGGTGTCAATCTGTTTAATAGCATTTAAACCATTGTTATAAGCGAATTTGCAAAAATTTTTTTTTCCTGAAAATGCATTAGCAGGCATACCACTACGTAAAATCAAATAGTGCATAAATGTCATGGAAGGCCATTTAAGCGCGGTTTTTTGCAAGTTTTTGGCAAAAAAATGGTATGTTTGCAAATAAAAATGCCATATTTGCACAATATGATTTTACACAGTGGTATGTCTGCTAATGTATTTTTAGGAGTTATTTTTTTTGCAAATTCATGTTTAACGATAGTTTATTTGTGAAAATATCAAATTTAAAGGTGTTTATTTATTGAATAAGAATGCACATTTATAGCTAAGTAAATAGCATGTATATTGTTAATTCCGCGAATTGAGTTTATAAAATGATTTTGAGTTCATGTTTTGGATCTTTCTCCACCAACTGTAATTGATGTTAATTTAAATCATCGTAAAATCCAAACACATTTGATTATCTGTCAAATAATTTTTTTTAGCGTCTACAATATCCATTGTGATATTGTGGATTTTGTCTAATGGATATGATCTTGGTGACCATTCGTTAGAGACACTCTTGCAAGAAATTCGAAAACTTTCATTCTTTGAACACATAATTTTAACTATAACCAGTCTTTCAACTCCTTTACATTTGGCCCTGATTATGTAATCGGGTCATCGAGTTGTCACAATCTGATCATTGGATAAGTTTTTGCATGCACGTGGATCTTTGGATTTGCTTCCATCGACGATCAGACCATTGAATTGACTTCGATCTATGATCGAACTATTGAATTTACTTCTAGCCACGAGCAAACCATTGAATTTGCTTCTGTCCTCAATCGGATGGCTGGATTTACTCCCGACTACGATCGAGCCATTGAATTTACTTTTGGTTAAGATCTAACCGTTGGATTTGAATTTCATCGAGATCAGACCATGTTTGGGTATTTATGCAATTTCTGAGCCATCTTGAATATTTTTGTAATTTCAGACCCTTCCTGTGTATTTCTATAGTTTTTGACTCTTGGATATTTCTGTATTTTTTGACCCATACTGGGTATTTCTACAGTTTTTGACCCTTCCTAGGTATTTGTATTTGTATAATTTTTGACTCTTCTTGGATATTTTTGTAATTTCTGACCCTTCCTGAGTATTTTTGCACTTTCTGTCATTTCTCGGGTGTTTCTGCAGTTTTTGACATTTCTTCGGTATTTCTATAATTTTGACCCATCCTAAGTATTTTTACGGTTTTTGACCATTCCTAGGTATTTCTATAGTTTTTGACTCTTCCTGGGTATTTCTATAGTTTCTGACCCTTCTAGGATATTTTCGTAGTTTCTGATCTTTTTTGGATATTTTTACAGATGTTGACCCTTCTTGGGTTTTTCTATAATTTCTGACCTTTTTTAGGTATTTCTACAGTTTTGACTCTTCTTGGGTATTTCTGTAGTTTCTCACCCTCCCCGAGTATTTTTACAATTTTTGACTCTTCCTGAGTATATCTGTAATTTTTTAAGTTTTCCTGAGCTTATCTGTCATTTCTCGACTTTTCAGGATATATTTGTATTTTTTGATTTTTTGACCTATTTGTCATTTCTTGACTTTCCATGGCATTTTTGCAATTTTATCCCCTTTCTGAGTATATTTGCAATTTTTGGACATTTATGGGATTTTTGGTATGACGGTTCTTGGCCATGGAAATGCACATGGATTTGGATGATTAGTCTTAAGTCGAGCTCAGGAGAGTGCACACCGCTTCAGGGAAGTGGCATGGTCCCACTTAGGGGTGTTCATAATTCGGTTCAAACCGAAAATCGAACTGAACCGTTCGGAACAGATCGGTTCGGTTCGGTTTGAACATGAATTCAGTTTGGTTTGATTTCATAACGTGTGAAACCTAGTCAAATTGAATAAACCAAATTTATTATTTATATTTATTTTTTATCAATATTATATATCATAAATATATTACAATATTCAAAACTTAATTACATACACATACAAGCATACAAAATATAAATATAAATATAAATATTTTTATACATATAATTCATTAAATTCATGTATATTGTAATAAGATATAAAAAATTCAGTTTGAACCGAACCAAATCAAATTTGTTCGGTTTGGTTTGATGCTTAGGTTCGGTTCGGTTTTTAAAAAAAGCCCCCAAATCGAACCGAACAGTGTACACCCCTTTTTTCCCGCTCCACCAAGTCGTGCAGAAGACGTTAACCTGAACAAGGGTATTTTAGTAATTTTGGGATAGAACTAGAGCGTTGTGTAATTTTCGAAATGAGTAGAGCTTTTGTATAATTTCTGAATTTTTCTGGGCTTGTATGCAATTTATAAACATACCATGAGCAATTTGGTAATTCTGGACTGAGCATTCGTATTTTGATAATTTCTGGACAAACTAGGGGCTTTATGCAATTTTGGACAGATCAGAGATATTTTTGTAATATCTGGATTGAACAGGGATATTTCTGAAACTTTGGATAGTTTAAGGGTATCTTTCTAATATCTGGATTGAGCAGGGATATTTTGATAATTTTTAGACAGACTAGAGATATTTTTGTAATATCTAAACTGAATAAGGGTTTTTATGTAATTTCTAATTGCTTTAGAAAATTACAATTTTTTCCCCGAGATATTACACCAAAAATCACAAAGGACATAATCACATGGGCACTAGGATGGCAGTATCGACCGAAATCGATACGTTTCGGCTTTCGGCCGAAACGTATCGGTTTCGACCCATACCGAAACGGTTTCGGACCTGCTACAGTAATACGTTTTGGCCGAAATGTATCGGTTTCGGCCCATACCGAAACGGTTTCGGATCTGCTCACTGTAGTAGGTCTGAAATAAAAAAAAAATTTAATGGTTTCGGGCGAAATCGATACCGGTTTCGCCCGAAACTCAACCGTTTCGGTCTAAAACCCACATGTTTCGGTCTGAAATTGGACGGTTTCGGCCGAAACCGGACCTGCTCACTGTAATTTTTGCCTTTTTTGAATGTTTTGAACCGGTTTCGGCCGAAACTGAAACCGGTACGTTTCGGTCCTAGCCGAAACCGATACTGCCATCCTTGCATGGGCATATATGCAAACACAAGGACATATATATAACATACCCTTGTTGGGCTTCCAAAATAACACGAGGCACAAATCCCTCCTCGGTGGAGGCACACAAGCATAGAAGGCAATTTCAGTTTCGTTGCCGGTTTTGGCCGAGTTCGAAACCGAAACGGTTTCGGTTTTGGTTTCGGCCTGAAATCAAATAAAATATTATTTTTTTGCCAAATGCAGGGCATTCGATTTCGCCCGGTTAGTTTCAGATCGTTCCGGTGCGAAATCGATACGTTTCGGCCGAAACTGCCATCCATGCACACAAGTCACAACAATATCTAGGAGATTGCTTCTCCTCCTTGAGCTCCCATGGGCTTCGATCTCTCCTCTTTCCCCAGCCCCCTAGAGAGTATTTATAGGGAAAAGGGACCTATCCGGACCGGACAGGTTCCTTGGGGAGACCTACCCTCCTTTTCTTCTTCTTTTTTTTTTTAGAGAGGGAGAGAAAGGCGGGAGAGAGAGGCCCTAAACCTGGCCCGGGTAGGTGGGAGCCTACCTGGGCCAGGTAGGTTCCCACCGACGTGGTCAAGGTAGGTTTCCACCTACCCCAGTCCAGGTAGGTTACACTTTTTGTGTGTTATTTTACAGGGTTCAACAGTACCCTACCCAGAATTTTAGTCAATCATCTCATCTGCTTGGAATTTCTTTATTGGAAAATGTTTTGACTTTATTTTTTAGATGGGACAAAGCACCACATGAATCAAGAACTGCAAAACACTTCTTCTAGAGGATTTGTTATTGGCCTTCACCCCCTTTCCAATTTTTCATTAATTCCACTGAAGACTGGGGATCTTATGCCCGGTTTATGTTGTGAATGTTCTCCATATTTTGACAGCAGACCAACACTTTTGTTTGGAAGGTGACAGCAGATCAACAAATGATCAATAGATGTCCTCCTGCCTATAGAGCACATTTCATGATGTTTTGTTTTGTTTGGGCACGGAGAGATTGTCGGGTAGGAACCAATTGACATGAAGCTGCCCAGTCAAAACATATACTTTACTATTAAAAAATGCACATGCTTTATGATCTAGGTGACATATACAAAACATATGATGGGGTTTCACATCCGCCGGGGAGTTATGGATGCTAGGTCAGGGTATACACTCCCATCGTTGCTGTCACATGTTTCCTCTGAAGCTTTATATTGGATCCACTGATAATCTATCATTTAATATTTTCCCTGAATGGCAGACCAGGAATCTGGTTAATCACAGAATGCTATCAATTTCTTCATTTTAGTTGTGAGAATGATGTGGGACGATGCTGGGCCCGATGACTGCAGGTGTTGTGGCAGCTGGTCGCATGTTAGTGGCCAGGCTGCGTGACCGTGGAGTACTGGCTGAAGGGGGTGGGGACAGCAAGATGATGGTCTTCTAGTGGCGGGCTACTGTTGTGTGGATGGGACTTGCGTTTGATAGGCTGATAGAAAGGAAGAGAAGAAGAAGAGGTGGAAGCGGACAAACAAGAAAAGACGAAAGGGGGAAAAGGCAAGGAGAGATGGGCGGATGATGGGCTTCTGTGGCTGCTCTTTGTGCAGGAAAGGAGAGAGAGTAGGAGGACAAAGGAGGAGGAAGAAGATGTAGCAATGGTGTAGATATATGGGCCTCACGCCCTTTCCTTCTTGGAGTTCTCCCTTTCAGAGCAATTCAGACTCTCGTTGAGTCTCACCACTAGAAAAATTCTTCCACTATGTTATCATTGAATGAAAGAGTACATCCATATTTATAGAATCAAATGACCCGAAAACACAGTAGTTTTAGGACTCAACTAGACTCCTAAAGCAACTCTAAAACAAGAAACAAGAATACTAATTAGACTCCAAGAAACAAGAACCCAAATTGGACTCCTAAAGTAACAAATAAGAATCCTAACCATAATCAAATGAGACCCCTAAACAAGAAATGAGAATCCTACACAAATTGGGAATATAAGGAAACTAGAAGTGGAAGTCTTCTTCTCCAAGCCAAATTATGACTAGGACGGCACATCTGCAGCAATCGTATACCTGGACAGGATCAAATTACAGATGTAAGAAATTACTTTCAGCTCTGGTAGAGGAATGCTACAGTGCCACACTTTTTGTCACTCTTTTTTCATTGTCGGAATTGAAAATCAGATAACGAGAAATGGTGAAGTGAAGTTCGGTGCTCGTGAGCTTGGGATCGCCGAAATTAAATTTGGGGCCAACTCAATCTCGGCTATCCGATCTTGAGATTGGGTTTCTATGGCAAGGTTAATAGGGAGGCAAAAAATGTGGCTCTGTAGCATTGCCTTTCTAGCTATAAGAATATGGGAGTAATTATGTCAATTTTTGATGGCAAAAGCTGTTTAGTCCGACACTGGTATGCAGGAGCCACTCAATGCCTATATTGGTTCTCAGCCTCCTCATCCACTAACGTGTTTTGGGATGATGGTTCAGTTAAGTAGCATGATAAAGTAGCCAGTTCACTCATAAGTGCTGTTTGCCACAGGATGCCACCTGGGTTAGTCATGGAGAGGGATGAACAGTTGGTGAAAGCTGTCTACTCCCAGACCAGTATCCGCGGGCCATTCTGTATGTGTGTTAACTCTCTCTTTCCCACTAACTCAAGGTTCGCTTGGCAGTCAGTTCAGTAACTACTTGCAACTGATTGTGTGAACTATTAGATTTTCTTTAAAAAATGGGGAAACAAATGCTTTGTTTGTAATTTAATCATCATCTTCTTAATGTAAGACAAGATCCAAATATGAAGTCCTGGGACTCTTTTACTGCATTTTCCCCCCTGGTGTTTGCTTATGTTAATTTTATAAACAGTCTTTTAATTGAACATTTCATTTGAGGCATACTGGTTAGCAGTGGATTTTTTATCCATTTGATATGATTTGGTGTCCATGTTATTTTTTCTTTTTGTGCAGACAGAAGTCCAAAATGATCTATTGAATATGTCTAAAGCCAAAATAACTTCTGCAGTGGGCTTCCGTCATGTTGTTGATCTACTTTCATCGGAAGAAAAGCTGCTTGTTGGCCATAATTGTTTTTTAGGTACATTTGTTTCATAAAGAACTTTGTTCCTCATTTTTCTAAGGTACATTTCTCAGACTTTCTTTTCATGTGATACAGATATTGCACATATCTACAGAAAATTTGTTGGTCCTCTTCCGTTATCAATAACAGAATTTGCAGCAGCAGTGCATAAAATTTTTCCACACATAATCGACACCAAGCATCTCTTGAAGGTCGACCCTGTAATTCAGAAACTAATGAAGAAGAACAGCACATCTCTGTCATCTGCTTTCTCTTTGCTGTGTCCACACCTCCCTTTTGCCTCTAACGGTTCCAGTTCTGCTTCTCATTCATACATAAAAGTTGAGGTGCAGACAGATATCACAGGGTATGTTTTATAGACTACCTGAGTTCTGCAGTTCTGCACATGGCTGCTGTGCTTCTTCCAGTTACTAACCTCACTGTTACTACAGTTATCCATTATGGTGTAATTTATTTTGGTTCATATTGATATTTATTTGTCCCCAAATAATTGGGATAAGGCTCTGATGATGATGATGATGATGATTGATATTTATTTGTCTTCAGAGAAGATCTCTTTCCATGTGGCACTTATTCTTGAGAACACATCATAGCATTACTGGGCACTTTCTGACAGCTGTTTTGGTTTATGCCTTCTATATTTCCATAGACTGTAGACATATTTAGTTCTACTAGAGATGGGTGGAAATATCGAGATTATTTGCTTCATCTGAAAATTGAGAGCTATAGTGAGAAAAAGGTGTGGAACATGAAGACATTTTGTTAGCAGCCCCACAAAGACATGATCCTTTTCATGAGTGTAACCTCCTGGGTGAACCTTTTTACTTTCTAAATTCTGAACATTCGTGTACATGACTTTTTTTTTTGAAAGTGGGTAGTGCCACAATGTATTAATAAAATATGAAAAGAGGGATTTACAAGTACATGCTATGATCTCTCAAAACATCCCTTGACACCCTGTACAAAAAAGGAAGAGGGACACACCAACCCTAGTCCCCCAAAAGAGCTAAGAGAGTAGAGTTATGCCAGCTGCATTATACGGAAGAGCCGCTCACTCTCTCACCCTATCAATAACAAAATCCCCTACCCTCTCAGGAATGGTGGCCTTTTTCTTGAAAATCCTTTTGTTCCTTTCACACCAGAGGGCCCATAGAGTTAGAATGTAGGACAAGCCACCAGAGTTGCCGGTCACCCTTGAGTGGCCAACGCTTGTTCCAATCCCTCAAGAGCTGCTCCACTGTCTACCTGGGCCGCCAAACACAATGGATTTTGGATAGTATATGTCACCACACTTCCAGGGCAAAGTGACAACCGATGAAGATATGGTCTATATTCTTCTCCTCTGCCCCCCACAGGCAGCATCGTGTCTGGATACCATCTAGGACGGTAGCAAGTCTGTCACATGTAAGCAGCCTTCCATGCGAGATCCTCCACATGAAAACCTTCACTTGAAGAGGGTTTCTAGGCTTCCATCTAGGGTTACTAGAAATGACTACTAGGGTTTCTAGGTAGTCGAATGGATGCATGCACTTCTAGTAGTCATTTCCAGCTAACCCGGTCATATGCTTATTCAAAGTCAAGCTTGAACCCTCTCTTTCTTTGTGCCTTGATAGTAGGCAGACATTCATGTGCCACCAAGAAATTCTCTTGGACAGCTCGTCCTTTGATGAAGGCTCCCTAGTACCCATTAACAACCTTGCTCATAACATTGTCTAGTCTGGCTGTCAGCAGCTTTGTGATTATTTTATAGGTCCCATTGAGCAAGCTAATGGGCCTATAATCCTTGAAACAATCAGCACCTTGCTTCTTAGGGATGAGGGCTAGCAGAGTTTTGTTGATTCCTCTCAAATGAGTACTCCCTGGAATTCCACACAGTTTGGAGAAGATCGACTTTTATGATGTTCCAGCATTTGTGGTAAAGGCCGTAGGGAAGCCATCCGGTACTGGTGCCTTGTCACTTGCTAGAGAGAAAATGGCCTTCTCCACCTTCTCTTCCTCAAAAGGGTGGGAAAGGTCCTAGCTCTCTTTGCTGATGGACAAGGGAGAAGGTCCTCTGCAATGGACGGTCTAACTGGCTCCTCTTCCAAGCAGAGGCGGGAGTAGTATTGACTAGCATGTCTCCTGATGTCTTCAGGTGTGGTGCGCAGCTGGTTTCCCTCTCTGATGCATTTGATGTAGTTCAACTGTCCTCTCCCTGATGCATTTTTTTGGAAATATTGTGTTCCTATCTCTCTCCTTGATCCATGTTTCCCAATCGCTCTACTTCCAATAGATTGTCTCTTCGGTGAGGATCTCGTCAAACTCTGCCTTCAACTTGTCCTGCTGGCTTTTGTCTGGTATCCAGTAATGTGTACATTTTTTTGGAAAGTATTCAGTAGTGTGTACATAACTGTTTAAGATGGCCATTTGAATTCCCCTGTAATAACATGGAACTCAGCAATGCCACTTTGTCTGCTGTCTGCACAGATGTCTCTTTAGTTGACGATAATTAATGAATCTTTTTATTTTTTAAACTCTGAACCTTCGTGTATTATGAGCCTGTCACTGTTTAGGTTGGCAATTTGATTTCCTCTGTAATGAAATGGAACTCAAAGAACAACTTATCTACCTGGTAGTTTCTTTAGTTGTTGATGATAATTCAGAATCCGCTAATTTCCTTGGCCATAGAAAAGGATGACAAATTCGTCCAGCAAATTGGGCAGTTGATATTATGAAGTAGCCACAGAAATGGATGATAGAGATCATCACTGGTGTTTGACATTTGATATTTGTTCCTCCACTTCCCCCAAAATTGAGTATATGACAGCCTGATGTTGTCAACCATATACTACGGGCTTGCTTTGGAAGTGAAAACTTAAATGCACTAGAACCAAAGCATCTATATACTTTTTGATTTATCTTCGGCTTTTGTTCCCCCTTACCCACGCCTTCTTATTATTCAAAAAAGGCAGACACTGAAAAAAGGGAAGGAAAGTGGGCATCTAATTCTTCATCATCATTATCATAGCCTTATCCTAATTATTTGGGGTCGGCTTCATGAATCCTGTTCCGCCAAAGATTTATATCAAGTGGGCATCTAATTAAATCCTACTTTTCTTTGCAGGTCAAATTCAGGTGCTAAGCATGAAGCTGGCTATGATGCTTTTATGACGGGATGTGTGTTTGTGCAGGCATGTAGCCATTTGGGTGTTAACTTCAAACTCCAGTCAACATCAAAGGAACTGATTGAAAATGCTAAGCTTCAGAAGCACATCAATATTCTTTACCCCAGCTGGAATGGTGGAACAGTCATTGATTTACAAACTGGCAATGAAGTCCTAGAGTCAGGTTTCCAGGCATACAAACAAAGATATCCAAAGGTGATTTTTGATAACACCATTGTTCTTTGGGGATTGCAATCAAAAGTTAAGCCAAAGGAATTGAAAGAATGTCTATGCAAAGCGTTTGGTGCAAATTCTGTCACATCCATCTTCTACGTGGATGCCGATGCAACTGCAGCACTTGTCCAATTCAGCAAAGAAGAGTTAGCCACTGATTTCTTACTTTTGAAGGATTCTCTAGAGAGAAATGATGATGCAATATCAGTACTACATCCTCTTTCAAAAATATTAGAAGGTGGCAATACATGCGCTGCAAACTATGAAATTTATAAGCAACTTTGTAGCTCTCCTATGTCAAAACCCTCATTTGCGGAACAGGCTGAAGCGGTAGGCATCAGATGGAAGACAAAAATAGATCCTGCGCGGTTGGAGGCTCGGGAGTCCGCAGGTTGCAGTGAAAGCACTGAACTGGAGGGTGGGGGATTTCCCAACGGCGGAGAAATGTCTGAGAAAACAGACGATCCTGGTTCCACTGTTGTGAAAAATACGGCAGGAAAGATAAGTTCAAAGAAAAAGGAGGCCCCTCACGATATTTCATGTGATGATTTATTGGATTCCTTGTATGCATCCCGTGCTTTGCTTGGGAGACGGACAAATTGCTGAACAACTTTCATCAAATGATACGTATCATTTATTCCGTCCAAGAACTTGTTTGTCCATATTACTGTTCCAATCTTATTGGTGCCCACTTTAATGGGGCCTGATGGTCCAGGGTCCCGAGGAACGAGGAGAGCAGGAATCTCCCTGGATTTCCATGTCTGTACCCAACTTCTCTCTCTCTCTGTGTGTGTGTGTGTGTGTGGTGTGTGTGTGCAGATCAGAGCTCTGTTTGGTTCCCCCCCTCTCCCTCTCTGCGCATGTGTGCAGATCAGAGCTCTCTTTGGCTTCCCTCCCTCTCTCTGCAAACGGCTAAGCCGAGCTCTACTTTTTAGTCTCCCAAACGGAAAAAATTTAATAAAAAAGATTGCATTTGGGAGTGATATAAGCTGTGAACATTGCTGGTGGAAGCAGAGCATAAAAGCCTTGTCTCTCTCCCCCCCGTACGTGTTTGGAGATCAGAGCTCGCTTTAGCTTCAGCACTCCCCCTCATGGCGTGCGCAAACCGCAAAGCAGACATCTCCTTGGCCCCACTCTCAAATGGGAAATGGAAAAGATGAAAGGACGGCGTTTTAGAGTGACAAGCTGTGAGCATCACCGGTTGAAGCAGAGCAGCAAAGCCCTGTGTTATGTGTGTGTGTTTGTTTGCAGATCAGAACTCTCTTTAACACCCTCTCTCTGTGGCTGTGTAGACACCCATCTCTCTCTGACTGTGTGTGCAAAGTGCAAAGCAGAGCTCTCCTTGGCCCTCTCTCCAACAGAAAAACTAATGGAAAAGATTAAAAAAGATTGCACTTTTTGAGTGATATAAACCGTGAACATTGCTGGTGGAGGCAGAGCAGTAAAACCCGTGTGTGCGTGTGTGTGTAAGCTGGGAACACCGCTGGTGGGAGCCTGGCTGGGATTCCAATACTATGGGCGCCATGACATCAATCACCCTCCCTCCAAGGTGTGACATGGATCTTTCTCAAGGGGTACAAGGCAAGATCTACAGCCACATTTTCCTAGCAACTTGTGATTAACGGGTCATCCCCTTGGTCTCTCTGCATTGTACTACAAAACTGCGTCTCAAAGATGCAGAGGTGGGTATTCTGGGCTGCCCAAGAAATTCTGAGAAGAACGCTGGAGAGAGATCTAGACATATTCTTATTCTATAGTATGTTATCCTAATTTGCTCATTATTAGGTTATTGGTGGATAAGGGCAGAGGGTGTCCCCTTCCCTATTTTACCGACCTCTTCCCCCTTCTGTCTCACCCGGCAAGACACCAGTAATTCCATATGATCTCACGCCAATAGGCTGCCAATCATCAGGTAAACACAGACCTGGCTTTTATGGGCCACTTTGACCACTTATTCCCCTATCTACGGGGCGAGACAAGGGGGCCCTAAAGACGCGTTTGGAAAGGACGTAAGATGGAGGAATTTTTTCAAAATCTATTAGAGAGAGAAGAAACACATTTTAAATAATTTTTAGAGATTTTTTAATTCTCTTGTCTTTCTTCTTATCTCTCTCTAAACTTCTAAATCCATCATAAATAAAAATTGACGAGACATTAGTACATCTAAAAAAATTTTTGAAAAAAAGAGATTCTAATAATTAGAGAGTTCAAAATCTCCCTTACATCCTTTTCAAACTCATATTAAGATGGCTAAGTTAACCCATTTAAATTTCTGCTTTTATCTCGTCGTTCGATACGGAACAAAGTGGAAGCGGGAAGGTTCTATAGGGAGGGGCCACAAAAAAAGAAGCCACAGCCTCCCTCCAACTTGCACTGAGGTGCAACAGTTTTCTTTTTTCAAAAAAAATAAAAATAAAAAATCAGACCCCATCCAACCTGCATGTCCCTACTGTCAGATCTCTGATCGGACAGTTGAGAAAATTTGCACACCCTAAATGAAGTGATCGGCTCATGATTTTGAACAAATAGGGGCCTCCAATCTTCTTATATATATATATATATATATTACAACAGTCCCATCCAAGATAGGATCGTATAAGCATGAAGGCCGACTTGAGTTTTTTTTTTTTTAATTGACTGCACTGTTGGCGGTGCAGCAAGTCGGGATTCCCGGGATCAATCCTCCACCCTTCTTCCCTTTGCAATGGGTGCAGACGGGAGGGGATCCCGGTTCCCTCCTACCTTTACTTGCACTCCTGCTGCGAGAGGGTCAACAAGATAACAAAACGTGCAAGAAGTGTGTCATAGGAGGATAGTAGCAACAACGGTGGTTGTGATGGTCAGCTGCAAGGTGGGATGCCCCACTATCCTTCCACTCCCGTTATTTCTCGGGTGCCAACGACGGCAGTGCGCGGACACCATTCCCTGACCCTGTCTTCCTCTTCAATGGCATTGGAAGGGTGATATAGGCAGCAGGGAAGGATCTGTTTCTTGCTTCCTGATCAAAGTTGCATAACAGAACAAACAATGCAGGGTGGAATGCAGCTTATCCTCCTCTCTTTTCCTTCTTCCTAGGAGCCAACAATGACAGGGTGAGGTACTGGCTCCCCACCTCTCCTCTTACCCATGTCTTGGCAAGCAACGGTTATAAGACAATACAACAACTGAGAATAACAGTAACTTGGGGGGGTACATCTATAGTGGCCACTAGGCGGGACTCCACACTCCTTGTGTCCTCACTTCTCCCACTCTCAAACTTCTCTAATCTTTTCCAAATCCTCTCTCTCTCTCTCTCGCTGTGTGTGTGTGTGTGTGTGTCAAGCTACCATTGCCACTCTTCCAGCACTAGGCCCCTGCAGCCACCTCACTGCTGCAGAAGAGGAGGAAGAAAGGAATTGAGATACAGGTTCCCAATTGTCACTGTCACTACCAGGGAGGAAAGGGGGCCAAAGACCTATATTTCTGCCCTCCACTGGTCGCCGTTGAAGAGGAAGGAGAAGGATAAGAGGGGGTAAGGGACTAAGATCCCTCTCACAAAAGTTCTCACCTAAAGACAACACACTCAGAATATTCTTATGCCAATGAACAGAAACCAGACACTTTTCACAAACTTTATACAATAATAGCAATGTGTGTGCAAACATAAACGCAAGAATGATATTTTGCAAACCCAACTTCAACATCCATGTTTGAAAGCATCTTTCCTTTGTTTGGAGCACCCTCGTTGTTGTTTCTCACGTATTTGTCACTATGATCACCTGTTTCATCTGCCTGCCTAGCTGGTAGTTTACTGCACTCCACCGCCTCCACTTCCCTGAACCATTCTTCTTGTGATGAGTGCTGACAGTCTTTACCTCTCCTCTGGTAGCATCTACAAGAGGATCCACACACCCTCCAGGCTCCAACCCTCCAGCACCCTCCAGCTCTTTCACACCCACTGCAGACCTGTGTGGCTGGCTGTCAGTGAGCATGGCTCTCCAGTTCGCTCAAAAAATTCATCTACACTAAATCCACTACGAGATGCCCAAGTCAGTAGCAGTCAAAGAATGAGAACATGGCTTTCTATAAATGAATTTCCAAAGAACTACATAGTAATACAACACAAGATACAGATGCAACCCACCTCAAGATGGTCAACTACAACTTTTGAGCATTCTGCCAGCATAGAAACTGGTATTTCTTGGACTATTACATCAATACATGTCTGAATGTGAGGTTGATCCTAATAGCATCAGCCTTCGCTCGCTTAGGTACTGAATGCACCCAATCTCTCTGAGTGTATCCTCTCATTACCAACAGTGAGCCATGCTTTAATACAAAGGAATGCTGATCCAAGTGGCTTTCCCTAGGTCGTTTGCCTTTTTGTGCTGTGACTCCTTTTTGGACCGTGACTCCAACTGATGATGCTTGACCAGCAAAGTACATAAAAAGTTAGATCAGAAGATTTAGACAAAAGATCAGAAGAGTAATCTCTAAACATTATTTCTCCGAAGAAGAAGAGTTAGCAGCTCTGGTAAGAGAGTTCAGAATGTACAGGTGCTTATATAGGTAGGCACAAATTTGAATAATTGATGGTATAATCCCCATTTTTCGGGGAAAAAAAGGTTAGTACAAAATCAAATGCTGGGAGGCTGAACTAAGGGGTATTCTTTCAGATTGCAAGTTTTGCACTCATACCCTCGGTAGTCTTTTTGGGTTTCTTCCTCAAAAGAAATTCCCGCTCACATCCCAAAGAGACTGAAGCTATTTCCGGAGTTGGCCCGTACAACTTCTCATCATCGGAATGCCAAGCCACGTAGTCAGATCCCCCTTTGTATCTGTTCAAGAGCAAGCTGTTAAAACTACTACCCGGAAGAGCTTCATGGACCTGAAATAAGTGTAGAGGGAATAAGAAGAGTGAAGCAGATTAGTGAAACAAAAAGAAAGCTGATGAAAATTCCGATATTGTACTCGACCAGTAGCCAATATATTATGCAAACTACATTGACAAGAGCAACCATGATAGCATTAGATATTATCTGTAGGTGTTGATTACAAAAAACTCGTAACAAATTCTTTTGACATTAACTCCAGGAGCCCTTACCGCCTGCAGGATAACTTTAAGCGGAGGGTAGTCATCCCAGGAATACGCAGGTGGCTGGTACCCACTGTATCGCAGTTCAGGAAGCCCTTCATTTGCTATGTAACATGTGTCCCTTGGCTGCAGAAAGTGTCTATTGTTAGTTATAGAAACAATACTAAGATGGATATCCAAAAAAAGCACCAGCATGACAAGATAATATGCCAAGTTTCATATGCCAGCATTTAAATTACCAGACACAGTGGACTGCAAGTCCCATTATGCTGCTCAAAAAAAATTGGGCAATATGGAAAGATGAATGGCCAGTTATCTATACTATATACTATAAGAGAAAAGGCCGGTTTTTTTCCGCCGGTTCACTTGCGGTAAAGTCTAATTAACTCTCGACCCGTGCTCGAGTTACTCTCTGACCCGGTCCCAAGCTCCCCTCAGAATCGTCGGAAGAGCGCCGCCCCCCTCCCGCTCTTGCCCTCTCCCGCCCTCGACGACGCCGAGCACCTCGCCGGACGTCGCCATCTGCCATCGCCGGGCACCCCTGCCGTTTCGGTTGCCGCTCCCGCGCCGACCGTCGTGGACAGGTTTGTTGGATTGTGCCGGTTTCCTGGCGGCACGATCCGGCAACCATCAATTTCTTATTAGTTTAAACAGAGATTTTGACCTGATTTCATCCTTGGCTCGTGCATCCGCAACAAGCAGCAGGGAGGCCGGCGAATGGCGAGAGAGATGTCTTGGTTCTCGTTCCTTCAATTTGCCGGCTCCTCCTCCTCCTCCTCCGATCCCGACGACGTCGGCAAGAATCTGGAGTGGTTGCAGGCATGGCAGGATTGTGGAGCCGTCGCCCACCAGTTCTCTTCCCGGTGAGCAGCAGATGCTTGGCCGCGATGATGATAGGGAGATGATTGTCAAATTTCTGTTGGAGGGAGCCATGGAGGAAAGGTTGAGCGTCATCCCCATTGTAGGTGGGGCGGGCGTCGGCAAGACCACCCTTGTTCAGCGTATTTACAATGAGACGGAGGTTTCTGAGCATTTCAAATTGCACGGATGGGTGTCCACATTGAGATGTCGACAGATGATGAAGCTGATCAAAGCCGTTGCAGAGTCTCTTGCCGGTGGCCCTTGCAACTACAGCCAGTTGGAAGTCGTTCAGGATCATTTGAAAAGAAAAATAGATGGTCACAGGTGTTTGCTGGTCTTAGATGATGTCTGGTATGAAACCTTAGACGGAGATCAGTGGGAGAAGCTGTGTAACACATTCAATGGTTGTGCAGATGGAAGTGTAATCATATTAACTACCCAGGATGAACCTGTTGCTAATAGAACAGGGACATTGCCCAACTATATCTTGGAATCCCTATCAGGTGATCGTTGTTGGTCAGTGTTCCAAAAACATGCTTTTGGTTCTCTGCCTACCGACGATCGACTGGTAGCAATTGATAAGAAGATTGCAAAGGAATGCCAAGGATCACCCTTGGTTGCAAAGGCACTTGGAGTTAGATTAAACCATAACCGTGATGTAGAAAGGTGGGAAGAATTCTTGCAAAGAGAAATGTGTGATGAAGTTGTGCTAGAACTAAAATTGAGCTATCATCATTTGCCAGCACATCTGAAAAGATGTTTTGTGTACTGTTTCATGTTCCCCAAGGGGTATCTATTCAATAGAGATGAATTGGTTCGGTTGTGAATTGCACAAGGGTTTATTGAAGAAAAGGGAGAAAAATTATTGGAAGATGTAGGGATTAAGCACTTTGATGACTTGTCAACAATGTCATTCTTTCAGCAATCAGAACTAGATATGGGAGCTTTTGTGATGCCTCATCTCCTCCGTGCTTTAGCACAGTTCATTTCAGATGGTGAATGTATTACACTAGAGAACAGTAATTTATGCAATATTCCAAGAAATGATCTGCAGAGAGCTCGTCATTTGTCTTCAACACCAAGTAACAGGGAGTTGTCAACAAAATTTCTGTCTTTCGCAACACATCTATGCTCATTTCTGGTTGTTCCAACATGGCCACTAAAAAATATTGCACATATTAGTTTATAAGATGAAGCATTTCACAGTTTGAATCGCTTGACTGTATTGGATATTAGACATACAGGTATAGCAGCCTTGCCAAATACAATTGGCAACTTGAAACACCTGCGCTATCTTAATCTTAGTGGCACCAAAATTGAAAAATTACATGCATCTGTTTTCAAGCTTTACAATTTGCAGACTCTGGATTTGAGTTGTACTGCTATAAAGAGAATTGCCACTTGCCATTGGCGACCTGAGAAACTTACTTCACCTTCGCCTCAATGTTACTAAGATTACAAAGCTTCATGAATCCATTGGAAAGCTGTCCAAACTACAGACTTTGCACTTGGGTGTTACCAAAATAGAAGAACTGCCTGAAATAATCGGCAACTTGAAATGGTTAATGTTTTTGTGCGTTCATATCAGTAAAATTCAAAGGCTACCAGAATCTATATGTGAGCTTTCTGATCTACGGGCACTTGAATTACAAGGTGCAGAGGATGAAGAATCAAATAGCGTTGTCAACTGGACGTGGCAGAATTTTTGCTTCGATCCTATTATAATGAGTTCAAGGAAGAAGGGATATAGATCTTTTCCCGTTTAGAGAGAGAGAGAGAGCGCACTATGCCACTCTTTTCACTATCTTATTTATTGTTGTTATATTGATTGGTTAACTGTCTCTAAATTTTAAGAACAGAAAATTTAAAAAAGAGTGTGACAATTAAGATGACATATTTCTAAAGATTGTGATCCATTTGATATGGATGGTTGTGGTTCAAAGAAGGCTAGGAAGGGAGTCTTTTTTATTTTTTGGTCATGACATTAGATACTACCGTTAATCCGGTAAGATGTATACACTCAAAAGAGACAGACAAATAACGCCCACATAAACTGAAACCCAAAATCATTGATGGTTCAAACCAAAATCTCAAGTCCCTCTTTGACATAGGGTTAGCTTAAAATGTGTCGCTGCAAAATATTGCATGTCAACACATCACATTGCTATCATGTGAACCTTTTGTGATTTCCTTTATGATTGTAAAATAAACTCGCGCGAAGCGCGTTAATTTGACTAGTTATACCTATACTATAGTTTCAGCCTTACCATTTTGCTTCATAATGTCCATGCCATAATTCACCTACTAGGGAGTTACGATTCATATGTATCGACATGAAAATAAAAATATTTTTCTTCAAGTAATTAAATGAACTGTAATTATGTTGATGCACAATGAATTTTTTTTCTCTCCATAGTTATCATTTACCGTGTTTTCTGCCAATATTTACTTTTTGTTCTTGGCCCAAGGAACACGATGCACTAATTTCACGTGACATACCAAAGGAGCATGATGCAAAGAAATAAAAATTAAAAATCAATTCTATATTATGTTTCTCCCATTCCACCTTCCTTACAGTGTCTGAATTTTCTTGTCAGATGTTTTCTTGGAAGGTGACAAAGTGGCTACAATTCATTGGTAAGCAAGAGATATGGGCATATAATAAAAGAACACAGTTCCCTAAGGGCCACCACTGACTCTAACAAGTTGGTAAAGCCGTCAAACCACAAATTTATGATAATGTAAAAGGAGTGATCAGATAACCACACATCTTCAATAGCATTTCGTTGATAAAAGTTTCAGCTCCCTGCTTAAACATGAAAAGACAGATGAAATGTAATAGTTTGCTTACCTATGGCTTGTTATTAATTCATTCCCTCCCTCCAATGCACACAGCTCCTGAAAACCTAACCTACACCAAACAAATAAAAGTATGTACACAAAAGGACATTGCTGGACAGCTACACTCAATTATCCAACATCAGAAACATTCCTGGACGACCTGGGGAAGAACTTCCAACAGGTCTACGGAATTCAAGCCCCATAACTAAGAAGAGAACAAAATTTTCGAAAGCAACCCAATTGTCTGGCATTAGTATTTGCATCTTAGACAAAACCAAAATTCCCCATTACAAAAAAAAAAAAATCAACAGGATGCAAGCATCGAATGGCATATCTCGCAGCACGAAACCCATTCCACACTGCACGTTTATAGAAATCACAAACAAAGACAAGCATGCCCTCAGCCTCCAGAATCACATCCACCACGTAATAATCTAATTTTAGGAAACAAGACAATAAGGTAACTGTTTCCCCGTAATCAATCACTCCGTTTTCCATCCAGACCTACATTACTGCGAACGGACGAAACAATCACATGCAGCGCCAAATAAGGCATTTCAACAGCAGATTCGAACCTCGCCAGGGGTGGGGAGGGGTGTTGTTCTTACCTGGAGGCAGGACCTGCCGAAGACATGGATGGTGGGCCTCGTCCAGGGGATCTCCTTGTTGAGGTAATCGAACAACGTCCACGACTGATCCGGAGTCAGGAACCGGGGCACGTAGACGAGCTCGCTTCCGTCGCTTAGGTCGACGGTGCGCCTCCCCGATCCCTCGCTAGGGTTAGGGTTTGCTGCTGTGAGGGCTCGGAGCTTGGGATTCATGGCACAGGGCGGGTGGCGGAGGCGCAGGTGGAGGTGGGACTCCTAAGAGCCGCGAAAGAAATGAAAACGAGGACTAATTACACTAATTAGTGCACGTGATACACTAAACAATTTTTCTTAATTAAATCATTAGCTACTATCCGTCTATCCCCTAGTGGGATCCAAGTACCTATCAATTAAATATAATATAGTGAATGTGGCCATGGGTGATTAGATAATGTACCGGAAGTGTATATATATATATATATATATTAATATAATGTTGGGTAAATTATATTTAAATTACTATTAATTCCTAAATAACTCAATTATTTGAATAAACTTTATGACTAATATTGAGAGATAAACTAATAATTTAGGTACCATCAGATTATCTCATGTCAATAAAACTAGTAGATCGAGCTAAAAGTTTTAATTAGATGGGCATCGTTAATGCAGAAAAATGGAGACCTCAAATAATCTCACGTGAACTATTGAGAAGATGATTAAATATTTATAATAGGACCTCGACTCTATTATCTAAGAGACAATTTTTAAATGATAAAATATTTCCTTTATTTAAGAGGTGTCTTCTAAATGGCATAATCTTACCTTTTTTATATGAACAATATTATTTATAGGTTACAAAATCCTCTCACGTAATTCAAATATTAATAGTGGTACATTTTTACATAGCTATTATTATTAATCATTTCGCTAACGTTGCAATACTGCCATTAGCACTGTGTTAAAATTTCTTAATTAATTTAATTTAATTAAAAAAGCAAAACAACTCTAATCTCTCCAAAACTCTTTATCCTTATCTCTATCTCTCTCCGTGGCATAATGTGCTGATAAAAATATCCCCTTATGTATTTTTCATCCAAAATTTTAGTTTTATTGACCAAAACAAATAAAAATTAGCCTACATGACAACTAACTTTAGGAGTATTTTTACAATTATTTTTATATAAAGAAGAAGAAGAAGAATAATAATAATAACTATGTAAGGATGATAATTCTGAAATTGTTGATACGACAGGGTCAGTTTTGTAAATGTCCCTTAAAAACTCATTTTTTACACCCACGAAATTGGAACCGAGCGTTTGGGATGCAGTAAATTGCAATCCCGTACCGGTAAACTGTATAACGTGCCGTCTTCTCACCGCAAACATCTAAAATCCCCTACTAAACCCTGTAATCTCTGGGAAATGGACGGCCCTGAAGCGAGTGGCCAAACCGCCGATCCGGCGGGGGCGGCGGCGCCCCCGCTCTCCAAGAGCGCCCGGAAGAAGCAGCTGAAGCAGCAGATGCGGGAGAAGCGGAAGGCTGAGCGGAAGGCCGCGGAGAAGGAGAGGAAGAAGAAGGAGCTGGAGAGGAAGCGGCGAGAGTGGGAGGAGAAGCTCGCTGGCGCGTCCGAGGAGGAGCGGGCGCGGCTGGTGGAGTCGCGCCAGGAGGCGAGGAAGGAGCGGATGGAGCGGAGGTCCGAGGAGCGGGGGATAAAGGTTGCGCGGCTGCGGAGGGCCGCGGAGGTGGGGCAGAAACTGGTGATCGACCTCGAGTTCGCCCACCTGATGTCCCCCAACGAGATCCACAGCCTCGTCCAGCAGGTGATGCTCCCTTCGGCTTCCCGCCTCCCGAACGTCGCCACTGCTGTGGTTGTTTACGTGAAATTGTGACATCGATGCGCATTTGTCCTAGGGTCTCTGACTATTTGGTCTGGCAGTGTGCTCTCGATCTGTCAGATTCGATTTGCCACTGGGAAGCTCGTCCCAATAGCTAAATTTACCTTGGTCTCGATTTTAGATGGAATGAGTGATTCCTTGTGGTCGCACGAATATAGTTCTCTACTTACTGACTGGTGTCATTGGGCTCTCTACCATACAGTGTCCAATCCAATGTTCCCTTGACCTGCTTGCTCTTCGGCACATCCTCAAGAATAGCTCCTAAATGCAGTCTGTGTAACACCTCAAGTTTATTATCACCTTAGCCCATTGGCTGTTCACTCATTTGAGCCCTTTTAGTCACCCCATTTAAGAAGCTAGACCGTTTTAACCTTTTATATAGTGTTTAAAGGAATAGTTGGATTGTAATTAGCATAACTTTTATCAGAAGTGTCCAATTTAGATGAAATTTAGCTCATTAAAAATATAATTAAGTTAACTACAACTATGTTAAGTGTTTTTCCTAACTATGTCATTAAGAGGGTTAAAAATGTTAAACAAGGTGAACTGGTCAATTACTTCAAATTCCCCATATTTATGACCATTCCCCTTGTCAAGGGTGAGCTGCCAGGTCGAAACCTTAAGCAGTGGGGAGGCCTTTTGAAGGGTTTGAAGTTATTTTGGAATGTTTTAGCCCATTCGCAAGCCTCATTTCGAGCAGGAGAGAGAGAGAGAGAGAGAGAGAGAGAGAGAGAGAGAGAGAGAGAGAGAGAGAGAGAAGGTAAGGTTTTGAATTCAATTCTTGTGGGAGCTTAACTTTAAATGGAATTGGTAAGTTTGGGAGATGGAATTGATGAAGTTTGATCCTCTAGGAAGTGAAGGGGGTGTCATCTTGAGCTTAGGAGTTGTGGAAGAGCGTAGAAGGCTTAAACGAGATTGTTTTGGCAAGTTTGAGCTTTTGAAGGTAGGCAATGATTAACCATCCTCATGTTAGCTTATAGATCATGAATTTAATTTGTTTTAATGCCTTGAAACTTAATTTCATGAATTCATGGTGTTTGGATTGCTTAAGATTGAAGAAACATTGATTTTTCTGTGAAAATGGCTTTAATTTGGACTTCTAGAATTAGAGCATGGTTGTTAAGGCGACAAGATGACCCGGGGCATTCATTGGGAGCCTAAGCGCTTAGGCGATAAGGCGTCAGCTTAGGCGTAGTAGACGACACCTTGACACCTATTTAAAAACTAAAAAAATACATCCTCAATATACAAATTATAAATAAGATTCATGAAAAAATTATAGATTCTGATATTAAAAATTGAGAGAGATAGAGGGAGGAGAGAGGGGGCAGTGAGAGAGAGAGAGGCACACACATAGAGAGAGGGGTGTTGGAGGAGTGTGTAGAGCCCAATCTACTTATAACCTCACCTCGCATTGCGGAGCCCCTTGGCCCAAAAAATTGTGTGTGTGTTGGGGGGGGGGTATCATAGGCTATGCCTAGGCTAGGCAGCCCAAGGCACCCGCACAGGGCGCCTAGTCACCTAGGCTACCTTCTTGACAACTATGAACTAGAGGTGTTGACACCCTTTGGGATGGTGTCAGACACCTTGTTCAGATTTCAACCCCATAAGCCTACTGGAAAGGGGGGGGGTCGACACCACTTGACTAGTGTTGACACCTCTAAGTAGGTGTTGACCCCTCTTCCGTGGCCAACTTGTTTTTTGAGGTTTAGCTATTCTAATGTGATTTTTCAATGGGATTTGATGTGGGACTTCTTTAAACTTTGAAATTTGGTTATGGACCATGTAAAAATAATTATCATGATTTTAAAATTTGGTTATGGACTTCTTGACACCAGGACGGCCTGAAGTAGAAACTTGTGCGACCTCCCCACCAGAACTAGCAAGACGGATTGGGCCACCTGTAGCCTCCCATTAGGCTCGGCCCTGTACCTTGTGCGCCACCAACACGCGCCATCGGCGGGGGCCAGAGTTGTCGCTAGAGTGGTTGGAGGGCCGCCGCCTGCCGGTCTAGCGGGAACGACAACATCCTTCTCATAATGCTGGCCGCCTGCTGGGCGGTGCTACAGGGACTGATGGGTGGGTCTTGATCAATGGGCGGGTAGGAAGAAGGTTCCCATCAGGTCCGCCAAAGTCCACAGAAGACCCGCTCACAGTGGGTAAGTCACGAGTTGCTCGGAGGTTACCCGAACGGCTCGATTCAACACCATTTGACCGGGTCCAGTGCGAAAAGCATTGGGCGGCGGATTCTAAATTCGAATCCCTGTCACCCCTTCATCTTCAACCTCGGGCACCATCGGCTGAAATGCCAATCCTCCCTCTGAAGCCCTTTCAATCGCCAGGATAGAGATCTGACAGCAAACAGCTCCCTGCCAACGTCGAAGGTGACAACCTTTGGTGCCGTCAACTTGCCGAAGGTGACGATGGAAATGCCCACCACCGTGCAAGACCCCGTTAGCACGAACTACATACTTTGGCCACCACCTAGCCGAAAGCTTTGAGGAGGGAGGAGAGGCCCACCTCATCACACAGAATGAGGGGTAACCCCTGCACTTAGACGTGTAGAGAGGGAGCCCTAGGGCTAGGGATAGCACCCCTCCCCCAGGACCAACATTGGAGATGGAGCAAGACCCCGCTAGACGCAACAAGCCCCACATCCACCGCTGCTGACGCGTCTACCTCCTGTTGTCCAACCACCAAGAAGCCTGATCTTGCCACCTGCAGGACCTCCCACTTGCCCCCACCTACTCCTCCCCCTTCCAAAAGGGAACAAACTATGACCAAATCCACCACGCTGGCCACCAGACTGACCCAGATGCATCTCCTCAACTACTCTATCCGGGTTGGGAGGATCTCAACAGGGACCTCCCCTGCCTCCCACCACCATCCCCCTACCTCCTTCCCCTGCCGAGGTGGCACACCTACCCGGATGACATCCACCAGAGACCGACCGTCTAACGGCCCTCCTCACCGGGAGAATCTCTGGATGTGGCCGACCCTTCTGCAGCGATAGCCATTGTTTAAAAAGGCGGTGCTTCAAGGCACTAAGGCTTTAGCCTCAAGGTGAGGCATTAGAAAAATGCCTTGAGACATGCGCCTCATATCTTTTACTTGAGGCTTACGCCTTTTTTTGATTGAGGTGGTACCCCTCACCGCCTTCACCGCCTCAAGGTATTTAATTGAGACGTGTACATCACTTGAGAAGATGATGTAATGAGGTGTTGTAGGGTTCTCCCAAAATTTACGTTTATTTTGTTGTACTTAAAACATAATTCAATTTTTTTTCTTGGTTGATACTTTTTTTTTAACATGGAGGGGATAATCGAGCTCGAATTTGGGCCTTTCCCCATATGGGGAAGGGTGACAAACCAACTGCACTAGACAACTGGCTTATAATTTAGTACTTTTAAAATTACATGAATTTATCATTGAGTTGATATAACATTAACACATGAACATCACTATTGTTTTAAGCATTTTTTATGGTTTTAAGATTATTTTCTTCTCTATTAAGGCTTACGCCTCGTTGTGCCTTAAGCCTTACGTCTTATAAGACTTACAGAAAGCGACTCACAACTGTCTCAAGACCTTTTAAATTATGGTGATAGCACACCCTACCGCCAGAAGGCCACGTGACCCCAGCCTGGCCTACAGCTCCTCCGGAGAAAGGGCCCCCCGACCCTTCACGAGTGAAAACCGTCCCAACCGGAGAGATCCTCGACGGGAACTGACACCCAAAGGACGACTTCCAGTGCATGGCTGCGCCAAGAGGCTATCCCCGCACCAAGCTCTCTCCGGAGTCTCTCATTCTAGAAACGGCTAGAGAGAGAGAGTTTTACTTTATTGCGTCTTTTTGGCTATGAAATTGATATCTAAGGTATGAGACTAATCTATTTAGGTGATTAGAAACTATTTCGTGATTTTGACTCATGGTTTGTTCCACATATTAATTTCTTAATTGTTTTCTGAATTTAGGCTAATGGCATTTGCATATAAATGTTGACCCTTCTTAAACTAACCTGCTTTCTTAAACCATGCCAATGCATATATGGTGATAGGAAATCCATATCTATCATGTTTTAATATTCGGATTTTGATAGGCCTTTTTTCTTGAATACATAATAACATGAGCTATGGACAATATCATGAGGGGAAAGAGGAGGGATCGGCACAGTATTCGTGTCCATCTCTCAACCCCGAGGGTATTAGATTGCGGGGTTATTATTATGGTTGGTGCTTCACACCCAAAGCCCCTTCCTGGCCTGAGGGTATCGGATTGTAGGGCATAAGTAAATATGTTAGCACGACACTACACACCCTAGTGTTGTTGCATTTGATGCCCATGGGTTGTGCATAAAATCCCTAGTGAGGGTAGAGTGACGCATTGCAACAATGGCCTATGGCTTAGAATTGCCCTTAAAGCCTAGGTTCATGAATAGATGATGTGTATGGTTTGTTACATGTACCCTTGTGCTAACCTCAATTGATAGAATGCTTGTCCATATACTATAAATGATATTTGTGTTAATGAATGTTTACATGTAAATATCCAGGTCTAATAAATATTTGTCTGAGAAAAGTATATTCTAATGCGTAAACATGTGATCTATGTGAAGTTTATAGTGTGTGTTGAGAATAATGTGAAATTGTGCCTACCTGACCATGCTTATCAGTATTCAAATTATTAACTCCTATCTGTTATAATTTTGTATCCAGTCTATATGTAAGATTTAGTTTGATATAGACTCTTGTTATACAATTTGTATGATTTTGTCATATTCATGTTTATGAATGAGTAACATGCGATTTGCAAGTGTATTATATATGTAAGCATGTGAATGATTCTTAGGCTTACTGGGTCGTAAGACTCATCACCCCTCTTAACCCATTTTCAGGAGTTAGCTATAAGCATAGGAGTTTTGATTCCGACTTGGAGTGAGGTTGGAGGCAGTGATCTAGGAAGTAGAAGTTTTTCAAGAAGCCATTGTAAATATTAAGTAGATTAAATGTTTTATGATCTTAGAATGGTGTAAATTTCTTTTTACGTTCATGAATGTACCTTTGGACTTCGTGATCTTGTAAATTAAGCAATTTTCGGTTTTAATGGACATGGTATGGTTTATGTGTTTGGAACTACAAGATGGTATTGACTACATATGCCGTGTGGAATTTTCACTCACGATGATGTGTGTTTCTGCTTTGTTTTCTGAACCAGGCATGGGAAGTTGGACAGGGGTGGGGTGTGTGACAGTTTGGGTCTTTGAGTAAAGTGGGCATATCCTTGGATCTATGTGTTATGATTTCAGAGTTGCTTGCTTTCTAGATTTATTATATGGACTTCATTCTACTTGTAGAGTTTGCTAGCTGCTTCGCTGGGCAAAATGAGAGAAGAATGCGAATCCTTTGATTTGCAATATGGTCCCCTCATCCGTGCCCTTCTACTGGATTGAGCTTAGTTCCACTGTCAACTCACAGATGCACCTTAACAAAAACTTATCTTTCTCTTCATAAAAGAACCCAATATATCTTTTTATCTAAAGTAAGCAAAATAATCTAATTTGTGAAATCAAGAAAAAGTTTAATGTTTGGTTAACTAGTTAAAGAACTTTTTATTTGAAGAAGTGGTGAGGAATGATTGGGCAAACTTGATAACCATATGAACCAAATGCTTGAACATTGCTTAGTTTTGTGGTGAATCATGTAGATGATATGGACACTCATTTTATAAAATTTCCTTTTTTAATTACCATGGAGACAGACCCATCACAACCCACACATGGACCCCTCAGCATGGCAGTCTGTTGTGGGTGATATAGGGCCATTCAGTCAAAATAACCCGTAGGGGGCTCAGCTGTGGAGAACACATGTTTTTTTTTTGTCCTTGTCCAGGAAGGATCGAACACTACACCTGAGGACCTGAGCCAACAGCCCACCCACTCCTCCCATGGGGTCATCCCCAAGACTCATTTTACGAAATCATGTAGATACAACTTGAAATCTCTTTTCTCGAAAGTCCTTGTATTTGAAGATCCAAAAGGGAGAAACTAGACCAATCAAATGCTCAGTATGACAGGACGACTGAAGAAAATCTAGGTGCTGGACAAAACACGAGAAATAAATGTCTAATGATGCACACAAGTCTTGTTATGAAACTCAAATTTCATATATGATAATGACCGCCTTTTCCTTCGGAGAAGATGTTGTTATCTCCTAACAACTGATGGTAGTGTGGTATGTTAAGTACAAAGGCTATTTTCAGTTTTCTTTGGGTTGTTATTCTATTTCTATCAATGAACTGTGGCCTTAGGTGGCTAGAGCTGAGGAGTCTCTTGTTTCTTTTATTTGTGTTAGAGTGAGGGAATGGGCGGATCTGCTTTGTAATGTGAATTCCCTCAACTCCCCTCTTTTTGTTTTGTTAGGGGGCTAGTGAGATCTACACTGTCTCGGTGTGATCTTTTGTATAGGAATTTTTGGGAACTGCTTGACCATACTTATACATCCCTTTCTCTTTTGATTTAATACAATTGTGATACTACCCACTTTCAAAAAAAAGTGTGGCCTTGGGTGACTTTCTAAAAGAAAGTACAAAGGCTTAAAGAATAAGATATGTTATTCATTTGGGAAATCAGAATTTCATGTCATCTTGTTATCCAGTCTTGTCTCGTAAAAGGCCACAATATGCCAGATTCTGTTTTTTTTTGTGGAGATTATTTTTGTTGATTGTTTGGTGAATTGGTGCACATTTTTTAGTTGATGTACCGTTCAACATGGTCTTTCTTTTTTCATTCATAGTCAGTTAGTTGCTAGGGGCAATTTTTCCCGATCAGTAAGAGTTTCTTTTCTTCCCATCGATCACTTCATTATGCTTCTTTACTTTTGAGAGTCAAAATATTTCTTTACCATCTGCATTTTGCTTGTTTAACGGCTGCTTTAATGGACTCTGGAAATCTGTCCAACTGATGCATCAGTTTATATTCATCTGTTGTTTGTGCTTTGATATGCATGAGCATCTCCATGTGATCACCTTTCCAAGTAACGTGGAGTACTTCTTTGTCAAACTGATATATACTTCACTCTGTATTTCTGTCTCATGTTTTTGCAATGTGTTTTCTGTGAATATGCTGAATTTTCAGTGGGTGGTCCTCCAAAAGTGAATCCCCTCACTCTAAATTAGATCGGCTGGATTTCCCCAATTTGATTCAATTTGTCCCTGGATTTGCTGCTTCCAAAGAAATTTTCATCTGAAGCTGATTTGAAATTTTGAATGGCTTTCTGCCAATTCCAGCAAAAGTCAATGTTATTACCTTTGCAAGTGTGTATATTGTGAACTTCTCTATGCTCGAATGCAACGTGCATAATGGTAGAAGGGCAGAAATGAAGATGTTATCCACCTAGATTCAGAATGCTAAGTTTAAAGTCGACAATGTCACATTTTGGGCTCCCCACATGTTAGATTGGCTACCTTTTGATGGTGTGAGAATTTGTTATCTTTGTTATAATGATGAGTGTCTTGAACACTGGCGTGTTTTCTTTTCTTTAGACTGTACGTATCAACTTCTTTCTAGAATGGGACTACGGTGGACCTGTCCTTTTAATGTAGTAGAGTTGATACTTACCTGAGATAGATCTAGGATCCCGAGGACAGACCGGCATAGTTAGTGGATTGTACTTCGTGCGACTATTTGGGCCCTTCGGTGTGGGAGGATTGTTCTCATCTTCCACTATAAATGCAGAACTCAGGAATTACTTGTCTCCATTTGTGAATGGTTTAGGGAGTGGCTGCTGCATTAGGTGGACTGAATTGTAATCTTTTCTCTCCTTTGTGTCTTCTTTGTTCATAGCTTGGCAACACTATCTTGGCCTCAGTTTTTGTGTACAGGTATTTTTCTTTCTGTTGAGCATCTTTTGTATATGGATTTATTTTTTGGGGAGACCTATGTGAATTTGGAAGCTGATTATTTTGGTGGATATGGGTGTATACTTTGCTCCCTATACTTGTACATTTTCTTTTTATTTAATCAATGCGTAGTAATGTCTACTTTCAAAAAAAAATGTCAAACAATGTCAATAAAATTAGTACGACAGCAATGGAGGTACCTCTTTGGTAGCCTTTTATACTTGTTATAAATATATGGGGCAAAACATCTTTATGGATGGTTTTTGCTATTGTTGAATTGCGCCCATATTCTTTTGGCTATGGTCTACTAATTCATGTTATTTTGAATGAGTGTGTGATGGGTTTATGCTTTCTGAAGATAGGACAGTTGCCAACCTGTCTTCAATCTTATGTATTACTTAGGCTTCTGTGTTGTCTATCAAGTGACTCATGGTACCAGTGCATGCCTACAGGAGTCCATTATTTTATGATGAACATGCTTATGTGGTTGTCATCCTCCCTTATTTTGTATATGAAGCATTTGTGGTTTAGCTAATTAAGTGACAAAAGTTGCAGGTTATGTACTGTTATGCAGTGAACGGCAGGTGTGCATCACCAGCTCATCTGTGGCTAACGGGGTGCGGAGGAGACATTGAAACTCAATTGCAAAGACTCCCAGGATATGACAAATGGATCATTGAAAAAGAGAGTAGATCTTATATTGAAGCCTTGGATGATCAAAAGGGGAATATGGTTTACCTGACTGCAGATGCAGAAGTTGAACTCGAGGAGCTTGATCTGGCAAAAATATATATCATTGGCGGCCTTGTTGACCGCAACCGATGGAAGGGAATAACCTTGAAGAAAGCACAAGAACAAGGGGTACAGTCTGCAAGGCTTCCCATTGGTGGCTACTTGAAGATGTCAAGTTCTAAGGTATATCGGGTTTTTTGTTCAATTATGTTTTCTAGGAAGGATTAAATTGGCATATGTTTATCTTGCTGTTGGAAGGCAAATGCCACAGCCGGGGGCGTTTAGGAGCTTGACCTGATGCACTGGAGCCCAATGACATGGCTTCCTCAAGAAGGGGGAATCTGGGTCTGCAGGGAGTGTCCCCTTTCCCCATCCCAAAGGAAGTCAAACTTCACAAAGAATACACATCTAATCTATGCAAATAATTTTACAAAAGAATTTGCTCCAGAAAACGAATGCACGAGGCATGACGGTCAGGGAAGGTGGTGGGTGGTACAAGTCCATGATTGTTGATTCTCATATCGCAGTTACTTGATCGTTGATCATCATAAGATGTGATATTGCTTTCCTTATCAAGGGCAAAATCTTACAGATATTTTCAAGCCACTATAAATTTCTTTGGTGACAACTGAATAGGTTGCCTTTATTGTTGTACATATCCTGCCTGGTTATATCAATGTGTAATGTACTTTGTCTGAATTCATGTTTGGTTGGGATGAGACAGTCATACCATAGTTTTAAGCTGAATCTGGTAAAAATCCTTTACCTTTAAAGTTTTGTTCACAAGTGTCTTCTTGACAGGTTCTTACTGTAAACCAAGTCGTGGAAATACTGCTGAAATTCTTGGAAACAAAAGACTGGAAGGCTGCATTCTTTCAGGTGATTCCCCAGAGGAAAATATGCGAAGAGGAACCTGAGCCAAGAATTGAAGCAACTGAAGTAGAAACAGAGGAAGCAGAAGATGGTGATGAAGTTGAGGATGCATCTGGCGATGACGGCGAAGTGGAGGATGGGTTAGAAGAAGGTGAGAGGAAAAGGATGCGTCTTGAGAAAGCCGCCAGTGAGTGAGACTGTGGTTTTGTCATACATTGGAACCTGAATTTTGGCATAGGCTTTTTCAATACGAGTTCTATTTCCTTTTTAATGTGCTATTTGTGGTACCGTACGTTGCGTGTACTCGCCGTGATCACTGAGAAGGCCCCGAGGACTCTTGAGAGGGGTTCCCTCAACGCTGTGGCTTCATCAGAACTCCAAACCACGTAGGCGTAACTAGCTCTGCAAGTCTGCCTGTTTACCAAAATTTGGGCAGAACCAAGATTTCTTGATAGAGATGAGGAGATGCCTTTTGAACCTGAGATTTACATGACTGACATCTTATCCACACGCCTTATCTTCTTCATGTAGCCACTGCCGGTTGTCACTGTAAAGCACGATGGGATCTCCCTCAAGGGGGTGCAGATGGCAATAGATAATCTAATTAGGAAAGGTCTGTTTTTTTTCCCTCAAAGTCAAAAGGATTAATAAGAAACTATTATAAGGATCTTTAAGATGTCATTTGAAGGCGTATAAATTTGGGTATTTTTTTTGAGGTATTGTTTCTGTTTCGTCTGAAGGTGATTAGGGTTTTATTTTTTTTGTTGATAACAAGGGTTCTTAAAAGAGAATATTCGGGTCTTGTTTATAAGTACATGTTTATCTTTATAACTTTTGATATGAGATTTTGTGAGTTCTTTTCTTAAATCTCTATATCATCTATTAATAAAATTAACTGTAATTTTTGAACACAATAAATTAAGATAATTTGAGATCTAAGTCAATTTTTTAAAAAATTAGAATTAATTTCACACCGAAGTTGTGCAGAGTGCTGCACACCTGCAGCAAGCCTTTAACGACGGTTGGCAGCTGTCACAATTCCTCAAAATTTCTTCTGGTGTCGGCGAAGGGGATTCGAGTCCACTGTGACTCCCGGACAACTTCCCCCACTTGCAGATCCCATCTGGGAGCCAACTCCGCCATTGGCGGCGAGCAACTGCTCCGTCACCTCCACACATGGCTCTCTTGCGTCCCTCCGGCGCCGGCGGCGGCATTTTCCACCGGAGGCCCGCAGCTAGGGACGCGGCTACTCCGGGCGAGGATGTTGACGATCCGGGTGCGGCGAACGACGTGGTGGCGGCCGTACAATCGAGGTCCGCCACGGTCGACGTAGTGGCACCGGAGGGAGCCGAGGAGGAGAGGCCCCTTGCGTATCTCAGCGCCGGTGTCATCCAGGAGAAGGCGCGGCACATCGCGCGGGAGTCCATCAGCATGGTGGCCGGGTGGAGGTCGAGCGAGAGGGCGCGGCAGGTCGGGTGGGACGTCGCCGACGCATGCGCGTCCCACTTTCTTGGGGACTTGCCCAGTAATTCTTCTCGCCTTCCCCCTACTAGATCGAGACTACGATTAGGAGGACTATAGGGTAGAATCTTTCAAGTTAGAAGGAACTTGGCATCCGTGGGGATTTGGATTTGCTTGCTCAACAACCCAGTAATTATTCCATTGTTTTCTTCTTCTATGGGTCTCTTCTTGCCACCAGGAAACAGCATCATCCCTCGAGTCTTTTACAGCACTCTGAAGAGAGAGGCGAAGAACTGGTGGCAGCAGAAGCAGCAGCAGCAGCAGCAGCCTCTCCCTTCTGCCCAGACCGGGAAGGTAGACGGGTCCACCCCAAACCCCCCCGGCGGCGGCGACATGGCGGAGGAGGTGAAGGCGCTGCTGCTGGAGATGGACCAGTTGCGAGCAGAGGTGAGGGAGCTGCGGCGGGAGGTGGGTCTGGTGAGGGCGCAGATGGGCGAGACCAAGGTGCAGGAGGAGCTCCCGGGGTCGGCTTCCGGCGCCGGCCCAGGTGGGTCCTCGCAGCCGGCCCCTGCAGAGTGGGAGAATCTTCTTTCTAGGGCAGCCGGTGAGGTTTCAGGAAAGGTGATGCGAGCCTCAGTGCCGGAGGTTGCGGACGCCATCGAAAAGCTTCGATTTTGGGAGGGCAAGCGCGAAGTCGAGCAGGTGGGTTCCTCTGCAACTGGGAAGACGTGAGATCGGAGTCTTCAAAAAGAGGAGATGCTAAAGCACAGCAGAAGGGAGAAAGCAGAAGAAACACCTCCCTTAGCTAGCTCTCACCATTCATGGGCTTCTTGTTGGTGGGGGGTGGGGGGGGGGGGGAGTCCAACGTGTCTAAATATTTTTCTTTCTGGGATATTTTTTGCACAAGTTCTGTGGTTATTCAGAGTTTTTATGGATGATACTTTTTGATAATATTATTAAAAATAGATTAAAATATAATATATTTATAACGTTAGAACTCTCTCCATTTAACATCTTAAGATTGCGAGTTTAACGGCCCGATATAATAAAATTTTAATATGATATAAGAGTCTATAATTATGATCTGAATCGCACATTCTGTATTTATCATGATTTATGTGATAAAATTTTAATCGATCTGTATGTAAGAGAATGTGTTAGAATAATCTCGTATTAAAAATAAATTAAAATATAATAAGTTCAAAAGAAATAATATATTTACTTAGGAGAAATAATATATTTAGAGTAATATACTATGCACATGAAGAGATATAATTCTTAAAACCGTGATCTTTCCATTTAGAGTGGCCTATAAATACCGCTTGATTGGCCAATCTATGCATGATTCATGTTATAGTTCGATCTAGCTTCCAACAAAAAATTGTCGATGTAACAAGAAGGTAGTATCAGGGATGCATGGATGCTTCATATATACATATGTAGGGGTGGATACAAAATTAAATATCTGGTTCAAGTGGGTATACGTACAATCTAACTAGAAGTTTGCAGATGTGTTGGCAAAATAAAGAAGATCATGCACAAGGGATCCATTCGTGGATGCATCTATTTTGTTTGGAAAATTGCGGCCTCTCGAGACTTCCAATCTGTATTATATATCAACCATCGAGTGGGAAGAAAATATTCTTCTTCTAGCTAAAGAAATAAGGATTAGGGGACAAATCAAGGTTGATGGAGGGCGCGAAAGTTTTATGTCGATAATTATTTATTTAAAATTTGAATCGAATTCGAATTCGTATTTGTTTAATCAGATAATTATTCGAATAGAGTATCTGATAGATAATTTAATCAGATATTAAATATTTGATTGTTAATTGGATAAGAATTTGGGTATTAAAACATCCGTGTTAAATATTATTCGACCGAATATGAACACTGAGATAAATATCTAAAGATACATATAATCTATATATAATTAACTCAAATCTTAATATGTTATTTGATTGCTCTTTTTTACAATTTTTTTGTCTCAAAATAAAATTTTAAAATAAGAATTTCACTGGCATTTATTTGATAAGTTATCTCATTATTTTTTAGGATGAAGTCTAATTTTTTGATATCATCTCTCAAAATAAAAATAAATTTCACTCTTTTTTTTGAGAAAATAACTTATGACGCTCTCACACAGCTCACACGACTCGCCTCTAAGTAGACCTAGTAATTATCTATTTAAAATATGAATCGAATTTGAATTCGTATTAATCAGATAATTATTCGAATAAAATACCAGACAGATAATTCGATCGTTAATCTAATACGAATTCTGATATCACAATATTCGCTCCCTATCAGATCCATTTACAGATTTACGGGTCTAATAAGTTTTCTGAGAAATAGAATGCGTACAGCTTAAACCACATGCAAAACGTACACATCTTATTAATTAGTCAGTTGTATTTTTGCATATTTGTTCAACACATAGAGCCCGCGTCCCATCAGCCTTCGAATTATATTAAATCTATGCATGTTTTCAAAATTTACTTCATCTAGAAACAACATTAAAAACAATAACTCGAAGAAGTCGGCGTGGAGCCAGTTTTAAAAGGATTCAATGAGAAGCAATAGCGGAGGAGATCGATATTTTTTTGTTGAAAAGGACACCGAATTAAGTGTCCACTTAAAATATTCACCGATGTACATTGCGAAGCCTTTCCACAAACTCTTGCCACCACTAAATTTCTGATGTTTTAAGGAACACTTAATTAATAATTAGGAGAATATGAAGAGACCCATTAATGTATAATTAGTTCCCTAGCTAGAAGAGATATAATGGATCATGGAAAAGCCAAAAGATGCTTGCAATTTAATGGGGAGTCCCTAATCACTATATATATATATATATATATATATATATATATATCCGATTCCACCCCCTGCGTACCAACGCCAGAGAGAGAGAGAGAGAGTGATCACCGCTGGTCTGGTTACAGCGGGCCTTGCCGCGGGTGTGGGGATCTACCTGGCGGTCCGGCACACGAGAGATGGAGCTCCGTGGGGACGACGCTTGTGGGTCAACACTGTACGGCGACGTCCATGGCGTCTTCTGGAGGCGTCCCTCCTCCACGGGCGCAGCAATGGACATTGGGCGGTCTCCCATCGAAAAACCTTCTTGGGCAGTACTGTACGGGGACGTCCACGGCGTCCTCTGGTGGAGTCCCTCCGCCACGGGTGGTGCAGCCAAGGACATTGGGCGGTCAGTACTGTACGGGGACGTCCACGGCGTCCTCTGGTGGAGTCCCTCCGCCACGGGTGGTGCAACCAAGGACATTGGGCGGTCAGTACTGTACGGGGACGTCCACGGCGTCCTCTGGTGGAGTCCCTCCGCCACGGGCAAGCGCTCCCATTCAGGAGTGGCGCTCTCTCACTTCTCCGTCAGTAGTGACGAAGAAGAGGGAGCTGGAGGCCCTCGGTGACGCCATGGAAGGGAAGGCTTTTGGTGTTCCTGAGGAGGAGAGCAGGGCAGCCGAGGAGGGGGAGACCCTCCAGGCTTCCAAGGTGACGGAGACCTGGCACAGACTACGCACCCGCGTACGGGAATGCATCCGCAAGGCCAACGAGTGGTGGAGACGATCCATCCAGGCTTCCAAGGTGACGGAGGCCTGGCACAGACTGCGCACCCGCGTACGGGAATCCATCCGCAAGGCCAACGAGCAGGCTTCCAAGGTGAGGGAGACCTGGCACAGACTACGCACCTGCGTACGGGAATCCATCCGCAAGGCCGTACGGGAATCCATCCACGAGGCCAACGAGTGGTGGAGTCGATCTGATCTTCTAAGCGTGTCCTTGTACGTCGCCGGCGCCTGTGCCTGCTACTACAAAGAAGGTGATCCGACCGCCGTTAACTCATCGCTAACTCGTTCTTTTATTATTTCAACTTCCCCCCATCCCCCACTTGTTGCCATACGGTGTCGTACGTCCTGGTCTCTTTGGCAGGGAGCCAAGGTCTTCTTCGAGCATATTGTGGCACCGTGATGAGAGAGGTGATGGACTCGCAGCTGCAGCGGCAGCCTTCTCTCTATTGTCCCAAGTGCGAGAAGGTGGTGGAGGAGCAGCGTGAAGAGATCTCCCGGCTGAGAGCCGAGGTCGGCGAGCTGGTCTGCCAGAACCACGAGCTCATGAACGCTAAAAGAGAGTCGTCTGCCAGCAGGATCACCAAGTGGGCGCGCCGCGCCTGGGACTTCGCTTGTGCCTGCATTGGCTACATCCTCCCAAGTTATAAGTAGATGAAACAGCAGCAAGCTGAGCATTATGGCGGGCGCACGGCCCTGACCCCCAACGTACGTTTGAGCTAGCAGCTGGCCCCAGGAGGGTGAGGCCGCGCGCAGCAGATGCCAATCAAATGCATGCAGGTCTCGCTGTGGGATCTAGCTATGAGCCGTCTTCACCATCCTTCTGAAGAAAAAAAAGATTACCATTTGTGTTTCACATTTTCTCTTCCTGCTCCTCCCTTTTTGAGATCAGACGATCTAGTAACTCTAAATTTAAACTCGATGCTCCCGAGCTCAGAAATATCTAATTTACTAAGTTGGACTTTAGTCTGTTTGTCATCCAATTTTTTACACTCCTTCTCACCAAATTTGTTTTGCTATTCATGCAAACACCTAGAAGGGTAGAAGTCATGCTTCGCTGTTTGCCCTTGGCTTATATCTCACCAGTTATGACGACAAAGCAACCAGACGCCATACACAGATTCGAAAGTTGCCCCCCTCTCCGAATCACAGAGATGCGCATATTTGAGCGGGCAGCGGTTGTGATAATATCTAGCGCGCAGAAGGCGTCCATTTACAACAACCAACGTTAAAGGCTGTAAATAGGTGTGCAATTCAGGTGGAATCTCAAAAGCAATGTTTAAAAATCTTACCCGGATTTTGACCCGATCAAATTAATAGGTCATGGATCAACGATTTAACCGTTTAAATTAACCCATGACCCGTAATATTAGAACAGTAAATATCAATATTATTTATTGTCATTGAATTTTAATATACCTTAAGTTAAAAATATTATGTATCAAGTAACTAGACATCTTTATTTTGTATCAATAATTTGTGACTTTGTTGGCTCATGGCGCGTCCAATTGGCAGAGTATACCTCCTCCAAAATAATTTCAAGGCATTTTCTTTTCTGCTAATATTTTTTACATACATGGATGCCCCTCGGGGCAAATATATATACTATAACCTATCCGTGTAGCTTGTTGGCTGCTCAAAGGATGCCACATTTCATGGGCAAACAACAAATGAATGAATCAAGAGTTTGTCGAACTGATCAGGGTTTTGTCGAAGATGCAAATAAACAAGACTTGGGCAGGTGGCAAGATCAGAACATCTTCTCAAATTTGTTTAGTTTTTGTACTCTTTGCATGGACCTAACTGAGAGAACCGACAAAACACCTGCACGTCACGATGAACAAAGTCAGTAAAACAAATATACGATGATAGTGAAGTCGTAATTAATGGAATGCTAATACTTGATAGAGTAACTGAATGCTGATGAGATATCCAGGGCACTAATATTCCGAAATATTGATAATCCAACAGTACCTCCTTCAATATCAAACAACTTGACACCAATAAAAAGAATAATTCAGGAGAATTTTCAAGTTGCTTACCAGCACCAATTAGAGTCGCATTTGCGATATGTTGGTTGCCTTGGCTGCTTAATGTCATTCCAACATGTAGCAATGTTCCACCTAACACTGAATAGATAGTAGCCATTTGCATCATTGATGCCTTTTGAGCTGCTCTTTCTGACTGGAGTATTTTGCATTTATTCAGTCAGTATGAGATTAGCAAGACAAAACTAGGACAAGTAAGGACACAATGCTGCAAAAATTTGGAAACAGTAAAGTAAAAAATCTAAAATCTCATGCCATCATGTGCTTATCATCCAAGTTATTGCGAGCAGTGAAATACCTCAAGAACCCTAACACGGAGCTTCAAGTCACCCGACTCTAGCTGTCTCATGAACTCTTCTATTTGCTGAATTCTATATGGCATTGAGAGAGTATGATCCCTAGCCTGTAATCAGATATGTAAAGATGTCGTATAAGAATAAAAAATCATACATGTCAAAGGATAAAGCCAACTAGATGGCATACATTTTAATGAAGCGAACAATCAAAATGAATGCACGTGGTTACTCTAGTTTTTGGTGGATAGAAATTTTAAAGTTTTTCTTGAAAGTGGTGGATAGAAAATTTGAAGTTATGTTATACTTATCCATATTTTCCTAATTTTGGGGGGGATTAATTGCTTTTTCAGGTTAAGAAGAAGAGTTAGAGAAATGTGATTCCATAAATCAATTATTATCATGGTCCCTTTGAACATTTTTTTTAAGGCAACCCAGGGTTAGGGCCTTAATGCAACCTCAGATTGTGGTAAGCCACCTAGTGTGTACAGAGTCTACATGTCTCTTGGTAGATTGAACTAAACCACAGCTTAGCAAGTTTCACGTAAGCCAGTATATGGATTCCCCGATGACCAGACAAATTAACAATTTCACTCTGTCCAGAAGTTAAGAAAGTGCTGAGCGCTCCTACCACATGTCCCCAAGAACAAAAATCAGTATATTTTATGACATATAGGGATTGGAGGAGCAACATGTTACAACCCATGCCATGGGGAGATCTAATGAACATTTTCCTACATAGTAAACCATCAAATTGGAGATCTATTTTGCTGCATCATGTGACAAACTCCACATTTTCAATGGGCTAGGCCAGCCAACTACTCAGATAAGATACGAATTACGTAGACGGGGAAATCAAGATAAGTTGCCTTTGCTAGAATCAAATAAGCCAAAAAATGAAAGCCAATGACATAATGACAAGGCCACATTTTGATCTACCAAATGCAATTGTATACCATTTTCTCAATTTTAAAGGGAGAAATACAAGATGGTATATTCATTGTGTAAATATGCTTTTATCATAATCCGCCGTATTGTAGCAAAACATTGTCAAAGATATATAGGCCGCATGAAGGACAAGAACTGGAAGAAACGAAGTTCAGAGTACATACATCATTAGTTTGTCTTGTTATCTCCTGCATTAACTCTGCTCCAGTACGCTGTCTCTGTCTTATCTCTAGCAGTTCCTGGATTTTTCAATCAGTCAAATAATTATTATTTTCATCCCAAGGAAACCATGATGAAAACGTGTATCAGCCAAAGCAAAGAACATAAATGATGATTATGTTGGGTATGTTACTAATTAGTGCACACACCTGCACATAGGGTGCAGCAACTCTTGCAAAAGAAAACTCTGGATCTAAGGTATAGCCAATGCCTGTTGAGGGACAGCATTTGAAATTGCACATGATGAGAAGCACAAATTTGGAGGTGAAATAGATAAATTTGCAAAATTCAGGCATGAGTATGAGGCACATAAAAAACACTGCATATTAAGATATAGAACAAAGCTGAACTCAATCAAGGTTTGATACTCGATGTAGGCAGTTGCTGCTTCTGTCCTCACATGAATCAGTCTTATACACCATGGTAGTGACTTAACGGCAAACTTCCTTGTACTTTAATCCCTTTGACGATCATTGCCTTTTTGTTTTGTATAGTGCTTTACACCTCTAGGACAAGTGTTGCTTTTTAAGATCTTATTCAACAACTAAGCATTCCCATTTGCACCTATTGTCTTTACATTTTTTCACCCTATCATGTCAAGATTGTTGTCTCTCATTTTGGTATACTTGCCCCAGCCTGATCCCAACCCAACATCCATATGCTTATATATACCTCTAGAGCATAGTTCTCTGCAATCCAATGTTTATCAAAGCTTTGATGCACGTGATCATGGTGTGAGGCAAGAGTAAGCCGCAACCATGACATGAGTAGAATACATGTACTTCTGTGCTTCCCCCAAATGTAGTTACATATAGTTTTCTACTAACAGGATACCATGCAGCACCATAGTCTCATAGACTACCACCAAAATGCATAGAGAAAAGGATCTTCTGGGAATGGCACCTGTAAACATCAGTAGACATGAACGGTAAACAAACTAACCTTCGATTGTAGAGAATGCCTTCATCACAAATGTAAAACTGGATGGAAAAGAAATTGGTTGGTCTGAGGATATTGCAAACAGATCCTGTAAAGGGTGTCTCCAAATATTACTGGATATTAAAGGCCTTTATGTTTCCATTTCATATTACATGAATGTTCTCAGTTGCTCTCAAAGTTTTACTTACCTCACCAATTGCAGAAATGGTCTGCTGCTGATCTGGTCTCTTATTCATCAAATTGTCCATAAAAAACTGTACAGTTCTCCGAACCTGGATATCAAAAAATATAGAACATTATTTACTATTTGTTCAAATGTTTGTCCAAGGAAAACTTAACAAGGATCATGCCCTTTGCTTAGAAAAGTTCTAAAAGGAAATCATGAAGTAGAGGAACAAACTGATATCATGTCTCCAGTAGGTTGAAGGACTTCAAGATTAATGAGACTTTGCATCACCTGCATCAAAATGGCTCATTATCCGACTTAGGGACAACTGATCAAGAAGAATAAGCACAGTGCCCATGAAATACAAGTGCAAGTTAAAACATCCAGGTTACAGTTAATGGTCTCGCAATGACTAAACTCACCCAATATGGAGGATTGACAATCTTCCATTTTGGTTGCTTGGCTAGGGACTAGGGTGTGACCTATACACCCGAGTGTGGGTTGTACAATTTGTATAGAGGGATTCTTGAGAGCACACTGATACTATACATGTACCTCCCCTTTCTTTTTGTTCTTTTAATGAAAAAGTGGTACCATCCACAAAAAAAAAAAAACTAAATTTATTTATGGCCCGAGGAGATCTACAAATTTACAATACATAATAATGATCAAAGAAAAATAGAAAAATGGTCTATAAACTCATCAATTTGATAAGATCCTCTTCATTAAAATTTTAAGACAAACAGAGCGGGAAAGGTATCTATGGAATTATACTTATGAAGTTCTTCAAATGAGTATTTAAGGGCATTTCTTAGAATCACCATCCGAAATGCATGTTTAATAAGCTAGAAAGTTTGGGATTCAGTGAAGTCACAACTTCAATAAGCAATGTTTGACAATGTCAAGAGCCTTATGTCTAGGAAATTGGACCTAACTAGTAATAAGAAATGCATGGGATAACAAGTAAATTTGTGAGACAAAATAAACAATGATTAACAGTTTCAAACCTTCTTCGTATCTTTCTCATACACCGCAAAGAATAATTCTAGCAACCTTTCCTGAGTGAGTGATTTTATTTCACCCATCACGCCAAAGTCATAATATATGAGTGACCCGTCCAAGTCAATGGCGAGGTTGCCAGGATGGGGATCAGCATGAAAAAATCCCGTCTTCAATATCTAAATTATCATCAAATGGAAATGTTAGTGAATGTATGACTCAAAAGATTTTTTTAAAAATTTCTTTACATATAATAAGAGTTAGAAATAGCAAAAGGTACAACAAAAAGTCAAGAATGAACACAGAAAACAATGACGACCTAAAAGTATGGAAAAACATCTATAAGCTTATGTTACATGGGAGAAGAAGCTAGAGCTGCAGATAGAGTGGTTTCTTTTATTTGTGAGAAAGTGGGCGGAGCTCCTTTGTAATGTGAACTCTCACAATTCTTCCATTTTTGATTTTGTCCGATGTGAGATAACTCGGAGATCAGGATCTTATCGCCCAGCCCAGATCTGATCTGGATCGGCCGGATCAGGTGATCCGATCCCAATCCGCAACTGATCCAGCAGTTTCCCATTTTTTAAAATAAGAGGGTTAAAAGGCTCTCTGATCAAATAGAGGGGATTGTATACAAATGTCATCGTAGGGTTTTCCTTCTTCTGAGGGTGGCTTCCTCCCGACACCTCCCTTCTTCTTCCGGAGTGGCAGCAGCCGCCTCTTTTTGCGATGGCAGGGGATTCAGCGGCAGAGGCTGCCCACGGCTGCAGCTTCGGCGGAGCGGGAGCAGCAGCGGCAAGCTGGTGAGGGCTCGACCCTTCTTCTTCTTCTTCTTCTTCTGCTGCTGCTGCTGCTGCTCCTCTCTCTCTTTTGTTTTTCTTTTTAAACCCTGGGATCACAGTCCAGATCGATCCCTTCGGGGTGGTTTTTTTGTTTTAATTTAAGAGTGGGGATCGCACCGGATCGGCCGATCCAGTGTCGATTTCAGTCGATTCTGGCCAATCGGACCGATCCAACCCTTGAATCGAGAATGGTGGTATCGGGATCCAATCAGCCGATCCGATCCGATTCTGCATTCCTTGGTTTTGTGGTGGGTTAGTGCCGACCACTCTGTCTTGATGTGGAAGGTCTCTTTTGTATACGGGTTTTTGAGATCTCATTGACTACACTTGTATATCCCTCTTTTCTTTTGATACAATAGTGGTACTACCCACTTTCCCAAAAAAAAAAGCTTATGTACATGAGAAAGGAGAGATAATATAATCTTCAGCATCCTCTTTGTTTCGCATAAAAGGAAAGACAAATATAATCTTGGGTTTGTTGCAGAAATGCCATTGTTACATGCAAAATTGCAGATATGCCATTCATGGAAACATATTAGCATATATATCACTGTTAGTTTGAAAATTTTGTAAATATGCAAATTTAGTTAAACGCATATATCACTGTTATTTTGAAAAACTTGCAAAATATGCCATCAGACATGACATATTTGCAAGTTTTTCAAAATAACAGTGATATATATGCTAATATGTTTCCAAGAATGGCATATCTGTAATTTTACCTGTAATAATGGCATTTATGCAAAAAACCCTATAATCTTCGGTATCTTCCTTTTTTACATAAAATGCGGGGAGGGAGAAAATCTCCAAGACTCGAACACATCATGCCAATAAGTCTCCCCAATTTTTTTTCATCAGAACCAAGATGGTCAGGTTGTCCTCTGCTCCTGAAAGGCCTAAAGGAAATGGAAAACACAAATGAAGTGAAACTGTGAAGGTGCACACTTGAAATTTGTTATGAAACTTTAGAACGGTCACTTAAATGCACTTTTTAGAATTTAAAATGCAATTTACATTTAAGTTTCTAAAAACCATATAACATCTAATCTCCAAACAACAGCTCTGGCTTAGCATCAATGTTGCATCATATGATCATGTATGGTTCACTGAAGAATGAGTCATCTGACATTTTTCAATCTCTACACTGTGACACATGGGAAGCTGGTTCTATAACGTCTTTCACTATGTTAAGAGCATCATATTCGAACATTGTACTCATTTTACCTTAAAAACTGGATGCAAAGGCTAGAGCAAGCAATGTCAAAGAACAAGGATCCAAAGCAAAATATCAAAACAATAGAATGGGCCAAGGGTTTACCTGAATCAAGTATGATTCTATTGCATTTGAGGCAATCTGAGAGCGATTATATCCTCTAGCATCTATCAACTCTAAATCACTTATTTTTATACCTGGTCACAGAACAAAATTCATACTGACTTAAATCTCCAGAGGGCACAGAGTTTTTCTACATCCAATGTCATAATGCAAAAACACTGAAAGAGATAGCAATATTCAATTTCATGGATTTATGATGTGGATACAGGCTGCAGTATCACATAAGATGTGTCAATTCACCTGTAATCTTATTCATAGATGTTCTATCATTTATAATGAGGAGATAGTAGAATGCATGGGTCTTTCTTCCATGTTTTGCAGTAAAGCATAGATAAAACAGTGGACGGATAAAGAAGGAAGCTAACAAGTAAGGATATGAGCACCCCAGAGGCACCTCATCTATCTGCAGGTACATTGTTTGTTGTAAATTTGTATCTTTGCATTGAGCATATATTTGTATCCGGAGGTTTTTGCAGATAAACCTTGTTAAAATGAAAATTGCAAATTTATCACTACTACATTTGCATTTGCACATTTTTTTAAAATGGGTGCATTTGCACATATATCATGAAAAATGACAGATTTTAATTTTTATTGGAAGATTAAAATGTTCAACTACTTTGCTTTTTTTCAAGAAGAGAGATACTGAAGATCTCTCTCTCTCACCCCACCCCCTTGTGTGTTGTTCTAATTAAGATCGATGAGTAATCTAGCAAGAAGATTTTCATATTTTATTTGGTTCCCCGTCCAGACTTTATTTGTGATCTTCATGTTTTCATACAATTATTCCAGCAGATTACTATCCAAATTTATCAGAACGAATTGATCCTTTGGTAGAATTTTCATGCATTTTGACTAGGTCCTATTATATTTGTTTCAAATTTGACTTTGAGCTGCTTGTTTTGCTTAGACCCATTGACTATGCTGTGGAATATGCATCTGTCAGTCCCTTGTTGTGTGTAACTCGTTTCTCCAAAATATACTGTTGTACCACACACTCTTCAAAAGAAAGAGTAAGGTTCCCTTATGTTTCTTACTCGTAGTATGTTGCATCAACATTTCATTATATTATTAGTTAATTTCCGGTGTTGAGTATGTTTTATCATTAATTTTTCTATTAGTGTCGTGCTTCTTGGTTTCCAACGAGGTAGTAAGAGTGCAGCCTAGGCACTGCTTAGGTGAAGGCCTTAGTGGTTAAGCATTTAGTGGTCCCAATAATGCCTTGGGAAACCTGGTTGCCTTGACAACTGAAGTAATATACATGCGCGCATAAACGAACAGGAATCCACAAAGAGACTTCTACGAGAAAAAATAGATACGAGCCCCAGCAGGAGTGTTACAGCACTAACTGCAGGTATTTTGTGCTAGCATCTGCAATGAGCATACATGCATAATTATGACAGAATACTAAAGACTTCAGACCTTCCATGACATATTTAAAGTGGGCCTATATATTGTATGCTATTTCACAACTCAAAATTTAGTTATTGATGGAACCAACCTGGAACATACTCCGAAGTCAATACTTTTCTGGAAGTATAATCCCAAAGAACATGCTAAAGAGGAAAAACGAAAAGGAAGATGTTAAAAATCTTATCAATGAAATAAGCGTGAACCTACTTGATTGAATGAAAGTTACTAGTTAAAATGCATTTGAACTGCAAAAAGTTTAATGTGTGGGTAACATACAGGCACTCTGACCCATTTCACATTTCTAAAATCTCGACGAAACCTATCACCATTCTTTCCCTCGTTGATATAATCAATTTCTTGATACAACAACCTGAAAAATTGAAGGAACATGAGTATAAGATATCTTCTTGTAACATACTCTTACAGCTGATGACAAATACAAAAATATCATCGCCTAAATGGCCTGTCAAGAAACTTGAAGAGGAAAGCAAGAAGAAAGTTGTGTTTCAACTAAAATTTATAATATAGGAGGTTGCCCTCTCATATGGTTCTGAGGAATGCTTGATCTTGCCATGTACAGCTTGGCATTTTGTTTCTGTTGGTAAATAGTACAGTTCATAAAATGATGTTTGAAGACAATTCCTATTTGAGTCACATGACTTCAGGAAAGACCAATCTCAAGGTTTCTTTTTTAATACGGTTAATACAATACAACATATTACTGGGAAGAAGGTGGTCTACATTGTTCATGGAGGGGGGCGAGAGTGATTTTGTGGTGTTGACAATGGTGCTGGGGAGGTTTATGGTGTGTGTGGGTCTCTTGACAAAGCAGACTGGTAGATTAGATAGTTCGGTTGTTTGTTTGGCCTTGGCATTCCTTTTGCTTTGGGTGGGGGGTCAGTTTGGTTGCCAGGTTATTGTATTTCTTTTCTTTTCCCTTTGCTCCAGGGGCAGTGGGCATCCTCCCCGATTGTTTGTATTTGGGAGCTTTGTGGGCGCACTCCCTCCTCACTTGTATATTCTCATCTTTTTTCTTTTATAATACGTGGTACTATCCACTTTCAAAAAACATAATTACTAGGAACACAGTTTCATGAATGATACTTTGAATCTCTGATATTGCCACAGTGGAGTTTACTAAAAGGTGAACTAGAAATATCTTAAAGTTTTGGAAAGAGAAGACAATGGATAAATGTCAGAGATGCAGAATATAATCAAAAGGTGAATTTTTTTCCCTCGGACAAACTATAATCAAAAGGTGAAATGTTTGCCCTTGGACAGATATAATACAAAAAAAATGTGAAGATTGCCACCAGAACTGAGAACTACATAGCATACCATTTCAAACAATGAACAAATGGGTCCAACAACTTACCTTGAGCATTCATCATATATAGCTATCCAATCCCTCTTAGGGCCTCCAAATGTTTCACTTCTTTGAAAATACTCAGCCACTACTTTCAGATTTCCTAGAAAAGACTCTCATAAACATCAGCCACTAGTTTATATGCCATTTACCATGTTTTGGAACCAAAAAATAAGAAAAAGTGAAGAAAAGCACTGGCAGCTGAAACAAGTTTGCAATTGAAAGCATAGATGGTAAATTCTTCTAATGGATGTATACAATAAATCTGAGATTCTATGAAAATCCTGTGTGCGTGAACACAATACAATCTGCAGTAAATTTTGTACATGGTCTGAAAAAAAAAAGAGAAAAGAACATTGAAGGGGAGTAGAAAGTAAAAGCCAGATGGCATTCTGCTATATGTCAAAGTACATGCTAGTGTTGGAATGAGAGAAGCAATGTGTCGTATTGAATGGGTAAATTCCTGCACTAAAATGACATATCTACCTTGACTCTAAAAGCCGCTGAAACCAGAAAATTTCATCGCCTGGTTGCCACCAGAGAAGCAATGCAACTAGACATAGTTAATGAATCGTGAGTGTGTCACAAGAATTGGCACATAAGACCATATCTTGATGTACACAATATACAAAAATTATGTCACAAGCAACTAGGAGACTAGGAAAGTGAGCCATATATCCCGTTGCATAAAGCAAATAATGATCACTTACTTAGATCTATATCAAAGAGCTTCTTCAGACCAGGCCTTTGAACTTTCACAACCGCTTTCTCTCCATTGTGCAGAATAGCTCGATGTACCTGAAGAAAATGAGTCAAAAACTAAAAGGGATAATTTTCGTCGTGGCATGCGTCTTCATCAGACCATCAGAGGCCAACTGCATCTGACATTACAACTAATGCTGGAGACGAAATGGGGAAAAATAAAAGGAGCAGAGAAAAAGGAAGGAACTGCGATGGTTCACCTGGCCGAGGCTGGCGGCGGCGATAGGCTTGTCCTCGAACTCCTTGAAGAGCTCGTCGACGGGGGCGCCCAGCTCGGCCTCTATGAAACCCCTCGCCTTGGCGGATGAGAACGCCGGCACCCGGTCCTGCCATTCCCACCATTCACAGAAGCATCGGAGGTGAGCAACCCGAACCCAAATGAGTGAGAGAGAGAGAGAGAGAGAGAGAGAGAGAGAACCTGGAGCTTGGCGAGCTCATCCACGAACTCCTTGGGGAGGAGGTCGGACCTGGTGGAAAAGAGCTGCCCGAGCTTGATGAAGGTGGGGCCCAGCTGCAGCACCTGGTCCCGCAGCCACGAGGCCGTGCTCCGCCACCTGGCCCTCTGCAATTGGCCCCCCAATCATACGAAAACCGTCAGCATGTAGCTTTTGAAAAGTTTATTATTTTAAGTTTTACACGGTATCTTGGGCACTGTTTGATACAGTGAAATGAGATTTCAAGAGAGAATTGTGGACCCCACTATCTACTCACACACACAATATTTACTCCGATTCGGATAACGTAGTCACTCTCAAAGTGACCCTTAATCTTCTTTTTTGTATGTGTATTACTTTCGACACAAATATAGTTTAAACTTTAAAGTAGGTTTATCGTCTCCTTCATACTGATCATGATACGGGCCGGGTGAAGTAGATCTCGTCTTGATTCGTCTCGATCTATCTCGTTCTGTGTTAAAATAAAAAATTATATATATAATAAAATAAAATATATATATTATATATATAATATTTTTTATTTAAATATAGGATAAGACGGATCGAGACAGATCGAGTTGAGAGTGACCCGACCCGACTCAGATCGATACCGGACCGATCAGGTCGCCACGGGTTGACAAATCTTTAAAAGACTCTTTATTTTCTGCTATTTGTACGTTGAATCCCTGACGTGTATCTATATTGCAGAATATCGCTTGTCAGTTTTGATATCTTGTTAGCTAGAAAGTAGAAAATGGTTCTCAAGGAACCACCTTGACTCGAGCAGTCGAGTTACAACAAAGAGTTACGTCATGTCGTGTGACGGTACTGTTTTCTTATTATATAAGCTAAGTTGATTTTTTTAAAAAAATTGCAGGAGTTGATGTATGATTGTGATGGATGGCGGGGAAGGTCTCTTGGCCGGCCATTGGGGGACCGCCCCGTGGCAATTTTTGTTCAGAGTACTCGGTGGATGTTCTTGTTCAACTAACAAAGAATAACTTTTTTTGAGAGAGAGACACAGAGAGAGAGAGAGAGAGAGATCACAAGTCTGAGATTTATTAGTAACTTAAAAATATTTATTTAACAAATATATATTACAAAAACAGTACGGAGATTTAATCTTTTGGGATTTTTACCTATAAATCATTGTTAAATTAAAAACTATATATTTATCATTCCTATAATTTTATTTACGGCGTATCATTAAAAACATTGAACATTGCGTAAAAAATCAAAATCACATGAGAATCTTTTCTTGTATTATTTTTATGTGCAAAAAGATCACTTAAGATAATACATAATATCAACACAAATTTCAATGATATATGTGTAAATCTATAAATACAAAAATAATAATTTAATATTTTTGTCTTAACAATGATTTAAATATGCAAGAATCTCTAATCTTTTCTTAATAAACACGCCGAAATATTTAACGACTGCGCCGAATCTGAATCCGGAGAGCCGTGCTTTGGACCGGAAGTGGTTAGACGACAAAAAAACGAAGAGGTAACTGTTTCGAACACTCAACTATCGCCGGGGAAGAAGCAGCAGCAGGAGAAGGAAGGAGGAGGAAGCGAGAAAGAGACATTTCTTCACACTCGCATACGCACCTGCTTCTCCTCTGTGAAGCCGGCGGGGTACGTCCACTCGGCGGCGTCCAGCTTCAACCGGAGGTTGAGGGTGAGCAGGAACGCCCACACGTCCGCCGTCCTCTGCCACACGTTGTAGCTCCCCCTCGCCCACGTGAACCCCTTGACCTCCACGGGGCCCCCCGCCTCCTCCCACCTCCTCGGCGCGCTCCCCCTCCGCAACCCCACGGCAATATCATCCCCCGCATGCCCACGGTGGCTCCTTCTCAACAGATCAGGCGCCGGGGGAGGAAGCCCCTCCCTCCTCCTCAGCGGCGCCTTGCTGCTGCCCCTCCTCGTCAGCTCCGTCGTCGGCACCATGCGGGAAGGCTCCCCGTTGATGCGGCGGAGCCGGCCGGGCTCCGCTCTCTGCTGCACCGCGCGCGGGGATGAGGAGCTCGAGGAGGGCCGGTTCTTGCTGCCGACAGCCACGTGGCGCGTGCTCCCCGCCGGCGCGGAGATCTCCCGGGTGGAGAGGGCCCGACAGAAGCCGAGGCCCGCCGGGTCGGCGCTGCGGCCGCAGCCGTGGGAGGCCAGTGGCGACGCCATTCCGGGGCGGTGCGTGCCGATCGCGCGGAGTCGCTTCGACGGTGATGGTGGAAGAAAGACGCGAGCTTCTCGAGGCGACTATTATAAGAGGCGTGCGGGCGAATTCGTGCTGTGAGGCCCGCAGAAGTCGGATCCGGATCTGTTTTATTGAAGAATATAAGATTATTGTTACGGTAATCCTAGTCAACATTAATAATTACGAGATTCATAAAATAGTGGATATAAGTAAGAGTAATATTTGCTGTCCGTACCTGTCAGGATGCATCAAGTCATGCACACGGCTACACTTCAGAAGACTCCCCGTGTTTAAAAAAAACGTAAAAAAAATAATACGATATACTTTCTACGTGTAGAGTAAGATGTTAATGGGTCAGATCTTAGTCAGACTGAACTTATCAATATTAAAATTTGAGTTTGATTTATGTACGATTTATATTGGGCCAGGTCAAGTCGGATCAGATTCGACATTATTTAAAAAATATAAAATTCGATTAAGACATCGTCCGACTCGGTTTGATAATTTAAATAAAATAATAAAAAATTAATAATTTACTAATATAAATTTTATAATATTATTAAAATAATTAAAAATTTGATATTAATTACATATTTTATATGAAAAGAGAATTTTAAATTTTTTTAATTAAATAAAATAACATAATTTTAACTAAGTAATTTTTAAATTTTAAAGTGAGAATAAAAAAAGAGAACGGGTCGGGCTAGCCCGAGAGTCGAACTCAAAATCCGAGCCCGGCCCCCGAGCCTAGTCGGGCCGAGCTTTTAGGATCGACTAAAAGTTCACGGGTCAAAAATTATCTTACGACTCAACTCAAAATCAGACTCGGCTCGACCCATTGACAACCCTAGTGTAGAGATCACGTCTCATATCCCAGTAGTCTGAGTTGAGTCAACAAAGACACGTAGTATTACTCAACCGTAAAAGTCAAACTAAAGATGAACTTTATTTGTTAAAGTTTATCGGATTGGTCGAGATCGTAACTATGGACTCTGATGTCATGATAAAGTTTATTAGATTGAGTCATATAATTCAAAATCTTAAAATATTAAGAAAATAGAGATTATAATTATATTATATTTTAACATATTCCTGATACGAGACTAGTCTCTAATATTATTCACGCTACCTCCTTCGATTAACGAGTTAAAAGTTGTAAGCGGAAAATATTTCATGACATCCAAAATTTATGAGATTCTTCCGTAATCGGAAGGAAAGGTGACCAGGTTGTAAGTTGTGCGGATCTGATCAGTAGAACCTTCGGACTTGATGGTAATGTTAAGATTCGCAGTAAGCACAATAAAGATTGGCTAGTAAATGTGCCCAAAGAAGAATATAGTTAAGGGTTAATTATAAAAATAACATTGATTAAATGAATAATTACAGAGTTGTCATCCGTAACTAGTTATTGTTGTAGATATATAGTCTCGCTATGTTTGCAATACTCACAAAAATACTCTTGTCGTCAATTGCTATTAGTATTCTATTAAAATCTCTCATTCAACTCTGGTTAGTTGTTAATCAAATTTGATACAACCTCAAAATACCTCTAATCTCTAGTAAAGTCCTCTCTCTCTCTCTCTTGACGTAATATACATGTCGGTAAGAATAACATTTTTATGATGATATTTCCATCCAAAATTTTAATTTTATGGATTAAAATGGAAGATGTAAATGGCAACTAACCATAGGGGCAAGTTTGTACTAATCCTAATGCAGGAGGGTTAGTTATAACAATAGTTATCTAACGACGATAATTCGGTACGTAGTTGTACTTAAGAGAGTTATTTGTGCAATTAACGCTATATTATTTATCCCACCCGGGTTGACAGATGGGGCCAAATTTGGGCCACGCTTGCAGTTAAGTTTAATGGGCCATGCAAGGTCTAATTAAAGTTTTCGTGTTGTTTGGTAAACTTGAACGGGGTGCGAAGATTCGATAAAAAGACGGACACAAATCACCGATTTGACAACGTACGACAAACTAAAATATATACTGGGCTGACTGCTCTTTTACATCCTCAAAGCACAAATATTAAAGAAGAGTACAGAATATGTGTATATACAGGTAATTCATTACACTTAGGCCCGTCTGATAACACTATGATTTTTTTTCATAATCTTTTTGAGAGAGAAAAAGTTAGTGGAGATCATCCTTTGGAGATTATCAAAAGTGCTCTCTTTTCTCTCTATCTCTCTCTAAAATTTATAATCTAACTTTTGAATAATTTGACGTGACAAGGATACATTTGATGAAACTTTTAAGAGGTGGAGATTTCAAGGTCATAATTCATCCCCTATTTTGTTCTCAAACAAGACCTTAGGTAAGCTTCTCATTCTCCAAATAATCCACAAGTCTTACAACTGTGCAGGAGAAGGAAGATTATGCGTCATTTAAAATCCTCAAAAGCAACTATGAGATTGTTTCGAAGGATTATGAGAATGGGATTTTTTTGTGTCCTATTCTCTCTCTTCCTTGAAATCTAAAGTACACGTAAGCCAAGAACCTATATGTCCATTTGAGAGAGATTAAACATGTCAGAAGATTATTCATGGAAATCCATAAATCCGCGAGGTAACTAATTAAAGAGATTTTTGTATATATACTCATAAAATTTGATTTTATCAAATATAATCTTCATCTGAACATATTATCACGAATATCTTTCATTTAGATAGAAATATTATGATTATATCCTTTTAATTTACTGATGTCGATGAAGGAGAATATTCCGTGAAATATATCATCTACGATCGTTAGATCTAAGATATATTTGACAAAATCGAATCTTATAAAGATATATATACAAAAAGTTTACTCTTTTAACTCACACGAGTTACGGCTAGAGCATAATCGTGATATTACTTATATTTTGAAGATATTTATGATAATATATTTCGATAAAAGATATATTTGATAAATCAAACTTTACAAGAATATATACGTAAAAATCTCTTAATTAAAATGCACAACCTTGTGCGATGACGGAGACGATCATCCATCTCACTTACTGCTTCTTTTCTGATCTCAAAATCTTCTTTCGTATATATATATATATATATATATATATATATATATATATATATATATATATATATATATATATATATATATATATATATATATATATATATATATATATATATATATATACCACATGGGGTGGGTGCGTTGTATCACTATATATATATATGTGGTGTATATATATATATATATTTTCTGATCTCAAAATCTTCTTTCGTATATATATATATATATATACCACATGGGGTGGGTGCGTTGTATCACTATATATATATATATGTGGTGTATATATATATATATATAAGAGAGAGAGAAGAAGCCGAACCTACAGTGTGATGCCGTGCACCCCTCAACTTCTGCACATACCAGTGACTTCCACGCCGTGGCTTGCTGTGTTGCTTGTGATGTGCTCCCAAGCTGTTGGGCAGTTGCCGCATGCTGCTGCCTCGCTGAGATGCAGACGGTTCGTTGCCCCTCTTGGCTTCACATGCTTAATTGCATGGTTGTCACTTGTCACCACCACGAGAACTCCCTCGCGTGGGCAAAGTCGGCAGCCCCGGTGGCCCGAAACCGTGTGGACACGTGCATCTCAATCACGTGCCTCTAGCGTGGAGGCCAAAAAAAGAAAATAAAAAATCAACCTACCAACTTAGGAAAAACATATATAAAAACATATCTCTTTTAATTTAACCATTCGAGGTAGCGTCTACAGAACTGCCTTGAATCGCCACTGTTTGCAACAGTTTAATTTTAGCCATGTACCAAATGATTCAATGGCATATTTTTTTAAAAAAATAAAATTGTATAATTAATATAAAAATTGAAATATGTATGTGAGCATTGTTTACTATCTCCAATAATGCTCCTTATATAAAATACGACTTAAAATAATTAATACAATTGACCATTTATATTATTTAATGTTTGTATATGAGTTAATAGATGGGCTAATTAATTAATCTGTTAATTAATACTGGATATTCTTTTTTGAATTACTGGAAATCTTATTAGGAGCAAAAAATAGGACATGCAGGGGGCTGAAAATAATTAAGCCACAAATTGAAAAGAACAAGTGGATGTATAGAGAGCATGTGAAGTTTAGGAGCCTTCTTATAATGAAAAGTCCGGCCTAAACAATAGACAAAAAAATCTTTACAAAAATTCTTAAACCGTGAGAAACCTCTAATATTTAGATTCAACCAAGATATATATGGATAGTAGAGAAAAAGAGAATGTAAGGAAAAGAATACGTAGAATAGAGAGCAAGTAATTAAGGAAGTATATATATATATATTGAGTAGGAGGAGGGCTGATAATTATGTATTTTTATATGTTTATTTATATCACACACATCATTTTTTAAAACTTTAAGACCGTATTTGACAAACGAGTGGTCGGTCGGTTAGCCGATATCAGTTAACCGGTGGACCCCGCCTCCCCTCGTTCTCTCCCTCACACAAACCCCCTAACCGACCTCGGATACCGTAATCGATCTTTCGGAGTCGATTACGGCACCCCCTTACCCTGTTATCAAATCCCCCTAATAGAATTAATTTTACAAGTTTTATATATAGTTAATTTAAGTCTTGCAGTATGTGTTAACAATTAAAATTTAAGTTAAGAAGTAATATGTGGTATTTGAGACGTGGGAATAAGTAATTGCATGATTAAATGATTATATAACTTTTGGGTTTCTTAATGATGTTAATTATTTTCTACGAGGGATTGCACGATAACTTGATTTGTGTGTCTGTACGTACGTAGTCAATGCTGGGCAATCTCAACGGCAGATTGTGATGGAATGCATGATCTGGTGGGGCCGGGCGATTGGATTGGATCCGGGAAGTTGGAAGTGTGTCTGCAGTCTGCACGACCTCATCTGCTGCCGCTTGCATGCATGGTAGGCTGGAGATTTTGTCTCGTCTGGGGAGATTCAGGAGAGTAACTTCTAATTAGATTAATTAATATTTTACCGAACAGGCCGACCCGGTACTAATTAGTCAGATCCATTAGAGTCACTCGTTCAAACTCCTTCATGCATGGGAGCCTTAATATTTTGCTATTGGAGGCCACTATCGACGTCATATATTCGTTATATGTTAGAATATTTGGATATAGTTTCTTTTGGGCAATAGTCTCATATTAATTAAATGAGTTGTGATTCATGTGTTCATGATTCTGGACCTGTGTATCTCAACATCGCGATTTTATAGATTCAACATGGTATCAAAGTGCCCAATTCCTTTTGTCACTTCCACCTAATTAATGTCTACGGCCCATCTTGACCGTGAGAGAGAGTGTTAGAATATTTGAGTATAATCCCCTTTGGACAATAGTCCCGTATTAATTAAATAAATTATGATTTATGTGCTTATGACTCTGAGTCTGTATACCTCGACACCGTAATTTTATGAATTCAACGTTATACTCGTCGAAAGTCTGTTTAGAATGTATTGATCCTCTTGTCTCGATGCTTACTTGTTCACAGGCTGTAGTTACCTTTTGAGTATGTCCGAGAGGTGGGGGCTAAACATTAACCCATATATTCTAGAAAAAAAATGAAGCTTAATCATGACTTATTTTCCTATCTCATCGTATTTTTTATGATTCAATTAAGATTTATCAAAAGAATCTTCAAAATTTTCGACGGCTTGGCGTGGTGTCGGGCGTTCACGTGGTCTGGCAGGGGCATGTGGTCGCTAAGGCACGTGGCGGCGTGTTTCTCGTCGCACTCGGTTGGCCGCGTGGAACGTTAAAGCAGAGGGTTCGCAGGCACAAGTAACTAAACGCAACGGGGTGGCGTGCGCGATTGGGAAGGCTGGCGCGTCCATCGTGCTCCCGCTGTCGTCCGTGGGAAGGTTTTTCGTCGAGCAGGAGAGGCGCGTGCGTGCACGAACGCTCTCTCCCGATCGAGCCTGCATGGAAAGCTGAAGGCGGCAAAGTTTGGGTCGGCGAGATCTTGCAAAAGGGGGTTGAAGTGAACGGGACATGTGATGGGGTTCGACCGTTCGGTGTCATTTTCCATCACAGACTGTTTGATATGTAAGGCTGGATATCTCCACCTTTACCCATCTTAACTGATTTGATTTAGAATATCTTATCCGTGGTTAAGTTAATTCCCTTAATTAACCTGTAAATAAATACACCCTAACCCCTCTTTGGTCAATTACGGGTCAACCTTATGTTAACCCAAAATTAACTCGGAACTAACCTTTTTTTTGCACTTTGATTGTAGGTTACACTTAATCGGGTTTAAAGGTGATTAACCATGGGTTATCCCCGGGTTTCACAATCCACCGTGTGAAGTGGGTTACATGCATGTCCCGATTAAACTCACGTGCATGTAATTAATGCTCTCTCTCTCTCTCTCACGCGAATGCACACACCCGTAATTAATGTTCTCTCTCTCATCCGTGATTAATGCTTTCTCTCTCTTATTTGTTTATGTTTAGGGTTTTTACATATTAGTCACTACAAATATGACGAATTACTTTTTCGTCCCTAAAATCTCACTATTGTTTAAAAAGCCCTTAAAATCATGTAACTCTAGCAGAAAGGCCCATATAGTTCATCGACGTTAAAATAATTAGATATTCGATGGAATATTTCATCCTTCCGTTAAAAAAAAGTTGAAAATTCTAAACTACCCTTATCATAACCCTCTCCCTGTGAAACCCTTCACCCCACCACCTGCCACCGCACATCTCACCGCCCCCATACGCAGCCGCAGACGCCCCACCGTCGTTGCAATCTGCGAACTACCCCCACCGGCCGCCGCAGACACCCCACCTCAAGGCCTCTAGAGGACTGCCCCAGCCGCAAACGCCCCAGCCGCAGACGCAAACGCCCCACCGTCGACTCCCCACCGGCCACCGCAGAGCCCCGCCGCAGACGCATTGTAGTGTCACGGATCTTTTGGATCCTTCTTCGTGGGTCCCAGATTTAGTTTCTCGGGGTGTCCGACCCTGTTGTGTCCAAAATTTTGTTTCGGACATCTTTCGTGTTCGGATCGGCATGATCCGGAGTGTGTCCACGGCTTTTCCGATGTGTGTTTTCCGATTTCCGCGTGTGGGTTTCGGCGAATCCTTCGGAACCCTGTAGCGGGTGAACCGGGTCGTTCACCAGCCCGCGAGTGGTACCGTTGCGATCAGCGCTTCGAGACGGTCGAGGAGGTGTATTTTTCTATTTTTTGATATTTTTGGCATTTTTTGGATTTTCTATTTATAGCCTTTTTCTTTTTCCCTTTTCTTTCCTTTTTCTTCTTTCTTCTTTCCTCCCCCGTGAGCGCAACGGTCACACCCCCCCCCTTCTTGCCCGTTGGACCCCGCGGCGCCCCTTCCTCCTCCCGCGACGGGTGGCGGATGACGGCGACGGCGCGGTGACGACGGCGGTGGCGAGAGGATCGTGGCGGTGTCCCCATTGGCGCGTGGGAGAGGAGTTCGTAGTTGAGCTAGATTTTGAGATCGGCGGCGATTCGGTGGATTTCGAGCTTCCTTGAGGTAGGGGGACGGATCCTTGCCCTCTTCATAGCATTCCCCGTGATTTCTAGGCCGTGGAGAGGCTGAGTGGGGTTAAATCCATGCCGGGAGGGTCGTTTTCATGCTTGGGGTTTGAGCGCCGGATCCGTCGATTCGTGGAGTTTTTGATCGATTTGGGGGCTCTAGATGCATGCTAGGACGTTGTGGGGTGATCCCCCGTTGTTTTCCCTTCACCAGGGGTGGTGAATGGGCGTGGTTTTACGTTTTCTGGGCGTATTTCGTGAACCGGGCTCGGCCCGTTGTCGCGCTATAGTCCAGTGGCGCGTTCTTGATGAACGCGCCGTGTCGTCCGAGCGTGTCCGTCTGAGAAGACGAACAGTAAGGCGGTGGGGAACGCGCCATGTTCTGGTAGCGCGATCTCCAGATCGCGCTATCCAAGACTAGTGCGTTCAGGTGTTAACGCGCTAGCTTTCGGCAGCGCGACATGGAAGATCGCGCTAGCCATAGCTAGTGCGTTCTTCGGTGTCGCGCAAGGGGTACCTAGCGCGACCATCCCCCTCCCCCGAACCGTGTTCTTGCGGGTAGCGTGACCTCCGGTTGGGTGAGTTATGGACCCGGTTGTGGCGTGTGGCCCTAGGGATGCCGTGGGCACCCAGTGAGAGCCACAGGGGCGCCCGGGGTTCCCCGTAGAATCAGTTACCTCGGTAGGGGTGTCGCGTGACTTGAGGGACGGTTGGACCTCGTGCATGTCCCCGGCATCCGTGCCTATCGTATGGTCATCGAGAGTCTGTGCTAGTGTTTGGTCGGTGGTTTCCGTGGATTAGTCCTTACTTCCAGTGACCCTACCACTAGTCGTAGCTTTCCCACGGCACGCGTGTGCTGGCCCGCCTGGGAGTGGCTGAGCGGCGTACCCGAGAGAGGCGGTGAGTAGGCTGGTTACCGCAGGGCCCCCGCATACTTCCGAGTCCGGGTTTAGGGGGAAATACTAGCTAGAGGACAGGCCTAGGGCGTACGGTCTGAGTGTGCACACGAGGCTGAGGGTTCGGACCCGTGCTGACGAGCGTGACCTCAGCTAGTCCTTGTTTTGCGGTTACTTCTGGTTACTGAGTGTGTCTGAGTCTCACGCCAGGGGCGTAGTAGCTAGACACTTGTGACGCGGTATAAGACGTCAGGGGACGCATCCGGTCGTTCTTCTAGTGGGTGGTGCTCCTGTTCACTGGCAGGTGTAGACTCGCGTTTTGTTGGACCGAGGTTCCGTAGTGCGGTACTGTTAGAGTAGTCGGCTTTTCCGTTTATTTATTTTAGCTTGTCGGTTCTACCGTACTCTTGTTTGGTAGGGTTATCTTCTTTTTTCTCATTTTCCGTGCGAGATGGGGATTCGCGGGATCCCTACTGGGCCAATGAGATGAGGCTCACCCCTGCTCTTCAGGTGAGTCGGGGTCGACGGGAGGCGGGGCCGAGTTTCAGCGTGGTTCTTCTGGCCAGGGTTAGTCGCCAGTCTGCCAGAGCCGGGGGATGCCCCGTGTAGTTGTACTCCGGGGGATGTCCCGTGTTGTTGTACTTTCTTTCCCGTTGACTGTACTTTCCTTTGGACATGAGACACTGTGGACCTTGTAGCAGTTTATTTATTTATATCATTATGTGCATTTTATTTTAGATTATTGTGCTATCTCTGTGGTCGTTGCAACTTCTCTTGTACCCCCACACCACTCCTTTCTACCCTTCCGAGTCTTCGGGCTCGTGGGTTGGTGTTGACACCTGAAATATAACTGAGAATAAAGATGAGACCAAAGAGAAGATTGAACCATACATGAAGCTCTCAGAGATTCCTGCAAAGCCAGAATTACAGAATAGTCGTCACTAAGGTTGCCACCCGGCTGAAGCCCTTCCCGGTCAAGCTGATGTCCGGTATTGTCGTCGCTCAGATAACAGTACTGATGAAGAACTGCGGTCTACTGACTGATGAAAATATCCAGAAATATTCTGATAAGACTATGTTAACTCACTAATCAACATTCACCTGTTCTGACAGGCTCGAAGAACTCACAAATGAAAAGACAGGTTATATGTCTTTGATAGTCCAGACTTTATAACGAGAGAGTTCAAGATATTAAAGCCCAAATGGGCTCACTAAGGTGGAACCAGGAAATCCTCACAAGGTCCAAAGCCCATAGGGGCGCTGTGAAGCCATATCCCTTGGCGCCGGGAAGCCTCCCCGGTTGACAAGAGCGCGCCGGGAAGTCGTTTTCTGCGCGCCGGGAAGGGTCATGCCGAGAAGGGGGCTGTTGTGCCTATAAAACCCCCCTTTGTTCATCTCGAACACAGAGGACACACAGACAGAGAGGGCAAGAAGAAAAGAAAGCAAGGGAGAAGAAGAAAAAAAGAGCGAAGAGAGGCATCTCCAAATAGCCAGATAAAAAGAGAGAAGAAAAGAAAAGCAGCTGCGAGGTCGGAAGGAAGGAGAAGGTGGGGTGCTAGGGGAGGGAGAGGAGTCAATGCTCCGCCCTCCCCTTCCCTTTATTGCCGTCGTCCCTTCCTGCTTCCTTTTCTTTTTGATGTATAAGCTTCGATTCCGTTTTCCGCTTTCGAAGTGAAGAGATCTCCCTGTTGTCGAGGAGATAGAGTATTAGTCTATTTTTCTTCTCTCCGTCCCCTTTGTTCTATGAATGATGTAAACGATGAAACAGTGAAATGCAACTCCACTGTTGTTCCGATGAAATGATATTGGTTGGCCCTCTTCTCCCTGTGCTCTCTCTCTCGAAATGTATGTTATCCCCCGCATACATTAATTGCTCGGATGCTTAGAATTCTAGTGATTTCTTGTGCCTATATGCATGCTTGTTTCAGATGGGAAGGAGGTAACAGAGCCCCGATCCTTACCGTGGATCTTTGGGCTTTGTCCCTCTCTCTCCCTCGACGACATCGATGATTTAAACGTTGCGAAGTCCATAGTCCTCTCAAGTTTCCCAAGCCATTGGGGCCATTACAGGGATAGTCATCTCTTGATCTCCTGGATGGTCGGCGATATGAATGGCATAAAGCCTGTTCCAGAGGGTTCGAACGCCTGGTGACTTCAATCCCTCGAATCCCTTCTATCCATGTGACTCCTTGATGTTAATCTGGTAACTTGGTAGAGCCCTCGGTCCCTTCCTCATTTGCATCCTAAAACCCCCTAGCCGTTACCTGAATCCCAGGAAAAATCCCCAAAACAGAGCACCGTAAAACCCCCACAACCTTCCACAAACCTTTCCGGCGCCATAGCTCCCGGCGCGGCCCGCGCCGGGAACCTCGCGCCGAGAGCTCCCTCCTCCTTCCATGCCGAGAACCTCATGCCGAGAACCCATTCCCCCGCGCCGGGAACCTCATGCCGAGAGCTCCCTCCTCTTTCTTTAAAACTATGCCGGGAACCTCACGCCAAGAGCTCCCTCCTCTTTCTTTAAAACCATGCCGGGAATCTCATGCCGAGAACCCATTCCCCCGCGCCGGGAAGCCTGCCTATGCTCGTCATTGCTGCGTCGAGAGCCTCTCCTCCTCTGCCCAATCTTTGAGCACCCTGCCACACTAATTCGAGGGACATCTACAGGTCACAGGGTACACCCCATGGAATAAATAAATGGGGAACCATCCCCAACATCACACCGTGCCAGGGCCCAGTGCCTTTCTCTTTCGATTTTCATCCCGGCACTCCGTGGATGATCACCTATTTCCCCTTGGGCATGTTCCAAGTTGAGGGGAGATGCTGCCGAAATCTAGTCCAACGTCATCAACCCTGATGAGTCAAGGGGGTGTCTTCGATACACTTCCCATCCGACTCCATCTTCGGGGGAAACGAACCTATTTGGAGCATCCGGTCAAGTGGAAGTGTCAAAAGGGAATACCCTAATGATTAGCCGAATTCCGTCCCGCCACTGCGTGGATGGTCTTCTATCCTTACCCGGTATGGCTCAAAGTTAAAGGTTGTGCCGCCCGATTTAGTCCATTGAACTAAATAAATCCGCCCTGCATTCGTCCTCTTCCATAAGCATGAAGCCTTTATTTCGCACATTAGTATTTTGACTGCCTTCTGAGGCCTCCTATTTTGGCGTTTAATCAAGGGTTGTCCTTCTTAGGAAGGGCATAATTAACGTCATAGCCTTTATGGTATGGCGGACTTTTGGTCCCGACTCAGACTTCACAATCGACTGACCAAGTCAAGTCGAGCGCACAATGAAATTGTCACACATGTGACTGGCACGCCTAATAAACTAAATAAACCAAATAAATAATAATAATAAAAAAATAACAACAACGAGGGGAATAAAAAATCTCGCGTCCACAGTTGGCGGACCGAGATTCGAGACGCGCCGGTTCCTTTCCGGTACTCGGATCCTCGGGTCGTCACAGCTGGTATCAGAGCTTAGGTTGTGGAGGTGCATCGGGACTTGGAACGAATTGCAGTGGTCCAGAAGGTCCATGAATGTCCTGTACAGTCAGCGACTGGCTTAGGGTCGTGTGTTTTATTGATTTACGGTTGCTTTTCTTTGATGCCAGGTGTGTTATGGCGCCACGGAGGAGGACTCGTGCCCAGCAGGGAGAGTCTAGTGGTGGTCCAGAGGAGCAGAGCAGGGCTTCAGTTTCCGAGGGTGTATCTGGAGATGCGAGAGCTCCAGGGATGGACGACTTCTTCCGAGGCATGTTTGAGTATGTGTTTCAGCGGCAGCAGAGAGATCATCAGCAGCAGGGTGGCAATGCTGGTGAGGACCGGGCTCGTGGTGGTCATGGTCGTGTACTGAAGGAGTTTTTACTGTTCCAGCCTCCTTCTTTCAGTGGGCAGCCAGATCCTGAGGTGGCCAGAGAGTGGCTGGATGATGTTCAGCGGATTTTCAGTGCGATGGAGTGTCCCGAGGAGAAGCAGGTGGCGCTGGATACTCATCGTCTTCAGGGATCGGCCCGTACTTGGTGGACGTCAGAGTGGGGTTCAGCGTTCCGATCTCGTCCTCTTCGATAGATTACTTGGCAGGAGTTCGTCACGGCTTTCGAGCGTGCCTTCTGCCCATCTTTTGTCAGGTCGCAGAGGTTGCATGAGTTTATGGAGTTGACTCAGGGTGACATGACGGTGATGCAGTACCGTGCCAGGTTTATCGAGTTGGGCCGTTATGCTCCTCATATCGTGGCAGATGAGGAGGTCAGGACCGATCAGTTTGTGGGTGGTTTGAGGCTGGAGTTGAGGCATCATCTTCTTGCGTCAGGATTGACCACTTTGGATGCGGCGTGCAAGGCAGCATCGGCACTGGAGAGAGATTTGCAGAAGGTTCGAGGGCAGGGCAGTGCTAGTCAGGTGCAGGCAGGTTTTGCCCAGCCGTCAGCAGTGCAGCAGCAGAGTACCGTCCAGCTCTCGACAGGTGGTTCAGTGGCGACGCAGTCTGTGGCTCCTATGCCAGAGTCTTCGTCCTTTGGCTGGAGGCTCAAGAAGTTACACAAGGAGGCGGGCCTCGGCGGGAGACGCCGGGGTAAGAAGGGGCAGTCACAGCAGGAGTCATCGGCCAGTGATCAACAGTCCGTGGCTTTACAGCGTCAGGGTTCGGTGTCAGGTGCTCGGGGCGGTTGTCCCAAGTGTGGTGGTTCTCATCCAGGCAGACCGTGTTCGGCGCCCGTGATTTGCTTCAGGTGCGACCAGCTAGGGCACATGGCATGTGACTGTCCGCAGAGACCACGCCAGCCGCACGAGTTTCAGCAGCAGCAGCAGTTTCGGCCCCAGCAGTTCTCAGCACAGCCGCAGCAGTACCATCAGCAGGGACAGTTTCCTCAGTTGTCACGGTCAGCTACTGTGGGGAGGCAGAGATCCTGAGGCAGAGTGACTCACATGACCAGGGCGGAGGCTGAGGCGTCACATTTGGTGGAAGGCACTCTTTCGATTTTGGGTTGTGCGGCTCGTGTTTTGTTTGATTCAGGTGCTTCCCATTCATTCATCTCGGAAGATTTTGCTCAGAGCGTGGAGGACCCAGTGACCGAGGTGTCCTGTGACTTGGCGGTAGAGTTGCCTACCGGTGACTTCATGGTCACCCCGTACTGCTTTGAGAAGGTACCTGTGTGGGTGGAAGGGCGGAGTTTGTCGGCTAAACTCTATGCGTTACCGCTTCAGGACTTTGATGTGATTTTGGATATGGATTGGCTCGAGGCTCATCATGCCTTGGTGGATTGCGGCTCGAAGAAGGTCTACTTCCGACAGCTTCGTGGACCCACCTTCTATTTCCAAGGTATTCGGTCTTCCTCTTCCCGCTTGCTTATTTCGGCTATCCGTGCGTGTCGTTTGCTTGATGTAGGTTGTCAGGGCTTTCTCGCATCCGTGGTTTTGGTCGAGCGGCAGGGTCCTGAGGTAGAGGATGTTCCTGTCGTGTGCGAGTTCCCCGACGTTTTTCCTGAGGAGTTGCCAGGGTTGCCACCGCAACGAGAGATTGATTTCGTGGTTGAGGTGGTGCCAGGTACGGTGCCTATGTCGAAGGCCCCTTATCGGATGGCGCCTACCGAGTTGCGAGAGCTGAAGGCGCAATTACAGGAGTTGCTGGCCAAGGGGTATATTCGTCCTAGTTATTCCCCGTGGGGTGCGCCGGTGTTGTTTGTGAAGAAGAAGGATGGTAGTTTGAGACTGTGCATCGACTACCGTCAGTTGAACCAGGTGACTGCTAAGAACAAGTATCCGTTGCCTCGGATTGATGACTTGTTCGATCAGCTTCAATCGGCCTGAGTGTTTTCGAGGATCGATTTGAGATCGGGTTATTACCAGCTGCGGATCCGAGAGTCGGACGTGGAGAAGACGGCGTTTCGGTCGAGGTATGGGCATTATGAGTTCTTGGTGATGCCGTTCGGGCTCACCAATGCCCCCGCAGCATTCATGGATTTGATGCATAGAGTGTTTCGTCCGTACTTGGACCAGTTTGTGGTCGTGTTTGTGGACGATATCCTTGTGTATTCGCGGTCTGCTGAGGAGCATGTGCAGCATTTGAGAGCGGTAATGCAGACCCTGCGCGATCACCAGTTGTATGCCAAGTACAGCATGTGCGAGTTCTGGCTCCGAGAGGTGCACTTTCTGGGGCATGTTATTTTTGGTGATGGTGTTTTCGTGGACCCGGCCAAGGTCGAGGCGGTGGTGCAGTGGCCGAGGCCGAGTTCTGTCACGGAGATTCGGAGTTTCTTGGGGCTTGCAGGCTATTATCGGAGGTTTATTCAGGGTTTCTCTCGTATTACGGCCCCGATGACCAGGCTTACGCGGAAAGCGGTGCCGTTCGTCTGGACGGAGGAGTGTGAGTGGAGCTTCATGGAGCTGAATAGATTGCTTACCACTGCTCCGGTTTTGGTGTTGCCATCTGGCTCGGGTGGTTTCGTGGTGTGTACAGATGCTTCCGGGGTAGGCCTCAGTGCTGTGTTGATGCAGCATGGGAGAGTTGTGGCGTATGCGTCGCGGCAGTTGAAGCCACATGAGGCGAACTACCCTACTCATGATCTTGAGTTGGCAGCGGTGATCTTCGCTCTGAAGATCTGGAGACATTATTTGTACGGAGAGAGGTTTGAGCTTTTCACTGAACATCAAAGTTTGAGGTATGTGTTCACGCAGAAGGACCTTAACCTCGGGCAGAGGAGATGGATGGAGTACATGAAGGATTATGACGTTACTCTGTCTTATCAGCCTGGCATGATGAATGTAGTGGCTGATGCTCTGAGTAGAAAAGTGACGGTCAGTCTGATGTTGTTGAGGAAGTGGAAGCTTTGGGAGCAGGTTCCGGCCATGACTTTTAGACTCAAGGTCCTGCAGGACCAGGGTTCGGCTGTCCTTGCGAGCCTGACTGTCACGTCCGCGGTGCGTCGACAGGTGACTGAGGCCCAGCGAGCGGACCCCGAGCTACCTCGTATTTTGTCGATGGCCGAGGTGGAGCTTGGCGAGGATGGAGCCGTGAGGTTCAGAGGTAGGTTGTATGTGCCAGCCGAGGGGCAGGTGCGGCGTAATGTATTGCGTGAGGCTCATGGGAGTCGGTATGCCGTGCACCCCGGATCGGCCAAGATGTACCAGAACCTGAAGAGGCAGTTTTGGTGGCCTGGCATGAAGAGAGATGTTGCGGAATTTGTGGCCAGGTGTTTGACCTGTCAGCAGGTGAAGGCTGAGCACCAGCGACCAGGAGGCACACTTCAGCCCTTGGACATTCCCGCGTGGAAGTGGGACCACGTGACCACTGATTTTGTGGTCGGATTGCCGAGGACGTCCAGCGGGGAGGACAGTATCTGGTTGCCAGTGGATAGACTGACGAAGACAGCTCGGTTGCTGCCAGTCAAGGTCAGTTGGAGCATGCAGCGCTTGGCTCGTCTGTACGTGGAGCGGATCGTCCCGTTGCATGGAGTTCCTATCTCCATCGTGTCCGATCGTGACCCCCGTTTCACTTCTGGATTCTGGAGGAGCTTCCAGAAAGCTCTAGGCACTGAGTTGGCATTCAGCTCGGCCCATCATCCTCAGTCGGACGGTCAGTCTGAGCGGACCATTCAGACTTTAGAGGACATATTGCGAGCATGTTGCTTGGAGTGGCAGGGGAGTTGGACCCACCATCTATCATTAGTGGAGTTTGCCTACAACAACAGCTATCATTCGAGCATCGGTATGGCTCCCTATGAGGTGTTGTATGGGCGACCTTGTCGGACTCCGATTGATTGGATCGAGGTGGGCGGGCGTGCCTTGACCGGACCAGATTTGGTGCAACAGTGTGTTGAGGTGGTGCATCTCATTCGGCAGAACATGTTGGCAGCTCAGAGCCGGCAGAAGAGTTATGCCGATCGGAGGAGGCGACCTCTCAGCTTTGCTGTGGGAGATCGAGTTTTCTTGAGAGTGTCTCCCATGAAGGGCGTGATGCGCTTCGGTAGGCGTGGGAAGTTGAGTCCCCGCTACGTTGGTCCATTTCCCATCGTTGAGCGTGTTGGGGAAGTTGCTTATCGGTTGCAGCTACCTCCGGAGCTTTCCGCCGTGTATGATGTGTTCCACGTGTCGATGCTTCGGAAGTACATGCCCGATGATTCTCATGTTCTCGAGGATGCCGTTTGGCCTGAGGTGACCCCAGATCTGTCCCTTCCGGAGTTTCCTGTTCGCATTGAGGATCGGCGGGAGCAGGGCCTGCGGAACAAGGTTATTCCTTTGGTTAAGGTGGTCTGGCAGCGTCATTCTGGCGGCGAGGCATCTTGGGAGCGCGAGGATGAGATGCGGGAGCTGTATCCTTATTTGTTTGTGTGAGTCTTTCCCCCGTCCTTGTGCCTTGTCCTTGAATTTCGAGGACGAAATTCGTTTAAGGGGGGAGGGCTGTAGTGTCCCGGATCTTTTGGATCCTTCTTCGTGGGTCCCGGATTTGGTTTCTCGGGGTGTCCGACCCTGTTGTGTCCGAAATTTTGTTTCGTACATCTTTCGTGTTCGGATCGGCATGATCCGGAGTCGTTTTGGAGGCCCGGAGTGTGTCCGCGGCTTTTCCGATGTGTGTTTTCCGATTTCCGCGTGTGGGTTTCGGTGAATCCTTCGGAACCCTGTAGCGGGTGAACCGGGTCGTTCACCAGCCCGCGAGTAGTACCGTTGCGATCAGCGCTTCGAGACGGCCGAGGAGGTGTAATTTTTTATTTTTCGATATTTTTGGTATTTTCATATTTTCTATTTATAGCCTTTTTCTTTTTCCCTTTTCTTTCTTTTTTCTTTTTTCTTCTTTCCTCCCCCGTGAGCGCAACGGTCACACCCCCCCCTTCTTGCCCATTGGACCCCGTGGCGCCCCTTCCTCCTCCGACGACGGGTGGCGGACGACGGCGGCGGCGCGGTGACGACGGCGGTTGTAGACACGCCATTCTTGACGTCTCCTGAGAAAGTCTCATATTACTATACAACGCCCCGCAACGGCTTACGCATTTTGAATCACTCGAGTGCTTCCTTTTCTTGGGTCTTCTTCTGTCTTTTTCGGCATTCGGAATCGTCTCGTCACGGCATTCGGAAGGCATCAACAGGTACCAGTCGAACGCATCAGGAGGTTCCGGAACCAAGAAGGTGTCTGCCGGGCGGCCGCCGATTGAGGACCCGGGTGTGTCTTAATGGGGGCGTCCAGGCCCCTGGACGCCCCCATATTTTTAATTTTATTTATTTATTTTCTCAGGGCCCAAAACTAAATAAAAAATATATATATTAATGGAGGCGTCCAGGTCCCTAGACGCCTCCATAAAAACAAAAATAAAAAATGTGTGTAAAATGCCAGTTGGCATAAAAAACAAAAAAATAAATAAAAATATATATATATATTAATGGAGGCGTCCAGGCCCCTGGACGCCTCCATAAAAATAATTATAAAAAAATCAAAATACCAGCCTTGGCACAAAAGAGAAATAAAAAAATAAAATAATATATTTATGGAGGCGTCCAGGCCCCTGGACGCCTCCATCAACTCTCTCACGGGCCCCGGCCACCGAACGACGGTTTGTCGTGTGTGAAAAAATTCAAATTATAGAGACGTCCAGTCAGCTGGACGCGCCCATTTCTGAATCACGAGACGCCGCTCACAAAACCACGCGTTGTGCCAAACCGCGTGCGGCCGCCAGCAGTATTCGGTGGACCTGTTAGAGGCGTCCGGGACCCTGGACGCCCCCATAAAAATATTCCGAAAAAATATATAAAAATAGAATAAAATATTAATTCGGCCATGATGGAGGTGTCCAGGATCCTGGACGCCTCCACCCTCCGTAGCTCTATAAATAGAGGCCAACCCCCTTAGTTCTGAAGGAGCTTCGAAGTGATCCGATAGGCTGCCGGAGCCCAGAGGCTACGGAGTCATTTTCTAACCCGTGGGTTCTTTTGTAGGTGGAGGTTCTGCCGACTTCTCGGGTGCTCACGCTCGCGAGAGGAAGGTCGTCTTCATCCACCGCGCTTCCACGTCGTCCCCACGCTGCCGGAGCTCCGCCGGATTTCACCATCGGCACATTCAATAAGCCAATTCTTTCCTTTTCTTCGTAGTTCTTTTGCATTCATCATCTTGCATCCCCTATCCCCCTTCATAAGGGCGCCTTTTCTTATACACTTCTTACACCCATCATCTCATTTTCCTCCTACTCGAGTCCGAGAGGGGTTTAAAAGATAACACCAACCAGGTGTGTGTCTTGCCATCATTTCGTTATTTTTATCGCAAGGATTTGAATACTACACCTCCATCTTTCTAATCCACTTGTCATTTGTTTGTCGTTGTTTTGCAAGGGTAGCCGAGGAAAGCCCTCTCCGTCGACCGGCCGGAGGGAGAGGAAGAAGCAACCCGTCATCTCCCGCTCTTGAGGTAGGCGCGATCACTTTCTTATTTTGGGGTCTTTCGGCCCCTAGCGATCACATCTTATTTTCGAGGCCGCGGCGAGTCACTTCCCCAATGGCCGTTTAAATTTCCGTTCTTATATTCTCTTTATACTCTGTTATATTCTGCTCATATTCTCGAGGCCGCGGCGAGTCACTTCCCCAATGGCCGTTTAAATTCCTGTTCTTATATGTTATATTCTTATCTATTCGTGTTCTCGAGGCCGCGGCGAGTCACTTCCCCAATGGCCGTTTAAATTCCTGCTCTTTGTATTCTCTTTATATTCTGTCATCTTATTATCTGCTCATATTCTCGAGGCCGCGGCGAGTCACTTCCCCAATGGCCGTTTCAATTCTTGTTATTTAATTTCTGCACCATTCCCGTCCCCCCGAGGCCGCGGCGAGTCACTTCCCGCTATGGCCGTTTAACCCTCATATCTTGCTATATCACACTTGTCCCGCTCGCCCCGCCGGAGCAATCTCCCGTGGTGGCCCCTTCTCTCTCTTCTCTTATTTCCGTGTTACAGCAAACAAACAAAAAAAAGAAGGAGCCCGCGCGCTCCGCGTCTTCTCCGCTCTTCCCCGAACCGCGTGACGTCGCTCACAGATTGACGATCACGGTGGGACGTCTACTGCTTCCTTTCGGCTACCCTTGCAAGTTCAGCACCACCCGTGCCTCTCCACCTTCGCGCCCGCGCCCCCGTTGTGCTCACGGCAGCACCGTCAGTTCTGATTGGTTCTTTGTTTATTATATGTCTGTTATTTCTGTTGTTTTCCCACTCCATATCTCTGTCAGCATTTCATTGCATGCATCCATCCCTCTTTTCTATCCTTTTTTTATTTTTTTGAGGATCACCCTTTCCCGGTGAAGGAAGGACTCTCCGTTTGGGAATTCCTCTCAACGGACTAGAATCTCCTACACTGGGACCTCCGTAAGTCCCCGACATCGAAGAATCTCCTCTTCGTTCACTGGGCTGGTTGTACCATTGAAGTTCCCCGGAGTTAGTCATTTCATTCGTGGTGAGACGAGAGACCCTAGCTGACACGGCGGTGAAACAAAAACAAACTAGGGTCCCCATTTTGTGTGAACTTCGGATCTCGCTAAAAATACAAAAAAATCATCAAAATCAAAACACAAAAAAGGGCGTAAAGGCATCCACTTGTTTGATAATCTCTGCTACCTACTTGCTAGTGTATGTTTTTACGTTCTGGGAAAACTGTGAGCATGTCTCACGAGTCTTTTGAGGAGAACCACCCTAGCCGTGGTTTGTCAGCCGACCCGCGAGTCTATGCTATGGACTCGGGTCCTTCTCATGACCCCTCGCATGAGGTGCAGGTTATTACCGGGGACACGTCCCCACCACAGGATATCTCTTCCTTACTGGGCGTCCTCGCCAACACGGAGCTTACCTCTGAACAGCTCCGGGCCTTCCAGGCCATTCTAAAGGGGAAATCTGTTTCCCCCACGCCCCAGGAATCAACTCCGGCCATCGCACCTCTCCAAGAGTCCGTGCAGGCCATTCCATCTCCTTCATTGGCGCAAGCCATCCAGTCTCCCTCGCTTCAAGGTCAAGCGAGCCAACAACCACCCTCATTCCAGTTCCCGTCACAATCTCAAACTCCCGTTGTTCCCCACACACCGCTTCAGCCAGGGCCAACTGTCGGTGGTCCGACAGCTCCCTCTCATTCGGGGTTTCCCCCTCAAGTCTCCGGGAGACAGTTTCTCCCCCAGTGGCAAGTGCCACCTTCACCTCCAGAGGAGCTCGCCCAATCGCTCCTCAATAGGTTCAATCGCATGGACGAGCAGTTTCAAAATCTAAGAAGATGGTGGACGTGAAAGCCACCCCGGAGGTTGCTTTGCCAATCCTTCCCGTCATTCATCTTCCTCCCTCCGAAATGCCCACGTACCGCAGATACAATGGTACCGGCAACCCCTTCATTCACCTCAAGGACTTCATGTATGAGTCCTCCTATTGGCAAAACGATCAGAGGTCCCTGGCATACCTCTTTCGGAGATCATTGGATGGTCCCGCGCTTGAGTGGTTCTATTCTCTGGAGCCCCGCGAGGCCGAGAATTTTGAAATAGTCCAGAGAAGGTTCTTGCAGAAATATAGGGATAGGGTCGGTCCCTCACTCTCCATTACCGACCTAGTGGCCGAAAAGATGAAACCCGACGAGGATTTTGTCCGATATGCTGATAGATGGAGGTCTCTGGCGGAAAGAATAAGGGATACCCTCTCCGAGCCCGAACAAGTGAAGATGATTGTGTCTAATGCAACCCCACAGTTCAGACATGTCCTGGCCATGAATAAACTTACTACAATGGAGGAACTCTATGAAAGGGCCCGATACATCCAAACCCAGCTAAAAGACTCCCCCATCATGAACATGTTTGAGTCGCCGAAGCCCAAAGTGGTCAGAAAGACAGGCGCTGGTGTCCCGGGCGGAGCCACAGAAGGGGTCGTGACAAATGAGCAAGTCAGTGCGGTCAACAATGCCAACTATGCAGTCAACCCAAGGCCTCCACAAATGCCCCGACTTCCCCTCAACCAGGTCCTTTCCCTCTTCGTCCTCCACCCCAAAATAATCCACCCCAGGATAATATGCCTCCATTACGTCAACCCCAGCAACAACAACCACAACCTCAGCAACAACAACCACCGCTTCAGTACAACCAAGTTCCACCCCCGGGGAACTATGGTCCCCAACAGCAACAAAGGAGGCCGCTCGGTCCCAAGAGAGCCTACTATCCACCATTGCCGAAACCTTAGCAGACATTTTTAATGCCCTCATGGCATCAAACCAACTCGCCCTACCCAGAGAAAGGCCCGCGTGGCCCCCCAATGTTGATACCTCCAAATACTGTGTCTACCACAGGCAGCCGGGACACACAGTAGATTACTGCTTCCATTTCAAAGATTACATCCATGATATGAATGATGAACATCAAATAGATTGGGATGAGATGAGACGATACGTCGCGGCTCTCAAGGCTAGGAGACCTCCTCATAGGCCACAGCAGCAGTTACAACAGCAACAGCAACAGCAACCACAACAACAACAGCAGGCTCAGCAGGCCCCACAACAACAGCCCGACATGGGCATAATCCAGAATCCATTACCGGAGCACCAACAGCCCAATCATCAGGTTAACCCCATCTCCTCCTTCCCGGAAGTCGGGAGAGAGCAGGTGTGGCACCAGGAAAGTACCTCCATTCTTTCTACCTCCAACCCTATCGTCATGCAACCCCCTCACCTTGCCCGGGTAGCACCTCTCTCTCATCAACCCGCGTCAGTATCACCATCACCATTTCCACTACCATTACGCCCTCTCATCCGCACCCCGACCTCCTATCAACCGACACTCTCCACTACGCCTTCACACCCTCTCATCTTCTCTCACTCCCCCACTTTACCATCCACCTCTACCACATTTACCCCTACGCCTTCTAAACCCCTTATCATCCGTCAACCATACATAACCCCGTCTTTCTCCACCGTATCACCACTAATGCCTTCAAAACCACTCATTAACCATCACCCACCTCAAAATCATTGCCCACTTCAAGCCCTACCCACTCCTACTTTGTCTCCACCGCCACCTTCTAGACCCCTTATCCTTCATAATCCGCGCAATATCCCCTCTACCTCCACCATGCCTCCACCTAACAAACCCCTCATCAGAATCCCTGCTCCCGTCATCACCCCTGCTTCATCAACCATTCCTCCACTACTACCCCTCAAACCCCTGTTAAAACCCACTGCTACCCCCACAGAGGTACAAAAGCCGCAGGCAATGGTGCTCCGGAGTGGAAGGATTTTCCACAGGGTTTTCCCCCACAACAGTCAGAATCCCGAGCAATCTCAGCCAGAGAAGGATGATGCAGAACAACCAGAAAGAGCTATCCCTGGAACACAGTATGATCTATTGAAACACTTGGACAAGACACCTGCCCGGATCTCCATCCTGGAGCTACTTCAAAGATCCACATCCCACCAGGCGGCCTTGATGGAATATCTTCAAAAGGTCATGGTTAATGAAGACCTCCCCGTGGAGAAGATTTCGACCGTCCTGACCCCAACAGACACACAACCAGCCATCATGTTTCACAACTACGAGCTCGCTCCCAAGGAAGCTCGGAAATATGCATTGTGCATTTCAATAAAAATTAATGGGGTATCCATAAACCCGTGTCTTGTGGACACGGGTGCATCCATAAATGTGATCTCCATGAGCACTCTTCAGTTGTGTGGGGTCAACGAGGAACAAATAAGACCTTCCTCGATCACGGTCACGGCTTATGACAATAGCAAAAGGCCGCCGCAGGGGATGATTATTCTGAAGGCAGAACTAGGCCCCATGTCAATTCCCACGGAATTCCATGTCCTCGACATGGACCCCACATTCAAGGCTATACTGGGTCGCCCTTACATCGAAGCCATGGACGCTGTGCCTTCCACCAACCATCAGTGCATGAAGTTTCCTTACAATGGGAGAATTATTAAAGTGGTCAGTACACCTGTCCTTCACACAGTGGATGCTATCAACACCTCTCTGCCTCTGTTTGGCCGTCTCATCGGCCCATATTGTCACTGCTGGATGTACGTGATCATCTCACGTTCCACTAGCACCAAAGGAGCCGGTCAGGGCAACCACAACATCATGTCTCCCTTTTCACTCCAAAGGTTGGGAGATTATGAGGAACATCGGCTATCAACAGGGTAAAGGTCTGGGCGCACAATTACAGGGTATGCTCAAACCGCCAAAGGAAATTAGGCCGAACCGTAGGTTTGGCCTAGGCTTCAAAGGACCGTTCAAGGCAGATTGGAAGCCCCTCACGTGGACTCTATCAAACCACTTCAACAGAGGGCCCGTTGTTCAGATGGGAGATCACCCACGAGAAGCATATGGGGGATCACATGCTGTATATTTGGCTGAAAAATGTCCGAGGATCACCAAAAGAGGCAAGATCAAAGATCCGGAATGCGAGTGGGACAAATGGTTCGACATACGGGACATTTCCGTTGCACTGGAAAGGATGTTCTCGTCTCCGCAGCTTGAAGGACCACCATTGATCTCCGAAATACCAGAGAATATTACCACTCTTGCCAAGGTTCCAAACTATCCTCGTCCTCGCCAGAAGGACCCTGTCATCGACGGATCTTCATCCGTCCTCAACATTGCCGTCGACGGCTCATTAGCCGCCATCTTCTCCATCCACTCGTCTCAGCCTTTGCTGATATCTTCTTCCTGGGCCAGACAATTGTCTGATGATCTTCCCAGGTCCCCTTCTTTGCTTACATACCTACGCGGGCTTTTCAACCCGCGCCAGGTCTTCAACCATGATCTGCTCTATGAGCCTCACAATCCTCTAGCCATAACCACTTTTCTCTCTCCTCCAATCTCTTTTCACTGCTTTGTCATTAAAAATGAAAACGAAAAAAAAACGTCAATTTTCAAACTCCCCAACAACACATCTTCGTTGAGGAAACCTCCTACATCTCCCACGGGTGCGTACCGCCTTGCGGACCACCCGTCCAAGGTCCGATGAGCGACCTTTTCTACCCCTCCTCTGAGGGGTCTTCTCCTGTACATTCTACACCATCCTCTTCGTCTTCCTCTTCTTCTGTAAATATTGTCAGTCAATCTAGGAATGATAGGCCAAGGGTAGTACCTAGGAAGAAATCCAAGGGTAGGCAGATCCCTCGTCGATTCCTTCTGGATTTGGCCGCCAGGTGTCAGGCCCTTCTTGCCATCCCCCAGTTGTTAGAAAATCCCATCCAGCTACCCGAAATAGAATGCGAGGGCGACTGTGCATCTGATGAAGGGTATGGAGTCTACGAGATCACGGATGAAGAATGCCCCACTGAAGATGAGGGTGAAGAATATGAGGATGCGGCGGGCGCATACGCTAGTGGAATGAGGAGATTCGACGAGCCGTCAACCGCCGTAGAAGAATCCACCAAAGAAGTCAACTTGGGAACTGAGGAAGACCCTAGGATCATCCTCATAAGTGACAACCTACCACCCTCTGAAGAAGAGGCATTAATTGAGGTTCTCAAGGAATATAAGGACACGTTTGCATGGAGCTACGAGGATATGCCGGGTCTGGATTCAACCTTGGTCGAACACCGTTTAACCCTAAAACCAGGGTCCATCTCGGTAAAACAAAGGTTAAGGCGTTTCCACCCTCAGATGGCTTTGAAAATGAAAGAAGAGGTCGATAAGCTCCACAAAGCCAGGTTCATTAGAGTCGTTCTTTATCCTCAATGGGTGGCGAACATTGTCCCGGTCATGAAGAAAGATGGGAAAGTCAGGATTTGCATCGACTTCTGGGACCTTAACCGCGCGTGTCCAAAGGATGATTTTCCCTTACCTCACATTGATGTGCTGATTGATAACACGGCAGGCTACGAAACCCTCTCTTTCATGGATGGATTTTCAGGATACAATCAAATTCGTTTGGCAGAAGAGGATCAGGAAAAGACGTCATTCACTACCCCTTGGGGAACATATTGTTACGTGGTCATGCCGTTCGGATTAAAGAATGCTGGAGCTACTTACCAAAGAGCGATGATGGCCATATTTCATGACATGATGCACATATATCTGGAAGTGTATGTGGATGACTTATTGGTGAAATCAAGGACCAGGATGGAACATCCAGAAGTTTTGGCTAAGGTCTTGCAGAGGTCAAGGGAGTTCCAATTGAAAATGAACCCGAAGAAGTGTGTGTTTGGTGTGTCGTCAGGTAAATTGCTGGGGTTCATTGTGAGTAAAAGAGGGATCGAGATAGATCCCGACAAAGCCAAGGCTATCAGGGATATGCCGCCTCCCAAGAATTTGAGGGAAGTCCGAGGTTTAATCGGGAGGTTGCAGTTTATTCGTCGGTTTGTGTCTCAACATTCACAAAGGTGTAGACCTCTCTACGAGTTGACCAAGCCAGGAGTAGAATTCCACTGGAATTCTAAATGTCAGAAAGCTTTTGAAGGGTTGAAGGAATATCTGGCTAGTCCACCCGTTCTCATTCCACCCAAACCAGAAAAACCTCTGATCCTTTACGTCTCAGTCTTGGATGACTCCGTGGGAGCCGTCCTCGCACAAGCTGATGAAGAAGGCAAGGAACGGGCAACCTATTACTTGTCCAAACTTCTCAATCCCTGTGAGCAGAAGTACACCGTCATGGAGAAAACCTGTGCTGCCCTCGTTTGGGTAGTGCAGAAATTGAAGCACTACTTCTTGGCTCATGAGGTCCACTTGATTGCTCGAATGAATCCTATCAAATTCCTTCTGGAGAAAGCCGTCCTTACGGATAGGCTAGCACGCTGGCAAAGTTTTCTCTCTCAGTTCGACATCACCTACATCCAGCAAAAGGCGATTAAAGGCTATGCCATAGCCGAGCATCTCGCTCACCATCCTCTTCCCAAGTTCGATCCCGTCCAATCAGAGTTTCCAGATGAGGAACTAATGTCCATCAACCAATCAGATGAGCCAATGTGGACGCTATATTTTGATGGAGCTCTGAATTCTCAAGGGAGAGGAATCGGCATCGCCCTCCTGTCGCCTGAAGGCCTCACATTCCCATTGGCATACCAGCTCAAATTTCCAGTCACCAACAATATAGCCGAATATGAAGCTCTTCTAGCTGGCCTAGAACTCGCTCATTCTTTTCGTATCACTGAGTTGCGAGTCGTAGGTGATAGTCAACTCATCCTTCGCCAGGTGCTCACTAAATATCGCACTCGCGATCCCAAACTCAAGCCATACCAAGAACTCACTGCTGCCTTTGCCAAACTGTTCGCCAAACTGATCTTTGTTCATGTCCCTCGTCATCAGAATATTCTCGCCGATGCCCTCGCCTCGTTGGCATCATCCATAAGGTTCCCTCTAGGAAGATGGTTTAAGTCCATTTCCATCTATAAACTTCACGCCCCTGCAATCGATGATGCTTCCTACGTAAATATCAAAGACAGGATAGCAAGGAAGATCCTGCAGGAAGATATCCTTGAGAAGAGGGAAATCATGTTGGCAGAGGCCGAAGAAGAACTGGCTGATGAAGAGAAACCATGGTTCTATGAAATTGTCAAATACTGCCAAGATCAGTCTTATCCTGAAGGGGCCACCACAGAGGACAAGAAAGCCATAAGAAGGGTGGCTCAGAAATATACTTTGGTTGGAGGTCTACTCTATAGGAGGAGCCTTACTGGTATTCTGTTAAGATGTCTTGGTGACGATGAGGTTTGGAAATGTGTAGAGAGACGCACTCGGGTGTGTGCGGTGGCCACGTGAATAGTCAGATGCTCGCCAAGAAGATCATTCGCCAAGGCTTTTATTGGCCCACTATGGAAGAAGATTGTGCTGTCTATGTCCGTAGGTGTGTCAAGTGTCAACTTCACGCCGATAAAATCCATTCACCATCTTCCTCACTTCATCCAATATCCTCCCCGTGGCCTTTCTCCATGTGGGCATTCGACATCATTGGTCCCCTAGGTGATCCCAATTCCCTCACCAAGCAGAAATCTTTCATCCTTACTGCGACGGAATACTTCACCAAATGGGCCGAAGCCGAAGCTTACGCGGAAATCAAGGCGTCAACAGTCTGCAAGTTCATCATGAAGAACATCCTCGCCAGATTCGGCGTCCCAAGCACGATCGTCACCGACAATGGGCCACAGTTCATTTCTCAGGACCTACAGGACCTCTGCAAAAGGTACGCAATTGCATTGCATCATTCATCGCCTTATTACCCACAAGGTAACGGCCAAGCGGAGGCCACCAATAAAACATTGCTCAAAATCATCAAAAAAACCTGCGAGTCTAGTAAGTTTTCAGACTGGCCAGAAAAGCTTATCGAAGCTCTATGGGCCTATCGCACTTCAATCCGTACCCCCACCGGGCAGACTCCATTTGCCCTTACTTATGGTATGGAAGCGGTAGTCCCGTACGAGACTCTGATCCCTTCTCTCAGGGTACAATTGGACGAGGAATTTCCCCTCGACGATCGTCGTAATTCACTCCTCGCCCAGTTGGAACTCTTGGATGAGAAACGGCTGGCCGCTGCCGAACACGCGCGTGTGTATCAAAATAGACTCGCTCGCTTTTACCAAAAGAAAGTCGTTGAGAGAAAATTCAAAGTCGGTGAGATGGTCGTAAAAAGAATTTTTGTCAAACCTGGAGGTCCGCGTTCTAAGCTCCAACCCAATTGGGAAGGACCATTTGTAATTCAAGCCGTGTACCCTGGCAACGCCTACAAGCTAGTCAACGCCGAAGGGACCGAGTTATCCCACCCTTGGAATGGGCTTTATCTTAAGAAATACTACCCTTAGCACAAACAAAAAAAATGATGAAAAGATAAAAACATCAAAAACAAAGAATATTGAAAACCACTAAAAATATGGAAAATTCAAAATGCCGATGCCTGGCAGTCACCATGTAGTTAAGTCCCTGCATCTAACCTTCATGTTAGGATAGGGCCCATTAAGGCTTGGTAGGCACCGGGTCTTGGTTTGCCAGAACCGTGGAGATCCCTGTCCGGCCACGTCGGCCTATGCTCGCTCGAAGGAAGCTAACATGTGCTCACTTATGTATTTTATTCAAAAAAGTCGGTAGCATCACCTACGGTGGGCTCACCCAGAAGATCTCCAGAAGCTGTAATCTTTATTCTTTTCTCTTCGACCAAATGAGACAGTCGGCGCCCTTAAAACGCTGAGCATGAGAAACCGAAACTCAAACCCCAAGGCAAGAGTAGGATCCATTTCCTCGAGCATCGATCAGAGCACGAGAAGAGGGCAGTGTCCCCGCAGGCATACGAAAAGGGAGCCCACAAACGTCAAACGACTATATCTCCCTCACAAAAAGAAATACAAAATCAAAATCAAGAGAAAAGCCTGGTCGTGACCGTGCCTGTTGCGATAAACGGAACCCCTCAAAGCAAAAGTCTGAATCCACAAAGGGGCCGTGGAATGTAAATGCTCGAGATTTGGTCCGAAGTTGTCCGAAAGGAAAGAGTTAATGGGCCCTTATTCGCTCGCCGGGTTAACGGCTTTGCCGGTCCTCTCAGGAGGTTTATCCCCTACACTCTTCCTTCTCCCTCTAAAGATGAAGGTTCGATGGAGTTTCTGAAAGGTGAAAACTGCCCAGGGTCTGCGACCTTATTTTAATATACACATTTGGTTGCCTACTTTGAAAAGCAAAAGCTATCGCTGCGAAGGAGTCTCCGTGTTTCTGGCTGGTCAAGACCCCTGTTTACCACCTTGATGTCTTCTTGTTTAACCTCGGGCTTAGGCCAATGCAAGCGCGTCACCTATGGGTGCGACGGCGTCTGATTCCGGGTCAGCGTCGCGCGGTTGGTCGTTAGGGTTCCAGGGTGTTCCATCATATACCATCTAGAGTTGTGAGGAAACAGACCCGGGTCGGGCAAATCATTTACCTCGAACACCTTTTGGGTGAATCCCTGTGGTCGGAAGCGACTGGGAGCCTAAGCATGGCATGACGGTATTGTCATCAGGGTAAGTCTTAGCCGGCGGGATCATCATTCGAGGGGTCTAGAGGCCCAAATCAACCTAGATGTGCACTTAGGATACCTGGGAGGTTAGTAAGAAACCCCTGTTCTCACGTAGGTTAGGTGCCATTTGGGTGCTTGCCGGGCGTTAGCAACAAAAAAATTGAAATGATAAAAGCAACAAAAAAATGGAAAAGAGAAAATGTACATATTTGCAAACAAAAAAAATCTTTTTATGATAAAACAAAAAAAATGCAAATATAAAAAAGAAAACAAATCAATTTTGCATGATTGCATTTGCGTGCAGCATCTCACTTTTAATACCGCTTGCATTCGTGTGCTTGCCTGTCGCATTTATCATCACCGCATCTTTCCCTTGCCTTCGTTAAATAAAGGCTTGGCCCCTTGACCAGTTATCAAGGACAGTCACAGTGACCATTTGCTTATTGAGCAAGGGGCCAAGTCAGAACAGAAATTCTGATTTGTTTGTTTCAGTGATATGTGCAGGGATTCAGGCAACTGAAGCAAAGGTGAAAAACAAACAAACCGAACCTTGTATTTTATTCCAAAAACCAAAAAAATTACATCAAGTTCCGCCCTCTCTCTCTGCATTACTCGTCCCACTACTCTCCGGGCAAAACACTCTCAAAGGTGCTACCCAACTACGAAAAGCGGTACTCCTACCGCTCTGTACTCCTCTTCCTATTCCCACATCCCGGCGTTGATCTACGGAAGCAGCAGAGAAGCTACCAACACGAAAGCCACGCTCTCGTGCTCTTCGGTAGCGCTCCTCACCATCTCTCAGCCACTGTTCAGCAAGACCAAGGCTGATTCGGAGTTCGAATAGTTGGGCCTCCATGGCCCTTCGTTCCTCCCTTTCAGTCAATCTGTTGGCTCTTTCTCTCTCTGCGTCTCTTTCTCTCTCTGCACGTTCTCTCTCACGGTCTTCCCTCTCCAACTGGAGAGTGATCCTCAGTTCCACGGCATCCCTAGAGGAGTCGTCATCAGGATGACGCCGCAGTTCCCTCTCCAGTTCTGCTATCCTAGCCTCCTTCTGCGCAGCTTGGCAAGCGCTTCTTCCGTCTCCTTTTCCTGCCAAGTGTACCATCTCAGATACGCGATAAGGCGTAAACAAGAGAACTCAACACTGAAACTTTTACCTGTATACGAGCATCCCTTCTGCCTCCGCAGCACGCTGCGTGGCGTGAGCAAGTTGCTCATGAAGCAAGTCAAGTTCTGAGGTGGGAATCCACAAGCTGGAAGAGGCACCACCTACTCCCATCGCTGGGGAAGCCGCGCCAATCTGGGCATGCTACGACCGCGTGAATTAGCAGCCAACATCTGGAATCTGGGGTTTTAATTAGGAACGTACTGTACACCTACCAAGGCGCTCGTAGCTCCGCGGGCATCGCCCAACTGTTGTTCCATCTCTGCCAAGCGAGTTCGTAAATTCGCTATCATGGCATCCCGGACATCCTGCAGCCTTACAAGTCAGCATTTTCACCAGAAAACCAAGAAAAGGAGAAAGAAGAGAAGAGAAAAGGGGAAACCTACCTCCACAAGTCCCCGGGGTTGGAACCGCTCTGCGTACTTTGTCCTATATAGACGCAAGTAGTCCTCGCTATCCCGCGCCTGTGATTCTACAATCGTGCCACCCCGTTGCCAGTCCTCATACTGTTCGGGGAATCGCACGCGCCAGTCAATGCAGGTCGCCGGTCCCCGCGTCTTTCTCCCGACACGAGGTGGCGCAGCTGAATCCACCCATTCTTGAGCCAGTCCTAAAGTCCTCATAACTAATCGTAGCCGAAGCGGCTCGATTTCATTCAGGCAGTGCATCCACAGTTCCCGTCCGAACCGGGCACGACTTGCTAGAACCCACGGCTGGTCGGCATCGACCATGTCTGAGTAGGGTCTCCAGTTTACCATCGCTGCAGGGAACTCCTGTAGCTCCCGCCTTAGCACCATCAGTTGGTAGGTTAGGGGTGCCGCACTCATGATGGGTTCCCACCGCCTGGCTAGCGGCACCATCGCGGTCGCCAATGCCGAGCTCTCCCCATAGGGAGGTAATAATAGCTCCATAGCTGCTCGGCGCAGGTCATCAGTACTTTGCAAAAACACAAAAAAATACAAAACAAGCAAAACCAAAAAATACCTGGATGAATGGTGTGAAACCACTCACAGTCATCTCACGATCCGTTTCTTGGAATAGGCCTGCAAACAAGTGTGCCAGCATGGCGGCTCCCCAGGCATAATACCCTACTCTTTCAAGGTCTGACAGCAGCTCCAGGAAGCAACATTGGATACCGTCCCCTTTCGAGCTCAGTACCAATCTCCCCAAAAGGAAGAGGAGAAATCTCCTCAAATCTATGTTGCATCTTTCCCAGTCGCCGAAATCTGTGCAGTACACGGCACGGCATCCTATTTCCATCCTTTCCATGAACTCTTCTGAGGATTCATCGTCCCGCCGACGAGTGTCGGTGAGCCCTAATGCATCCATGAGGGACGCCCTAGCTACCGACCTATTTTTCCGACCATCTAGGTCCAAACCCAGTAACTTCTGGGCACCTTCTCTGTAGTCCGCGTAAGTGACTCCGGTCACTGCCTCGCCCTCTACCTTCAGGCTTGTGATCCGGACCACATCCTCCAAGCTGGGCACCATGTGCCCCCAGGGCATCAGGAATGCCCGACTCACTGGGTCCCATCTCTCACACAAGGCTTGGATCAGGACCAGGTCGAGCTGGATCGGCTCGATCCGAAGGAAGGTACCAAATCCCATCACGTCTAGCCTCGCCTTCTGAAAATCTAGGAGGCCCCTGTACGCTGCTACTACCAACTCCCATAAGATTTGTGATTTCATCACAACCTACACATACAAGGAATGGGGGTGAGGTTTGGTCAGAAGAAAGGAAGGAAGAATGAGAAAAGGGCAAGAAAACTTGGCTTACGAGTTGTGATTGGGCCCTTTCGCTGAAGTGCCCTTCAAGGTCTGAAAGCCTCCTGGAACTACTACCACTGGACCTGCTTCTCTTCGAGGAATGGGAAGATTCGCCCTCCATCCAACTCTCAGAATTTTGAACTCCTCCTCTCCCGTGAGAACTTGTGCTCCTCGAGTTAGCTCTCGATATACCTGGGAGATAAAAGGGACAAGAATTTATAGAAATGGAAGGAGTGCGGGCCAAGATTGCCTCCATCACCTGTCAATGATAGCCCTCGCAATGAGGCACCTGCCAAGCGGTCCCATGTGTCGCTTCACCGCTCGCACAGGGTGATTGACTGGACGAAGAATAGGACGAATAGCCCCTATGTTGTCTAGGGATACCCTATCATGATTTGGAGGACGTCCGCAAAATTTGACACAACATCGGGAAAAGAACTAGGGCCGTCATTATTGACTTCGACGGCAGATTCCCGTGGAAAATGGTCACAACAAGACGCGATTCTCCGCTTGGGCGGAGTCTCGGCAGACCATCACATGGGAACAGTGCAAAGGAGAAGAAGTGTAGGGAAGAAGGAACGCACAAAAGAACAAATAAACAGCAGAAAATCAAATCACTCCATTCATAATTCTACATAAGCTGTCACAAACACTACAATCATAGAGAGGTGGCGGGTCCACTAGCTCGCCAATCCTCACCATCACTCATCTCTCTGGGCACTCTCCTCCTCTCCCCCGAGGTGAGGGTCCCTCAGAAGCCTCCGGGATCCCCGTGCAGTAGCACCTGCCTCGCCTCTGGGCGCCTGCTCCGCAGCAGTGACTCGCTGCTCCTCCCCTGGCGTGGCGAAGAAGCCACTGGCGGCAAAGCGACCGGACTGGCGGAGTCGCTCCCCGAACTCTCGCGCTCTCTCGTAGCGCGTCTCCATCCCTCCTAGCCTCTGCACGACGGCCTGAAGGCCCAGCTGGAGCTCCCTCACTTGGGCCTCCAAGGCCCTCCTCTCGGTCAGATCCCGCTGTCGCTCGGACCTTCTCTCGGCTTTCTCTCTCTCTGCCTCTCTCCTCATCATCTGCAGAAGAACCCTTAACTCCAGGATGTCTGGAGAAGGTCTCTCCTCACCGCGATGCCGCAGCTCCGCTACAGTCGCCACCCAGGCGTCACGCTCCTCTTCCGCCCGGGTCGCGCGGGCCACCGCACCGGCAAGTTGCTCCCGGAGGGAGGCAATCTCGAGAAAAGGGGCCGAGGAACTGGAAGATCCGCCAGCCACTCCCACCGTCGCTGTCTGCTGGGCACGCTGGAACAAAATAAACAACGGCCGTCAGTGAAACTCCAAAATCTGAAGTTAAAAGTGCGGCACGTAACTTACCAGGAGCGACAGCTCATGTTGAGCGACGGCCAGCTGCCGCCTAGTCTCTGACAGTTGGGCGCGCGAGCCGCCGATGCCACGCGTGTCCCCAGCTTGGGGAAGCCCCGCGTAACTCTCTCTCTGCCGCCGCAGGAAGTCGGCACTGTCCTGCACCAGTACACCCCCTTGCTGTCCAGGGAGACGTACGGGCCAGTCCTCGAGCCTCGCCTTGCCGCGACTCTCCCTCCTGACGCGGCTCGGCTCGTCCGCACTCGCCCACTCATCGGCCAGGCCCAGGGTCCTTGCCATGTCCTGCACCAAGAAAGGGGTCCCACATCAGTCAAAAGAACGCGTCCCCTGTCTAGGACGCGTCCATCATTTGAGTGCAACACTCGCCGAACCCTTTCCCCCTCGCGCGGCTCGCTTCAAAACTCAAAATGAATTAAAAGAGGAAGAGATCGAAGCACCTACCGACCGTGTTCACCTCCTCCCGCGCCATCGGGCCCCTCGGGTCCCTCGGGGGCCCGAAGCGGCCCTTCCTCCTCCATGGACGCCGTTCCGTGCTCGGGCGCGTCCCTCCTCGGGCGAGGAGTTCCTCGTCCCTCTCCACCTTCACCATGGTCGGGCCCACCGAACTCCATCAATCAAAAGAGGAGGAAGACGAAAAAGGGGCAAGCGAGTTTCGGCGGAAGGCGGGCTCGTTTGCGGGTAAGGCACGGGAGAAGAAAGGCCACCCGACGCTTTAAATTTGAATTCAAGGATTAAGACGCGTCCTCGCGCCTGGACGCGCCCAAAAGGGGAGAAAGGAAACAAAATCCCCCCGTGCAAAGCGTAGTTCCCCGCTGTTCAGGGCAAGGTCTCGTGGAGCGTGCCTCGAAGGACAACTCAGTGCAAAGAAGAAAGTGTGGGAGAGAGAAAAGTACACACAACACAAGAAAGCCATTTCATTTCATATAATAGCCGAAAGTACATCATACAGTGAGAAGGGTGACGTGTACAAGCAACTCTCTAACTCTCACCATCACCCTCCTGGTCATCTCTCTCCTCCCTCCTCTGCCGGGGATCCCTAGGGGGCCTCTGCGAACCCTGAGAAGCCGTGCTCGCCTCGCCCTGCGGTGGCACTCCAGCCTCGAAGGCGCGACGACGCTCCTCGGCCGAAGAAACCAGATAGCTGCCCATGGAAAAAGAACCAGACTGACGAAGTCGCGCCCCGCGTTCCTTCGCCCTCTGGTACCGCTCCTCGCTCTCCCGAAGCCTCCCCTCCGCCGTGCCGAGACTCAATCGGAGCTCCAGCAGCTGGGCCTCCAGAGCCCTCCTCTCGGTCTGATCCCGCTGTCGCTCCTCCCTATCCTCTCCCTCTCTCTCTCCACGCTCTCCCTATCCCTCTCCTCTCCTCTCTCTCCCTCATCGCCTCCTCCTGACAGCTCGAGGGCGATCCGCAGATCCAGCACGTCACGAGGGAGCTCCTCAGCCTCCCGTCGACGCTCCTCCTCCAGCTCCACAATCCGGGCGTCACGCTCCGCCACCCGAGCGTCGCGCTCCTGCTCGGCACGAACAGCACGCGCCAGGGCCTCTCGGATCTCGGCCACCTGTCAAAGCACGCATGCACCGTAAGAGAACAGTGATAGAAGGAGGCAGCCAGAAGGAGAGTCGAGGTCAGGCAACACTCACTCGAGCCTCGCGGTCACGCTCGGCCTCCTCAGCCCGAGCCACCGCATACGCCAGCTGCTCCTGGAGGGCAGAAACCTCCGGAGGAGGGCCCCGCGAACTGGAACCCGCTCCACCAGCCATCCCGGCTGCCGCTGTCTGGTGGGCCCGCTGAAACACGGGGCAAACGTCAGTCAAAGGCTAAGCATCAAAAATCTAGGTCACAAAAAAATGCATCGCATAAACTCACCAGGATCTCCAACTCCTGTCGGATGGCCACCAACTGTCGCCTGGCGTCCGCCAACTGGGCCCGCAGGTCGGCGATCATGGTATCACGAGCATCCTGCATTGCACATAAGTTAGTACCACATGCATATACATATAGAAGGTGAAGCATTTTCATTTCACTTACCCCTGCCATACCACCCAAGGAGAGGCGGTCCCCGTACGTAGCTCGGTACCGTCTCATGTAATCAGTACTGTCCTGTACATGGGACACCACTGGGACCCCGCCCTGCTGCCAGTCCTGGTACTGTGCTGGGAAGCGCGTACGCCAGTCCACAATCTTCGCCTTCCCCTTGGTCTTCCGCCCAATGCGGGCCGGCTCATCTACATCAACCCACTCCTGGGCTAGCCCCAACGTCCTCATAACCAGCCTCAGCCGAAGCGGCTCGATCTCGTTCAGGCAATGGACCCACACGTCCCGCCTGAAACGAGGAAGACCCGCTACAACCCAAGGCTGGCCAGCGTCGCCCATGCCCAGGTAGGGTCTCCACACCACCTGCATCACCATACATACATCATATTAGTTACCATTCAGTCACATGCATAAACACAAAAAAGTCATACGCATCATACCATGGCCTCGGGATACTCGCTCAGCTCCCGACGAAGTGACGCCAGCTGGTAGCCGTGGGGTGCTGCAACCACGACCGGCCTCCACCGCCGCGCCAGAGGCACGGCCCTCCTGTTCCCATGCCTAGCCCTCCCCATCGGGAAATAGTAATAGCTCCACACCTGCATCCATCATACATCATTAGTACAATAATTGCATATTTAACTGTGGGAATGCATAAATAAAATGTTTACCTGGAGAAAGGTGCGAAGCCGCTGACTGTCGTCTCCTTCTCCGAAGTCTGGGAGAGATCAGCAATCAAATGGGCAAGCAGAGCCGCTCCCCACGCGTAGTGTCCCACTCTGTCCAGATCCGCCAAGATCCCGAGGAAACGGCAGTGGATGCCATCCCCCTTCGTCCCCAGCAGAAGGCGGCCCAGGAAGAAGAAAAGAAACCTCCGAAGGTCTAGATCCACCAGCTCCCTCTCGCTCGGATCCTGGGTGAAAGCTGCACGAGCATCCCCTCCAGTCGTGCCAAGAACTCCGCTCCAGTCTCGCTAACCCGCTGGCGCGGGTCGACGAATCCGAGCGCCTCCATGATCTCCACTCGGCCGACTACCCTGCTGTCTCTATCAGTCACGCTCGTCTCTAACCACAGCAGGTCCAGGGCACTCTCTCGGTAGTCGGGGTAGGTGACCCCGCTCACCGCCTCTCCGTCAACCCGTAGCCCGGTGATCCGAGCCACGTCCTCAGTGTCGGCACCATGTGCCCCCAGGGCATCAGAAACGCCCGGCTCGGCGCGTGCCACCGCTCCCTCAATGCCTGGATAAGAGGAAGGTCGAGCCGAAGGGCTCGATCCTAAGGAAAGCTCCAAAGCCCATGGCGTCCACACGCGCCCTCTGGAAGTCGGCAGCCCACGGTATGCTGCCACCACAAGGACCAGCTGATCCGGCCCTTCATCACGCCCTGCACACCACAAAACCAACAGAGAACACATCAGCATCATGAATAGTAATAAACAATAACACTGTATATACTACTTATTCATTTTATTTTATTTTATTTTTTAAAAATATTTATTTTTTGTGGAGGCGTCCACGCCCCTGGACGCCTCATTTCCATTTCCTTTATTTTTTAGAAAAAACCAAAAAACCAAAACAAAAATTATATTAATAATATATATATTATCATGGAGGCGTCCCAGGCCCTGGACGCCTCCTTATTTTTATATTATTTTCGTAAATAAATAAAAATAAATAAATAAAAAGAAAAGGAAAATGTGGAGGTGTCCAGGCCACTGGACGCCTCCTTTCCCTCACTCCTCGGCCTTCTCTCACAGCCTCTCGCCCGTCCGTTTAGCCTATTGAACCACAGAGTGAGAGTTCCGAAGGACTTACCGGGTCGTGATCGTCCTCTCCCACGTCGCCAGCGCCCGCAGCGGCCTCCGCGGCCAGGAGAGGCACCTCCATCCCCTCATCCGCAGCAATCTCCTCTGCTGCGGCCTCCTCGGCATCATCCCTCAACCTCCTCGCACGACGAGCCAGTCGTTTCCGCTTCTCTGGACCCTGGCTCGATCCTCCTCGCTCCATTGGGACTAAGAATGGGTCGTCTAGGGTGACTAGGTCGTCAGAATGAACAGTAAATGAGCAAAAGGGGGGGGGCAGCCCTTATATATAGAAGCTACCTTCTTTGGGGCGTCCAGGCGCCTGGACGCCCCCACAATTTTTATTTTTTTTCAAAATTTAAAAATTTTGGGGCGTCCAGGCGCCTGGACTCCCCCAAAACAAAAAAAAAACAAAAAAAATAATAAATAAAAGTTGGGGCGTCCAGGACCATGGACGCCCCCAAAACAAAAAATTTAAAAAAATCAAAAAATAAAAATTAGGTGCGTCCAGGCCCCTGGACGCCCCCAACACAAAAAAACTTAAAAAATCAAAAAAAATAAAAACTTAGGGGCGTCTAGGCCCCTCGACAGCCCCATAATAAAAAAAAAATTCAAAAAAAAAGTATATATAAGAGTATGTATATAATCCAAACAAAAGAAAAAAAACACAAAGAAAAAGAAAAATCACAAAAAAGACAATAATAATTAAGGGAACTGGTCCAAAACTACCAAATGCCAGATTTTATTCCATCAGAAAAGCAGAATGAGCTACATCAGGGGCTTAGGCGCCTTAGGCCTTAACTTCCCCAGTTCGGTTACATAAGCCCTCCATAGCTCACATTCTTCCCCCACGTGCGCTAAGGCCTTTCCCGCAACACTTGTCTTCCAGGGAGCTTTAATGGCCTTCGCTTCCTTCGCGTCCGCTTCAGTGCCCAACTCCCTTTTCTTCAAAGGAACGATGCCAGTCGGTGGCGGGAACGAATGGCGTGGGATGTCAATCTGGAGGCAGCACCGATGCACATTATAAAGGACGAACTCGGTCGCGCCGATCAGTTGAAGATCAACTTCGGGAGAAGACCTCATGAGGAGATCTAGCGAAAGCAAACATGCCGGTGCGCAAGTAAAGAAGCCTTGTGTCACGGTGCGGAAGTGAGACCGCCAGTCTTCACGTTTCTTCAGCCACGGAACGCGGTTCACTACAGTACCACCGAACCCTAACACGTCGACTATGTGATGAAGAGGGCTTTGTTGGAAGAGCTTCGAAGCGGTTGGCATTCCCTCGCGGTGGTCAAACTTGAAATGCAAATCCAGCCAGCAACTCAGGACAAGTGCGCAACCAAAAGGAGGCTTACCCATGCTCGAGGCAGTAAGGCCATTATACAGATAGGCAAGGACAGCGGGTCCCACCCTCTTTCCACGCCAGATCCCGCAGATAGCACTCAGTTGGTCTTCCTCCACCATGTTGTCGGTATAAGGAAACAAGAGAGCACCCGCCAGATAAACGGTGAACCCCTCATGATTCCCTCCAAATAGTCATCGTCTGGTGACCCTCTCAGGGCGTCCATGACCCACTCCGCAAGCTTTTGGAGATCGATCCCCTTTTGAGTACGGACCTTTCTGGCTGCGTCGGGCGGCATGAAGCTTCCAAGGACGCTTTCGGAAGTCCCCCGTGTCAGCATCCGCATAGCCTTCACCTTCCCGTCACTCTTGAATTTCTTCAATCCGAGCAGAAGTTCCACCTCCTCGAGGAGGATGGTCACCTCGAAGGTCGGGAAGATAAAAGTGTGGGTCTGGGGATGTCAGATCTCCACTAGTGCGCCCATAGCCGCCCAGTCCATACGAATCTTCTCGTAGTGTTTGGCGTGAATAAGGAGCCCCTGCAGATGCCACTTCGAGAGTATGGCCCTCATGCCAATGGAGATGTTGGAAGTTAGCTTTGAAAGCCATGGCAGTTTGGAAAACTTCCTCGGGCCTGGGAAGAGTGGATATGGCTGGAAGAGAAAGAAAGAAGAAGAAAGGAAGGAAGTAAGAAGAAGGTTCACGTGGAGAAATTTGAAATGAATCAGCTTACCATATGCGACATGATCGTCCCACTCAAATGACCCTCGAGGTCGGAGAGTCGCCTGATCTCGCTGCTAGGCCTGCTCCTCTTCATAACGCGGGAAGACTCTCCTTCCATCCTGAAATCTCTAGATTCTCCTCTCTTTCCTCTCCTGAGCTTCCAAAACCCACCTTGGTGCATTTGAATGAACTAGCCTAAGGGGAGTTCTTATAGGAAGGGAAGATCGCTACAGGACGAACATGTCACATCAGTGGTCATTGTCAAGATTTTGTCTGATCTCCTTTGTACTGTGGTGCGATTCTGCTGTGATTCTGCTACTTTCTGATGTTGCTAACCTTTGCTGGCCTGTGCAGGTTTTACTAACGGACGTCTTTGTCCTATCTCCTGTCCCACCTTTCAATGGTTGGTCCCACCATGTCATGCATCATAGTATATGATACGTACGCTACTAGAACATGTCAAGGACCTTGCGGCCCGAACGAATCTGGGATTTGAGTTCCCCTTCAACAAAAACAGTGATGATCCCGGAAGAATTTGGGTTGTACGGATAGGCCGTTAATTTGTGGTAGCATGGGGACGACGGTTCCATTCAGTGAGTTGGTGCGCGGATAAACGGGCCCCAGCCCAGTATCAGCTCACCGGATCGGTATCCTGACCCGTTCTTAACAAGTTGACAATATTATCCTTGGCTATTTTCTATTTTAGTTTGTTTTAAATTTTTCTTTAACCCAGCATGCATTCATATAGGACTTTGATTTATTGCGGAAGATCATTCAAGTGATTCGATTGTGAAAGCCGTTGTGTTTCAATTCCCACAAATATGAGATATTCCACTCCGAATGAAATACTGAGTTTCCTTGAGACAGCCCTACGCTGCTCTTCCAAAGGAGACCCTTGTTTGGACAGACCCTCAGATATTCCTTTACTTTTACCTTGTTTGACCCACCTTGGCCGCAGCACTTCCACATTGGCTGGTAACCGCTCCCCAAAGGTGAAACCTCCGGTTTATGACCCAGGTACTTCCACACCGAGAAGTTGGTCTCTTTTGTTCGTGCCTGAGCGCACATCTCACCCTCCCTTATTTGATCTCCGTCCAAGCAATCGTCAATATTTGAAAGACCTTCTTCAAGGTCGCCTCATTGAAACTTCAGAAAAGATTCCAAACAGTAACGTCAAAAGCGTGTCTCATCACACCTTGGCATCAACTTATCAGTCCGCTCCCACTTCATTTCACTCCACTTCGATACCATTCCACTACGTGTCGCTCCCTTGCAAAGCAGACGCTAAGGCGGGGCAGCTGTAGACACGCCATTCTTGACGTCTCCTGAGAACGTCTCATATTACTATACAACGCCCCGCAACGGCTTACGCATTTTGAATCACTCGAGTGCTTCCTTTTCTTGGGTCTTCTTCTGCCTTTTTCGGCATTCGGAATCGTCCCGTCACGGCATTCGGACGGCATCAACACCAATCGAACGCATCAGGAGGTTCCGGAACCAAGAAGGTGTCTGCCGGGCAGCCGCCGATTGAGGACCCGGGTGTGTCTTAATGGGGGCGTCCAGGCCCCTGGACGCCCCCATATTTTTAATTTTATTTATTTATTTTCTCAGGGCCCAAAACTAAATAAAATATATATATATTAATGGAGGCGTCCAGGCCCCTGGACGCCTCCATAAAAATAAAAATAAAAAATGTGTGTAAAATGCCAGTTGGCATAAAAAATAAAAAAATAAATAAAAATATATATATATTAATGGAGGCGTCCAGGCCCCTGGACGCCTCCATAAAAATAATTATAAAAAAATCAAAATACCAGCCTTGGCACAAAAGACAAAAAAAAATAAAAATAATATATTTTGGAGGCGTCCAGGCCCCTGGACGCCTCCATCAACTCTCTCACGGGCGCCGGCCACCGAACGACGGTTTATCGTGTGTGAAAAAATTTAAATTATAGAGACGTCCAGTCAGCTGGACGCGCCCATTTCTGAATCACGAGGCGCCGCTCACAAAACCACGCGTTGTGCCAAACCGCGTGCGGCCGTCGTCGGTTTTCGGTGGACCTGTTGAGGCGTCCGGGACCCTGGACGCCTCCACAAAAGTATTCCAAAAAATATATAAAAATAGAATAAAATATTATTTCGGCCCTGATGGAGGTGTCCAGGGTCCTGGACGCCTCCACCCTCCGGAGCTCTATAAATAGAGGCCCACCCCCTCAGTTCTGGGGGAGCTTAGAAGTGATCCGATAGGCTGCCGGAGCCCAGAGGCTACGGAGTCATTTTCTAACCCGTGGGTTCTTTTGTAGGTGGAGGTTCTGCCGGCTTCTCGGGTGCTCACGCTCGCGAGAGGAAGGTCGTCTTCATCCACCGCGCTTCCACGTCGTCCCCACGCTGCCGGAGCTCCGCCGGATTTCACCATCGGCACATCCAATAAGCCAATTCTTTCCTTTTTCTTCGTAGTTCTTTTGCATTCATCATCTTGCATCCTCTATCCCCCTTCATAAGGGCGCCTCTTCTTATATACTTCTTGCATCCATCATCTCATTTTCCTCCTACTCGAGTCCGAGAGGGGTTTAAAAGATAACACCAACCAGGTGTGTGTCTTGCCATCATTTCGTTATTTTTATCGCAAGGATTTGAATACTACACCTCCATCTTTCTAATCCACTTGTCATTTGTTTGTCGTTGTTTTGCAAGGGTAGCCGAGGAAAGCCCTCTCCGTCGGCCGGCCGGAGGGAGAGGAAGAAGCAACCCGCCATCTCCCGCTCTTGAGGTAGGCGCGATCACTTTCTTATTTTGGGGTCTTTCGGCCCCTGGCGATCACATCTTGTTTTCGAGGCCGCGGCGAGTCACTTCCCCAATGGCCGTTTAAATTTCCGTTCTTATATTCTCTTTATACTCTGTTATATTCTGCTCATATTCTCGAGGCCGCGGCGAGTCACTTCCCCAATGGCCGTTTAAATTCCGTTCTTATATGTTATATTCTTATCTATTCGTGTTCTCGAGGCCGCGGCGAGTCACTTCCCCAATGGCCGTTTAAATTCACGTTCTTATACGTTATATTCTTATCTGTTATGTTCTCGAGGCCGCGGCGAGTCACTTCCCCAATGGCCGTTTAAATTCCTGCTCTGTGTATTCTCTTTATATTCTGTCATCTTATTATCTGCTCATATTCTCGAGGCCGCGACGAGTCACTTCCCCAATGGCCGTTTCAATTCTTGTTATTTAATTTCTGCACCATTCCCGTCCCCCCGAGGCCGCGGCGAGTCACTTCTCGCTATGGCCGTTTAACCCCCATATCTTGCTATATCACACTTGTCCCGCTCGTCCTGCCGGAGCAATCTCCCGTGGTGGCCCCTTCTCTCTCTTCTCTTATTTCCGTGTTGCAGCAAACAAACAAAAAAAAGGAGGAGCCCGCGCGCTCCGCGTCTTCTCCGCTCTTCCCCGAACCGCGTGACGTCGCTCACAGCGGTGGCGAGAGGATCGTGGCGGTGTCCCCATTGGCGCGTGGGAGAGGAGTTCATAGTTGAGCTAGATTTTGAGATCGGCGGCGATTCGGTGGATTTCGAGCTTCCTTGAGGTAGGGGGACGGATCCTTGCCCTCTTCATAGCATTCCCCGTGATTTCTAGGCCGTGGAGAGGCCGAGTGGGGTTAAATCCATGCCGGGAGGGTCGTTTTCATGTTTGGGGATTGAGTGCCGGATCCGTCGATTCGTGGAGTTTTTGATCGATTTGGGGGCTCTAGATGCATGCTATGACGTTGTGGGGTGATCCCCCGTTGTTTTCCCTTCACCAGGGGTGGTGAATGGGCGTGATTTTACGTTTTCTGGGCGTATTTCGCGAACCGGGCTCAGCCCGTTGTCGCGCTATAGTCCAGTGACGCGTTCTTGATGAACGCGCCGTGTCGTCCGAGCGTGTCCGTCTGAGAAGACGAACAGTAAGGCGGTGGGGAACGCGCCTGATTCTGGTATCGCGATCTCCAGATCGCGCTATCCAAGACTAGCACGTTCAGGTGTGAACGCGCTAGCTTTGGGCAGCGCGACATGGAAGATCGCGCTAGCCATAGCTAGCGCGTTCTTCGGTGCCGCGCTAGGGGTACCTAGCGCGACCATCCCCCTCCCCCGAACCGTGTTCTTGCGGGTAGCGTGACCTTCGGTTGGGTGAGTTATGGACCCGGTTGTGGCGTGTGACCCTAGGGATGCCGTGGGCACCCAGTGAGAGCCACAGGGGCGCCCGGGGTTCCCCGGAGAATCAGTTACCTCGGTAGGGGTGCCGCGTGACTTGAGGGACGGTTGGACCTCGTGCGTGTCCCCGGCATCTGTGCCTATCGTATGGTCATCGAGAGTCTGTGCTAGTGTTTGGTCGATGGTTTCCGTGGATTAGTCCTTACTTCCAGTGACCCTACCACTAGTCGTAGCTTTCCCACGGCACGCGTGTGCTGGCTCGCCTGGGAGTGGCTGAGCGGCGTATCCGAGAGAGGCGGTGAGTAGGCTGGTTACCACAGGGCCCCCGCGTACTTCCGAGTCCGAGTTTAGGGGGAAATACCAGCTAGAGGATAGGCCTAGGGCGTACGGTCTGAGTGTGCACACGAGGCTGAGGGTTCGGACCCGCGCTGACGAGCGTGACCTCAGCTAGTCCTTGTTTTGCGGTTACTTCTGGTTACTGAGTGTGTCTGAGTCTCACGTCAGGGGCGTAGTAGCTAGACACTTGTGTCGCGGTATAAGACGTCAGGGGACGCATCCGGTCGTTCTTCTAGTGGGTGGTGCTCCTGTTCACTGGCAGGTGTGGACTCACGTTTTGTTGGACTGAGGTTCCGTAGTGCGGTACTGTTAGAGTAGTCGGCTTTTCTGTTTATTTATTTTAGCTTGTCGGTTCTACTGTACTCTTGTTTGGTAGGGTTATCTTCAATTTTCTCGTTTTCCCGTGCGAGGTGGGGATTCGCAGGATCTCTACTGGGCCAATGAGATGAGGCTCACCCCTGCTCTTCAGGTGAGGCGGGGTCGACGGGAGGCGCGGCCGAGTTTCAGCGTTGTTCTTCTGGCCAGGGTTAGTCACCAGTCTTCCAGAGCCGGGGGATGCCCCGTGTAGTTGTACTCCGGGGGATGCCCCGTGTAGTTGTACTCCGGGGGATGCCCCGTGTTGTTGTACTTTCTTTCCCGTTGACTGTACTTTCCTTTGGACATGAGACACTGTGGACCTTGTAGCAGTTTATTTATTTATATTATTATGTGCATTTTATTTTAGATTATTGTACTATCTCTGTGGTCGTTGCAACTTCTCTTGCACCCCCACACCACTCCTTTCTACCCTTCCGAGTCTTCGGGCTCGTGGGTTGGCGGACCGAGATTCGAGACGCGCCGGTTCCTTTCCGGTACTCGGATCCTCGGGTCGTCACACGCATTGCCCCATGTGTGCTTTTCCCCGTCTATTTCTGATTTTGAAAGTGGAAATCTTTTTCCCTTCTCACACACATTAGTTTCTGCAATTTCTTTAATTTGTATTGCAGGCCATGTAACCCTTCCAAATCGGCCCTTGCCATCACGCCCCTTGCATTTCATGGAAGCGTTTACCAGCCAAAGAAAGCCATTGGGATGCTCTCTTTTTAATAAGAGGGGTTCCAAAACGTAAAGAAATCCTGAGAATCGGGTACCTCCATCACGAGATACATTCCGTGACAGCTACAACAGCAACCCGCCAGATCTCTTGGTCTCTGCCCCACCACCGCTGGCCACTGTATTTACATATTCGCTGACGAGATGCAGAGAGAGCCAGAGGCGATAACTATAGCAGAAGCACGAAGAAGATCCTGCCCACCTCTCACCTGTCTGTCTGGGTGCGCCCCCCATCTGTGTTGAGATGTTCTTGTCTCACTTATACCTCCATGGATGCCCAGATGAAAATGGAACATATTACTGCCCTCAAGTGTCCGTCTTTGCCCTCTTTCACGGCTTTCTTTGATAATGCACAGGACTACTCTATTTGATATTTTTATGTCACATCGAGTAAGAATGAGTTCTTCCCGAATAAATCAGAATATCTACTTCGTTCAAAAATCTCAAAAAAGTGATTATGATAACTAGAATACGATCAACTTTTGACTATCAGTATCTATTATTTTATCTATTTCCCGAATAAACTGATTCTCCTCTGAACAGGAGAAGATTTACTACCAACAAAAATACTCTCTCTATCTCCTCTGAACTGATGGAAGTGCTTTTGGAAGTTGATAGAGAGGTCGACCCTCCTTGATGGAGAGTGTGAGCGACGTCACGCGGTTCGGGGAAGAGCGGAGAGGACGCGGGAGCGCGCGCGGGCTCCTCTTTTCTTTCTTTTGGTGTTGGTGTTTGTTTGCTGCAACACAGAAATAAGAGAAGAGAGATAAGGGGCCACCACGGGAGATTGCTCCGGCAGGGCGAGCGGGACAAGTGTGATATAGCAAAATATGGGGTTTAAACGGCCATAGCGGGAAGTGACTCGCCGCGGCCACGGGGGGACGGGAATGATGCAAAAATTAAATAACAAGAATTGAAACGGCCATTGGGGAAGTGACTCGCCGCGGCCTCGAGAATATGAGCAGATAATAAGATGACAGAATATAGAGAGAATACAAAGAGCGGGAATTTAAACGGCCATTGGGGAAGTGACTCGCCGCGGCCTCGAGAACACAAACAGATAAGAATATAACGTATAAGAACGTGAATTTAAACGGCCATTGGGGAAGTGACTCGCCGCGGCCTCGAGAACACGAATAGATAAGAATATAACATATAAAAATGGGAATTTAAACGGCCATTGGGGAAGTGACTCGCCGCGGCCTCGAGAATATGAGCAGAATATAACAGAGTATAAAGAGAATATAAGAACGGAAATTTAAACGGCCATTGGGGAAGTGACTCGCCGCGGCCTCGAAAATAAGATGTGATCGCCAGGGGCCGAAAGACCCCAAAATAAGAAAGTGATCGCGCCTACCTCAAGAGCGGGAGATGGCGGGTTGCTTCTTCCTCTCCCTCCGGCCGGCCGACGGAGAGGGCTTTCCTCGGCTACCCTTGCAAAACAACGACAAACAAATGACAAGTGGATTAGAAAGATGGAGGTGTAGTATTCAAATCCTTGCGATAAAAATAACGAAATGATGGCAAGACACACACCTGGTTGGTGTTATCTTTTAAACCCCTCTCGGACTCGAGTAGGAGGAAAATGAGATGATGGATGCAAGAAGTATAAAAGAAGAGGCGCCCTTATGAAGGGGGATAGAGGATGCGAGATGATGAATGCAAAAGAACTACGAAGAAAAAGGGGAAGAAAAGGCTTATTGGATGAGCCGAGGGTGAAATCCGGCGGAGCTCCGGCAGCGTGGGGACGACGTGGAAGCGCGGTGGATGAAGACGACCTTCCTCTCGCGAGCGTGAGCACCCGAGAAGCCGGCAGAACCTCCACCTACAAAAGAACCCACGGGTTAGAAAATGACTCCGTAGCCTCTGGGCTCCGGCAGCCTATCGGATCACTTCTGAGCTCTCCAGAACTGAGGGGGTGGGGCCTCTATTTATAGAGCTCCGGAGGGTGGAGACGTCCAGGACCCTGGACACCTCCATCAGGGCCGAAATAATCTTTTATTCTATTTTTATATATTTTTTTGGAATACTTTTGTGGAGGCATCCAGGGTCCCGGACGCCTCAAGCAGGTCCACCGAAAGCGACGACGGCCGCACGCGGTTTGGCACAACGCGTGGTTTTTTGAGCGGCGCCTCGTGATTCAGAAATGGGCGCGTCCAGCCGACCGGACGTCTCTATAATTTGGATTTTTTCACACACGACAAACCGTCGTTCGATGGCCGGCGCCCGTGAGGGAGTTGATGGAGGCGTCCAGGGGCCTGGACGCCTCCAAAATTATATTATTTTTTTATTTTTCTTTTGTCTTTTATACCAGGGCTGGCATTTTAATTTTTTTATTTGTTTTTATGGAGGCGTCCAGAGGTCTGGACGCCTCCATTAATATATATTTTTTTAATTATTTTTTGTCTTTTTTATGCCAAGTGGCATTTTATAAATATTTATTATTATTAGTTTTTATGGAGGCGTCCAGGGGCCTAGACGCCTCCATTAAAATATATATATTTTTATTTATTTTTGGGCCCTGATAAAATAATAAAATAATAAAATAAATTAAAAAGATGGGGGCGTCCAGGGGCCTGGACGCCCCCATTAAGACCCACCCGGGTCCTCAAATCAGGCGTCGGCGACCGCCCGGTAGTCAACATCTTGGTTCCGGAACCTCTTGATGCGTCTGACTGGTTTTGATGCCGTCCGAATGCCGTGACGAGACGATTCCGGATGCCGAAAAAGGCAGAAGAAGACCCGAGAAAAGGAAGCACTCGAGTGATTCAAAATGCGTAAGCCGTTGCGGGGCGTTGTATAGTAATATGAGACTTTCTCAGGAGACGTCAGGAATGGCGTGTCTACAGCTGCCCCGCCTTGGCGTCTGCTTTGCAAGGGAGCGACACGTAGTGGAATGGTATCGAAGTGGAGTGGAGTGAAGTGGGAGCGGACTGATAAGTTGATGCCAAGGTGTGATGAGACACGCTTTTGACGTTACTGTTTGGAATCTTTCCTGGAGTTTCAATGAGGCGACCTTGAAGAAGGTCTTTCAAATATTGACGATTGCTTGGACGGAGATCAAATAAGGGAGGGTGAGATGTGCGCTCAGGCACGAAACAAAAGGAGACCAACTTCTCGGTGTGGAAGTACCTGGGTCATAAACCGGAGGTTTCACCTTTGGGGAGCGGTTACCAGCCAATGTGGAAGTGCTGCGGCCAAGGTGGGTCAAAAAAAGGTAAAGGAATATCTGAGGGTCTGTCCAAACAAGGGTCTCCTTTGGAAGAGCAGCGTAGGGCTGTCTCAAGAAACTCAGTATTTCATTCGGAGTGGAATATCTCATATTTGTGGGAATTGGAGCACAACGGCTTTCACAATCGAATCACTTGAATGATCTTCCGCAATAAATCAAAGTCCTATATGAATGCATGCTGGGTTCAAAGAAAAATTTAAAACAAACTAAAATAGAAAATAGCCAAGGATAATATTGTCAGCTTGTGAAGAACGGGTCAGGATACCGACCCGGTGAGCTGATACTGGGCTGGGGCCCGTTTATCCGCGCATCAACTCACTGAATGGAACCGTCGTCCCCATTCTATCACAAATTGACGGCCTATCCGTACAACCCAAATTCTTCCGGGATCATCACCGTTTTTGTTGAAGGAGAACTCAGATCCCAGATTCGTTCGGACCGCACGGTCCTCGGCATGTTCTAGTAGCATAAGTATCATATACTACGATGCATGACAAGGTGGGACCAACCAATGAAAGGTGGGACAGGAGATAGGACAAAGACGTCCGTTAGTAAAACCTGCACAGGCCAGCAAAGGTTAGCAACATCATAAAGTAGCAGAATCATAGCAGAATCGCACCACAGTTCAAAGGAGATCCAGACAAAATCCTGATAGCGACCGCTGATGTGACATGTTCTGTCCTGTAGCGATCTTCCCTTCCTATAAGAACTCCCCTTAGGCTAGTTCATTCAAATGCACCAAGGTGGGTTTTGGAAGCTCAGGAGAGGAAGGAGAGGAGAATCTAGAGATTTCAGGATGGAAGGAGAGTCTTCCCGCGTTATGAAGAGGAGCAGGCCTAGCAGCGAGATCAGGCGACTCTCCGACCTCGAGGGTCATCTGAGTGGGACGATCTTGTCGCATATGGTAAGCTGATTCATTTCAAATTTTCCATGTGAACCTTCTTCTTACTTCCTTCATTTCTTCTTTCTTTCCTCTTCCAGCCATATCCACTCTTCCCAGGCCCGAGGAAGTTTTCCAAACTGCCATGGCTTTCAAAGCTAACTTCCAATATCTCCATTGGCATGAGGGCCATACTCTCGAAGTGGCATTTGCAGGGGCTCCTTATTCACGCCAAGCATTACGAGAAGATTCGTATGGACTGGGCGGCTATGGGCGCACTAGTGGAGATCTGGCATCCCCAGACCCACACTTTTATCTTCCCGACCTTCGAGGTGACCATCCTCCTCGAGGAGGTGGAACTTCTGCTCGGATTGAAGAAATTCAAGAGTGACGGGAAGGTGAAGGCTATGCGGATGCTGACACGGGGGACTTCTGAAAGTGTCCTTGGAAGCTTCATGCCGCCCGACGCAGCCCGAAAGGTCCGTACTCAAAAGGGGATCGATCTCCAAAAGCTTGCGGAGTGGGTCATGGACGCCCTGAGAGGGTCACCAGACGATGACTATTTGGAGGGAATCATGAAGGGGTTCACCATTTGTCTGGCGGGTGCTCTCTTGTTCCCTTATACCGACAACATGGTGGAGGAAGACCAACTGGGTGCTATCTGCGGGATCTGGCGTGGAAAGAGGGTGGGACCCGCCGTCCTTGCCTATCTTTACAGCGGTCTTACTGCCTCGAGCATGGGTAAGCCTCCATTTGGTTGTGCACTTGTCTTGAATTGCTGGCTGGATTTGCATTTCAAATTCGACCACCGCGAGGTAATGCCAACTGCTTCGAAGCTCTTCCAACAAAGCCCTCTTCATCACATAGCCGACGTGTTAGGCTTCGGTGGTACTGTAGTGAACCGCGTTCCGTGGCTGAAGAAACGTGAAGACTGGCGGTCTCACTTCCGCACCGTGACACAAGGCTTTTTTACTTGCGCACCGGCATGTTTGCTTTCGCTAGATCTCCTCATGAGGTCTTCTCCCGAAGTTGATCTTCAACTGATCGGCGCGACCGAGTTTGTTCTTTACAACGCGCATCGGTGCTGCCTCCAGATTGACATCCCACGCCATTCGTTCCCACCACCGACTGGCATCGTTCCTTTGAAGAAGAGGGAGTTGGGTACTGAAGCGGACGCGAAGGAAGCGAAGGCCATTAAAGCTCCATGGAAGACAAGTGTTGCGGGAAAGGCCTTAGCGCATGTGGTGGAAGAATGCGAGCCGTGGAGGGCTTATGTAACCGAACTGGGGAAGTTAAGGCCTAAGGTGCCTAAACCCCTGATGTAGCTCATTCTGCTTTCTGATGGAATAAAATCTGGCATTTGGATGTTTCGGACCCCCGTCCCCTTAATTATTATCTTTTTTGTGGTTTTTCTTTTTCTTTCCTTTTTTTCTTTTGTTTGGATTATATACATACTCTAACCCCTTTTTTCTTTTTATTATATTTTTTATTATTTTTTATTATGGGGGCGTCCAGAGGCCTGGACGCCCCTATTTTTTTTAATTTTTTTTAAAAAAAATTTGGGGGGGCGTCCAGGGTCCTGGACGCCCCTAATTTTTTACTTTTTTTATTTTTTAATTTTTTGGTTTGGGGGCGTCCAGGCGCCTGGACGCCCCTAAGTTTTTTTGAATTTTTTTTTAAAAAAATAAAAAGGTGGGGGCGTCCAGGCGCCTGGACGCCCCAATTAAAGCACAAATTATATATAGGGGGGGCTCCCCCCCCCTTACTCACTTACTGTTCATTCAAACGATCCGGTCAAACCAGACAGACCCATTCTTCGCCCCAATGGAGTTAGGAGGCCCGAACCGAGGTGGAGACAAGCGTAAACGACTGGCTCGTCGTCCGAGGAGACTGAGAGACGATGCTGAGGAGGCCGTAGCAGAGGAGATTGCTGCGGAGGAGGAGATGGAGGTGCCGCTTCTGGCCGCGGAGGCCGCTGCGGATGCTGGTGACGCGGGAGAGGATGATCACGACCCGGTAAGTACTTCAAAATTCTCACTCTGTGGTTCAATAGGCTAAAACGGGCGTGCGAGAGGCTGTGAGAGAAGGCCGGGTAGTGAGAGAAGGAGGCGTCCAGGGGGCTGGACGCCTCCACTTTTTCTTTTTATTTTTTGTTTATTTATTTATTTACGTAAATAATAAAATAAAATTAAAAAATAAGGAGGCGTCCTAAGCCTTGGACGCCTCCATAATAATATATATATTATATATATTTTTTTGTTTTTGGTTCTTGGATTTTTTTTCGAAAAAAGAAATAAAGAAAACAGGAAGGAGGCGTCCAGGGGCCTGGACGCCTCCAAAAAACAATATATATATTTTTTAAAAAAAAATAAAATAAAAAGAATAAATAGTATATACAGTGTTATTGTTTATTACTGTTCATGATGCTGATGTGTTCTTTGTTGGTTTTTGTGGTGTGCAGGGCGTGATGAAGGGCCGGATCAGCTGGTCCTTGGTGGTGGCAGCATACCGCGGGCTGCCGGACTTCCAGAGGGCGCGTGTGGACGCCATGGGCTTTGGAGCTTTCCTTAGGATCGAGCCCTTCCGGCTCGACCTTCCTCTTATCCAGGCATTGAGGGAGCGGTGGCACGCACCGAGCCGGGCGTTTCTGATGCCCTGGGGGCACATGGTGCCGACGCTGGAGGACGTGGCTCGGATTACCGGGCTACGGGTTGACGGAGAGGCAGTCAGCGGGGTCACCTACCCCGACTACCGAGAGAGTGCCCTGGACCTGCTGTGGTTAGAGACGAGCGTGACTGATAGAGACAGCAGGGTAGTCGGTCGAGTGGAGATCATGGAGGCGCTCGGATTCGTCGACCCGCGCCAGCGGGTTAGCGAGACTGGAGCGGAGTTCTTGGCTCGACTGGAGGGGGATGCTCGTGCAGCTTTCACCCAGGATCCGAGCGAGAGGGAGCTGGTGGACCTAGATCTTCGGAGGTTTCTTTTCTTCTTCCTGGGCCGCCTTCTGCTGGGGACGAAGGGGGATGGCATCCACTGCCGTTTCCTCGGGATCTTGGCGGATCTGGACAGAGTGGGACACTACGCGTGGGGAGCGGCTCTGCTTGCCCATTTGATTGCTGATCTCTCCCAGACTTCGGAGAAGGAGACGACAGTCAGCGGCTTCGCACCTTTCCTCCAGGTAAACATTTTATTTATGCATTCCCACAGTTAAATATGCAATTATTGTACTAATGATGTATGATGGATGCAGGTGTGGAGCTATTACTATTTCCCGATGGGGAGGGCTAGGCATGGGAACAGGAGGGCCGTGCCTCTGGCGCGGCAGTGGAGGCCGGTCGTGGTTGCAGCACCCCACGGCTACCAGCTGGCGTCACTTCGTCGGGAGCTGAGCGAGTATCCCGAGGCCATGGTATGATGCGTATGATTTTTTTTGTGTTTATGCGTGTGACTGAATGGTAACTAATATGATGTATGTATGGTGATGCAGGTGGTGTGGAGGCCCTACCTGGGCATGGGCGATGCCGGCCAGCCCTGGGTTGTAGCGGGTCTTCCTCGCTTCAGGCGGGACGTGTGGGTCCATTGCCTGAACGAGATTGAGCCGCTGCGGCTTAGACTGGTCATGAGGACGTTGGGGCTGACCCAGGAGTGGGTTGACGTAGATGCGCCGGCCCGCATTGGGCGGAAGACCAAGGGGAAGGCGAAGATTGTGGACTGGCGTACGTGCTTCCCAGCACAGTACCAGGACTGGCAGCAGGGCGGGATCCCAGTGGTGTCCCATGTACAGGACAGCACAGATTACATGAGACGATATCGAGCTACGTACGGGGACCGCCTCTCCCTCGGTGGTATGGCAGGGGTAAGTGTGAAATGAAAATGCTTCACCCTTCTATATGTATATGCATGTGGTACTGACTTATGTGCAATGCAGGATGCTCGTGACAACATGATCGCCGACCTGCGGGCCCAGCTGGCGGACGCCAGGCGGCAGTTGGTGGCCATCCGACAGGAGTTGGAGATCCTGGTGAGTCTATGCAATGCATTTTTTTTGTGACCTGGATTTTTGATGCTTAGCCTTTGACTGACGTTTGCCCCGTGTTTCAGCGGGCCCACCAGACAGCGGCAGCCGGGATGGCTGGTGGAGCGGGTTCCAGTTCGCGGGGCCCTCCTCCGGAGGTTTCTGCCCTCCAGGAGCAGCTGGCGCACGCGGTGGCTCGGGCTGAGGAGGCCGAGCGTGACCGCGAGGCTCGAGTGAGTGTTTGCTTGGCCCCGACCCTTTTCTAGCTGCTTTCCTTCTATCACTGTTCTCTTACGGTGCATGCGTGCTTTGACAGGTGGCCGAGATTCGAGAGGCCCTGGCCCGTGCTGTTCGTGCTGAGCAGGAGCGCGATGTCTGGGTGGCAGAGCGTGACGCCCGGATTGCGGAGCTGGAGGAGGAGCGTCGACGGGAGGCTGAGGAGCTCCCTCGTGACGTGCTGGATCTGCGAATCGCCCTCGAGCTGTCGAGGAGAGAGGCGATGAGGGAGAGAGAGGAGAGGGAGAGGGATAGGGAGAACGTGGAGAGAGAGAGGGAGAGCGTGGAGAGAGAGAGGGAGAGGGATAGGGAGAGAGAGAGGGAGGAGCGACAGCGGGATCAGACCGAGAGGAGGGCTCTAGAGGCCCAGCTGCTGGAGCTCCGATTGAGTCTCGGCACGGCGGAGGGGAGGCTTCGGGAGAGCGAGGAGCGGTACCAGAGGGCGAAGGAACGCGGGGCGCGACTTCGTCAGTCTGGTTCTTTTTCCATGGGCAGCTATCTGGTCTCTTCGGCCGAGGAGCATCGTCGCGCCTTCGAGGCTGGAGTGCCACCGTAGGGCGAGGCGAGCACGGCTTCTCAGGGTTCGCAGAGGCCCCCTAGGGATCCCCGGCAGAGGAGAGAGGAGAGAGATGACCAGGAGGGTGGTGGTGAGAGTTAGAGAGTTGCTTGTACACGTCACCCTTCTCACTGTATGATGTACTTTCGGCTATTATATGAAATGGAAATGACTTTTTTGTGTTGTGTGTACCTTTCTCTCTCCCACACTTTCTTCTTTGCACTGAGTTGTCCTTTGAGGCACGCTCCGCGAGACCTTGCCCTGAACAGCGGAGAACTACGCTTTGCACGGGGGGATTTTGTTTCCTTTTCCCCCTTTTGGGCACGTCCAGGCGCGAGGACGCGTCTTAATCCTTGAATTCAAATTTAAAGCGTCGGGTGGCCTTTCTTCTCCCGTGCCTTACCCGCAAACGAGCCCGCCTTCTGCCGAAACTCGCTTGCCCCTTTTCTCGTCTTCCTCCTCTTTTGATCGATGGAGTTCGGTGGGCCTGACCACGGTGAAGGTGGAGAGGGACGCGGGACCCCTCGCCCAAGGAGGGACGCGCCCGAGCAAGGAACGGCGTCCATGGAGGAGGAAGGGCCGCTCCGGGCCCCCGAGGGACCCGAGAGGCCCGATGGCGTGGGAGGAGGTGAACACGGTCCGGTAGGTCCTCCGATCTCTTCCTCTTTTAATTCATTTTGGGTTTTGAAGCGAGCCGCGCGAGGGGGAAAGGGTTCGGCGAGTGTTGCACTCAAATGATGGACGCGTCCTAGACAGGGGACGCGTTCCTTTTTACTGATATGGGACCCCTTTCTTGGTGCAGGACATGGCAAAGACCCTGGGTCTGGCCGATGAGTGGGCGAGTGCGGACGAGCCGAGCCGCGTCAGGAGGGAGAGTCGCGGCAAGGCGAGGCTCGAGGAGTGGCCCGTACGTCTCCCTGGACAGCAAGGGGGTATACTGGTGCAGGACAGTGCCGACTTCCTGCGGCGGCAGAGAGAGAGCTACGCGGGGCTTCCCCAAGCTGGGGACACGCGTGGCATCGGCGGCTCGCGCGCCCAACTGTCAGAGACTAGGCGGCAGCTGGCCGTCGCTCAACATGAGTTGTCGCTCCTGGTAAGTTATGTGCCGCACTTTTAACTTCAGATTTTGGAGTTTCACTGACGGCCGTTGTTTATTTTGTTCCAGCGTGCCCAGCAGACAGCGACGGTGGGAGTGGCTGGCGGATCTTCCAGTTCCTCGGCCCCTTTTCTCGAGATTGCCTCCCTCCGGGAGCAACTTGCCGGTGCGGTGGCCCGCGCGACCCGGGCGGAAGAGGAGCGTGATGCCTGGGTGGCGACTGTAGCGGAGCTGCGGCATCGCGGTGAGGAGAGATCTTCTCCAGACATCCTGGAGTTAAGGGTTCTTCTGCAGATGATGAGGAGAGAGGCAGAGAGAGAGAAAGCCGAGAGAAGGTCCGAGCGACAGCGGGATCTGACCGAGAGGAGGACCTTGGAGGCCCAAGTGAGGGAGCTCCAGCTGGGCCTTCAGGCCGTCGTGCAGAGGCTAGGAGGGATGGAGACGCGCTACGAGAGAGCGCGAGAGTTCGGGGAGCGACTCCGCCAGTCCGGTCGCTTTGCCGCTAGTGGCTTCTTCGCCACGCCAGGGGAGGAGCAGCGAGTCACTGCTGCGGAGCAGGCGTCAAGAGGCGAGGCAGGTGCTACTGCACGAGGATCCCAGAGGCTTCTGAGGGACCCGCACCTCAGGGGAGAGGAGAGGGACGCCTAGAGGGATGAGCATGAAAATAATGTTAAGAGTTGGCGAGCTAGTGGACCCGCCACCTCTCTATGATTGTAGTGTTTATGACAGCTTGTGTAGAATTATGAATGGAGTGATTTGATTTTCTGCTGCTTGTTTGTTCTCTTGTGCGTTCCTTCTTCCCTACGCTTCTCCTCCTTTGCACTGTTCCCATGTGATAGGTCTGTCGAAACTCCGCCCCAAGCAGAGAATCACATCTTGTTGTGACCATTTTCCACGGGAATCTGCCGTCGAAGTCAATACTGACGGCCCTAGTTCTTTTCCCGGATGTTATGTCAAATTTTGCGGACGTCCTCCAAATTATGATAGGGTATCCCTAGACAACATAGGGGCTATTCGTCCTATTCTTCGTCCAGTCAATCACCATGTACGAGCGGTGAAGCGACGCATGGGACCGCTTGGGCGGTGCCTCATTGCGAGGGCTATCATTGACAGGTGATGGAGGCAATCTTGGCCCGCACTCCTTCCATTTCTATAAATTCTTGTCCCTTTTATCTTCCCAGGTATATCGAGGACTAACTCGAGGAGCACAAGTTCTTACGGGAGAGGAGGAGTTCAAAATTCTGAGAGTTGGATGGAGGGCGAATCTTCACATTCCTCGAAGAGAAGCAGGTCCAGTGGTAGTAGTTCCAGGAGGCTTTCAGACCTCGAAGGGCACTTCAGCGAAAGGGCCCAATCTCAACTCGTAAGCCAAGTTTTCTTGCCCTTTTCTCATTCTTTCTTCCTTTCTTCCGACCAAACCTTACCCCCATTCCTTGTATGCGTAGGTTGTGATGAAATCACAAATCTTATGGGAGTTGGTAGTAGCAGCGTACAGGGGCCTCCCAGATTTTCAGAAGGCGAGGCTAGACGTGATGGGATTTGGTACCTTCCTTCGGATCGAGCCGATCCAGCTTGACCTAGTCCTGATCCAAGCCTTGTGTGAGAGATGGGACCCAGTGAGTCGGGCATTCCTGATGCCCTGGGGGCACATGGTGCCCAGCTTGGAGGATGTGGTCCGGATCACAAGCCTGAAGGTAGAGGGCGAGGCAGTGACCGGAGTCACTTACGCGGACTATAGAGAAGGTGCCCAGAAGTTACTGGGTTTGGACCTGGATGGTCGAAAAAATAGGTCGGTAGCTAGGGCGTCCCTGATGGATGCATTAGGGCTCACCGACACTCGTCGGCGGGACGATGAATCCTCAGAAGAGTTCATGGAAAGGATAGAAATAGGATGCCGCGCCGCGTACTGCACAGATTTCGGCGACTGGGAAAGATGCAACATAGATTTGAGGAGATTTCTCCTCTTCCTTTTGGAGAGATTGGTACTGAGCTCGAAAGGGGACGGTATCCAATGTTGCTTCCTGGAGCTGCTGTCAGACCTTGAAAGAGTAGGGTATTATGCCTGGGGAGCCGCCATGCTGGCACACTTGTTTGCAGGCCTATTCCAAGAAACGGATCGTGAGATGACTGTGAGTGGTTTCACGCCATTCATCCAGGTATTTTTGGTTTTGCTTGTTTTGTATTTTTTTGTGTTTTTGTAAAGTACTGATGACCTGTGCCGAGCAGCTATGGAGCTATTATTACCTCCCTATGGGGAGAGCTCGGCATTGGCGACCCGCAATGGTGCCGCTAGCCAGGCGGTGGGAACCCATCATGAGTGCGGCACCCCTAACCTACCAACTGATGGTGCTAAGGCGAGAGCTACAGGAGTTCCCTGCAGCGATGGTAAACTGGAGACCCTACTCAGACATGGTCGATGCTGACCAGCCGTGGGTTCTAGCGAGTCGTGCCCGGTTCGGACGGGAACTGTGGATGCACTGCCTGAATGAAATCGAGCCACTTCGGCTACGATTAGTTATGAGGACTTTAGGACTGGCTCAAGAATGGGTGGATTCAGCTGCGCCACCTCGTGTCGGGAGAAAGACGCGGGGACCGGTGACCTGCATTGACTGGCGCGTGCGATTCCCCGAACAGTATGAGTACTGGCAACGGGGTGGCACGATTGTAGAATCACAGGCGCGGGATAGCGAGGACTACTTGCGTCTATATAGGACAAAGTACGCAGAGCGGCTCCAACCCCGGGGACTTGCGGAGGTAGGTTTCCCCTTTTTCTCTTTTCTTCTTTCTCCTTTTTTTGGTTTCCTGGTGAAAATGCTGACGTGTAAGGCTGCAGGATGTCCGGGATGCCATGATAGCGAATTTACGAACTCGCCTGGCAGAGATGGAACAACAGTTGGGCGATGCCCGCGGAGCTACGAGCGCCTTGGTAGGTGTACAGTACGTTCCTAATTAAAACCCCATATTCCAGATGTTGGCTGCTAATTCACGCGGTCGTAGCATGCCCAGATTGGCGCGGCTTCCCCAGCGACGGGAGTAGGTGGTGCCTCTTCCAGCTTGTGGATTCCCACCTCAGAACTTGACTCGCTTCATGAGCAACTTGCTCATGCCACGCAGCGTGCCGCAGAGGCAGAAGGGATGCTCTCTATACAGGTAAGAGTCTCAGTGTTGGGTTCTCTTAGTTTACGCCTTATCGCGTATCTGAGATGGTACACTCGGCAGGAAAAGGAGACGGAAGAAGCGCTTGCCCAAGCTGCGCAGAAGGAGGCTAGGATAGCAGAACTGGAGAGGGAACTGCGGCGTCATCCTGATGACGACTCTTCCAGGGATGCTATGGAACTGAGGATCACTCTCCAGTTGGAGAGGGAAGACCGTGAGAGAGAACGGGCAGAGAGAGAAAGAGACGCAGAGAGAGAAAGAGCCAACAGTTTGGCTGAAAGGGAGGAACGAAGGGCCATGGAGGCCCAACTATTCGAACTCCGAATCAGCCTTGGTCTTGCTGAACAGTGGCTGAGAGATGGTGAGGAGCGCTACCGAAGAGCACGAGAGCGTGGCTTTCGTGTTGGTAGCTTCTCTACTGCTTCCGTAGATCAACGCCGGGATGCGGGAATAGGAAGAGGAGTACAGAGCGGTAGGAGTACCGCTTTTCGTAGTTGGGTAGCACCTTTGAGAGTGTTTTGTCCGGAGAGTAGTGGGACGAGTAATGCAGAGAGAGAGGGCGGAACTTGATGTAAATTTTTTTGGTTTTGGGAATAAAACACAAGGTTCGGTTTGTTTGGTTTTTCACCTTTGCTTCTGTTACCTGAATCCCTGCACACATCACTGAAACAAACAAATCAGAATTTCTGTTCTGACTTGGCCCCTTGCTCAATAAGCAAATGGTCACTGTGACTGTCCTTGATAACTGGTCAAGGGGCCAAGCCTTTATTTAACGAAGGCAAGGGAAAGATGCGGTGATGATAAATGCGACAGGCAAGCACATGAATGTAAGCGGTATTAAAAGTGAGATGCTGCACGCAAATGCAATCATGCAAAATTGATTTGTTTTCTTTTTTTATATTTGGCATTTTTTTGTTTTATCATAAAAATATTTTTTTTGTTTGCAAATATGTATATTTTCTCTTTTCCATTTTTTTTGCTTTTATCATTTCAATTTTTTTTATTGCTAATGCCCGGCAAGCACCCAAATGGCACCTGACCTTCGTGAGAACAGGGGTTTCTTACTAACCTCCCAGGTATCCTAAGTGCACATCTAGGTTGATTTGGGCCTCTAGACCCCTCGAATGATGATCCCGCCGGCTAAGACTTACCCTGATGACAATACCGTCATGCCATGCTTAGGCTCCTAGTCGCTTCCGACCACAGGGATTCACCCAAAAGGTGTTTGAGGTAAAAGATTTGCCCGACCCGGGTCTGTTTCCTCACAACTCTAGATGGTATATGATGGAACACCCTGGAACCCTAACGACCAACCGCGCGACGCTGACCCGGAATCAGACGCCGTCGCACCCAAAGGTGACGCGCTTGCATTGGCCTAAGCCCGAGGTTAAACAAGAAGACATCAAGGTGGTAAACAGGGGTCTTGACCAGCCAGAAACACAGAGACTCCTTCGCAGCGATAGCTTTTGCTTTTCAAAGTAGGCAACCAAATGTGTATATTAAAATAAGGTCGCAGACCCTGGGCAGTTTTCACCTTTCAGAAACTCCATCGAACCTTCATCTTTAGAGGGAGAAGGAAGAGTGTAGGGGATAAACCTCCTGAGAGGATCGGCAAAGCCGTTAACCCGGCGAGCAAATAAGGGCCCATTAACTCTTTCCTTTCGGACAGCTTCGGACCAAATCTCGAGCATTTACATTCCACGGCCCCTTTTGTGGATTCAGACTTTTGCTTTGAGGGGTTCCGTTTATCGCAACAGGCACGGTCACGACCAGGCTTTTCTCTTGATTTTGACTTTGTATTTCTTTTTGTGAGGGAGATATAGTCGTTTGACGTTTGTGGGCTCCCTTTTTGTATGCCTGCGGGGACACTGCCCTCTTCTCGTGCACTGATCGATGCTCGAGGAAATGGATCCTACTCTTGCCCTTGGGGTTTGAGTTTCGGTTTCTCATGCTCAGCGTTTTAAGGGCGCCGACTGTCTCATTTGGTCGAAGAGAAAAGAATAAAGATTACAGCTTCCGGAGATCTTCTAGATGTGGCCCTACCATAGGTGATGCTACCAACTTTTTTGAATAAAATACATAAGTGAACACATGTTAGCTTCCTTCGAGCGAGCATAGGCCGACGTGGCCGGACAGGGATCTCCACGGTTCTGGCAAACCAAGACCCGATGCCTACCAAGCCTTAATGGGCCCTATCCTAACATGAAGGTTAGATGCAGAGACTTAACTATATGGTGACTGCCGGGCATCGGCATCTTGAGTTTTCCATATTTTTAGTGGTTTTCAATATTTCTTTGTTTTTGATGTTTTTTATCTTTTCATCATTTTTTTTTGTTTTGTGCTAAGGGTAGTATTTCTTAAGATAAAGCCCATTCCAAGGGTGAGATAACTCGGTCCCTTCGGCGTTGACTAGCTTGTAGGCGTTGCCAGGGTACACGGCTTGAATTACAAATGGTCCTTCCCAATTGGGTTGGAGCTTAGAACGCGGCCCTCCAGGTTTGACAAAAATTCTTTTTACGACCATCTCACCGACTTTGAATTTTCTCTCAACGACTTTCTTTTGGTAAAAGCGAGCGAGTCTATTTTGATACACACGTGCGTGTTCGGCAGCGGCCAGTCGCTTCTCATCCAAGAGTTCCAACTGGGCGAGGAGTGAATTACGACGATCGTCGAGGGGAAAGTCCTCGTCTAATTGTACCCTGAGAGAAGGGATCAGAGTCTCATACGGGACTACCGCTTCCATACCATAAGTAAGGGCAAATGGAGTCTGCCCGGTGGGGGTACGGATTGAAGTGCGATAGGCCCATAGAGCTTCGATAAGCTTTTCTGGCCAGTCTGAAAACTTGCTAGACTCGCAGATTTTTTTGATGATTTTGAGCAATGTTTTATTGGTGGCCTCTGCTTGGCCGTTACCTTGTGGGTAATAAGGCGATGAATGATGCAATGCAATTGCGTACCTTTTGCAGATGTCCTGTAGGTCCTGAGAAATGAACTGTGGCCCATTGTCGGTGACGATCGTGCTTGGGACGCCGAATCTGGCGAGGATGTTCTTCATGATGAACTTGCAGACTGTTGACGCCTTGATTTTCGCGTAAGCTTCGGCTTCGGCCCATTTGGTGAAGTATTCCGTCGCAGTAAGGATGAAAGATTTCTGCTTGGTGAGGGAATTGGGATCATCTAGGGGACCAATGATGTCGAATGCCCACATGGAGAAAGGCCATGGGGAGGATATTGGATGAAGTGAGGAAGATGGTGAATGGATTTTATCGGCGTGAAGTTGACACTTGACACACCTACGGACATAGACAGCACAATCTTCATCCATAGTGGGCCAATAAAAGCCTTGACGAATGATCTTCTTGGCGAGCATCTGACTATTTACGTGGCCACCGCACACACCCGAGTGCGTCTCTTCTACACATTTCCAAACCTCATCGTCACCAAGACATCTTAACAGAATACCAGTAAGGCTCCTCCTATAGAGTAGACCTCCAACCAAAGTATATTTCTGAGCCACCCTTCTTATGGCTTTCTTGTCCTCTGCGGTGGCCCCTTCAGGATAAGACTGATCTTGGCAGTATTTGACAATTTCATAGAACCATGGTTTCTCTTCATCAGCCAGTTCTTCTTCGACCTCTGCCAACATGATTTCCCTCTTTTCAAGGATATCTTCCTGCAGGATCTTCCTTGCTATCCTGTCTTTGATATTTACGTAGGAAACATCATCGATTGCAGGGGCGTGAAGTTTATAGATGGAAATGGACTTAAACCATCTTCCTAGAGGGAACCTTATGGATGATGCCAACGAGGCGAGGGCATCGGCGAGAATATTCTGATGACGAGGGACATGAACAAAGATCAGTTTGGCGAACAGTTTGGCAAAGGCAGCAGTGAGTTCTTGGTATGGCTTGAGTTTGGGATCACGAGTGCGATATTTAGTGAGCACCTGGCGAAGGATGAGTTGACTATCACCTACGACTCGCAACTCAGTGATACGAAAAGAATGGGCGAGTTCTAGGCCAGCTAGAAGAGCTTCATATTCGGCTATATTGTTGGTAACTGGAAATTTGAGCTGGTATGCTAATGGGAATGTGAGGCCTTCAGGTGACAGGAGGGCGATGCCGATTCCTCTCCCTTGAGAATTCAGAGCTCCATCAAAATATAGTGTCCACATTGGCTCATCTGATTGGTTGACGGACATTAGTTCCTCATCTGGAAACTCTGATTGGACGGGATCAAACTTGGGAAGAGGATGGTGAGCGAGATGCTCGGCTATGGCATAGCCTTTAATCGCCTTTTGCTGGATGTAGGTGATGTCGAACTGAGAGAGAAAACTTTACCAGCGTGCTAGCCTATCCGTAAGGACGGCTTTCTCCAGAAGGAATTTGATAGGATTCATCCGAGCAATCAAGTGGACCTCATGAGCCAAGAAGTAGTGTTTCAATTTCTGCACTACCCAAACGAGGGCAGCACAGGTTTTCTCCATGATGGTGTACTTCTGCTCACAGGGATTGAGAAGTTTGGACAAGTAATAGGTTGCCCGTTCCTTGCCTTCTTCATCAGCTTGTGCGAGGACGGCTCCCACGGAGTCATCCAAGACTGAGACGTAAAGGATCAGCGGTTTTTCTGCTTTGGGGGGAATGAGAACGGGTGGACTAGCCAGATATTCCTTCAACCCTTCAAAAGCTTTCTGACATTTAGAATTCCAGTGGAATTCTACTCCTGGCTTGGTCAACTCGTAGAGAGGTCTACACCTTTGTGAATGTTGAGACACAAACCGACGAATAAACTGTAACCTCCCGATTAAACCTCGGACTTCCTTCAAATTCTTGGGAGGCGGCATATCCCTGATAGCCTTGGCTTTGTCGGGATCTATCTCGATCCCTCTTTTACTCACGATGAACCCCAGCAATTTACCTGACGACACACCAAACACACACTTCTTCGGGTTCATTTTCAATTGGAACTCCCTTGACCTCTGCAAGACCTTAGCCAAAACTTCTGGATGTTCCATCCGGGTCCTTGATTTCACCAATAAGTCATCCACATACACTTCCAGATATATGTGCATCATGTCGTGAAATATGGCCATCATAGCTCTTTGGTAAGTAGCTCCAGCATTCTTTAACCCAAACGGCATGACCACGTAACAATATGTTCCCCAAGGGGTAGTGAATGATGTCTTCTCCTGATCCTCTTCTGCCAAACGAATTTGATTGTATCCTGAAAATCCATCCATGAAAGAGAGGGTTTCGTAGCCTGCCGTGTTATCAATCAGCACATCAATGTGAGGTAAGGGAAAATCATCATTTGGACACGCGCGGTTAAGGTCCCGGAAGTCGATGCAAATCCTGACTTTCCCATCTTTTTTCATCACCGGGACAATGTTCGCCACCCATTGAGGATAAAGGACGACTCTAATGAACCTGGCTTTGTGGAGCTTATTGACCTCTTCTTTCATTTTCAAAGCCATCTGAGGGTGGAAACGCCTTAACCTTTGTTTTACCGAGATGGACCCTGGTTTTAGGGTTAAACGGTGTTCGACCAAGGTTGAATCCAGACCCGGCATATCCTCGTAGCTCCATGCAAACGTGTCCTTATATTCCTTGAGAACCTCAATTAATGCCTCTTCTTCAGAGGGTGGTAGGTTGTCACTTATGAGGATGATCCTAGGGTCTTCCTCAGTTCCCAAGTTGACTTCTTTGGTGGATTCTTCTACGGCGGTTGACGGCTCGTCGAATCTCCTCATTCCACTTACGTATGCCCCCGCCGCATCCTCATATTCTTCACCCTCATCTTCAGTGGGGCATTCTTCATCCGTGATCTCGTAGACTCCATACCCTTCATCAGGTGCACAGTCGCCCTTGCATTCTATTTCGGGCAGCTGGATGGGATTTTCTAACAACTGGGGGATGGCAAGAAGGGCCTGGCACCTGGCGGCCAAATCCAGAAGGAATCGACGAGGAATCTGCCTACCCTTGGATTTCTTCCTAGGTACTACCCTTGGCCTATCATTCCTAGATTGACTGACAATATTTACAGAAGAAGAGGAAGACGAAGAGGATGGTGTAGAATGTACAGGAGAAGACCCCTCAGAGGAGGGGTAGAAAAGGTCGCTCATCGGACCTTGGACGGGTGGTCCGCAAGGCGGTACGCACCCGTGGGAGATGTAGGAGATTTCCTCAACGAAGATGTGTTGTTGGGGAGTTTGAAAATTGACGTTTTTTTTCATTTTCATTTTTAATGACAAAGCAGTGAAAAGAGATTGGAGGGGAGAGAAAAGGGGTTATGGCTAGAGGATTGTGAGGCTCATAGAGCAGATCATGGTTGAAGACCTGGCGCGGGTTGAAAAGCCCGCGCAGGTATGTAAGTAGAGAAGGGGACCTGGGAAGATCATCAGACAATTGTCTGGCCCAGGAAGAAGATATCAGCAAAGGCTGAGACGAGTGGATGGAGAGGATGGCGGCTAATGAGCCGTCGACGGCAATGTTGAGGACGGATGAAGATCCGTCGATGACAGAGTCCTTCTGGCGAGGACGAGGATAGTTTGGAACCTTGGCAAGAGTGGTAATATTCTCTGGTATTTCGGAGATCAATGGTGGTCCTTCAAGCTGCGGAGACGAGAACATCCTTTCCAGTGCAACGGAAATGTCCCGTATGTCGAACCATTTGTCCCACTCGCATTCCGGATCTTTGATCTTGCCTCTTTTGGTGATCCTCGGACATTTTTCAGCCAAATATACAGCATGTGATCCCCCATATGCTTCTCGTGGGTGATCTCCCATCTGAACAACGGGCCCTCTGTTGAAGTGGTTTGATAGAGTCCACGTGAGGGGCTTCCAATCTGCCTTGAACGGTCCTTTGAAGCCCAGGCCAAACCTACGGTTCGGCCTAATTTCTTTTGGCGGCTTGAGCATACCCTGTAACTGTGCGCCCAGACCTTTTCCCTGTTGATAGTCGATGTTCCTCATAATCTCCCAACCTTTGGAGTGAAAAGGGAGACATGATGTTGTGGTTGCCCTGACCGGCTCCTTTGGTGCTAGCGGAACATGAGATGGATCACGTACGTCCAGCAGTGACAATATGGGCCGATGAGACGGCCAAACAGAAGGCAGAGAGGTGTTGATAGCATCCACTGTGTGAAGGACATGTGTACTAACCACTTTAATAATTCTCCCATTGTAAGGAAACTTTAGGCACTGATGGTTGGTGGAAGGCACAGCGTCCATGGCTTACCCAGTATAGCCTTAAATGTGGGGTCCATGTCGAGGACATGGAATTCCGTGGGAATTGACATGGGGCCTAATTCTGCCTTCAGGATAATCATCCCCTGCGGCGGCCTTTTGCTATTGTCATAGGCCGTGACCGTGATCGAGGAAGGTCTTATTTGTTCCTCGTCGATCCCACACAACTGAAGAGTGCACATGGAGATCACATTTATGGACGCACCCGTGTCCACAAGACACGGGTTTATGGATGCCCCATTGATTTTTATTGAAATGCACAATGCATATTTCTGAGCTTCCTTGGGAGCGAGCTCGTAGTTGTGAAACATGATGGCTGGTTGTGTGTCTGTTGGGGTCAGGACGGTCGAAATCTTCTCCACGGGGAGGTCTTCATTAACCATGACCTTTTGAAGATATTCCATCAAGGCCGCCTGGTGGGATGTGGATCTTTGAAGTAGCTCCAGGATGGAGATCCGGGCAGGTGTCTTGTCCAAGTGTTTCAATAGATCATACTGTGTTCCAGGGATAGCTCTTTCTGGTTGTTCTGCATCATCCTTCTCTGGTTGAGATTGCTCGGGATTCTGACTGTTGTGGGGGAAAACCCTGTGGAAAATCCTTCCACTCCGGAGCACCATTGCCTGCGACTTTTGTACCTCTGTGGGGGTAGCAGTGGATTTTAACAGGGGTTTGAGGGGTAGTAGTGGAGGAATGGTTGATGAAGCAAGGGTGATGACGGGAGCAGGGATTCTGATGAGGGGTTTGTTAGGTGGAGGTATGGTGGAGGTAGAGGGGATATTGCGCGGATTATGAAGGATAAGGGGTCTGGAAGGTGGAGGCGGAGGCAAAGTGGAAGTGGGTAAGGTTTGAAACGGGTAATGGTTTTGAGGTGGATGGTGGGTGATGAGTGGTTTTGAAGGCATTAGTGGTGATGTGGTGGAGAAAGACGGGGTTATGTATGGTTGACGGATGATAAGGGGTTTAGAAGGCGTAGGGGGAAATGTGGTAGAGGTGGATGGTAAAGTGGGGGAGTGAGAGAAGGTGAGAGGGTGTGAAGGCGTAGTGGAGAGTGTCGGTTGATAGGGGGTCGGGGTGAGGATGAGAGGGCGTAATGGTAGTGGAAATGGTGATGGTGATACTGACGCGGGTTGATGAGAGAGAGGTGCTACCCGGGCAAGGTGAGGGGGTTGCATGACGATAGGGTTGGAGGTAGAAAGAATGGAGGTACTTTCCTGGTGCCACACCTGCTCTCTCCCGACTTCCGGGAAGGAGGAGATGGGGTTAACCTGATGATTGGGCTGTTGGTGCTCCGGTAATGGATTCTGGATTATTCCCATGTCGGGCTGTTGTTGTGGGGCCTGCTGAGGCTGCTGTTGTTGTTGTTGTTGCTGCTGCTGTTGCTGTTGTAACTGCTGCTGTGGCCTATGAGGAGGTCTCCTAGCTTTGAGAGCCGCGACGTATCGTCTCATCTCATCCCAATCTATTTGATGTTCATCATTCATATCATGGATGTAATCTTTGAAGTGGAAGCAGTAATCTACTGTGTGTCCCGGCTGCCTGTGGTAGACACAGTATTTAGAGGTATCAACATTGGGGGGCCACGCAGGCCTTTCTATGGGTAGGGCGAGTTGGTTTGATGCCATGAGGGCATTAAAAATGTCTGCTAAGGTTTCCGGCAATGGTGGATAGTAGGCTCTTTTGGGACCGAGCGGCCTCCTTTGTTGCTGTTGGGGACCATAGTTCCCCGGGGGTGGAACTTGGTTGTACTGAAGCGGTGGTTGTTGTTGCTGAGGTTGTGGTTGTTGTTGCTGGGGTTGGCGCAATGGAGGCATATTATCCTGGGGTGGATTATTTTGGGGTGGAGGACGAAGAGGGAAAGGACCTGGTTGGAGGGGAAGTCGGGGCATTTGTGGAGGCCTTGGGTTGACTGCATAGTTGGCATTGTTGACCGCACCCACTTGCTCATTTGTCACGACCCCTTCTGTGGCTCCACCCGGGACACCAGCGCCTGTCTTTCTGACCACTTTGGGCTTCGGCGACTCAAACATGTTCATAATGGGGGAGTCTTTTAACTGGGTTTGGATGTACCGGGCCCTTTCATAGAGTTCCTCCATTGTAGTAAGTTTATTCATAGCCAGGACGTGTCTGAACTGTGGGGTTGCATTAGACACAATCATCTTCACTTGTTCGGGCTCGGAGAGGGTATCCCTTATTCTTTCCGCCAGAGACCTCCATCTATCAGCATATCGGACAAAATCCTCGTCGGGTTTCATCTTTTCGGCCACTAGGTCGGTAATGGAGAGTGAGGGACCGACCCTATCCCTATATTTCTGCAAGAACCTTCTCTGGACTATTTCAAAATTCTCGGCCTCGCGGGGCTTCAGAGAATAGAACAACTCAAGCGCGGGACCATCCAATGATCTCCGAAAGAGGTATGCCAGGGATCTCTGATCGTTTTGCCAGTAAGAGGACTCATACATGAAATCCTTGAGATGAATGAAGGGGTTGCCGGTACCATTGTATCTGCGGTACGTGGGCATTTCGGAGGGAGGAAGATGAATGACAGGAAGGATTGGCAAAGCAACCTCCGGGGTGGCTTTCACGTCCACCATCCTTCTCAGATTTTGAAACTGCTCGTCCATGCGGTTGAACCTATTGAGGAGCGATTGGGCGAGCTCCTCTGGGGGTGAAGGTGGCACTTGCCACTGGGGAAGAAACTGTCTCCCGGAGACTTGAGGGGGGAACCCAGAATGAGAGGGAGCTGTCGGACCGCCGACAGTTGGCCCTGGCTGAAGCGGCGTGTGGGGAACAACGGGAGTTTGAGATTGTGACGGGAACTGGAATGAGGGTGGTTGTTGGCTCGCTTGTCCTTGAAGCGAGGGAGACTGGATGGCTTGCGCCAATGAGGGAGATGGAATGGCCTGCACGGACTCTTGGAGAGGTGCGATGGCCGGAGTTGACTCCTGGGGCGTGGGGGAAACAGATTTCCCTTTTAGAATGGCCTGGAAGGCCCGGAGCTGTTCAGAGGTAAGCTCCGTGCTGGCGAGGACGCCCAGTAAGGAAGTGATATCCTGTGGCGGGGACGTGTCCCCGGCAATTACCTGCACCTCATGCGAGGGGTCATGAGAAGGACCCGAGTCCATAGCATAGACTCGCGGGTCGGCTGACAAACCACGGCTAGGGTGGTTCTCCTCAAAAGACTCGTGAGACATGCTCACAGTTTTCCCAGAACGCAAAAACATACACTAGCAAGTAGGTAGCAGAGATTATCAAACAAGTGGATGCCTTTACGCCCCTTTTTTTTGTGTGTTTTGATTTTGATGATTTTTTTTTATGTTTTTAACGAGATCCGAAGTTCACACAAAATGGGGACCCTAGTTTATTTTTGTTTCACCGCCATGTCAGCTAGGGTCTCTCGTCTCACCACGAATGAAATGACTAACTCCGGGGAACTTCAATGGTACAACCAGCCCAGTGAACAAAGAGGAGATTCTTCGATGTCGGGGACTTACGGAGGTCCCAGTGTAGGAGATTCTAGTCCGTTGAGAGGAATTCCCAAACGGAGAGTCCTTCCTTCACTGGGAAAGGGTGATCCTCAAAAAATGAAAAAAGGATAGAAAAGAGGAATGGATGTATGCAATGGAATGCTGACAGATATATGGAGTGGGAAAATAACAGAAATAACAGACATATAATAAACAAAGAACCAATCAAAACTGACGGTGCTGCCGTGAGCACAACGGGGGCGCGCGCGGGCGCGAAGGTGGAGAGGCACGGGTGGTGCCGAACTCGCAAGGGTAGCCGAAAGGAAGCAGTAGACGTCCCACCCTGATCGCCAATCTGTGAGCGACGTCACGCGGTTCGGGGAAGAGCGGAGAGGACGCGGGAGCGCGCGCGGGCTCCTCTTTTCTTTCTTTTGGTGTTGGTGTTTGTTTGTTGCAACACAGAAATAAGAGAAGAGAGAGAAGGAGCCACCACGGGAGATTGCTCCGGCGGGGCGAGCGGGACAAGTGTGATATAGCAAAATATGGGGTTTAAACGGCCATAGTGGGAAGTGACTCGCCGCGGCCTCGGGGGGACAGGAATGGTGCAAAAATTAAATAACAAGAATTGAAACGGCCATTGGGGAAGTGACTCGCCGCGGCCTCGAGAACACGAATAGATAAGAATATAACATATAAAAACGGGAATTTAAACGGCCATTGGGGAAGTGACTCGCCGCGGCCTCGAGAATATGAGCAGAATATAACAGAGTATAAAGAGAATATAAGAACGGAAATTTAAACGGCCATTGGGGAAGTGACTCGCCGCGGCCTCGAAAATAAGATGTGATCGCCAGGGGCCGAAAGACCCCAAAATAAGAAAGTGATCGCGCCTACCTCAAGAGCGGGAGATGGCGGGTTGCTTCTTCCTCTCCCTCCGGCCGGCCGACGGAGAGGGCTTTCCTCGGCTACCCTTGCAAAACAACGACAAACAAATGACAAGTGGATTAGAAAGATGGAGGTGTAGTATTCAAATCCTTGCGATAAAAATAACGAAATGATGGCAAGACACACACCTGGTTGGTGTTATCTTTTAAACCCCTCTCGGACTCGAGTAGGAGGAAAATGAGATGATGAATGCAAGAAGTATAAAAGAAGAGGCGCCCTTATGAAGGGGGATAGAGGATGCGAGATGATGAATGCAAAAGAACTACGAAGAAAAAAGGGGAAGAAAAGGCTTATTGGATGAGCCGAGGGTGAAATCCGGCGGAGCTCCGGCAGCGTGGGGACGACGTGGAAGCGCGGTGGATGAAGACGACCTTCCTCTCGCGAGCGTGAGCACCCGAGAAGCCGGCAGAACCTCCACCTACAAAAGAACCCACGGGTTAGAAAATGACTCCGTAGCCTCTGGGCTCCGGCAACCTATCGGATCACTTTTGAGCTCTCCAGAACTGAGGGGGTGGGGCTCTATTTATAGAGCTCCGGAGGGTGGAGGCGTCCAGGACCCTGGACACCTCCATCAGGGCTGAAATAATATTTTATTCTATTTTTATATATTTTTTTGGAATACTTTTGTGGAGGCATCCAGGGTCCCGGACGCCTCAAGCAGGTCCACCGAAAATCGACGATGGCCGCACGCGGTTTGGCACAACGGGTGGTTTTTTGAGCGGCGCCTCGTGATTCAGAAATGGGCGCGTCCAGCTGACCGGACGTCTCTATAATTTGGATTTTTTCACACACGACAAACCGTCGTTCGGTGGCCGGCGCCCGTGAGGGAGTTGATGGAGGCGTCCAGGGGCCTGGACGCCTCCAAAATTATATTATTTTTTTATTTTTCTTTTATCTTTTATACCAGGGCTAGCATTTTAATTTTTTTATTTATTTTTATGGAGGCGTCCAGAGGTAGGGACGCCTCCATTAATATATATATATATTTAATTATTTTTTGTCTTTTTTATGCCAAGTGGCATTTTATAAATATTTATTATTATTAGTTTTTATGGAGGCGTCCAGGGGCCTGGATGCCTCCATTAAAAAATATATATTTTTATTTATTTTTGGGCCCTGATAAAATAATAAAATAAATTAAAAAGATGGGGGCGTCCAGGGGCCTGGACGCCCCCATTAAGACCCACTCGGGTCCTCAAATCAGGCGTCGGCGACCGCCCGGTAGTCAACATCTTGGTTCCGGAACCTCTTGATGCGTCTGACTGGTTTTGATGCCGTCTGAATGCCGTGACGAGACGATTCCGGATGCCGAAAAAGGCAGAAGAAGACCCGAGAAAAGGAAGCACTCGAGTGATTCAAAATGCGTAAGCCGTTGCGGGGCGTTGTATAGTAATATGAGACTTTCTCAGGAGACGTCAAGAATGGCGTGTCTACAGAGAGGTCGACCTTTCATGGCAGTGGGCTAGTGAAATCCATCGAGATCACCATCCTTGATGGGGTGTGGGGAGAGGTCCACCTCTCCATCAAGATCACCATATAAAGCATTGCAAGGGATGAACCATTGAATAAAACTGGGTGTTTGCTTGACATTAAACATTGAAACTCAGTGAAATCCCTGGATTCATTTTGCTTGGATTGACATACAATACTGAAAACTATGAGTTCCTTGTGTCTAGATCGACAAAAATACTTGTTTAACATCAGGATTCACTCTTTTGCAAATGAATCCATCCCTTGTTTTACTTTCCATAAAAAATGACCCTAAAACAGACTCAAAAGGGTTTTGTTTACACTGATTTTAAACCAAGGATTTTAAAAATCAGATTTCAATCTTTTATATTAATTGGAAGTACTTGAAACGTTCAAGCCTTGGATGAAGAACAGCACAAGATGCATCATAGGAGACACATTCTACAATATTTATTTCTGAACTTTGGAAGCCTGTATGCATACAAGATCCAACTCACGATAACTGTATACAGTATATCCACTCTCCACATGACATCAAAAGTAAACAATGTAACGGCAGACTAGGGTACAAGCAACCATGATAGTTTCTTCTGATGAAAAGTAATCAATCTCTCAAGTCTATGCATGAAAGAGTACTCACTACATCTTCAACCATTCTAAACAGCAACAAAGCCCCCAGCAGAACTTTGAAGGATAGTTCATGATGTATACTCTCTATTGAGTCCAATGATGTATAAACTGAAGGACCGGTTGCGATGAGCCATTGTTATACAGGTAACAGGGACAACGGAGATTACATGCCTTTCACATATGATCCACAAACACTGCTTTCGCATCACCAACTGCCACCATGGTGGTGAAGAAGCCAGAGTTAATATCGGGAGAGCCTTGATAATGCATTTATATTGTATAATATTAGCACCACTAAAGTCTTTTTCAGTGGTGTCACCGTGTTGTTGAAGGACCCTTGTGAGGTGTCGACACCTCCTAATGGAGAGGTCGACCTTTCATGGCTAGACAGAAGGTGTTGCTTACTGGATTATCCGTGGTGTCGACGCTCCTTGATGGAGAGGTCGACCTCTCCCCACACTCCTGCACCTGCACCTCCCCACACCCCTGCACCTCCTCGCTGCGATTGTCCTCCTCCCCTCCCCTTCGCGAACGGCCACTCCACCGTGCCCACGGCCTCCCTGTGCCACACCCGCAACCGCCCCTCCACCTGCACCCCCCTTTCGCCGCCGACCTCTCTCACCGTCTCCCCTCTCCCCACGTCATCGGCCAACTCCCCACCCTCACCCTCTCTCGTTCTCCCTCTCTCTCACCCCACACCACGTCGTCGATCGCCCGCCTCTCCTCTTCCTGCTATCACCCTGTAGCCTCCCCTCCGGCCTCCACTCCGCCACCGGCCGTGGCCACATAGCCACCAACCCACCCCCGACAGCCTTCTCCTCCTCTAACACCACGTCGCACACGTCACCGCGGCAGCCCCCCTGCCACCCTCACCACCTCCACCACGGCTACCGCTTCTGGGCCTCCTCTCCGTACGGCGGCGGTACTACAGCAGGGAGGAGTGTAGGATGGAGGATCAACAACGGCGGCGAGGAGTCCATGGAGGGGGAAGAGGATGACAGGGAGGCGGCCGCGGTTGGAGGAGAGAGAGGCCGGGAGGGGGAGACCGGGAGGAGGAGGCCGGAGGGGGAGGGGAGAGGTCGCAGGAGAGGGGGGAGGGAGGCCGGAGGTGGAGAGGGAGGGGGGAGGTCGCGCCGGTCGGAGGGGGAGGGGGGCCGGAGGGGGAGGGGGGAGGTCGCAAGGGAGGGGGAGGGCGGCTGGCGGTGGAGGGGGAGGTCGCAGGGGAGGGGGGGAGGCACCCCTCTCTCTATCTCTCTCTCACACTCTCACACTTAACCCAGGGTAAGTTAATATTTTCATTACCTTTAGTATAAGGTAACTATAGTTTAGTTAACTGAATGAACGGTAGGGACTTAAACGTGTAACGACTAAGATTATAGGGACTATTAAAATAATATTCAGAATGGAGGGACTAATCGGTAATTCACTAAGTTTATAGGGACTAATATGCAAAAAAACCCTTATGTTTAATATTAAATTGTTATAATTTTATCATTGTTAAAATTTTAGTTAGTAATATTAATGATAATTTTTATCAAAATTTTTATTATTATAATGGTATATTTATAGTATAGAATCTATAAAAAATTATAAAACTTAAAAAATAATATTAAGATAAATAGAAACTTTTAAAAATATTTTAAAATTTTAAATTTTAATTAGTGAGATTAATGATGTTATTTATCAAAAAAATATTTACATGGTATATTCAATTCATAAAATATATTTTAAATATTTTAAATTTTTAATTAAAATATCTTTAAGATGAATAGCAATCTAAATATGTAATTAATATCATTTTGACTTTTAAATTTTAATTAGTGAGATTAATGATGTTATTCATAAAAAATATTTCCATGGTATATTTAATTTATAGAATTAAAAATATTTAAAAATTAAAGTAAAATAAAATTTTAAAATAAACAGTAACCTAAATCGTAATTAAATGTCATTTTGGACCTTTAAATTTTAATTAGTGAGATTATTGATTTTATTTATCAAAAAATTATTTCCATGACATATCCAATTTAATATTCTTTCATCTAACTTAATTAATTTCAATTTCTCAACTATAATCTTAATATTTATAACTTTAATTCTCTCACTATTTTAATCTTAAAAATTCAAGATTTTTAACTCTAACATCTATATTTCTTCATGGATTAAACTCGATCTCAGCGCTTAACTATTATTCTCGTTAATTAATTTGTGAGTCTGAAATTTAAATTTGATAGAAGACGTATTAACGAGATGTGTTTCCTTCTATCAAGGGAAATGATTTCGAGCCGAAAGAACCCGATGTTTAAGTAAGACATAAGGAGGTGGATCAACAGACAAGAGAAAAAGTAGGCAAATCCTCAAAACTAGCCAGTGTATGGTTAGAACGACTAGCTTCCAAAGTACTAGAAGACGGAGAAGAATAAGCCCGTGGAACAGATGAAACAGAAGACTCCTGTATCTCAAAAATATGGTCAATATAAGATAACTCATATTCATCAACTCGAGAACGAGCATCAGGAATGAGATAATAAGATATATATATATATATATATATATATATATGCTCTAAGAAGACAACATGGTTAGACAGAAAAAGACGACCTAAAATGAGATCATAGCAATGTATCCTTTACGAGAACACCATATCCAGGGAAAATACACACGCGTGAGTGAGCAAATAACTTAGTATGCTCATGTGCCGGAAGTAACATAAAATAAGTGGAGTCAAACACACGAAGAGAGAAATAATGCATGTGGACGTAAATGATACAAAGACTCAAAATGAGATAGACCAAAAGTAAGACGTGAAGGAATACAATTGATGAGATATATAGCTATTAAAATGGCTTCTCTACCAAAAGCAGATGGAACATGTGTAGATAGAAGAAGAGAGCGTGCAGTTTCAACAAGATGACAATGTTTGCTTTCTGCTACTCTATTCTGTTGGGGTGTATGTGGACATGAAGTTTGGTGAAGGGTTCCCTCTCAGCTAAGAAGATCTGCAAAGGCATTGGACAAGTATCCTTAAACAGAGTTAGAACAAAAAACTTCTTATTGCTTTACCAAATTGTGTGTTCACCAATGTAACGGAGGATTGATAAATGATATAAAATCAGAACATTTATGCATAAGAAACACCTATGGCATGTGAAATCATCAACAAAGACCACATAATATCGAGAACCACCTTTTGTAGCAAGTGGAGTAGGTCCCCAAATATCATAGTGAATTAAATTAAATGCAGTTGATGTAATAGTAATTCGAGTGTCAGAAAGTAAAGCAGTTTGTTTTGAGAGTTTACACCCACAACAACTAGGGATATCACATGGAGTAACAAAACCCAAGGCACCGGTAGAAACTAAGAGCTGAGTCTAGATGCAGACACATGTTCTAGACGAGAATGCCATAAATAAAAGGGAGAAGAACTAGGACATAAACTAAAAGAGGTAGAAATACGAAATTGTTCCAATTCATACAGCCCGCCAAATCTTCGGCACATCCAAGTCTACACCCCAGCCTGTGGATCCTGCACAAGACATGATTTAGAAGTAAAGGTAACATGATAACCACTATCAGTGAGTTGACCAACAGACAAGAGACTATTAGATAAATTAGGAACACGCAAGACACCAATATGGGAAAGATTTTGTTGAGCAATAGAACCAACACCTCGAAGAGTTAAAACATAACCATTAGCAGCATAAATTGATGTGGGAGGAGATGAAGATGGCGAACATTTATGTCAATTTGCAGAAGAGGGGGACATATGATTGGTGGCACCAGAATCGAAGAACCAAGTGGAAGATCTACTTGAGTTTGTGATATTAGTCAAACCTGCAATGGTGACAAGGTTGGCAGAAGATGAGTAGTTGGACTGGCATCAGCGTGAAGGTTGCAGAAATGAAGAATCTTGAATGTCTACATTAGAGATCCCTTGAGGCAAATAGACTATAGATTGTGGATTAGGGGTATCAGATATATAACTGCAGCAATAAATCCATGATTATTACGGCCACCACGTTCTTGTACAGATCCAAAAGAAGAACTCTGATATTGATAACAGTCATTTAATCTTGCACACATAGATGCCATGTCTTTAGTCAAACACTCCGTGCTAAAGCGAATAAACAGATACGTAGATGGCGACAATCTCCAATCAACCAGTATATCAACGCTAAGATAATAGATGCAGTACTCAGCAGCAGGCAGATAGCAAACGGACAACAAGAATGAAAATACCAACAGCTCAAATGTTCCCACTAGCAAGTCTCACAGTGCACTTTCAGATGAGAGTAGCAGCAAGAGATCTGTGGAGAAGATAAATACCAAATGTGGCAACAGTTGTAGATGTGAGATACTAACGAAGCGAACCAAGTGCATGCACAGCCAGCGATGAACAGACTGAGGGGAGTCCTGCACGTGGCTAGAAGCAAATAAACTAGACGAAGCAGAGGGCAGGTACAGCAGGGAAGGTGGTGTTGCAGAGGCGACTGCACGGATGCATGCAGCTGAGTTCTTGTCGTAGTGGCGAGGAGCGCAGGGATGAGCAGGGTGCTACTGTACGGTGGGGTGTCGCAGTGTGCTGCTTTGTGCACACGCACAGGGCGAGTGGGTCAGGGAGCAAGAAGCTACTGGGTGCGAGTAGAAGAAGAGGCCAAGGGCTAGCTACTGCTTTGGTTGGCTTCTCACTACGCACGCCTGGTGCTGGTTGGAGTAGAAAAACCAAAACAAAAAAGACAAGGTAAAGAGAGGGAGAAGTTGGCAACGAAAAGGAAGAGAAGAGCAGGGTTCTACGAGAGGTGCAGCGGGAAGAAGAAAGAGAGGACGTTGCTGCTGGGTTGTACCCTGGAGGAGGTTGTGTTGGGCCCATGGCTCAATTATTTCAGCCCACTGTGGATAACCCACATAATTAAGGTTAGTCTTAACCTTATGTAATTATTGACGAAGATACTTTCTCCCGGAGGGAAGAAACTTAAAGAGGGGCACAATAAGACAAATACAATAAATGCTCCCTTGAATTGTGTGGTTTGTTTGCTCGGTGGCAATAGAAGAATAAACAATTAGGATGTAGACAGTGTGCTTCATTTTCTTATTCTATGTATAGTAGGGCACGGTAAAAGAAAATGAAAAGGTGCAGGTTTGTGCAATGCTATAAAACCATATAGGTGTGTACGTTTGCCTATGCGTTCTGTTATGCAAGTGAACGCCCGGGGAAGGAAGGAAAAGGAGGAGAGGAAGAGAAGAGATTGCTCTTCATCATCCGAACAGTGTTCTCACCACATAGACGATCAGGTTTGCAGTATGTTTTGTTGTGATCGTGTAGGAGAGTTCGGTTATTATTAAATCCATATTGTTCTCTTGTGATTTTAACTCGAGTCTTGGTAAGAGACTCCGAGTAACTTTGTACATTCATTATTTTTATAGTGGATCTTCTCCTCTGACTTGTCCGTGATTTTTTCCCTTCATATTGAAGGGATTTTTCACGTAAATCTTGGTGTTTCATGTGATTATGTGTCCCGTGAAATTTTTCCGCTGCGTGATACGGTCTGTTTATAGTTGGTTTTATTCGACAGTGGTTGGATGATAGTGTCTTTCACCATGTTTCTACTGAGAGTTCTGCTCACTCTCTTTGGAAAAAGTTAGAAGGTCTGTATGAGAGAAAAACGGCTGGTAACAAGGCCTTCTTGATTAGAAAGCTTGTGAACTTGAAATATAAAGAAGGCACTTCTATTGCTGAGCACTTAAATGAAATGCAAAATATTACTAACCAGTTATCTGCTATGAAAATATCTTTTGATGATGAGTTGTAGGCATTGTTACTTCTCAGTTCGTTACCAGAAAGTTGGGAGACACTGGTGATTTCTCTCAGCAATTCTATGCCAGATGATGTTGTCTCAATAAGTCAAGTAACAAGCAGTTTGTTGAACGAGGAGCTAAGGAGGAAGAATTCAGCAACTTCTCAGAGTGACTCAAAAGCACTTATATCAGAGAATAGAGGAAGGTTGAAGTCTAGAAGTAGATGCTATTCACACAAGAGTATAAGTAAGTCAAGGTCAAGAAAAGACATTACTTGCTACAATTGTGGTGAGAAATGGCATTTCAAGAATCAGTGCAAGCAACCTAAGAAGAACAAGAAAAGGAAAAAGACGTGGAGAGTACAAAGTCAAAGGAGAATATCACAGCCACAGTGCAAGGTGATGATTATTTGATTTTGTCTACTTATGATGATATTTTTTCTTGTGTGTGTCAGGACCTCGAGTGGGTGATTGATACAGGTGATTCTTATCATGCTACACCACGGAGGAAGTTTTTTGCTACCTACAAGGCTGAAAATTTTGGTGTTGTCAAGATGGGAAACCATGGTACAGCAAACATCATTGGCATGGGTGACATTCACATAAAGACCAACCATGGCTGCAAGTTGGTGCTCAAGGATGTGAGACATGTGGCTGATTTGAGGCTGAATTTGATTTCAGTTGGAAAGCTGGATGATGAAGACTTCGATAGTAGATTTCATAAAGGAAAATAAAAACTCAGTAAGGGTTCACTTGTTGTAGTTAGTGGGAAGAAATGTCATACTTTGTACATGTTGAAGGCCAAAGCTTGTGGTGAACAGTTGAATGTCACAGAGAAAGACTTCAGCATGGAGTTGTAGCATAGGCGACTGGGGCACATGAGTGAAAAGGGGCTGCAAGTTCTTTCCAGGAGAGAAATCTTACCAGATTTCAGAGGTACACATCTGAACCCATGTGTTGATTGTTTGGTTGGTAAACAACATAGAGTTTCTTTTTCTGGTTCTACTCCATCTAGAAAAATGCATATATACTTTGGATCGTGTCTATACAGATGTTTGTGGTCTTTCGAGGACAAAGACTCCTAGTGGATCTATTAATGTTCCAGGTATCAATGGTGCACTTTACTTTGTCACTTTTATAAATGAATTTTTAAGAAAAGTTTGGGTTTATGTTTTGAAGACTAAAGATCATGTTATTAATGTCTTCAAAGAATCCCATGCCAGGGTTGAAAGGGAGACATGAAGAAAATTGAAATGCATAAGGTTAGATAATGATGGTGAGTATGTAGGGTCATTTAATGATTATTGCAAATCACATGGCATCCAACATGAGATGACAGTTCCTGGTACACCTCAGCATAATGCAATTGCAGAGATGATGAATCGCACCATCATGGAAAAGATCAAATGTATGCTTTCACAGGTCAAGATACCCAAAAGATTCTGGGATGAGACATTGAGGACTGTAGTTGATGTGATCAACTTGTCACCATGTGCAGCTCTAGATTGTGATATTGCAGAGCATATGTGGTCAGAAAAAGATGTCTCCTACAGGCATTTGAGACTGTTTGGATGTCGTGCATTTTGCACATATTCCAGACATTGAGAGGTCCAAACTAGATGGTAAGATAAAGGAATGTATTTTTCTTGGTTACTCACATAATGAATTTGGTTACAGGCTTTGGGATCCTAAAAAGCAGAAGGTGTTCAGAAGTAGAGATGTGGTCTTCTTTGAAGACCAAACCTTTGAAGATTTCAAGAAAAATCAACCAGTCAAGACTTTTGAAGAAGGAATAGCAGATGGTAATCAAATTACTCTTCCAATATGTCAAGGTGACAGAGGAGATGACCAGGAAGACGGTGCAGAAGCACATATTGACATACCTACAGAACATATTGAGCAGGAAGAAGATGAGGAGCAACCTCCTACAGAGTCTCAACTGAGGAGATCTTCCAGAGAACATCAGGCTTCCAAAAGGTATCCTATAGATGATTATGTAATGCTTACTGATGCAGGTGAACCAGAGTGTTACTAGGAGGCAATGAAAAGTGAGCAGAAGAATGAGTGGTTAGGAGCTATGCAGGAAGAGATGGATGCTCTACAGAAGAACCACACTTATGATTTAGTGGAGCTACCAAAGGGAATGAAGACATTAAAGAACAAATAGATTTTTAGATTGAAGACTCAGGAGCAATGTTCTCAACCAAAGTATAAGGCCAGATTGGTTGTAAAAGACTTTGGTCAAAAGAAAGGTATTGACTTTGAGAATTTTTTTTCTCCAGTTGTTAAAATGTCTTCTATTCGTGTTGCTCTAGGGATTGCTGCTATTCTAGATTTGGAGATTGAGCAGTTAGATGTGAAGATAGCATTTCTTCATAGTGGTTTGGAGGATGAAAGTTATATGGAGCAACCAGAAGGTTTCAAAGTCAAAGGTAAAGAAAATCTTGTCTGTAGATTGCGAAAGAGCTTGTATGGGTTAAAGCAAGCTACAAGACACTGATATAAGAAATTTGATTCATTTATGGCTGAAAATGGATACAAAAGAATGGCTTCAGATCATTGTGTTTAATTACATCGGACGTTTTGGTGAGAATTTTGTTACTCTTTTACTTTATGTTGATGACATGCTTATCTTTGGAAAAGATATGTCTATGATTGGCACTTGGCAGGTTGAAGAAGGAGCTGAGCAATTCCTTTGCAATGAAGGACATGGGGCCAGCAAAGTAAATATTGGGCATGCAGATTTCTCGGGATAGGAAAATCAAGAAGATATGGTTGTCACAGGAGAAATACATCGAGAAGACGTTGGATAAGTTCAGTACGAGCAGTGCAAAGCCAGTTGGTTCTCCTTTTGCAGGTCACTTCAAGTTGTGCTCAGAGCATAGTCCTTCAAGTGATGAGGAAAAGGTGAAAATGAAGAAAGTTCCTTATGCTTCAACAGTTGGAAGTTTGATGTACGCAATGGTGTGCACGAGGCTAGACATCGCATATGCAGTGGGTGTTGGTAGCAGATTTCTTGTAAAGACAGGGAAGGAACATTGGGCAACAGTGAAGTGGATCTTCAAATATCTCAGAGGAAGCTCTAAATTTTGTTTAAACTTTGGGGGTGGCCCATCTGAGTTGGTAGGCTACACAGATGCTGATATGGGGAGAGATATTGACACAAGAAAGTCCACATTAGGCTTCGTACTTACTTTTGCAGGGGGAGTTGTGTCATGACAATCCATATTGCAGAGGTGTGTTGCCTTCTCCACCATAGAGGTAAAATATATTACTGTTACAGAGATTTGCAAAGAGATGATGTGGATGAAAGAATTCTTATATGAATTGGGACTGAAACAAAAAAATTATGTGGTGTATTGTGACAGCCAGAGTGCCATCCACTTGTGCAAGAACCTAACTTTTCATTCCAAGTCAAAGTATATAGATGTTAGATACCACCGGATTAGAAATGTGTTTGAAGAGAAACAATTGTAGCTTCAGAAAATTCACACAGATGACAATGGGATAGACATGTTGGTAAAGACTTTACCAAGAGAAAGGCAAGAGGTTTGCCGACGACTGGTCGGCATGAATGCACACTAAGAAGTCATGAGACAGCCTCCCTTGTGGACTGAAGGGGGAGGTTGTTGGGGCCCATGGCTCAATCATTTTAGCCCATGGTGGGTAACCCACATAATTAAGGTTAGTCTTAGGCGTCATTTGGGAAGAGCCATTGCGGGGATTCCAATAATTGGAATCTCCCGATAGGACTTAATTTTTAGCAAATGTACATGTGCCATCTAGACTTTCGTGAGGAAGAGATTATAAAGTGGAGAGAGAACCCAGATACAAATGAGTCCACCTTTTCAAATCTCCTGAAGCAACGCGCACCCAGCTTTTCAAGATTTTAAATGATTCAAAATCTTATGACATCCTGCACACCTGTACGGGAGAGAGATTTCACCCAATGGAGCGAAGCTCATCTCCGCTCCAAACGTGGCCTTAACCTTATGCAATTATTGATGAAGATGCTTTCTCTCGGAAGGAAGAAACCTAAAGAGGGGCACAAGAAGACAAATACAATAAATGCTCTCTTGAATTGTGTGGCTTCTTTGGTTGGTGGCAATAGAAGAATAAATAATTAGGATGTAGACAGCGTTCTTCATTTTCTTGTTCCGTGTAGGGCACGGTATAAGAAAATGGAAAGGTGCAGGTTTGCGCAGTGCTATAAAACCATAGAGGTGTGTGCGTTTGTCTATGCGTGTTGCTATGCAAGTGAATGCCCGGGGAAGGAAGGAAAAGGAGGAGAGGAAGAGAAGGGATTGCTCTTCATCATTCGAACAGTGTTCTCACCACAGGGACGATCAAGTTTGTAGTATGTTTTACTGTGATCGTGTAGGAGAGTTTGATTATTATTAAATCTCTATTATTCTCTTGTGATTTTAACTCGAGTCTTGGCAAGAGACTCCGAGTAACTTTGTACATTCATTATTTTTATAGTGAATCTTTTCCTCTGACTTACCAGTGATTTTTTTTCTTCGCATTAAGAGATTTTCCACGTAAATCTTGTTGTTTCATGTGATTGTGTCCCGTGAAATTTTTCCGCTGCATGATACGGTCTGTCAGAAATTATTCGTACATAAGCTATTTCCCCATCAGGTTGCACTACTAGAGAGCGACGATGGGATCGTAGGAACTCAGGCGGTGTCGATGGGCGGCTACGTGGGCTGCAACACAGGTGCATGTCGAGCGGTGGATAGGTTCGTGAAGAAGACGGGCAAAAGGACGAGGCGAAGAAGACAAGAGGAGAATAAGAGGAAGAGACACAACGATTAGGGGAAGCAACGCGGGGGTTAGCGGCGAGCACTTCTGGCTTGCAAGGACGTAGTGGTGGCTAAGAGAACATAAGGGTGACTAGGTTAGCTCTGATACCATGTTACGTTAGACAAGAAGAGAAGGCAAAATGACTACGCACACACACGTTGGCCTTCTATGTTGCTCAATATATACATGTGTACAGGAGGAGCAAAAGAAAGCTAGAGAGGGATATATAAGGGAGCCCCAAAACAGGGTAACCCCAAGACAAAGTAGTCTTCTATTAACACTGCCGACTTGACGTTAGCCAGGTACAATATGGGTCGGCTAACTCGCATCAATATGATAAGAGTCGACAAACGATGAACCATACATAGAATACGATGCTTTGGTGTGTTTTGCAACACCAAATGACCGCTAAATGTAACCACAGGACGAATATTCCGCACGCATTATCATGGTTGCCACTTGTCAGATATGCTCTCGAGGGCCATGCTGAACAAAGTTTGACAACAGCGTTACATAAATAAATCCAATTTGAATAGGAGGAACTCTACAAATTTTACCGTAAGGCAGGCGTCTTTGCGTTGAGCCCAACTGTGAAGAATAATGTTTGGTTTAGAACAAAACTCGGAGTAGGATTAACAACATAGATTTGTTTTCTTGAAATCGTTCGGAAGTTCGCAAATGAAGAAGAAAAAAAAGGCCAACCAAGATTCCTCCGTCTTCCTGAAATCAACTAAACGATTTTTTCAATGTTCTAAAAATTCCATTCGTGTTGACAATTTTTCCAAAATGACCTCTAAAGAGTAGGAACATCTTGGAACAAGGTCATCAATTCCTACAACGAGTCGAGATCTGTGAGTGAATGAACAACATTTTCCAAACAAAATGAACATAACCGAGGAAGCTTCTGATGCGGAACTTCCGCAGAGGTTGCAGGGAATGCAGATCGGCAGAGACGATAAACACCATTTCCATCACTGGAGGTGCTAAACAAGTGAAACTACATGGAAACAGGTTCCTTCACTCTGCATATTTTGTAGAAACATTGGAAGACCCACTAATTTCATAACTTGCTTGCATTGTTTGTTATAGTTTGTTGCCATGAAATGTACTCAGTCCTCGTAGATCAAATGACAACTTAACCTATCTGGCATACCCTTGATGTGTCAAGGTGAAATGTACGAGCTAATAATTTCTTGCAACAGGAAGAAGCTTCAAACAAATTCAAGAAGGCCTGCACAAGATAATTATGACTGCATTGGTTCTCTAATACCTATCCGCTTCGGGTGACTGTGTGTGGAATACAAAATTCACCCAGCCTATCTCTGTATCTTCCTTTTTTCTTTAATTTCTTACTTTTTCCCTCCTCTATTTCTGTTTCTGATAACATCAGTGATTGGGGCTTCTAAACCTAGAATATGTACACAGTACACACGCCTTTCTAACCAAAATAATGCTGATAATTAGCACACTACAACAAAACACGGCATCCTCGGATGACATTAATAACAGTCAGGACAGCTTAAATCTATTTCTCGGTTTTTGATTACTATTGATGTCCAAACTGCTCCTTTTCTTTTTGTTGACATTGCTGGGGTTGATGGCATCAGGTACCTTTGGATTGTCTGGAGTGCCATGTTTGAGAATGTTTGTAACGATTGCATGCACTTGGACATCAGACCTGGCAAGCGCCTTCCGCTCAATGGTTGCATGCTGTCCGCAGCATGAGGTTTCAACTGCAGTGTCATGTAGGTTCTGGAGAATCACATCTTTGTTATCATTGACAATGTCACCCAAAACCTGCATGGTGTACAGGAAAGCTTGGAACTCATCCATGTAACAGCCAATGAATGATCCCCAAATGTTAGGCATCAAGAATGTCGACAAATAACCAGGTACGCCCTTGTTTTATCATTTATTTTGAAGAAACTGGTTAAAAAGAACTGCTTTACAAGATCAGGTATAATGTCTACCTGGAAATCAACCGGCCATTCAATTACAACGTATGGACAACCACAACCCTCACTGAGGTTGAACTTTAACATCATTTTAAATGGTTTGGTTTTTGATGTCTGCCTGAGGTACAGCACAAGAAGAAAAATGGTTGAACATTAATGCCAAGGGATTGAAAATGAATATATATATATATATATATATATATGGAAAGTGATCACCTGGTGCCGGCATCAGACGATCCTTCCCCTGCAGACTGCATCCGACAGCCGCCGCTTTAAACACGCCGATCCCACGGCTCCAACAGGTCCCGCCTCACCAAAAGGAAACCGGCTGCAATTGGGGGAGACTAGCCCGAGAGAGAAAAAAAATCATTTCTAAACATAATTTTTAATATTTTTATAAAAATATACTAATTAGATAATAATAATTAGCACAAGTTTTAATAAACTTTATTAAGACCTCAATTTTTCTTTCTAAATATTTATAAGGTCTATAGACCCAAAGGGACATCTCACGCACTATTCACATGTAATTTTTTATTTTTATTTAATTTTCTACTTATTTTTATTATATTTTACTAATTAATTATATCATATTTATCTTAAAATAATTTTCAAAAAGAATCGTTAATGCTCATAATCAAAATTCAAAATTGTTTGTAACGTCATTGAATTCCTTACATTACGAACGGTCTTGAATAAATCTACGAATGATTTTGAATTTTTATTATGAGCATTAATTATCTTTTTTTAAAATCATTTTAAGATAACTATGATATAATTAATTGGTAAATATAATAAAAATAATTAAAAATAAAAAAGTAACACATGAATAGGGCACGGAGTATGTGTCCCTTTGTGATCGGTTAGGTCTATAGACCCAATAAATCTTAGAGAAATAAAAATTACGGTCTTAATGAAGTTTATTAAAAAAATTCTGGTGCTAATTATTATTATATAATTAATATATTTTAATAAAAATTAAAAAATATGTTTAAAATATATATATATATCTTTCTCGGGCCAGTCTCCCTCACCCAGGTGCAGCCAGTTTCCTTTTGGTGAGGCGGGACTCCTTGGAGCCGTGGGATCAGCACGCTTAAAGCGGCGGCCGTCAGATGCAGTCCGCAGGGGAAGGATCGCCTGGTGCCAGCACCAGGTGATCATATTTATATATATATGTTTCATGTACCTCCTCAGACAGAATGGTTGCTTGTCTAAGAGGACAGTCTTTAAATCTGACCTCTCAGGGAAATAGACCTGGAGAACCAAAAAGGAGAATATTCTTGTGACAAATGTATCAAATACAAATTACAGCAATTGAATAAAACAAACCAAACGAACTCATTCAATAGAAAGAGAAAACAGATGCCAACTTAAACCACAAAGAAAATACACCAAACCTCTTTCGAAAGTTTAGCCATGGATATTGCTAGCTGTAAGCATTATTCGCTACAGCTGGAAGTGGATTCCTTGTTTCTGATTCTCCGTTTAAGGTTTTTCTGTAGGGTAATTTTTTTGGCCTATATGCTAGTGCTGCAAATGGAACTGTTAATTTGTCACTGCAAGAAACACAATTGAATGTTATAGATGCGAGATTTTAGCTTGATGCCCCAAAAAGGTATTGTCCCTTGCTATGGCTTTGGGTTCTATCCTTTCAAAAGGCACCTCTTGGGTTGATGGTTTAGGAGCCACCTTATAAGCACATGATTGTTTTCTCTACATCCGATATGAGATTTTGTCATGCTACCCTAGGTCTCACTACACTAGCCCTCCCTTAGAGAAGGCAAGCATGTGCAAGTTGAGGGTTCCCACAGACGGCGCTAAGCTGTGGAAGCGTAGCGACGGCTGTAGGCTGGGGATAGGAGGTGCTGCTTCAAGCTCGTTTGGTAGAGCTTCATGGCTTTTCGGCCGGTTCCCACAGACGGTGCCAAGCTGTGGAAGCGTGGCGACAGCTGTGGGTGGCATGCATGTGAGCTTTCCTCGGTCTGGATTGGCAGGGCTTCATGACCTTTTATCCGTTGCTGTGGAGTGTAGTGACGGCTGTGGGTTGACCCATTTAAGGTGCTTCATCTGGCTCGTTTGGTAGGGCTTCATGACCTATCGTCCCGTTCCCATAGACAGCACCATACTGTAGATGCGAGATTTTAGGTTGGTGCTCCCAAGAGGTATTGTCCCTTGCTATGCCCGTGGGCGGATTTGGGTTTGATCCTTTCAAAAGGCACCTCTTGGGTTGATGGTTTAGGAACCACCTTATAAGCACATGCTTGTTTTCTCTACATCCGATATGAGATTTTGTCATGCTACCCCAAGTCCCACTACAAATGTATACACTTCTTACATAGTTGTACGTGCAAGAATGTCACGTGAGTCAGATGCCATGTGTCTCCGTTAAAACATACAAAAAGCATTCTGTTTTTGACAAATGAAATAACTAAACTGAGCTCATTTTTTTAAAAAAGAACCAAGTTGCCCTTTTCTTTTCTCTTCTGCACCCTCCCCGGTGATTGCAATAGCACCAGCAGGGACCGCAGGGTCCCCCTCCCCCCAGCCTCCCTGAGTGCTACTCTCTTCTACTCTCCCCTCCATGCTCCAAATAATCCAGATGGATGACAGACACCTTGGACCCCTGCACACCATGTAGGCATGCTGTCCTCCAGATGGCTTACAAAGGCCAGAAAAACCAAACAAAAAGCAATGTAAAGAATAGAAGACTAGAGAGAGTGACAAAGAGGGATAGGAATGACTGACACAGATGATACCCTTTCCCTTTTTCTCCACCTTGGACTTCACCACCACCATTGCCCCACTGCTGTTAGCAGCATGGAGGACACCACCGGAGCTGCAGCAACTGCTGCCACTCATCCGCAGAAGCGCTCAGCTGGTTGTGACTGAAAGTGTCACCTGGCAGTGCAATCTCATGACACAGCAGGTGCTGCTACCCTTGCCCCTGCAGTCTCCCCCCAACTCCCTCCCTCTCCCTTTTCTAGCCCCAATTTATAACTGACTTGGTGATCCAGACCCCCCTTCCCCCAGTGCTCAAGCTTCCACTGTCAAGAGCTGAAGACTATACTATCTGCTAGACTAGGCATGTGAACGGTCAGGAAGCTGCTCCCTACTAGAGGGTTTTGCAAATGACTTGTCCATCAAGTTCTCTTACCAAGTTAAGCAAACAAAGAGTAACATTTTAGAAGATTCCGTTTGATGTGACCCGCCCTAAGTTCCCGTCATGAAGTGTTCATTGACAAATTTCAAGAGGATATAAAGGAACAATGTTGTGGAATCCCACAATTCGTAGGTCATTATAGAAATTATGGTCTGAAGGTTTAAATAATTTGATTATAAATAGCAAAGAAAGTCCTATGCATCTATGCAGTACCAATGGAAAACTAAAGGAGACGTACCACTGACCTGGACAATTGTGGGGAAAAAGATGATGCAGATGTAGACTATGCATGCATTAACCTCCTTTAGAAGTTATTAATTCCACACTAAGCCCACTTTTCTTTTCATTCAAAAGATAATCTTAATTTTTTTAAGTTATAAATATACAAAACGGGTGTAAGAGAGAGAATAAATTTTTCAGCAATTGAACCCTGCATTTATAGAATTTATTTTTTTAAAACAGTATGGGCTTCCAATTCACTGTTGTGTGAGATTTGAGGTCTAATTCACTGTTCTCCAGGCCTTCCAACAAAATCATCAAAAATCGTATGCAAGTGTCCTGGAAACCATTTAGACTCTTGAGTAAAAGAGAAATTTCTTTTGCATATTCAGTCAGTCAATAAAGGCCCATGGATTATGAATGATTTGAACATCAATGTTGCTAGCAATGAAGAAGGATAACTTTATGGAAATTGATACCTCAACGGATTTTAGGTATGGCAAAGGAGCCTTCTGACCATGTACACTAGAAATCCTGAGTGTCCAGTTTACGTAAGGATTCCCTGGATAATGAAGATAAAATAATGTGTAAGACAAGTCAAAATGTCCATAGACCATCAAACTTCCTATATTATGACTTAAAGTGTCATAGATGTGATAATGGCAGTAATAATAACTCATTTAAACCAGAATTCAGATAAGCAGGACCCTATCTATACATAAAAAGAATCATCAACCCCCACCCTCAATAGATAACATATCAAATTATATGGGAAATTACATGAGTGACTGACACCACTAGCATCCCTATATGAATTAGTGCGATCAATAATAGGGCTGCCAGGACAATGAGATTGGGCTTTTGCCAACAGAAGCCCAGGCCCGTGTCCCATCTTTTAAGTAGGCACCCATCCATGGCGCTATTGACCAAGCCCTAGTCAGTCCAATGTTTTATAGGTCAGGCACATCTACAGCTAAGTCTAGTGGGATATGACCTTTCCTTATGTAACATCTTAAGAAATATGACACTTTAAGAGAAGTTGTTTCTTGTGTTGTCTTTTCTTAATTTGTAGAACTGGCAGATGAACGGACCATAGGTTTCCCCCAGTATTTATTTCCATCATTATTTTTATATTATGTCAACAGATGACAGGTAAAAACATAACACAATGAAGTGGTCAAACAACTTTTGAAGAGGTGAAATCATCATAGAAAAGGTTTAATTCAGTGAGTACCTTTTAAATTCAAGCTTGTGCTTTTTACCCTCTAGTTTCAAGGCCCAGGTACTTCACTCTACAAAGTTTGATTAGGTAAACCATCTGCAGTCCGTAGCACTTCTGCATTTGTCCTTATTTATCTTTCCACTTTTTTTATCTTGCTGCTATACTTTCATATAGTGTTCCACTGCTACAGTAACTGCTATTTGGGCCCAAAGCTAGTATTGCAAACTGTAACCCACAAAAATTTAAAGCATAAGAAAATGAAAATAGAAAAATACCATAACTCCCGAGAGATCCTAAAGGAAACAAGCCCCTTCAGAAAACAAAAAGCAAGCACCCACAGATAATAAGCCGCTTCCGAAAACTTGCAGACCTCATTCCCAAGGAAACTCTTAACAGACAACTCACCAGTCCAACAGCCACATCGTGGTCCCAACACAATTCATCATGACAGGAATCTCATTAACTTGCTTTCTATGATCCAATTACCATGCAGTTTCACATGCAATTTGAAGGGTTCAGCCCTAACGTTCCTTCTAATCCAATGCATTTCAGTTAGTCCGAGATCCCAGACTCTAATGTTACCTTAAGTATGCCTTCCAGAACTTCTCCACATGGCCACTCCGCAAGAGAAATGTTCACAGTTTTCAACTCTCACAGAGTCATGGTGTCTGGAAGTGTTTTTGAGAAATTTGACTACTATAGGCAACAGCATTTGATATTGACAACCGCAAAGCCTACATCTCCATGGGAATGGCAATTATCCTAAGCCTTCCACATTAAAACATATTCTAGAACCATCACCATCAGTAAAACAATAAAGTTGACAGAAAACCTGCCACCACCAACTCACCAAGCCAAGATATGCTATGGGACTCAGGTTTGATTGCTACATCATCCAATCCCTGAAGGAGCTCCAATACTTATCTCATCCCACTGTTGAAGAGGCCTCCAAGGCATTGTAGCCTCCAGGGAACTTCTCAATTGTGGATAACATAGCATTCATCCATTTTTTTTGAAAGTAAACATAGCAATTATCCATAAAGCATCTCTTGATTAAACTTAAAGAAAATAATCCTGGTAAATAGAGTATCAACTTAGTCTGTCCGTTTATCCTTCCCTAACTAAATGTATTCTCCTGATCTGAGATAACAAGCTTTCCAATCTTAAAGCTGTAACCAAATTCCATATAGTTCCCCGCAAAGCAGAAATGTTTCAGTCATTTGAGGGGCAGACTCCCATCTACTACCTGTTTGTTAATATCTGCCCTCCTTGACTTGTATCTGAAACAAGTCCTCCGCCTCCCCAATATGATATAAGTTTCGATCTCAAGTAATTTTGGGCCTCTAGTTTCCAGAAGAACACATGAAGATATGACCTAGTAAAAGTGAACCTATCTAGAAGACACTGATCTTGTGGGGAAATGTTGAGTGTCCTGTTTGCCATCTCAGTATTTGCTCCAACTTGAACGAGTTTGCCTTACGTGAGTCACATGGACTCGAATAGGCTCTCTGACATCAATGCAGAAAACTTAAAAGATTTGTACCCACTTGCATTAGAGCAAACCAACTTCCAGTGTGTATATGTACTTGAACTTGAAAATGGGGCTTTACAAATGAAAAAAGTTGAAAAGTGGGAGCATCAAATAAGTTGGTTGCATTATTATATCGCATCTTACTACTTTCAGAAGAATAGCATATTTTACTGCTGTAAGAAGAAGCGAAGGTTCCCAGTACGATTTAGGACATGGTCCTCAATAATCCTAGCATTGAACACCTCACCATTTTGCTTATCAAAAGACAAGTGAGCATGTTGCAAGAAAAGTCCTTATTGTTCTGCAGGGAACCTCAGAAAACTCAACAAACTGGAGAAAGAAGAGACTTCAACAATAGGAAAATAACCATCAATGCTTTTTTTTTTTTGTTACTGAAAGTGATGCCATCATCAAATATGCTAAACCTCATACATGCAATTCAAGAAAAAAATAAGAAAAATTTGTTGGGAAACTTTTGGCAGGCATAAAACACATAAGAGATGGCAAACTTACTTTTAGGTAATTGAGAAAGACTGAGCTGGATGAGATCAATTCGAACATACGGTGGTATTCGAAGATTAAGATTTTGCATAACACCAGCGATTACCTGTTCCAGTGCCCATTAATCAGCAGTACGATGGCAAGCCATATAAAAGCACAAGATGATGCGTAAATTGATAAAGGGGAAAAATGGTTATTTCAGATATTATTATATTAATGAATAAAAGACATCATTGTCATAAAGCCTTATCCCATCAATGTGCATTCCACATTGAAATTCCAATTTGGGACCCAATGATGTGCCAAAATTTTATGATGGCAAAGCCCTTCACAAACTGAAGACAGGAGAAAGACTTACTAATATTCAACGCAACCAGTTACAGAATAAAATGAAAAAAAAGGCACCCTCTGTCATGTGCACAATCTAACCTCTGCAACCAGGGGCTCTAAGTTTGGCAATGCAAACTGACTCATCATAGCTAATTCAACATTCAGACAAGTTCATAAAGGTCGCCCAAGTTCATTAAAAGTCAATCTTGAATAAGCTCCAATCTGGCTCGAAAAAATTTGCCTGTCATTGAATTCATATTACAAGTTTTCCTAATTTGACTCAAGCCACAGAAAGCCACTTTGGGCGAGCTTCGTACAAATTCAAGTCAGTCCTTAAGGTGAAACCCTCTAGCTGTTCACCTATACCCAAACCAGACAAAGCAAAGAACAAGTGGAGGCAGTTCTTTTTTCCTTTTTTTCTTTAATTATTTTCCCTTTCCCCACTTCCTTGCTAAGGGAAAATGTTATTCTATCCAAGAAACAAAAGAGCAACAAAATTTGACAGAAATTCAAGTTTAAGAAAGTCATAAAGTCAAGCCAAATGCAAATGTTGTCAGCTTAGGTTTCTGTAGGAAGGGCTCTATATTTGTATTATAACTTTGTTTTTTATTGATAATGTGCTATACCAAAAATTTCCAAAAAAGGATTCACATATAGAAGCACACACCAGAGTAACATGCACCAAAGGCAGTGATCAGAACATAAGAATAACAACAGAAACATATAATGTAAATCATCAATGACACAACAGCAGCATCAGTGAACTACGGTGACAAGCCCCGATGACAATAGTCAAAAGCATCTCTGGACAGTCACTAACACCACTAATCCAGGATGCATTTAAGATATTCACATGGAATCGTTTATTGAATTTCATCCCATGAAGGAAAGACTAAAATTGGTTAATGGATCATACACATGTAAGGCCCTCCAAAAGATCTGAATGACGAGCAAAATGGTGAGATAAAAATAGGAGATTAAGAAAGCTGTCTTTTGCAGTAGTATGAAAGTACCTTGTCCACTAAACCATGGATCACCAAAGTTGCTTTTTTGTCCTTTGGAGTTGGCTGAAAATTCAGTACATAATAAAATTAGAAGAAGTGTATGTAATATCACAGTTAAACCTAAGAAAATCTTAACAGTGAGAAAGATTCATGGGACAAAACTCGCCAGGAACATTAAATAGTTAACCATTCATCAGGAAAGATAACTTAAGGAAAATCTATGTATGAAACAATTTCTCCACAACATTTGGAGCCAATATTTAAAAAGATAAACATGAGGAAAAACACAATTTGATTAAAACAACATTCAAAATTACATGCACGAGTTTGGTAACAAATTGCACATATAAGCATTCGGCATGTGTTCCCATACAGGTAGGTACAAGCGATGGTTTCTTCAAGCTTTTACATGAACCAACAGTCAAGCACAGGACTGCAAAAATCATTGTTTGATCAACTAAACTGTTCATCTAACAGACACTGAATAATATCTGATAGTAACAAAGCCAAATTAGTGACATGACACAAAATAAAGAAGAATAAAAATATTTTTACATGGTAACTTTATATGCAATAGTGCTGATATAAAGGCAAATGACCTTATATAATTTGGTGGAAGAAAATGTTGAATCCATATATATTGAAAGGAAATAAGTATGCGGCAAAAGAAAAAGGCATCAGGCAACAATTGCACACACCTGAAGGTTTACTATTACAACCTTTCCACCACCACGAACACATTTCAGAGGCAAGTTGCAAGCAGGAGTAATCTGTAAGCTGCATGATAAGAAGCATAAGCACCAAAACCATGCTCTCTTTTTCCCCTAAGATGTAGTAAATACCGTTGTTTATAGACCCAAAAAATGCAAATGCAGGTATGTAGCAACAAATAAAAAACCTGAACAAGGAAGGTATCACTATAATCAGATTATGGAAATGAGGGGAGGATCCTAGATTAATGATCCATAGAAACAAAAATCCAGTTGTTATTACTATCAGAAAATCCTAAAGGGAAAAAATGGAGGGTACATGCATCAAATTCAGGTTGAAAATTGCTAGCACATCCAACTCAATACTGAATGGCTCGAGTGTGGAGATAATTCAATAGGCATAAGCTTATTCTTTCTTGTATGCTTAATAGTGTTCCTCATAACCTCCTCTCACGTCCAGATCAGTTTTTATGTATTTTTTGTTGCATGGATTGTCTAACCCTAGCATGGAACTGTGTTGAAGAATGGATCAATAGGTATTGGTTGGTATTGGTTGGCTCCAGTGCTTCCTGAATCAGATGATCCAAATCCAAGAAGTCAACTGGAGTGTTGAACAGAGAAAATCCATGAAAATCAGAAGGGGATACAGTCCCCATGGATGTTTGAACAGGTGCTGACTCATGCGAGTTCATCCTAAATGCAGACAAACTTTCTGGCTAAGTCATGCCTGCATGAGAGGGGAAAAAGAGGACAAGGAATGAGTGAAGATGACGAGGAGACAAGAGACAGGGAAAACCAAAAGAAGAGAGAGAAGAAAAAAGAGGAAACTGTTCTTGTTCACATTTTTTCTAGTTTCTTCTGTTCCTCTTTTTATGTTTTTTTGTTTTTCCCTTTTCTATTATTCCAATTTTGGAGGATCCTTTCTTCCTCAAATTGGCCAATAGCCGATCCAATTAGATCCAATTTTGAACCAGTCCTAGCAAATTCAGGGATTCAACCCAATTTGGAGTTACTGGATAGCTCTGAAAAGGAGTAAGGCACATGGGCCAGCTACTCTCACAGCCCAGAGGTCGCCTCAAGTCATGGCATCGTATATCTAGTAGAGACACAATGAACACATCAAGTGGAAGCAAAGGCTTGTCCGTGCAGCCAGGCACAGTGCAGCCCATGCCATGGCATCTTGAAGGAGGCCTTGGGACTAGCATTGGGTTTGTCTCCACTTAATATGAAAAATATTACAGATGATGCAGTGGTTAACATGTAAGTGTTCTTTTTCCTCACTCTGCAGAAAATCCTTATATATGTTAATTAAAGCAGCCACCTGCTAGAATCTCAGATATGTGTGAAACAACTTCATTATGGCTTGACAGTCTGCCTTCCAATGCTCATCCATAAACCCCGACTTATTCAACAGTGAATCCATCTTTGACATGTTGTCCTATAAGAATTTGCTCAATGGACACAATGGAATTCATTACAACTCTTGGGAAGAAAACAATGGACTGGTTGCACATATCTCTGTCCGTCTAGCATTTGGATCATTTGAGACTTCTAGAGAGCTTTACATGCATTGTTGTCGGAAACTACAGAAGAATCCTTGCTCTCCTAAAATATTTGGATCATATCTCATTGTGTTAGTGTGACAAAAAGACGTTTCTTTCATGGACAGTCAAAGTAATCCATTTCCACTGTCGGAGACAACAAAATCTTTTAGTGGTTAATCAAAAGCTTATCCCTAGAAAAGGTAAACAATTGAGTCTCTCTGAGAAGGTTATATCAATCATGAGATTCAAAGATAAAAACACATTCATGGCGTATTCGTTAAAAATGATATCAGTTTCTTAAGTATCAAAAGCAATATACCTGTAATGATATCAGTTTCTTAAGTATCAAAAGCAATATACCTGTCTTATCATTTAATGAATTGTGGTCTTTTGGCCACCTTCCAAAAAAAAAAGCAATATACCTGGTTTCTTTTAAAGTGGATGATATCATGATTATATTAAATATGACAAAATGAAGGAAATGAAAGAAATATACCTGGTACCCAAACAAAGTACAAGATCTGCCATTTTACAATGTTTCTCTGCGTCATTCATTTCTTTAGGTGGCAAAGCATCCTTAAGTGGCATAATGAATAAAAGTTAATCACTTTCAAAAAAATAATGAATAAAAGTTAATATCTCAGCACAAAAGTATGCAGCATGCTACGTGATTGCACATGTTTAGAAAGTAAGGTCCAACAGATAACCATCCAATACTTTTAAAAAAAAAAAGGCAGATAACCATCCAATATATAAGCAAACAGAGCTTTTACTATCCCATGTTCTAAAAAAGATAGTTAACATTTTCATACATCTAATGGTGAGCTCATAAAACAGATATGTTTTTGCATCTAATAATAAGAACGCGTATCTGCTATACTTTGTGCAGGATACTTGGACATCAATCTGTTACACCAATATATACTCAAAATTGACGAAAGAATAGAAATAAGCTTAGGATATAATTATCAAGGGTTTTTAAGTGTCAAAAATAACAAGTTTAATTTTCAATTATTCTTTTCTTTTCTTTGGGGTGGATTAGGAATCACGTGATATCATATTAAATGATCTCCATCATTAGGATCTATTTTCGAAGGTAAATCATCATCATTAGGGTCATCACATAAAAGTGACATAATGCATATGAATATAACATCACACGTTGTAACATGGAATATATTAAAAAAAGAAAAAAAATTGGATGTTTACCCTCTCTCTCAAGCCTTTTCTAGAGAGAGAAGCTCTAGGGATGGTGTGGCTTTCGTGGCCAAACTATATTCCCCTGGGGGGCAGTGGCCCTCGCCAGATCCCTCCCGGTAGCTCGCGGGTCGCCATGGTCCAGGGGGAAAGTTTCGAACCGGAGCTTCCCACTGGTTGTGGAGCTCGTGAGGTAGGGGGTAGGCGTGATGCGAGGAGTCCAGTGTGCTTTGGTTGTGGTAGGTGGGGCCACATATGGCGCTTCTGCCCTGGCCTAGCTCCGGAGTCCATGGAGGTGAGAGGTGCTCCAACGTGCATTAGATGCGGCAGGAGGGGCCATTTCAGGCGGTGCTGCCCAGGCCAAGCTCCGTCTCCGACAGAGGTGAGGGGTGCTCCGAGGGGTGGCCGGACGTTTGTTGATGTAGTTCGAGGGAGTAGACGTCTGCTCGAGGTTGGGGAGCTCTTGGTGGAGCTCCTGCGGGGTCCTTTTGAGTGGTTGAGGAGGTGCCTAGCAGTCTCTGTTGGAAGGGTCGGCATAAGTGGTTGACGTCAGGCAGCGCTCGGAGGAGGTCGTCGGGGGGAATTGGGAGGTTTCACAGGTGACAGGTGCTTCCTTCCTGGCTGTGGGTCAGGACGAGGAAGTAATCGTGCGGATGGCAGTAGTAGTTTCCTGGCGACAGGTAGCTCTATACTCCGTCTTCAGCGGTGGTCGGAGTCCTTGGGCACTTTCCCTGTCGTGTCGGCCAGAAGATTCAGGATCGCCATCGAGGGGATCCCCATATATCTCTGCGATGAGAGTGGGGTGAGCTTCTTGATCCGTAGCTTTGGCCGACTAGAGCAAAGGGCTCCCTGGGTTTTTCTCCAGTGGGTTCAAGGACGACGGTCGCCGCCAGTGTCCAGGCAACTGAGCCGGCGGTGATTCCAATAGCTGCCACAGTCGACAATGGCGGGGTGACTACCGTCACTCGCTTTTAGGTGGAGACCAAGCTCCTTGGCCCGACGCCGCCGCACCTAGGGTTTCACATGAGTGAACGGTAGGTTGAAGAGGACTCCTCGACGGGCTTTTCGAATTCGAAATGCCTAGGTGGCCGGAGCCAACATATCAGAGCGGGTGGCGGACAAGGCCACCCCGTGCTTTAGCTTCTGGGATGGGGGTCCGGTTCCTCTGAGGGATTGGGCATAAAGAGGACACCCTGTATTTTGGTTTCTGGGATGGGGCCCAATTCTTCTCCCTTGAATAATATAACTCAATCGAGAGTCAGGTTACTTTCGCGACCACAACCTCGACCTTTGCCATAGCCTCGGATGTTTCCGGCCGACCAACGCTGGTACATTATTACGGAGGCATTGCGTCCAGAACAGGTAGCCATGTCGCATTCTCCGGATGGAGAGTTTATATTGTCGAGCGGTGAAATCGCCACCATATTGCAGGAAAACTCCTGTAGCATTTGCATCAATGCTTCCTAGGTGAGTTTCTCGTCCTTAAAAAATAAGGAGAGCTCCTTAGGGATCGAAAACTCTTCACCCTCTTCCAGACGATGAACCATCTCTCAGAGCCAATTAAGGAGCGTCTAGAGTGAAGACCCTAGTGGGGCGAGGGGCAATATACTCCTCCAGCTCATCTATGAACTTTTATAGCTGTTGTAAAGGAGTTGGCTCCTTGGAGACTTCCATCAAGGTTCGTCGAATCGGATCGGATTGGCCGATCCGATCAATTTTTCGACGAATCGACCCGATCCCGAGCCGGCCTGTCCCGGTCCTTCACTGGGATTGGCCGGGATCGGCCGAATCGGGTGGGATCGGCTGATCCCAACCGATTCTGGGCAATCCCGCCCATGGTCCCCATTTGAAATTCAAAAAAAAATTGGGGGGGGGGGGGGCTAACCAAAGGTCTTTTGTCCTTGGCCCCATGGTCCCCCTCTCTCTAACACTCTCTTTACCTCTCTACAAGGACTTTTTCTCTCGAAATTAGGCTTAAGGGGTGGCTTTTCTTCTATTTTGATTAATTTGTGGTCCCCTAACATTATTTATCACCCCATCATGGTCCCCCGCTCTCTAGCACTCTCTTTCTCTCTCTACAAAGACTTTCTCTCTCCTCAAAATGGGCTTAGGGGTGATTTTTTTTGTATTGATTAATTTGTGGTCCCTAATGTTTTAATTGTCTTCCTTGATTTGTCTTTGCATTGGCCAAAGGTATGGCATCTCCTAGTGAGCATATGTCAACTATTTCACATTCAATTTGATATAGAACTATGCTAGAACATTTTTTTCATTTTTTCAGATTTTTTGGAAGTTTTTTCGAAGTTTTTTGGACACGTCTATCCCTAGCCGAGTCTCCTGACCTAACTCCATGGTTGGCAGTATCGGTTTTCGAGCGAAACCGGTATTGGTTTCGCCCGAAACCATTAAAATTATTATTATTTTTAATTGTATCGTTTCAGTTACAGCCGAAACCGATACGTTTCGGCCGAAACGTATCGGTTTAAACGTATCGGTTTCGGCTGTAACTGAAACGATACAATTAAAAATAATAATAATTTTAATGGTTTCGGGCGAAACCAATACCGGTTTCGCTCGAAACCGTCCGGTTTCGGCCGAAACCCACGTGAACTCCCCCTTAAAAGGGGGAGTTCACACCCTTTTCTCCCTCAGATCTGAGGGAGAAAGGGTCTTGCTGCAGTGCCAAGGTGAGGGAGCGGCTGAGGGGCTGTTGCTGCTGTGCTGGGTGTTGCTGTTGTGCTGCAGGGTGAGGGAGACTGCAGGGTTTGCTGCTGCAGCCGCCATAAAGAAGCGCTGTGTAGCTATGTTTTCTTGAGGGAGAGGTTGGGGTTTGTTTTGTTTTGTGTTTTGTTGGTTGGTTTAAAAGTTTTTTTTGTTGTAGGTTAGTTTTTCAGTTGTAGGTTAATTTTAAACCATGAAATATATTAAGACTCCAAATTAAACCCTAATTAATTCCTTAAATTGGGACTTTTGTCTAATTAAGTTTAGTTAGGGTCAATTGAAGCTCAATTAAACTTCATTAAAGAATTTAGGGTGGGAGCATGCTGAAAATTAATTTTTATGAAGAGTAATTTTGGTAAAATTAATAATTAAGCCCTAATTACACCCTTAAATTTGGGACTTTCCTGTAATTAGATTTAGTTAGGGTCAATTGAAGCTTAATTAAGTTTCATTAAATAATTTAGGGTGGGAGCATGCTGCCAATTACATTTTATGAAGGGTGATTAGGGTAAAATTGATAATTAAGCCTTAATTACACCCTTAAATTTGGGACTTTCCTGTAATTAGGTTTAGTTAGAGTCAATTGAAGCTCAATTAAACTTCATTGAATAATTTAGGGTGAGAACATGTTGGTAATTAATTTTTATGAATGGTGATTAGGGCAAAATTAATAATTAAGCCCTAATTATACCCTTAAATTTGGGGCTTTCCTCTAATTAGGTTTAGTTAGGGTCAATTGAAACTCAATTAAACTTTATTGAATAATTTAGGGTGGGAGCATGCTGGTAATTAATTTTCATGAAGGGTGATTAGGGTAAAATTTATAATTAAAACCTAATTACAACCTTAAATTTGGAGCTTTGTCTAATTAGGTTTAATTAGGGTCAATTGAAGCTCAATTAAACTTCATTGAATAATTTGAAGCTCTATTATGTTGAATTATATTTTTTTTATTGTATTTACAACTATTTGTCTTTGACTGTCTTAATGCAGCATCATGCCTAGACGTGAACAAAGTCAGGAGCAGCAAGGGCAGGAGGATCTAGGGTGGGCCCACCTCTCCTTAGTTGATGCTGGGAGAAGAAAAGTGAAATACAATTATTGTGGTAAGGAGATACATGGCGGAATTACTAGAGGAAAGTAACATTTGACAGGGATAAGAGGAGAGGTGAGACAATGTGACAGATGTCTCCGAGAGGTCCGAGAAGAAATGCGTCAGTGCCTTCTGGGCAAAAAGGAGAGGATGCAACAAAGGGCTAAAGATGAGGCTGAAATTGCTGAGAGATTTCGGACAGAAGGGGAGGGAGGGATGATGATGAGGAAGACATTGAGATTCAGATCCAGAGTTGACTGAAGCAATGGAACGTGAACAAGCCGCTCGAAGGAAAGGAAAAGCACCCATAGGTTCAGGGACCTACTCCAGTACAGCTGCACGACATCCTGACACTGGTGCTGTCTCGCAGAGAGGAGGCCCCATGGACAGCTATCTGCACAGAAGGCCCCATGCTACACAACCTAAAATCAAGCAAGCATTGAGAGGGGTAAAAAAATCAGCAAAAGTTGCAGGGCATGCATTTAAAAGTATCTGCAAATGATTTTTCCATGCAGGTGTCCCTGCACATGCAGCTTAAAGCGAATATTTTCAACCTATGCTAGATGCCATAGCAGATGTTGGCCCTGGCTTGAACGCCCCGTCACGTCAAGACATATACGGGCGTGACCTTGAGGGAGAGGTTGAGGAGCTCCATGACTGGGTTGAAAGCTTCAAACATATATGGATGGAGAGATGATGCACCATCATGTGTGATGGCTGGACTGGTACCACGAAGAAATCCATGATTAACTTTGTGGTCTATTACATCGAAGGTACAATATTTGTTAAATCTGTAGATGCATCCAATTATGAAAAAAATGCCAATTATTTGTTTCATTTGATGGAAAAGATGATAGACCAAATTGGAGAGGGCAATGTTGTGCAAGTAGTGACTGATAATGAAGCCAATTATAAGGCTGCAGGGAAGAAATTGATGCAAAAGTGCATGCATTTATATTGGCTCCCATGTGCAGCACATTGTCTGGATCTGATACTTGAAGACATAGGGAAGGAAAATCATGTGAGGAAGACAATTGACAGGGCACAAAAAATCACCCAGTATGTTTATGGCCATCCTAAGATATTGAACATGTTCAGGGAGCATGCAAGTGGGGGGCGAGAGAGATATCATCCGTGCAGGACCAACTAGATTTGCTTCGAATTTCATTTCTTTGGAGTCTTTGCACAGGTATAAGATTGAGCTCAATTCTTTCTACTTTATCCTTATAATTATGATCCGTATTTGATTCAAATTTTATTTCTTTGGAGTCTCTGCACAGGTATAAGAATGAGTTGAAAGCTTTCATGTACCACAATTCCCTGCGGGAATACGTAGACAAGTCTAATGTTGATGCTCAGATGGATTATTTGGATGTCTGTCACATCGTGGAAGATAACAAATTCTGGGGCAGGGTCTCACGGTACATGAAAGTAATCACACCCCTCGTGAAGGTCCTAAGAATGGTGGATGGTGATGAGAAGAATGATATGGGATAACTGTACAAGACCATGGACCGTGCCAAATTAGAGTTGCAGGATTCCCTTCTCAGAGAATATGCAAAGTGATGGAAAATTATTGACCATAGATGGGACAACACATTACACCACGACTTGCATGCAGCTGGTGAGTGATTAATTGTATTGATACATTGTTCTTTAGAGGCGAGTTTGACTACAGGTTAGAGTAACACGGTTATGATAAGTGCAGGTAGGGTACCACCCAGGGATAGACTTATTCTGGGAAGTTTGATAAGCTGCTGGGAACCTGGGTAGGTCGACCTACCCAAGGATAGGTCGACCTGCCCAGGGATAGGTCGACCTACCCCTGGGTATGCCAGGGGCAGGTCGACCTACCCCTAAGCATAGGTCGACACCCCTGGGTAATGGGTATAGGTCGACCTCGAGTGAGCCATTCCATCTCTTAATTTGAGCAAGTCACCCGCCCAGGGATATCTCATCCATGTCCACTTTAACCGTTTTTCCATCATATCAAACAGGCATGCCCAGTTGACCCTGTCATATGCTTTCTCAGAGTCTAGCTTCAGCACCACTCCTTTCCTCGTCTGAATCTTCATAGCAAAGAGACATTCATAAGCCACCAAGAAGTTCTCTTGTATGTGTCTGCCTCTGATGAAAGGCCCCTGGAAGCCACTGACCATCTTGGCAATTACTCTATCAAGTCTCCTCCCCAGTAGCTTGGTGATAATCTTGTATGTGCTACTAAGGAGACTAATGGGCCTAAAGTCCCTAAAACATTGTTCACCTTGTTTCTTGGGGATGAGAACAAGTAGGGTGTAGTTTATGCCCCCAAGATGAGCCCTCTCTTCCTGAAACTCCCTTAAAGCAGCCGAGAGATTTCCCTTGATGATATCCCAACACTTCTAAAAAAATGCAATAGGGCATGCATCTGGAGCTGACGTCATGTCACCTACAAGAGAAAAACTACCTGGTAGATCTCCTCCTCTAAGAAGCTTTGAGAAGAGCTTCCCTATCATGTGGTGAAAGATAAGGAAGGAAATTTGTGTCAATCACTGGTTTTATGAGGTCCCCCTCTGTGAACAGTGTAGTATAAAAAACCCTCGCCTTCCCCCTGATCTCCTCATCTCTAGAGAAGAGATGACTCCCACTTTGATACAAGTGATGGAGTTCACTCTTCTCCTCTCTGAGGCTATGCACGGGAAATAGGAAGTGTTCTTGTCCCCTTCCTTTATCCGTCTCTCCATTGACCTCTACTTCAGTAGATGTCTTCCCTTGTGAGAATTTCTTGAAATTCCGTCCTGATGGTGTCCCTGAGTTTTCTATCTGAGCCATCCAGAAGCCCTACCCTCAAGCAATCCAATCCCTCACTCTACTGCAATATCCTATCTTTAGTAGCTCTGCCAAATAGGGTTTTCCCTGCACCTCACATCCTGAGAGCTTGAGTCACTTGCTTTAGTTTTCACACCAACTTAGCCATAGCAGACCTTTCATTCTTGTGCACATTTCATATCTATCCAACAGTCTCCATAAAATCTACCTCTCTGAACCAAATTAATCTGAAGTTCCTTCTCATCCCTTGTGGGCTACTGGTCTTCAACATAAGTGGTTTATCATCCGACCCTAATCTAGTTAAGAAAGATACCTACACATGTGGGTAATGGTCCTCTCAATCCACCGACACAAGAAATATGTCTAGCCTGGAGCAAGTGGGATCTGCCCTCATGTTAGACCAAGTGAATTGGACATTAGTCATGTCCACATCAATGAGAGCTGATTCCTCCATGAATTCGGTGAAGTCCTCTATCTCTCCCGGGCTGGAAAAGGTTCTCGTCCTCTCCCATGGTGCAACAATGGCGTTGAAGTCACCCCCTACACACCAAGACCTGCCTGCGTCCCATAGGTGCTTCTTCTCCTCCCTACTTTGGGGGTTATAAACCCCTGCAAAGTCCCAAGAGAAGTCATCCCTTAGACTCTGGAAGTGTAGAGAGAGAGCCCCTCAATTGACATGCCTGCCTTGCTTCACCTCCTCTACCTCGACCTAATTCCAGAGGATTATAAACCCATTGACCTCCCTTCAGGCGAGGATGCTACACCCTTCACAAGTCTGGCTCCCCCATCTCCCTCGTCACACACTCCCCGTCCCCTTCTTCCTTAGAGACTACACCCCCTCACTAGCTCCTTCACCTCCCTCCTCTTCTTGCCCCTACAAATCCCTCTCATGTTCCATGAGACAATCCTCGTATGGGAAACGAGATGTCCCACTCCACCATTCCACCCTCACCGTCCCCATCCCCCCTCATCTGGGATTTCCCTCCCTTAGCCTCCCTTGTCATATTCATCAGCCACCTCTTTTAAATTTTAATAAAGACCCCCTTCACATCTCGCTCCACCCCTACAAATGAGATCCCCACCTTGTTGGTTAACTCTCGCATTTGAGCTGCCATCATCCTCTCTACTGCCACCATTAGCTCCTTCATTTGTTCCCTCCTTGGTGTACCCTTCTCAGATGGCTCCTCCCTAACAGGTTGTTCTCCTGACACCACTTCGCCCCCCACCAATGTCTCTGAAATGGCCTCCTCTTCTTCGGAGCTCAGTTCCTCCCCTACATCCTAATCTTCATCTTTACCTTCATTCCCATCTGGTTCACTCTAGTTCCGAGAACGACGTACCCTGAGTCCGTTTGTCGTGAGGGCCGGTCGAAGCTACAGGCACCGTCTCCAGCCCGTGGGGGACCGATGTAGTCAATCCTACTGCAAGGATGCTCTGAGCGAGGAGGTTGAGGAAGCCTTGCACGCTCCCAACAGCTGCCATACTCCTGCTTACAGACACGGGGGTCCCCTTCTTCCTCCTCCCGTACGCACCGGTATTGGGCCTCGAGTGAGTGCTGCATTTGCTTCCCCTCCTGCCAGGAGTGGCTAGGATGTTGTTGTCGGGCTAGCGAGCTCGTCGCCATCGAATGCACACCAGAAGCTACTACCGCAGTCGTAGAAGGTCCCCCCTCCCACGCACATTGGCACTATGCCTCCGACATGTTGTGCATATGCGATTACTCCAGTCCTATGATGTCGGGACACCACTGGCCTGCCGGCAAACTCGACGCCACTGGCAGGGTGCCAGAATGGCCACCGCAACTGTTGAAGGACCCCTCCTGGACCTAGCCCACTTTCAAGAGGAAGAGACCTTTAGCGGGTCTAGTTGGACCCATTATCCCATAACTCCCAAAAGCAGATAAGTAATGGGTTAACGGGTTCAACTCCGAGTCGCCAATAACGCTCGAGGCTAGGCGGCCCGCCAGAGCTACGTTGAACCAAGCCGGGTCCCCTGGCTCCCTAACTACACTCGGGTCATACGAGCTGAGACTCTCCACCGGCCCACCCCCGCCAAACTGACCCAACGACATAGTTGTCAAGGCGACCCAAGGCGTTCACGGGGTCCCTAAGCGCTTAGGCGACAAGACGTCCGCTTAGGCGTCGCCTAGGCGACACTTCGGCCACTAATTAAAAAATCTAAAATATATATCCTCCAATATATAAATCAAGAATAAAAAATATGAAAAATATAAAAAAATAAAATATATGAAGAAATTGTTGTCATTAAATTATGTAACAATTATAGAAAACTAAATTATATCAAAAAATTACAAAAAAATTCAGAAGAAAATGCGAAAGATTCAAAAGTAAATATAAAAAATTCAGAAAAAATACAAAATAATATAATAACATCAAGAAAATTATAAAAAAGAAAGAGTTAAATGTACATAACCAGGTCGGATCCGGTTCGGACGGGTCACGGTTGACCCGCCTTGGCGCCTAGCCCACCTAGGCGACTGCCCAGCTCGCCTTTTCCAGTGTCAACAAGGCGCTGCAGCGCCTAGCCCTTTCAAGAGCGCATGGTCGCCTAGGCGCCCGCCTTGACAACTATGCCCAACGGCCCACATCCCAGCCTAAGGCGGGAGGACGGACTATTCGAAATTTGAACATGGGAGTCGTCTTATTCCTCCAGACGGCCCAATGGTCACCCTAAACCCTAATACATCTCCCACCGTCGTCGACTCTGCAGCTCATGCCGCACCACGATGCGGACGACGAGAGCAATCTCCCCGATGGAGATGGTGGTCGGGAGCACAGCAAAGGGGCTAGAGGCTGAGACTAGAGCTTCGACAATATTCAACTGCCCCTTCGGAACCCACCTGGCAGTGCCGGATTGCACCCTCCCGAAGTTGCTGGCAAGAAAGTTGGCTCCTATTTCGTTGCATAGCTATAAGGGTACTCCGATGAATTTGACACGGAGTGAGACCTTCTCCAGGGTTGGATGGGTACCCTTCTTCGAGGACCACACTTGAATACAGAGGATGGACACTCCGATCGCCATCAATCCTAACTCCACCACCGCCTTTGCCCTGTCCACACTGCAGGCGACTGCCAGAAGGCCATCCCGGTGGACTTTATTAACCACCCACGGGCCACCCACCCTCCACCGTTCATCAAGCAAGCTCTTCACCTCCTCCGCAGCTATCTCTCCTTGCATGGGGGATGCCCAGAGGCATCGCCCTAGCCATTCTTCTCTGCCCAGCATCAGCTCCGGGGTAAGTGGCCCAATATCCGGACAGTCCCTCCTCCCCTACGAGGCCTACACCTCCCGAGCCCTTCTCCTCACCACATCTGTGTAGGAGGCTTTCCTAGCACCCTCTCTCGACCCCACCCTCTGTCTCCCCTTCGACACCTTACAATGTCGCTGCCAATGGCCAGCTTACCCGCAACGGAAGCAGAGCCCCATGAAGTCCACCAAGTACCGCAACATCCTCCGCCGTCGCCAGCTACCCCAGTCGCTCCCCTAGACGCCAGAGATCCAAGAAAGGGCTGGTGAGGGCCATTGCTTCCCACAGGGATGTAGTTCGCCTCGGAAGACCACATCAGGGCATCCTGGATTCCCAGAGCCTCTCTCTCTAGGTTTGGATAGAGAGACAAAGATAGATTCACCTGGTCGGTTGATTGCTTCGTCCTGTGCAGAGTGATAAACCCTTAGTTGAGTCCATTGGGCATGTTTAAGGCCAAGACTGATGGTATAAAGGCTTAGAACCAGGAACGTGACTAACACAATGAGAATGACAATGAAGTCACAGACTCACAGCCTATCAAAGGTGATGAAATACAAACTACATGTAAAACACCAGCAACAGAAATCTAAAGCAAAAATAAACTGAAGGTACAAGAGTTGAAGTCTTATCATCAATTTGAGAAAACATTGAGACGTTACTGTATCAGCCTCATCGATGATAACAAAGGCCACATCTAGGTTCCTGGAATCAGGAATCAAACAGGGCCGCAGAGATCCACAATATCAGCTGATTTTGATCTGCTCCTGAGTTCATTTTATTGTTTTCGTATTTCCACATAAGATTGTCTTCCCATGCAAACTGGATCAAGACACCCATCGAGATCCACTTATCCTTGGAATCATGTTGTTGCCAGTATTATGATTTTCAATTTATTCTGATTTGGCAATGAGTCTGTTGAGTCCTATCATATAGTTCCCAAGATCATGCCAACGCAGGTTGATATTGCATCTGCCAGACTTTGTTGGGGAAAATTTTCATGGACAACAGGACATAGTGATATTATACCATTAGGTCCTTTTTTATGCTTTTATTAATGAATTGTGGCACTATCGATCACTTGAGAAAAGAAGATCATTGCAAATGCCAGTCTAAATCAAAAATATGTATCTGTGGTCTTCTTGTTTAGGGATTTTTATAAATTATTGGAAGCATGAGACATGGACACAAAGGAACTAGCTCTTCAATTATTTTAATGGTCAAGCTGGTAAGTTATTGCTCCAGATCTTCCCTTAAAAATCCTACATGCACAACAAAAGAGACCATTGATGGTGCAATTATCATCTCAGATCAATATCCTAATAAAGTCACTAAGCTAAACCAGGCTTTATTAAGAGAAAACCCAGGTTATACATCCATTGAGCTATAAAAATCAAGAGCAGCAAAAATTCTACCACTTGAATGGGTGAAGTTGCAGCCCAGGCAGACAACTCATTCACCATTATGTAGACCTCGTGTAAACTACTCATTCTGCAACCTTAACCAAGTTAAGATAGTAACAAAAACATGTAACCATCTCCTTGATGAACCCTCTAGAAGTCCCACACATTATAAATGCCAGATCACAGAGATTAAAAAACTCTATGCATATGCTAAGACCAGCAGAAATCTAGTCTAACAAGAGGGAACAGAGTTCACAGATAATAGCCAAATACTGTCAGATGCCAAGTTTCAAGTACCTTATAAATGCTCAAGAAATGAACTAATGAAGTGGAATAGAAACACATGAATAGAACCCAACTATAAAGGGGGACATACGCTACCTCCCAATCAAGAACTGTGTCTCTCAGTTTTGCTCCACACTTCATGTCTGAACAGCGTCGTGATGTTTCCTTCATTCCAATAGTCTCAATCTCAAAATCCCGAATATACCTTCATGAGTAAGAGTATTTCATTGTTAATAGACATGCAGCATTTGAAACACATGACCAATTAGACACTGAAATGACACGAATACTGATAAAGAAAACTCCCAATACAATGCATGATAGTTTGTATATCAGGTAATAAGGAGCCATGACACACAAATCCTTTGCTCCGAAGGGGACGACTGCATGAGAAGATCCCATATTGGAAATAAAAATCCTAGAAAATCCATCACTTTAAGTTCAGTTCCCCGTTCTCTTTAAATGATTTAGATTCGATGCTTGGAAACTTTAAGAACACTTGATCTCTGTCCATTCAAACATTCATACTCATATGAAGTAGCATGGCTCAGAAGAGCAAGACATACTCAAGTTCACAAGATGGACAAAGCTCCCTGAAGGAATTTCCATGTAATTCTGCAAGTTTCTCTCTCGGTATTCCAGATCGGAGGTGAAGACTATCCACATTCTGCTAAAATGACAAACAGATGAAATTTGCATGCTTCAATCCTTCATGTTGAAAAGTGGATGGTACAACTACAATATCAATAAGAGCAAAACATGCACGCTTGTATATGTGTAACACTAACTAATTTATAAAAGACAACATTAAAACATGCATAGCTGCCTTACTGTCCAACTAAGAGCACAAAGATCAACTGTACGCTTTTCGATAAAAGGCCATGTACAGTAAGAATGTTAGGTAACATAAAATTATTCATGCTTTGTCCATCATTGTTGATATTTATTGCAATTTTCATGCACTCTTTCTCAGTTGAAATATATACAGACATACATGTCATTCAACAATTGTGAACTCTCTATCCCAATATTTATCTTTATTGTCTCTGAATTATTTGTAGTTGTTGAGCCCGTTATTTTTCTCAAATTAATCGCGATAAATAAAAAATAATGAGTCCTCCGTGAAAGCTAGATGATGGCACAAAGCCGGGCGCTGGGAGAACGGGCCGAAACCAAGTCCCGAGAAGCGCCCCCATATTCACGGCACAAGAAAGCGGAGTTCGCAGCAAGCGAACAGTCAAAGAAGGAATCTTGCGACACTTACGAGGTGTCCGAGCAAGGAACGGAAGCAATCCACGAAGCACGGAGTCCTCCCCGGCAAGGGATGGCATGAACAACGCAAGAAACGGAGCACGAAGCGATCCCGGAGCGTCATTCCTTCCTCCACGTGGCCGAGAGAGCAGAAAAGTCCAAAAGAATTATATAGGGGGGGCTTTTATAGGGTTTTCCCCTTTCTCCACCGCCCATGACCACCCTGGACCAGGTGGGACCACGATGGGGACCCACCCGGTCCATGAGGGGATCCCGCCAAGCCCACCCGGTCCGGGTGCGGCTGGGAAGCCCCCACCCAGTCGGGGTGGGGCACTCCCAACCCCCACCAGGTCCGGGTGGGGCAAAATCAACCCCCACCCAGTCCGGGTGGGCCTAAAATTTGCCACACTCAGTCCGGGGTGATCCAAACCCAATGTAGCCCTATAAATACCTCCCAAGGGTCTCCAAACCAACAATGCAGCGGAAGAGGAACCCAAGAACGGACATATGGAGCAAGAAGCACACGGCCAGAGCGAGGAGCACGGAAAATCTCTTTACTTTGGTTCAGCTTTGGCTTTGGCACCGCGAGTAAGGGTATGTTATAAAAGCGTCCCCTCTAACGGCGCTTAGGCAAATTCGGACCTACAAGCCCTATGGAGGAAGCTTTGAAAAATTACAAGAATGCCCTTGTCGTTGTATAAAGACCCGGGAAGCAATGCAATTGTGGAAATATCCCGCGGCTTTTGTAAATCTTGTAATTGGGCCTATAAGGCCCTCATATAAAGCATTGTATGTTGATTATCAATGGAATATTTCGGGGGTTACAAAAATACCCCGGACCTGCGGTAAACTTTGAAATCATCCTTCTTGCACCCGGTCTCCAACAAAGTCGAGGTCACGACTAGCCCGAACGACGAGAGGTGCCGAACCCCGAGCTAGTGCCAAACTATGCTGAACCCCGAGCCAGTGCCAAACTAAACAGTATTAAATTGTGCCTAAACCCCATCCAGGGCCCACAACTCCATCAGTGCCAAACTGTGAGTGACCCCCAAACCCCTCCTTAAGTGTAACCACTAGTGTTTGTGTTAGCCTACCCTCAACGTCACAGCCAGTATCAAGGCCGATGACTCTTTCCTTTCGACAGCTAATCAAGGGTGTTCAGATTATGTCCGATGTAAATAAACATTGACCGCAGTCGGTGGGGAAGTGTCCTGCACCCGAACCCAAAACTGCTTGATAAACCTAAAGATGCAGAATTAACAATGTGCACACTACTTAAATAGCTACAAAAGCGCGTCCACATATCCCCGAATTGAATTTCGCGATAAAACAATAGTGAAGAGGAAAGACCTGTAATTGTTCATGTAGTAATTATCAATTCAAGCATGCATCACCCTACAACTAGGCTTTCAGTGAGACATGAATGAAGACAGGATTTCAAAAAAGGTAACTTACTTGGATCAACGTGGAAATTGTGTCCAAAATCATCACGGATTCTCATTTTCCCATTCTTTGGAAGGTGAAAGAAGTCAATAGTCATTGAAATAAAGTTAAAGGAGGGGAAAAGTGGAAGGAATACCCCTCTCAGTACAAAACTCAAATCCGAAGAGACTACAGAACTGGAAAGAGGGGGAGGGGACTTAGGGAACATATTCTGCTCTAACAAGCTGGTAGATCAGAGGTTTACACTCCAAAAAATGAAATGAAAACAGATTCAGTCCATCTTACAATGCCTTTCCACGGGTCAAATTTCTTAATTATAATAATAAAAAACTACAGATTTCCCAGATTTGTTGCTAGTGCCAATCAACAACTGCCTGTTTGACCCTTCAGAATACATTAGTAACTAACACTGAGGACTCATCTCCGAATTTTCTTTAATTCATTCTCACCCAGTGGCAGTCACCTTTGCTTAAGATGCAATTGCCTCACTCAAACTTCTGAAATTTGTCTAATTGCCCAAAATGTCAACTTGCAGTTTTCATGGTCCTACTAGAGGTTACAAGATGTACAAATGTGCTCTTTTGTTTTGAAGCAAAAAAGGCACACTTCATTAACCACAAGTAGAAAAATACTACAAAATTACAAATACCTCTTCTAAAAAGTTGATAGGGCCGGGCGTACACTTAAAATTGGTTGATAAAGCTTCTCCCTGATTCTTTGCATCAAAATCTAATGTTCATAGTTTTCAAAGCTGTAATCCATTACACACTGGTTATACCATGCTCAATAAATGAATAACCAACAGATCCTTCTTGCATGTCACAGAAACTGCAGGTACTCTTTGTATGGCCTCATGGTAGTGACTTCCCAGGTTCGAGGAGGGGTTGGCTTACCTGGCTCACATTTAATCCTCGAGGGATGTGAGCCTGGGGTTTCCTAGCCTTGGGAAAAAGGGATGCGCATGAGTTGGGCATCGTTGGATTTGAACCCAGGTCTCTCACACTCTGTGTAGACCCAAGTACCATTGTGCTAGGCTCCCCTTCACCAAAAAAAAAAACTCTTTATATGTGTCACATGTATGAATATGGCATATTGGCAACAATATTGTTCCATGATTCCATATGGTCTACCAGTATCTTCTCTTTCTTTCCCTATTATCACTTATGTCTTGTAATCATCTGACATATAACCTCTAAGTAATGCACACATCAAACATTTATGAGATTGATGTGATGCATAACAAAAATAACTGTGTGCATCCTTCAAAACCTCGTGAATCACCCAGCATCAACAGAATATGCTAAAATGCTGGTGTTCTGTACAACAGAAAGAATTAAAAGAATAATACACTATCATACGGATGCTGGATTGGAATGTGCCATGGGGTTAAAATGTTTGTAACTATACATGTGCACTGAACATTACTTTAAACTAATGCATGATGAGACTTATTGCTAACTTTCAGTTGAAAACATAATGTGAGAGCTAATGCTTAGCAATAACAAGACCATCAACAAGCGAAAGATGGAAACATTACGATACTTCAGCATCATTAAATGGCACTACCTGGCTAATAAGGAATTTCAGGATACCAGCTCTCTCCAGTTCTACTAAAGCCATGTGAGTCAAACTTGGCATTGCACGATGAAATGGCAGGGATGCCTCAGGTAGATTCTTGCCTGCACGCTGCAGGTAGAAAATAATAATTCTGTGCTATGTAGGTGACCTACACTGCCAAAGAAATAAAATATAAATGATAGATTTATACTTATTTTCCTTTACCGTCCACATTCAAGAAAAGCCATATGGTGTTTTCTTTTAACAAAAAAGGGGACCATAGAACATCCTTTACTAAGAAAATTAACACAGATAAACATATTAACGCTATACATGACCAGTCAAAAGGCTGTGAACTTATTTTGTATTTATTCCAGAGACATTTCTTCATGATTCCCACATGCATCAAACATAATACACCAACTGTGGTTGGCCAAGGGCAATATTCTAAGATCCAGTCTCCATGAAAGACAAAGCACAAGGTGTCAAAGCTATGATGGTTAGGCAATCTATCTAGTTTTGGGTCAGCTGATCCCAAAAAGTTTTGACTGAATATTTTTTAAAAAAAACTTTGACTGAATAAAGTGTAAGATTGACTTTGCACCTTAAAAAGGTAAGCTCAACAGATTTTTCATGTATCATGGGAGAGTAGAAGCTGTCTGGTTTCCTTTGCAAGTTATATTTAATACATTGTCAATAATGTGATCACCACTTTCCATTTTCTTCTGATAATATTAGTATTCCTTTAAAAAGACAAACAAGATGATTACACACTTTTTCTGATGTATTCATTTAGTGGGAAATATACATTATTAATTTGCAATTTGTGAAGACATTCAGGGCCATAATTGAATGCCTACATTTGACACCAAGATTTATATGATAAGCCCCGATGTTTCTGAAGAAATCAACAGACTCCTTGCTATCAAAAATAGTTGTACCTCATCAAATCTGAATTTTTGGATACAAAATAATAACTGCTCATTATTTATGCATATAATGTGAATAAATTTACCTGAAGAGTCCAAATGCCCTTTGGGCCACGAAAATCAGGGATACCACAGGATGTTGATATCCCTGCCCCTGTGAATGCCACAAGATGCTTACTCTGTAACAAAGGACAGACAAACCAGAACTGATATGAGTATCAAAAAAAGAAGAAAAGAGAGGGAAAAAAAGGATCACTCGATCTAGACATCGTTCGAAATCAACTAGGTACTTGAATCATTTGACAACACCAAGTGCCTTATTCTAACCTTTTTTATCAAGATGGCGAGCTCTTCAATCTGCAACACATAAATTAAAACCAATCTGTTAGCCAGGATGACAACAAGTACATATCCACCTAACACAAGGTAGGCCTCATAAACGACCTTTTTCCTTTCATCCGGCAGCAATAAAATTTTTATACTTCATAAGGACTTACATAAACAAGAATACATAGCTCATTACATCTTTACAAGACGGTTGTCACCAATGATGGAAGGTAGGAGGGCACTGATCAATAAAATAACAAGGTCAAATGCAGTATATTCTGCTAGCATGACCTACCCAAAAAAAATATTTCTGCTAGTGTGGCAATCACAGATCATAGTTGTCCAGTCCAGATACAGATTCAAATATTAAAACAAGTTTTTTTGATCCGTGTCAAATCCAGGTAGAACTCCAAAGTACATTGACTGGGTTGACTTGCACTAGGCAGAGTGATCTTGTACATGATGTCCAAGTTCCTAGTGAAAGATAACTATCAAACACTGGCACTTAACGTAGGACATTCATTGCAGCATAAGCCCTGGCTATGCAATCAAGTGCTATGACTCCATGTAGACAAAAAAAATATAGGATTCAAGTAACAGCAATCATATGATCTACACATTGAGATGTCTCACCATATAAGGACACAGTCTGAAAAGGCAAAAGTGATTGTTCAACTTAGTTAAAAGGTTATTTTGGGATCTAAGGCTCTATTTGAGAATTTTGTATGGAGTACCTCTTGTAGAAACTCTTCAGATGGAAGTCCTCCCAAGAAAAGTACTTCTCTATTTCAGAAGTGATAGTTGTTTGGCTACATAAAATTAACCGTGTTACTCTCTTTTAACAAAAATCACTTCTCAAGTTATCACGGCAGTAACACCCTAGTTCCAAATGAAATTATATTCAATCAACAATAATGTATAAATTAAAACTCTATATCAAATGTATAATGTTAAAATAATATATGACATACCTCGTTATTCTCTATGATTTAGTAATATACTTATTATAAATGATAATGCATTTAAAATAAATAATATGTGATATAGTCAAAAACAATATGTTAAAGGCCCAAACTCTAACCCAAAACCTAGGCATTGAGTTGAGGAACCCCCCACATGTATAGAGGAAAGACTCCCATAGATTTCCGATATGGGACTAAACCACAACCCTCCCTCGTGCCGAACCAACCGGTTTGGGGTGCATCATAGGTAGGGCCAAGTGTCTACATGTGATCCAATAGGTTAACGAGGCTCTGATACCATGTTAAAGGTCCGAACTCTAACCCAAAACCTAGGCATTGACTTGAGGAAATCCCCCACATGTATAGACGAAAGACTCCAATGCATTTCCAATATGGGACTAAACCACAACGTAATACATTTATGGAAGGACATATCACAAAGTATGAGTATAAAATGAAAATCAAAAAATAAGCTGGGGATGGAAAATTTATCAATCTCATTTAGAGATTACCAACACATATGACTGTGGTAATATATGTCGGACATCAAGAGATATAAAAAAAGACATGAATTTGGGTTTTCTATTAAAAATATATATACATATACATATCGCAAGTTTCAACGAGGATAAATGATGCCAAGGCCAAGATGAGATTTTTTTTCCATAGAGCCTTTCCAAAATATTTAACTTTGACAAGGAGCATTCAGTCTTTCAACATTAGATTCCTCTTGCCACGAGGAGAAAGTCACTCCACATGGAAAGAGATTTTTTCTCCTTCAGCACGGAGTCAAATTTCTCCTCCCACATGGAGGAGAATCGCGCTACCAAACAACGCACAAATTGTCAGGAGCACTTCTTGGTGAAGGAGAAATCCCACAAAACTGCTTCCAGGTGATTCCTAAACGGAGCCTAAGAACATGCCATCACATAAGATAACTTTAGAAAGGGAAAGAATCTAATGTAACTTCTTTGAATGATCATTTTGAGAGTCATTTCTTCTAAAAAGAAAGCAACTGCAAGTCCGTGAAAAGAATTTTCATCCATTGTGTAAAGCCACTTCCACACTTAATCTGAAACTGCTCACATCCAGATTTTCTTTCCAAACTTTCAACCCTCAGAAAAGACACCCAACTCAGTATTTTGTTTACACTGTGCATATAAGATTTAGTAGAGCAGAAGATGGCAAAGATTTCCTTAAAATTTGCTGCCATTAACCTTGGGTCAACATAAAAACAGCCACAATTCGGTAAGCATGTGAAAAGGAAAAATATTGTCACCTTCCAAATAGGACTCCCTTTTTTCTTTCTCTATTTGTTTCTTTCTTTCGGGTTGACTTGGCCTCCAACTTTGGTGGATATGTTTCCAACAGTATCTGTATCGTTCCAATTTTATCGGATGTCTCTGAAGGGACATGTTTCCCACAGTATCATTTATAATTTGCGGTAGTTCCTCCTACTTGCAGGATTTAAACGGAAAAGGGGGGGATACGAGAACTTGCATCGATTGGGCCAAACACTTTTACCGCAACAAACTTACAAATCGTGTAAGATAGCCTCTTGCAACCGTTAGGAGGGGGGAAAAAAAAGAGCTAGTAAGCAAAATGAATGGAAAAACAAATGTTCCAGCAAGCTTTCACATTGTACCTCAAAATAGTGATACCAGAGCAACAAATGGATGATAACTTAAACCCAACAAAAACAAATCAGTAAAAATGATCTCACCGCTGTAACCATTCCACTTCCGAACATGATTACAACCAATTCCCAGGAAGAGGAAGTGATCTATAACATTGCAAGGGACCCAACTCCTCCCTCCCCCCCTCTTTCTTGATTCTTTTCTTGAATTGTATTCACTCTTCTGAATAGGAAATGACCGTCCCACAGATCACCAATAACCACATACGCCTCCATAGGCAATCCAAAACCCTAAATGACGAGATGAGTTCGTCTCGATTCTCTCAGACAGCCATCATTCGACGCTTTCGTCATACAAAAAAGGGACAAAGCAGGGCAGGGCACCACCGGTACGGAGCAGAAAAATGGAACCTATAGCAGAAGAACAATAGCCTAACACGATATCGAGAGAGGAGAGAAGGACAGATTCCTTCTAGAGCCACAACCTTGTGTCGCAGGACGTCGGGCGGGTCGAAGATCTCCGACATGCCGACGTTGCCGATCTCCTCCCTGTACGACAGCTTCTCCGCGTAGCCCAGCGACATGGCTACCGCCTCCTCCTCCTCCTGCCGCCCCGTTTCCCAAGGAATGGGAGTCCCCCCAGAAGAAGAGGTCCCTCGGCTCCCCTCCCACTGGTGCTGCAGGGCGGAGTGAGCGAGGACTGAAGTGGTGCTCCCCGGACGGTGTGGGAGAAGGAGAGCCGGTGGACGTGCGGCCAGGTGGAGAGAGTGAGACACCAAAAACCACCCGACCCCGACGTCCAAGGACTTGAGTCACTTGACAACAAAAGGTTATTATTGAATTTATTGTCGGGAGTTTGCAAGTGTACCCCTGCTATAAAATAAATTATGAATCTTTTTTAGGGAGATGTGCTGTCTCTTTTTTTTTACATATAAAACTCTATAATATTGTGAGTTGAATAATCTTCTAACGACAATGGGGTGAAGTCATGAACCTTGCCATTCAAGGTATGTTGTCATTTATACTCTTACCTTCGATGTATTTATAAATTGCAACTCATATTCTGGCAAAGAGAGAGATTCAAAATGTTTGTGCTATATTTTTAATAAAAAATATTAATCTAAAATTTTTATTTAAGATAATTTGTCATGAAATGAGAGTATATATACAATTATATTTGGATAGTAGCAAGTGTACACTTTGATAGGCAGCCGTGCCCGACTGCCCGTGCCATAATCACGGTTTGCCGTCCCGCCCCGACCCGCACGACCCGACCCGACCCAGGCGGGCGCCGGGTCGCACGGGCGGTGGGTCGTGGCCGGGACGCACTGGACCGCATGGTCCCGTGCGTCCCGCCGCGTATCGGAGCGGGTCGAGACGGGCCCGGTGTGGTTCGTGCGGGACGGCACGTACGTGCCGGGTCGCCCATTTAGCGGGCCGGGGTGCGGGCGGGTCTGGCATCCGCAGCGGCTTGAAGGCGGTGGCCTGCGGGTGTGGGCGTTGCATAGCGGCGGCGGACGGCGGCGGACGGCAGCGACAACCGGCGATCAGAGGTAGGTGCCCTAAATTTTTGTTTTAGAGTGAGGAGGGGGGATGGGGGAGGGTGAGGATTGTGTAGATTTGCCACCGCGGGGGTGGGGGAGGGTGAGGGGGGGGGGGGCGTCTGCGGGCGTCGGGGAGGGGGAGGGGGGGCGTCGCGGGTGGCGGGCGTCGCGGGCACAGTTAGAGGGGGGAGGGGGGGGCGTCTGCGGGCGTCGGGGAGGGGGAGGGGGGGCGTCGCGGGCACAGTTAGAGGGGGGAGGGGGAGGGGGGCGTCTGCGGGCGTCGGGGAGGGGGAGGGGTGGCGTCTGCGGGCGGCGGGCGTTGCGGGCACCGTCAGAGGGGGGAGGGGGGGCGTCGGGGAGGGGGAGGGGGGGCGTCTGCGAGCGGCGGGCGTCGCCGGCACCGTCAGAGGGGGGAGGGGGGGCGTCTGCACCGTGAGGGGGGAGGGTGAGAGGGGGAGGGGGGGCGTCTGCACCGCCGCCACCACCTCCGGTGGGGGGCGGGGAGGGTGAGGGGGGGTTGTTTAATTTTTTTGGCTTTTTAAATTAAAAATATATAGGAAAATATTTTATTATATTATTTAATATTAGTACTAATGTATTATTTAATTCATGTTATACAAATAATATAATTTTTATTTAATTTACGTTGTATAAATATCATTTTGATTATGTATCATTTAATTCATTTTGTAGATTTAATATAACTAATATTTAATTCATGTTGTAGAAATAAATTTATTTTTTAATGTGTTATTCAATTCATGTTTAAATATTAGATTTAATTTAAATGTAATATTAAATATTAGATTTAGTATTGTATGTTGTAGAAATACTTATATTAATATCATTATTAGTTGTAGATATAAAATATTTTTAAATGCATAATGTATATTAGTTAATTGAATTGCATAATGTAATTTAATTTAATATAAATATAAATTTAGTGTTGAATATTTTATAAATAATTTTAAAGTTAATTTATATGTATAATGTAAATTATTTATAGATGTTTATAATTTATATGTGGCATGTAATTTAATTAGATATGTAATTTTAAATATCTAATTAGAGATGTAATTTTAAATATCTAATTAGTTATAAATATTAACCTTATATGTATGTTATAGAAATAATGATATTATTTTGAACTAAATTATATGAAGATGTATTAAATATTAAATTTAATCTTGCATGATACGCAAATAATGAAATTATGTTCATTGTTAGTTGTAGATGGGAAATAATATATTTTCATAATTTGAATTTCTTAATTTTAGGAGATAGCACTCTATGGCTCCTAAGGAACGAACAAATGATATTGGGTGCTCACACGGAGTTTTGTTGGATGGCAACCGTAGGTGTTGGCGTTGTAACTATTATAAAATAGAACACCGGGGAGGAGGGGTGTCTCGGTTGAAGAAGCATTTGGCAGGAGGAGCCGGGGCAGGATACTCTGAGGTTGCTGGGTGTACCCATGTGTCTAGAGATGTGAAACTTGCAATGGCTAGGCACCTGCGGGAGAAGAGAGCTGAGATGCAAGAAAATGAAAAAAAGAAGAAAATTGATCAAGCGGCAGTGAGCGGAATAGCAAGCGGCAGCAACGAGGAGGAATGTGCATGGACACCCAGTGACGAAGACGAACAAGCACGTACTGAGCATGCTAATGTGTATGTCAATGTGAATGATCCATACGAAGCCGAGTTTCGTGAGGCAGTACGTCAGAGCAGGGAAGAGTCAAGACATCCCGAGGAGACTATAGTACGTAGTCGCGAGGCGGCGAGGACCGGAGCATCAGGGAGTGGTGGTTCATCTACGACTCGACAACCACGAGGCATGAGGAGTTTATTGACTGGTGACTCGGGGACACAAAGAAAAATGATGCAATCGATCAACATTGAAGATGTGGAGCCCGGTGCACTATCCCGAGAGCATGGCAAGCAAACGAGGATGGACGATGCATATGGCCAGAAGGGACCTAAATGGAAACTTGGTCAGGCTGTTGCAAAATGGTGGCACCACGTGGGTCTGCCTTTCAATGCAGCCAATAGCCCTTACTACAAGCCAATGTTTCAGGAAGCATAGGTCCTTGGACTACACGTGCAGCCACCTACAGCGAGAGAATTGGCTGGCGTATATCTTGATGAACAAGTTGCTGAGATCAAGAGTTACATTGACTCATTCAAGCATAAATGGACAAAGAACGGAGTCACGCTGATGTGTGATGGATGGTCAGGTACCACAAAATCTAGCCTGATCAACTTCCTTGTTTATTGTGACATACATGTATTCTTTCACAAATCAGTGGATGCGTCTGGTCAAATTCACAGTCACCAATATATTTTGTCATTGATGGAGCAAGTGGTGACTGAGATTGGGGAGGAGTACATTGTGCAAGTGGTGACTGACAATGTGTCGAACTATAAGAAGGCTGGGGAGGAGCTAATGAAGAAAAAACAGCACATTTTCTGGACCCCTTGTACAGCACATTGTGTAGATATGATGCTGAAGGAGATTGGGCAGCTTCGTATGGTAAAATCTGTGGTCGAGGTGGCACAAAAAATCACGAAATATATCTACAACCACACACTTGTATTGGCATGGATGAGGGAGCATTGTGGCGGCGAACTGTTGAGGCATGGCATCACACGATTTGCCACCAACTACATCGCATTGCATAGCCTACTGAAGCACAAGGATGGGTTGAAGCAAATGTTTAGAGGTGAGACCTGGCTGAGTTCCTCTTTTGCTGCTTCACGTGAAGGGGCGGAGGTTGAGGGGATTGTCAACACCTCAAATTTTTGGGATAGAGTGAAGGTATTAGTGTCATTGATAGAGCCACTGTATGAGGTACTGTGATGTGTGGATGGGGATAGAGTACCAACCGTGGGGTTGGTGTACAGCAAAATAGAAGCTGCCAAGCGGAAGATCCTTACAACGTCTAAAAAATATGGACCCACCATTCTAGAGATTGTGGAGGACAGATGGGACAGACAAATGAGCCGCGATCTTCACATGGCAGGTAAACACTTACATTCTCGTCCAATCAATGAGCTGTGATTTTCAGTTGATACTAATATGTAATTCATTGTCTTACAAATGCAGCGTACTATCTACATCCGGCCTTCCAATATGCTCGGGGCCTTACTTATGACGATACGTTGATAGAATCGGTCAACATTGTGGTAGACCGGTTGTCTTTCACCCCAACAGATGCTGCTGATGCGTTGAATGAGGTATACTTGGATATTTTAACATTGACAATATTAAATGAAATATACACTTCATATTTTTCGATAATGCAGATGAAAACATTTAAAGAGACAATTGGTTCTTCTGCGACACCTAATGCCATGGCCAGTCGTGACAGACTCGACCCAGGTAATGTGTCTTCACAATGTACATTCTATATCTCGAGAAGTAATTTTTACATCTAATTATTATATTGTACGTGATCTATCTTAAACACAGCTGAGTGGTGGCTAAATTACGGCACAAGTGCACCCGTATTAAGGAAGATCGCAATGAGAGTTCTATCGCAAACATCCTCGTCGAGTGGGTGTGAGCGGAATTGGTCGACGTTCTCCTTCTTGCATACTAAGCTGAGGAATAGACTAGCATACCGCAGGCTAGACAAAATGGTGTATGTTCATTACAACATGAGGCTAAAGGTCCGGCATGTACAAATGGATACAAGGAGAGGAGAGGGAGATTACGACCCAACGGATGCTGTGTACTTACGATACGATGATGACCCTATAGTAGCATGGGTTGCAAGAGCCACAACCGAGCGTGGTGAGGCAGAATTGGACGAGGAGGCTGAAGAACTTGGCGAGACACCACGGCCTAATACTTTTCTCGCATCAGCTGTACAAGAGGCAATGGGGGAGGGAGATGACACTCATGTGCATTTGGGTGGTGACGAGTCAGCAACGGGACGTGATGATGAAGTTAATTTAGATGAAGACCTTTTCATTGGGGGTGGAGACACATCCTATGCGTACGATGATACAACATGGGAGCGATTGATGCAACCCCCATCAATTGAGCGTCATGAGCCACCTCAGGTGAATTAATACATGAAAATTGAATCGCAAATTTCATTAGATAGCGTAGTCATATATTGATGTATGATGAAGTACAAAATATATTGCAGGTCGGTACGACAAATGACAACATTGTGGGAGAACAGTGGTCCCGAGTTGCGGAACCGCGGTATTCAATATCTACGGAACCAAGAAGATTATCCACTTCAAGAGAGACTAGGGGGAGTTCCTCATTTAGAGAGGTGAAATTATATTGTCATTTATACATTTGTTAATATGTAATTCATTGGTAATAGAATATATTCTTCTTTCAATTGTGTAGTCTTCGGTAGCATCGAAACAACCATCTCAGTCTGCTGCGTCACGACGCTCAACATCTAAGGCACCCAATAAGTCGTCTCAGGTATACGTACAGACTTACACAATAGAAAGTAAGTTGAAAATTATATAAACAGGCTTCTACTTCTCAGGCATCTAGAGGGACACAACATGCAGCAGGTAAGCCGCCCCCTGCTCCACAGAAGAAAAAATCATCATGGACCACATTATTCACCAGCAAGAAGGACAAGGGACCACCATTAAATCCGATAGATGTTGCAGACATGGAGACATTAGATCGCAATGCATATGACGACACTCCCGAGCCCTCTGTTGAGCCCCGCATCAGTGGGAGTCATGACTCTGATGATGATAGTACGCCGACAGGGTCTTAATCCCATGGAGGTGGCGGTGGTGAAGGTGGTCAACGGAGTCGTGGTGAGGATACTAGTGCTGGTGGCAGAGAGTACAACAGTGGTCATAGTAGAGGTCGTGGGGGCCGTCAACATGCCGCATGGATAGAGGAGCAGCACTTCACGCATGCCACGTAAGATGAGGACCACGGTGCTCCACGGCAGCGACGGGCAGCTGATCATTGGGATCCCTACTATGGAAGTTCGCTTGCAGACAGTACCAGCTATCAAGGCATGTTGTCTGATTTTGAGAGCATGAGCACACATGACTCCCAGGGATCTGGAAGCTCGTATGGACGGTCATGGCCGCAACAGCCGATGTATCATGGCGACTCAGATAACAGTAGTTCATTTTTCCCATCGTATCTATATCCTTATGCCGCAGCTGCGTCAGTAGAGGTCATGTACGCACAAGGTTCGCAGCAGTATGAATACTACGTATGCATGTATTGGGAGAACTATTCAGGTTCAATGCGCTATGAAGACTATCTGTCCTATATGCGTACCACGTTTAATGTCAAATTGTTTGGAGATGGGCACTGGCCCAGTTTGGGTCCATACTCTTAATTAGTATGTATCATTTGGTTATATATATAACTAACTAATAGTTAATTGTAGATTTCTTCATATATAGAGTTATGTACTTATCATTGAAATCACTAATGTAAACTTTTACATCATTTGCAGGTCATCATGGACGGACGGCGTCACCCTGCGTGGGAGCATGGATACTCTGTTGAGGGTGATGGATATGTGCACTGTAGATACTGCGGACATCGCGTCACCGGCATACACAGGTTTGCGGAGCACCTTGCGGGAGTGGGACGCGATGTTCGTGCATGCGACCGAGTTCCGGGAGATGTCCGACATTCCTTTCGGACACAGTTACAGGATAGATACGGTTCTCGTAGCACACCCAGGACATCTTCTTCTACGTCCCGGGTACCTCCACCACGAGCACAGGGCGGAGCAGGATCTTCCTCCACGTCCAGAGTTCGAGCAGCACCAGCAGCAGTCGCACATGATAGAATTGAAGCTATAGATGTAGTGATGATTTTTTTTTACAGATTTTCATGTACCCTCCACCGCAACACACGACCCATCATTTGTGCAGATGGTTACATATTTTCAGTCCCACCAACATGTACCTCCACCCACTAGGATAGAGTTAGATTATACGGGTGATCAGTCTCATGTATCTGATGATGAGTTTTGAGATTCAGGCTTCACCGATGACGAGGATTAGTGAGTTTTGGGATTCGGACTTCACTGATGATGAGGATTAGTGAGTTTTGGGATTCGGACTTCACAGATGACGAGGATTAGTGAGTTTTTGTATTTTATACTTCATGAATGAATGTCATTATTATGTCACTGTTTACTTTTACATATTTAGTAATTGAAATAATTTTTTATGTATTATATATAATATGATGTTTAATTAAGCGGTGTAATATGTAATTTTTATATAATTAATTATGTGTAATTTAGTATGGATCTATTATCATAAAAAAAACTCTACATTCTAATATTTTTAAATATATATAACATTTAATCTTTCAAAAAAAAATTATTAAAAATATTAAAAAAAATAAAAAATCACGCGTCGAGAGCCCGAGGGAGCAGACCGGGTCACTATGCGACCCGGCCGACCCGACCCATCCCGCGCCGTGACCGGGTCGGCAGGGTCGACCGGGTCGGCAAACCTTGGCCATAATCCAAAAGAATGAAAAGCCTCCACCGCGGGTCCGCGACCACTACGAGGGATGCATGGGTGTGCCAACTCACCGTTGAGAAAAAAAATGACTGCGCCCTGATTTCAGATAGTGCGGTGTGTTCGGTTTTATTTAGGGTTTTTTTTCAAACCGAATTGAATTAAAGTCAATAAATTCAGTTTGATTTGATTAAAAATAATTTATATATATAATTATAATATATATTGACTTATATATAAAATAAAATAAAATTTAAAAATAACTATATTTATATGATGTGGGTAATTAAAATTTAAAATATTTAAATATATAGATTATAATATTGATAATATAAATATAAATAATAAATTTATTTTAAATTCACACATTGTGAAATTAAATCAAACTGAATTTAATTTCAAATATAATTGAATCTAATAGAATTTACTTATTTATTTTAATTTTTCTATTTGAAATTAACTACGAACTCCAAACTTCCAGCGAAAGCCAAGAGGTAGGGACCAAAGGGCGGTAACCCCGCAGGCCGCAGCGAGTACCCGGCATGTCACCCGCAGTCGAGCGAGCTCCCTGTTACGTAGCACGACGCATCTCATTGGCTGGACGTGAAGCACGCCAGAAGGTGCGTCATTTGATCCCTTTTACACGTCCGCGTGGGTCTGCCCACTGTTCTGGCTACCTTCCCATTGCATCATCGTGGTGAGTGTCGACGGTGTCTTTCTTTTTCCATGCCATCGACAGATTATAAAGTAGACTCACATTTTTAAAGTATACTTTATATTCTTTTGGTTGCAAGATCATCGACAAATAAAAAATCGAATTATATTTTTTGGGAGATAAATTAAATGAGGTGGCCAACTCGATTACTTATCTTCTAGTTATTTTGGAGTAATATTTTATGTATTGAATGAGACGCACAAAGGCACGTTAAAATGTAGCGTTTAATCTTATTAGTTCAAAAAAAATGTGAAAGAACTCTTTCTATTTAGAAAAGAAGTTATGGCTAAGCATTTGCCAAGCAAAAGAGCATTTTCCGGATACAAGATATCAAAAATTAAGAGAAATCTTAATTTTAGATTAATGTTATCAGAATTAAATGGGTATCTGAATAGGTCAATGAGTTGGTTCAATTCGAATCGATTAGATCGTTCAATCGAATCGATTTAAACCGTGATGTCATCATAATATTGATACATAGTCTGATATGATTTTATAGAATGAGATAATAAGAAATAAGATATAATGATTAAAATAAAATAACATACATGTATAATTATTAGTCATGATTATTTAATTATATAAATAAATAATAATAATAACATGGTTAAATAAATTAGTTTTAATTTTTTGTAATATTTTATTAATCATCGCTCTTCACAATTGATATGTATGTTCATTTAAAATTTTAAATATATCTAAAATAAAGTGATAAATAATAACGGATCAATAATAATAAGACAATTTAGTTCACATGTAAATATCATTTTAAATATCTAAATATTTTTGTGTTTATTTTTTCTGTTTTAAAGGGTGAATTAAATCCGACCGATTCAGATCGGTTCACCGGTTGCACCGCGGTTCGTCCGATTTTTTAGCATCAGATCAGATCGGTATTAATCAGACCGGTTCCTTCACCGATTCATGATCGGACCGATCCGACCGATCTATCTAATCCGATTTTAATAACAGTGTTTTAGACAACAAAATATTGAGAAAAGAGGAGGGTTTGCGTTAGGTCGACAGCCAGCAGTAAAATTTTATCACATCTCCAACATGAATTCTGATTCAAATACGTTATGTGCTAATGTTAGGGCGTTCCCCGTAAGCGACGCGTTACATCGGAACCCGGATGGAATGACAAATGAGCAAGGGCTAGCTAGGGCGTGCCTCGTAAGCGACGCGCCGCAATGGCGCCCGATTGCGGTGTCAAATAGGCAAGGGTTCTCGTGTGGGGTTGGACGCACACGGGTAAAGAAGCAAGTCCAAAAACATAGGATCCGTCTGAATACTTGGAATATAGGAACTTTAACGGGTAAGGGTTTAGAATTAGTTAAGTTAATGAGGACAGGAGGGTAAATATAGCTTGCCTACAAGAAACTAGGTGGAAAGGACATAAAGCTAAAGACATTGATGGATATAAAATTTGGTATACGGGTAATAATAACTCTAGAAATGGTGTTGCTATAATAATAGATAAAAACTTAAAAGACAGAGTTGTGGAAGTAAATAGATTGGGGGATAGACTAATGTTAATTAAACTTATCTTAGATGAGGATATTTTGAATATAATTAGTGCATATGCACCTCAAGTAGGATTAGAATAGAGCATTAAAAAGTAATTTTGGGAGACTATTGATAGTTTGATCTAAAATATCCCTAGTGAAGAGAGAATCTTTATTGGAGGGGATCTTAATGGTCACGTGGGTATAGATAATAGAGGCTATGAGAGGATTCATGGAGGGCTTGGTTTTGGCAATAGAAATGATATGGGTAACACTATTCTTGATTTTGCTGTGGCCTATGATCTAGCAATTACTAATACCTTCTTTAAGAAGAGGGACGAACACTTTGACGCGGCGGCGACGTGGAAGACGGATCGACGGCACTCCGGGATGCGAACAGGACGGGAACGGATAACTGCTATCTCACACAGCTCGGCCTCACGCCGGACGGTCTCACACCGGGCGACGCTCAATCCTCACAAAAGAAAAGAGAGAGAAGGGAATAAGGCAAACACATTAGGCTCAATCTTATGCTCATTCATTCATAACATCATACGTAACACATCCTTTGGCCTCCTTATATAGGAAAGGCCCATTACACATACACCTTTCAAACTTTCCAAATAACACATATGTCCTTAGCCTAACAAAACAAGCTTACCTACCTAACTTTTGACTTGGGATTTTAACCAAATAAAATACACAATACACACATGTTTATTGACCATGACTTAGCCTAATAAGACGAAAAGAAAAATACATGTAGAGATACATGTATACATACACACGAATACAGATACTCGATACGCAATATAACTACCGTAGCCGTAGGCCGAGTCTTCATGAAGGATCTCCGAACCATAAGCTCGGTGTCGGGGCAGTGCGGCGTTGGCTCCGAGTAGTGGGCCCAGTAGTGGACCCGGTGTCCCCACCAATCCTCCCGGGGTGGCTGGAACTCGACTCCGTCGAGTAAGGGGGGACACTGCTGTGGTAGTGCTCCAACAGATCGGGATCGAGGCGCTGGAGATCTTCCCGGATGATCCAGGAATCATCAGAAGGTGGACGGTCCCGCCAACGGACAAAGTAGCGCTGGTACTCCCTGCTCCGTGTAGTGGTCACCTGCTCATCCAGTATCCTCTCAATTTGCTCGCGCGGTGCTCTCGAGGCTGTATGACGCACAGGGGTGGACTCACTCTCAATGGGAGGAGAAGGCTCGAAAGGATCACTGGGAATCGCTGTGGGTTCCTTGTAGGCCACTAGGTCTGCCACATTAAAGGTCGAGCTAATCCCCTCTTCGGGAGGTAAGTCCACAACATGGGCATGGGCGTCAATCTTCCGCATGATTGGGAAGGGACCATCACTACATGCTTGTAACTTTTTAACGGCTCCCGAGAGGAGTCGTTCGGGCCGGGCCCGTACCATAACCAAGTCACCTTCTTGAGATTCATGGTGACGCCTATGCGAATCAGCTGACTCATGCAGACTAATGACATGATGTGCAAACTCTTCAGCTGACTTGGACATGCTAGACTCGAGGGGAAGGTTGGGTAGGGTGGACCCAGGGGCAAGCTCAATAGCGTGTTGTACATCACGCATGGGAGGGAGTCGAGAAGGCAAGTCCTCGGGGACGATGCCTTGGAAGTCTTGCAGTATGACCGGGTCTTCAGTTGGGACTGAGACTCGAGACTCCTCGGGTGTGATGGTGACGTTAACAGCCAAAATAGAGGCACCCTCAGCAACCTCTTTGTCTAGCTCACCGACATTCATGGAGTCAATGCACCTAACTAGGTCACGACTAACCTTAGGGGCCTCAGAAACAGGTGTGATGGACGCAGGAGAAGAGGGAAGGGGAGGTTTCCCTTCAGTGGGAGTTTGGGGATTCTCCTGAATTTTGGGAGTTCCGGTGGGGGTGGAGATGGAACTCTTTCCCGGGGTCACCTTTGGGAGTGTTGGGAGCAACTGAATCCTCTTCCCATTGTGGGAGAAGGAACACTCATTGGACCGAACGAAGGTAGCGAGGTCTACATCATAGATCCATGGTCGTCCTAAGATGACGCTCCCGGCCTTCATAGGCATTACGTCACATGAGATTTGTCCTTGATAGGACTGGAATTGGATGGAGATGACACATGTGGTGGTGACTGGGATAGAAGTGTCATCGACCCAAGCCACGTTGTATGGCCTTGGATGAGGGTGCGCAGGTAGACCTAAACGGGAGACAAAGTCTGAAGAGACTGCATTGATACAACTCTCGTTGTCAAGGATTACCTTGCAGGGATGAGAGTTCACCAAGATGTAGGTTTGAAAGATAGAGGTTCGACGCCAATCGTCCTCCTGGGGTGTTGAGATACAACGAACTACACCCAATCTTTTCTGGCTAGAACTCTCGGCAATGTCTCCAACCTGCATGTACTCGACATGCGTGCCACCAAATATTACATCCATTTCCTCAAACTGGGTGATGAGGTCAGGATCGGCCATATATCTTTCCTGTTCCATGCGTTCTAGACGGCCTTGATGAATTCTTAGACCGACGTGGCATACACGAGCTCGGACCTAGATGATGCAATCCTGGGACCGACAATTAGCAAGGTGTGGGCCCAGCTGATATGCAAAGGGTCAATTTGAAGGGATCGGTCGGGAAAAGTTACTCGCCCGTAGGCGAAGTAGTTGTGGAACTACCTCCTGACAATTAGGGTGTCCTAATGTGGCAGTCTAGGGCCTAAGGATGGGTACAAGCAAGCTCTCTCTTTCCGTCCACAACGATGCACTCAGAAGACAGGCTGCATGGTGCGGGCTCTCTCTCACTTCGTCGCGCGGCAAATGATAAGGATACTAAATAAGCAAGTGATTTGGAGCACGTACCTAGCTGACTGAGAAGTCAAGCTCCGACCGAAGACGAAGGCGAGCGGGGACGTGCGTGCCCGCACGGCGTCGACGAAGCTTGATCGGTTACAAAAATTCACTCCACGCATGGAGGATTATTGCATACCACTTAAAATTTCCCACGAATGGGAACAAATAAATCTAAAATTTTCTCCACGCAGGGAGACTCAGTGGCACGAACGTTCCGTAGTTTATGGATCTTCTGTCGACTTATCGGGTGACCCTGGCGCCGATCAAGCCGTTGTTGTTGACGTGTAATGCCACAATTCCCAATTAATATAGATATAGATATATAACTATTAAAGTATATATATATATATCCCTTGATATTATATATATATATAATAGTTATATATATATTTCAACAAATGTTATTCTCCTTTTTTTTCAACACTCTTTAAATAAAATAATATATATATATAATATTATATATATCCCATATATATTATATATTTAACACACTTTTTTTTTCAACTTTCAAACTTTTTTTTTCAAATTTCAATCATTTTTTTGACCTTTTTTTTTTTTTCAAATCTCCACTTTTCTTGACTTTCAATCCTTTTCTTTTCTTTTTCAACCTCTCATTTTCAAATTATATCTACTTTTTTTTTCACACATTTTTTTTTCAACGTCCACACCTAGTTTTCAAACCTCACCTACTCTTCCAACCACCTCTCTTCTCTGACTTCTTTTCTTTCTTTTTTTTTGGTTAACTTTAACCCTCTTGTTCACACCTGCATGCGTTTCTCACGCGGCGGGTGGGTCAACGAAGGTGGGCGACGGCCGTCCGCGAGGTGGCTATGGGGAGCGGAGGTCGGCCGGAGGTGCAGGAGGTGGTCGGAGGTTGGCTTGCCGAGGTGGCCGTCCGACGACGGTGGCCGGCAGAGAGAGGCCGCGGAGGTTGCCGGTGGAGCGGCCGGAGGCGGGGAAGACGAGCTACTGCCGGGGCGCGGGCTTCGCCGTGCGCAGGTGGGAACAGGCCGCAGGGTGGCCATTCCGCGCAGGTGGGTGCACGGGGGCACGTTGTGGGCGACGACGCCACGGACGCGGGGTGGCGGGCGCTGTTGCCGCGGGGCGGGCACTGGGCTGGCAGGCGGCGAACGCGCGCTCTGGCGCGGATGGGTGTGCACTCCGGCGCGGGGCAGCGTGCTTGGGTGCGCTCAGGCGGCAACGGTGGCCATGCCGGGTGGGCGCGGCGGCGGCTGGTCGCGGAGGGGAATGGCCGGCGGCCTCGAGCGTTGGGCTTCGGCGGCGGCCGGAGGTGGGGAAGTCGCAACGGCAACAGTCCGACGGCAGCACGCGGGTGGGCCGCAGGGCGCCAGGCGGCAGCGGCAAGGCGCGGGTGGCCCGGGCGTGGGTGCGGCCGGGCGATGGCGGGCGGCTCACGGCGGGCGGGCGCCCGAGGCTGGCGACCACCAGCGCGCAGGACGGGGGGGGCTGGCAAGCGCCGGCACGGGTGCGGGCCGATGCGGGCGCGGGCCTGCTGGCGCAGGCGTGCGGGCGGGGACCCGTGCGTGGGCAGGGCGCTGTGCGCGGCCGGATGCGCAGGGGCGCGGGCGTCCAGCGGGCGGTGGTCGGGTGCCGCGAGCGGGGGCGGGCAGGCACGGTTGATGGCCGTTGCGGCCGAGGGGAAATTTGATTTGTGGCACGGGCGACGATGTCCTGCCACGAAACCGATTTTCTTTTCCTGTTTTTTTTTTCACTTCTTCTGAGAACAGAGAGAGAGAGAGAGAACGTATGGGGTTTCTCCCTTTTTTTTTCAAAATTTTTTTTTCTTTCTAAACTCCTCTCAACCGAGCTCTTGATACTTCTCTTCTCTCTCTTTTTTTTGTTTTTTTCACTTCCAGCAACCTAGAGAGAGAAAGACCGATGACGGAGACGTGATCGAGGGAGATGCCGTTGTTGGGCTCTGATACCAATTTGACGCGGCGGCGACGTGGAAGACGGATCGACGACACTCCGGGATGCGAATAGGACGGGAACGGATAACTGCTATACAGCTCGGCCTCACGCCGGACGGTCTCACACCGGGCGACGCTTAATCCTCACAAAAGAGAAGAGAGAGAATGGAATAAGGCAAACACCTTAGGCTCAATCTTATGCTCATTCATTCATAACATCATACGTAACACATCCTTTGGCCTCCTTATATAGGAAAGGCCCATTACACATACACCTTTCAAACTTTCCAAATAACACATATGTCCTTAGCCTAACAAAACAAGCTTACCTACCTAACTTTTGACTTGGGATTTTAACCAAATAAAATACACAATACACACATGTTTATTGACCATGACTTAGCCTAATAAGACGAAAAGAAAAATACATGTAGAGATACATATATACATACACACGAATACAGATACTCGATACGCAATATAACTACCGTAGCCGTAGGCCGAGTCTTCAGGAAGGATCTCCGAACCATAAGCTCGGTGTCGGGGCAGTGCGGCGTTGGCTCCGAGTAGTGGGCCCAGTAGTGGACCCGGTGTCCCCACCACACTTAATAACATACAAGAGTGGAACACATACAAGTCAAATTGACTATTTTCTCATTAGGAAGATCGATAGAGTTTTATGTAAAGATTGCAAAGTTATTCCTGGTGAGAGTCTAGCCCCTCAACATAGGTTGTTACTAATGGATGTCACTATCCCTAAGTTCAAAAGAAAGATCATTATAAATAATTATTCCAAGATTAAATGGTGAAATTTAAAAGGTAAAAGTTTAGAAATATTTAAAAATCATATATTAAAGGAAAATATTTAGAATTTAGAACAAGAAACTAATGTAATGTGGAATAATGTTACAAACTGTATAACGAGGGTTGCAAAACAACTCTTAGACGAATCTAAAGATAAAAAGAATTTAGACAAAGAGACTTGGTGGTGGAGTGAGGAAATCCAAAATACCATTAGAGTAAAAAAGGAATGCTTTAAAGTTTGGCAAACTAACAAAAATGATCAAACCCTAGAAGCCTATAAAATCGCTAAAAAGAGAGCTAAGAAAATAGTTAGCGAAGCTAAATCAAAAGCATTTGAAGATTTATATAATAAATTAGGAACCCGAGAGGGTGAAAAGGACATACTTAAACTTGCTAAATTAAGAGAAAGGAAAACTAGAGATTTAGATCATGTTCGGTGCATTAAAGGTGAAGATCAAAGGGTTTTAAGTAAGGATCTTGAGATTAAAGGGAGGTGGCATAGCTGTTTTCAGAAGTTACTTAATGGAGATTCCGTCAATGATTTATCTTTAGAAGGTATCCAAGAGTCCATAATATTTGATAAATATCAATATTTCAGGCGTATTAAGATGTCAGAAGTGGAGGATGCTTTAAGGAAAATGAAAGTGGGCAAGGCCTTAGGACTAGATGGCTTACCTATTGAAGTATGGAAAGGCCTAGGAGATATTGGTATTCAGTGGCTAACTAAATTTTTTAATAAAATTTTAAAGGAACGGAGAATGCCAGAAGTTTGGAGAAAAAGTGTTGTAGTTCCTTTCTATAAAAATAAAGGAGATATTCAAAGTTGTAATAATTATCGTGGAATTAAGCTTATGAGTCATACTATGAAACTTTGGGAAAGAGTAATTGAAAAACGCCTCCGATGTATGACTACTATATCGAAAAATCAGTTTGGTTTTATGTCAAATAGATCTACTACAGAAGCTATTCTCTTATTACGGCAACTAATGGAGAAGTATAGAGAGATGAGAAAAGATTTGTATATAGTTTTTCTTGATTTAGAGAAGGCGTACGATCGAGTACCGAGAGAATTGATTTGGTGGACATTAAGAAAGAAAGTAATCTCTCAATGATATGTTGATTTGATTAAAGATATGTACGGCGGTGCTATTACTAGTGTTCGAACTATTGCTGGGGAGACTGGTGAATTTCCCGTTTCTATAGGTTTGCATCAAGGTTCTGCACTAAGTCCGTATCTCTTTGCCTTAGTTATGGATGAAGTAACTAAACAATTGCATGAGGATATCCCTTGGTGTATGCTATTTGCAGACGATATTGTTTTAATTGATGAGAGTATTGATGTTCTAAATGCTAAGTTAGAGCGTTGGAGACTTACCTTGGAGTCTAAAGATTTTAGAATTAGTAGTAGTAAGTCAGAGTTTATGCACTGTAATTTTAGTAATGGGAGAGTGGTTCAGGAAGACATGGTTCTAATTGATGGACATAACATTCCGAAGAGTAGTAGCTTTCGATATTTAGGGTCTATCATACAAGAGAATGTGGAGATTTATGATGACGTTACACATAGGATTAAGGCAGGCTGGTTAAGATGGAGAATTGCATCAGGTGTCCTTTGTGATCGTCGTATGCCTGTGAAACTCAAAGGGAGGTTTTATAGAACGGCTGTGAGACCTGCTTTGTTATATGGTACCGAGTGTTGGGCAGTACGAAAGGAACACATCCACAAAATGTGTGTAGCAGAGATGAGGATGTTGAGATGGATGTGTGGCAAGAATAAGAAAGACAAGATTACGAATGAGCGCATCCGTAAGGACTTAGAGATAGCTCCAATTGATAGCAAAATGAGAGAAAATAGACTCAGGTGGTTTTGACATCTGTTTCGTCGCCCTAATTCAGTGCCGGTTAAAAGATGTGACCAAATCTTAGTGGATACTAGTAAAAGAGCTCGAGGAAGGCCTAAAATGAGATGGTGCGATGTTATTAGGAAGGACATTAGTTCCTTGAGTTTAAATATGAATATTGCACTTGATAGAAATCTTTGGCGGAACAGGATTCATGTAGCCGACCCCAATTAATTGGGATAAGGCTCTGATGATGACGACGATGATGATGATTAATTCCGTATATTTTTTCTACATGTACATCCTCCGATCTGGAGCAAGCTTCCGCTTTCTCTCCTTATCCTTACTGCGAAAGCATTTCTCCATGTTGTTCCATTTCTCCTGGCACTTTTTTTCACTCCGAGCGTAGCCCATGGAAGACAAATCGGAAGAGATCATTTCCCATAGCTCCCCCTTCTCCCTCATACCTGTCTCCCGGAACTTGCCTTCCATGGCCCCTCTAAGCTTCACAAGAGCATGGACTTCACGCTTCCCCCATCGCTTGCTGCTTGGTTCCACGGACTTATCAGCCCCATTTCAGAGATGCTGGTTCAGACACGTCAAACATTTGATCCACCTCCGTTTGCGGCGGTTGTTCTCCTGGCATGGGCAAGAGAGCCTTCTTCCCGGAGATTTTCTCAACGAAGGAAGCCAGAGCTTGGTCCCTTGAACCAGCCAGCACTCTCTCCTGCGTCCTCAGATCCATCACCCTCTGTGCCAACTCCATGTGCCGGCGCCTCCAAGCTCCTTCCCTAGCAGCCCTGGCATTCTCCATCTTCTCTATGGCTCTCATCAGCTGCCTCTGCATCCTCTCTTACTTCTCCATCACCTGGTCGAACAAGTCGTCCATAACCAAGACCAGTTTCTTGGTCATTTCATCATCTTCTTTCCTATAACTCTTCATGGGTGCCTGTGTCATGCTCAGAACAATCAGAGGAGAAGTTTAGTTCAAATGACTTGTTATTTAGGTCGATTGTACTGGTGGTAGTTTGCGATGGAAGAGTTGATGGATTAATAGCGTCTGTTGGGTCTTTCTCCTGCGACCTCACAGTGGTAGTGCATCCCTCGCATTCAAGTTTCCTGAATTGAACATTAACGCGGAATAATCAGAAACAGGGCAGCCGCCAAATGTGATGCAACACACCTGGCAACAACATGGCCATCAAAAGTATAAACTTTGACGGCAAAAAGGATCACAGATCAACAGCATGCATGAACAAAAATGCAGAATTCAAAGGGAACAAAATTGGAGCCTGTTCACGTGAACACCCAGCCCCAGAAGTATTCTTCATCGGGGCGTTCCCACTTTGGGACATCGTTTCAGATATATCGTTCAGCACACTCAGGTCCTTCGTCGGAGGCAGCAGCTGGGTCGGCCATGGCTCTCCGGCGGCGAGCCCGTCACGGGGAGAGCTAATGGGTATGGAGTCTTCCTTCGGCGCTCCGTTTTTCGAGGGGGCCTCTGCTCCAACTGTCGCCGCAGGAGGCTCCTGGAGCGGCACCGGAGTCGTAAGGGGCGGCGAGCCGGCTGCGTGCGGGATCCCCACCTAAAGTTTCTCAGTGGAGAGAGCCGGGATGCGCGGCGGAGTTTCCTGGAGCGGCGACCCGGAGCCTTCGGGCGGTCTCCCTGGCTCAACTTTGACAGAGGATAACGCAGGAGCGCGAGGCGGCAGGAGAGACGGCGTCGGAGACGGAAGGAACGATGCAGAGCCAACCAGCGGGCTCCCCAGCTCAACCCTCGTGGCGGGGAATGCCGGAATGCGCGGCGGAGGCTCCTGGAGTATCGCTGGAGTCAGAAGAGGTGGCACAGAGACCCGGGACGGGCTCCCAGCGTCGTCCTGCTCGTGCGGAATGGTGCCGGGGGGAGGGGTTACCGACATCGCTGCACATTCGAAATGGTGGCGGGCCGGCGGCGCCGGTTGGGATGTGTGGGCCGGTTAATCGTTACCCCCTTGTATTGGTAGGCTCCCGTCAAGTTAAAACAAGTAAATAACCGCTTGGGCGAATTATCCAGGGACAAATTCCTGGTTTACCCTCTTCTGGTAAGATCCTGTTTCACCAAGACCTTTATCTTGCCGAGTACAAACAAACGTTTTTTTTTTCTTCCTTGTTACTATAGAAATTTGAGTCTAACCGTGCACTTCAGTCAGACAAAGTTTTCCACTGCCTCATAACTCCAACAGTGCATCTTTCGTATTTTCTCTCTCTTGCACTCTGAGAAAGAAGAGAGCTTCCACAGAGACACGTACGTAGAACCACATGCACCCGTCGAGCTGCTTCGTGATGCTTCGCTGTCCTCGAAAACTCCAGCAACATTCCAATCTTTTTCAAGCCCGGCCTGCCGCCAACCTCTTGCACTTCCTTGTGCCCACCCGTTCCTTCCTCGATCGATCCACCACACCCTCTCTTCACGAGCTCTCATATGTCGGCTGCAGCAAAGATGCCTCCTTTGAGGACGATCTTGCTCCATGCTCTGATGCTGTCAGCCTCTAGCGCCGCCCTTGCGGCGGCGCAGGTCGCCTCCCGTGCAGAAACACCGCCGCCTCCTCCCTCTCCCTGCAATAGCCTGTTCCTCTGCGAGGGCGTGTTAGCATGTGGCCAACCAATAATAGCACCGACAGTGCTGTTAGGGAACCACTCACCGGGTTTCTCGGATCTTGCCTTAGGTGCACTGTTGAAGTGGGACGGAGGGGAGGTGGTGCGATGCACCCTATAAACAAGTGATGGCTCGTCCATCGAAAAGACAGATCGAGATCTACGGATCTTAGAAGAATACCCACCTCGCCGGAGTCCCCAACCCATCCGGAAGGAAACCCACCTCGAAGGTATACCTTCACTGGTATCAGAGCCACGCCGGTGCCGCCGTCGCCGCCGCTGCGACTGCTGCCCCCATTTGCCACCGCGGCCACCTGAATCGCCGTTGCAGCCGCTGACGAAGTCTCCTGCCGCCGCCCTGCTGCAACCCGGACCTACCTCGCCGGCCGTCCTCGCAGCGTCCAACGTCGCCGCTGCCGTCGAGCGTGCACCGCCCGGACGTCGTCCTCACCGGGATCTGCAGCATCCTCCGCCACCGTCGTTGCGGCCCTCCCCGCCGCGGTTGTCTCTCGATCGCCCTCGCACGCTGCTCGTAGCCGGCCTCCTCCACCACGCCGGCCACCATCGCCCACCGGAGCCGCCCGAGAGTCGCCCGCCCGCCTGCCGCTGCCCACCGGAGCCGCCCGAGAGCTGCCATCGTTGCCCTGCGTTGCGGCTCCGCCCACCTCCGCCAGCACCGCTGCTTGCGTCGCCGTCGGACCATCGACGGCCGCCTGCCGCTGCCCCCCCCCCTTCGGCTCGCCACCGCTGAACATCGCCAACTGCCGCTGTCTGCTGCCAGCAAAACGCCCCCGGCAGGACCAGAACCACCAACCTCCCCCTCCTCGCTGCCGGCCTCCTCCACCTGCTGCTATCGCAATTTTTTTTTCGGTGCCTGTTGCACTCTTCTTCGGCGTCCAGGTAAGTGCCCTTGACGAAAGGCTGGCCCTCCTTTTTTTTTGTCCCGTGATTAGAGAGGTAGAGAGTACATTTTGTCATCTGTCAACAAGTACAGACATGATAAAGTTAATAAGCCCCCCTTTTCACATGGTATGCAGTATGCCTTAATTTCAAAATAACATTAAAAAAGGAGGATAAAGAGATTAGCTCACATCTATCATAAATTACAGAGCACTCTTTTCAGTCGTGTTACAGTTTTAGAAGGTTGTGCTAATTTACATATATATCATATTATAATCTTATCCACTGTCATACGTAACAATGGAGGATAACCTGTAAAGTGTAAACCCAATTGATGTTGATTAATGCAAGTACATTATAATCCCTGTGTCAGATATAATATAAGTGGAGGAACCTTTACTTTCATTGCATAATAAAAGTAAATTGAGCTATCTAATGAACTGTCGGCACACTAAAAGATAAAAGTCTTTTACTCACACTTTCATGTGAAGGCAAGTGAACTTAATAGAATTTTTTTTAAGACTTACATCATTTAGAAAATTAATCTGTACACTCACCTGAAAGAAAGCACCATTTAATAAATTTTATGATATGATCTCTTTGTAGTTTCTTAATTAACATTAATGTTATTCATATCATATTTAAATGACAGAAATATATTATTAGATAATGAATTCTTAAATAACTGTTCATGTTATTAAGAATTGATAGATATATATATATTTGTTATTTATTGATTAGTTATATAAAAAAACTTATATATTTAGATATAATATTCTTGCATCTTCAGTTATTTGTTGATTAATTATCTTGTTAATTAGTTACTTTTGATCACAAATTAAATAAGACAAAACAAAATACAAAACTCTCACAAAGAAATGACAGAATTAATCAACTTAAATATTAGATTAATTTTTACCATCATGAACCTTAGTTTGATTTTTACCATCATGCTTAAGCTTATTAAATTAAGCTGTTATATTTCCAGATTCATTATAATCATAATGGCCAGTAAGCTCATTGCTTCGGAGTTGGCAAAATTGGACAAACTTAATGGAACCAACTTCGACATGTGGCACCGGAAAATCCGATATGCCCTTATCCATGACAACATAGAACATGTCATTGATACCGATGCTCCGGAAATTAATGAAACATCCACGGAAGTGGAAAAGAAAAAACGGGAGTAATGATTAATAGATGATAAAAATGCTAAGAGCCTAATGCTCATGTTCATGAAGGATAATTTAATAAAGTTTTTCGAAACTTACAAAACCTCCAATGAAATGTGGAAGGCTATCAAAGAGAAGTATGACACCAAAACAGAGGTGAATACTCAACTCTTATTGCATCGTTACAACACATGTAAGATGCAGGAAGGTGATAGCGTTGTCGAGCATGTGAATAAAATGATTGTCATGGCTAAGGAGCTATCGACCGCTGGAACCGAAATTCCAGAGAAGATGCAGGTGGCGACTATATTGAATAGTTTGCCAGCATCATTAGACATGGCTGCCACAACCTTAAGAATGAGTGGTTCTATTGTAAGTGTCACAGATTTGCCAGCTCGGTTAGCAATTGAGCAGGACATAATGGCTAGGAAAAAAGAACTAGAAGCGCACTTGCAAGAGGTCAATGTTGTACACCGGAAGCCCACCGGCCAAAATCGTCCACTCGGAACGCAAAGACCCAAGTTTAAAGGGAACAAATTCCAAGGCAAAGGAAAGAAGGTTCCTCGTGGTGCTTGCTACTCATGTGGAAAGTTTGGCCATTTTATTTCAAATTGTCCCCAAAAGCAAGGTAATGAGGGTGGAAACAGACACCTAGAAAATAAAAGAGCAGGAAAGAGAGAATTCATCGGCGTCACGGAATGCAATGCCGCGATTACCGACTCAAATGAATGGTGGGTCGATTCTGGAGCCACTCGTCACATTGCAAAGACGAAGAAGGGGCTGGTGACGCTGAACAAGCTCAAGGCAGGAGAACAGAGGATATATATGGGTAACAACACTTATCTGGATGTAGAAGGTGTTGGTACATATAGGCTGGATCTTGGGGATAACATCATGGTCCTCAAGAATGTGTTCTATGCACCTGGAATCCGACGGAATCTGATCTCTGTACCGGCCTTGATGAAAAATGGCCTGGAAGTGCGGTTCTATAATAATCGAGTGTCAATAGGGAAGGATAAGAAAGTACTTGCTATGGGGAGGTTTGTCCCCGAACATGATTTATTTTGTATCCCTGTAATTGACACTGAGAATAATAATATTGAAGATTCTGAGTATTCCTTGTGTTCATTATCAGAATGTGATCTATGGCATTTTAGATTAGGACATCCCGGAAAATCTAAAATGGAACAAATGATAAAGATGGGCCTACTGCCGGGTTTGTCAAAGGTGGAATTAACACCTTGTGAACATTGCTTAGTAGGAAAGATGACTAAGAAACCCTTCGCAGTAGGACATAGATCAAACGAATTGTTAGGGTTGGTTCACTCGGACATTTGTGGCCCCCTAAGTATAAAGACATATAACAACAAGGAATATTTCATAACTTTCATAGATGATTATTCCAGATTTGCCTATGTTTATCTGATTTATGCAAAATCAGAGGCATTTGATTGCTTCCGAAAATATAGAATGGAAGTGGAAAGGCAACATGGAAGGAATATTAAGGTGTTAAGAACGGATAGAGGTGGGGAATATAACTCAAAAGAATTTGAGTTATATTGTCAAGAACACGGAATCAAAAGATATGTGACAATGCCTTATACGCCACAACAAAATGGTGTGGCAGAAAGAAAGAATATAACTTTGATGAATGCTGTTAGATGTATGCTATCGCATTCAGGTCTCCCTAAGAATTTGTGGGGAGAGGCATTACTTACGGCAAATCATATCTTAAACAGAATTCTCACAAAATCCGTAAAGAGTACACCTTATGAATTATGGAATGGGAGGAAACCCGACTTGAGTCACCTCAAGAAGTGGGGGTCTATTGCCCACGTTCTCATTCCGAGTCAACTTAGAGATAAGTTGGACTCAAAGACATTGAAATGTAGATTCATAGGGTATTGTGAGAAATCATCTGGTTATAGATTTTTTCATAAAGAAAAAGGGATCATTGAATATAGGGATGCGACATTTCTAGAAAATCTAGAGGAAGAGGAATCTCGTGAAAAAGAGAATGAACCTCTGGTTGTAATAGATGATGACTATTACAACGATGTCCCTAGAAATGATCCAGAAATTGAGGAAGAACCTCAAAATATGGAAAATGAACCAGTACCTATGAATGAAATGCAGCCTGATCAACCCGGAATAGGCAACAAAAGATTGAGAACTCCACCAGCATGGATGGATGATTATCATTTGTATTCTTGTGAGCCTTCATGTCTGATGATAGACATGGAAGATGAAAATTGCGTAGATCCCATGAATTATGTAGATGCGATGAAATCGCATGATACAGAATTATGGCAAGATGCCATGAATGAAGAAATTGATTCCATGAAAAGGAACAATGTATGTGAATTATGTGATCTTCCAAAGAATCGAAAGGCTATAGGATGCAAATGGGTATTCTATGGTTCGAGCTGATGGGTCTATTGATAAATATAAGGCCCGGTTAGTTGCCAAGGGGTTCACACAGAAACCAGGTATATATTTTCAAGAAATCTATTCTCCAGTGGCTAAGTTTGCATCCATAAGAATGATCTTGGCAATAGTTGCATATTTTGATCTGGAGCTGCACCAGATGGATGTAAAAACAGCATTCCTTAACGGAGAGTTGAAGGAAGACATCTATATGCAACAACCTGAGGGATTTCAGGTAGAAGGCCAAGAGGAAAAGGTATGCAAGTTGAAGAAATCAATATATGGTTTAAAACAATCTTCTAGACAATGGTATCTCAAATTCCACGAAGTAGTTGTCCAACTAGGGTTTGCTTCAAACAAGTTGGATAACTGTGTATATGTCATGAATAGTGGGAGTAAGTATATCATGTTATCCCTATATGTGGATGATATTTTACTCGCCAGTAATGACATAGAAATATTGAATAAAGTCAAATTTGAACTCAGTGGAAAGTTTGAGATGAAGGACATGGGTGAGGCATTCTATGTTCTTGGTGTACAAATCCTAAGGGATAGAAAGTCTATAATGTTGAGTATAAACCAAGAAAAATATTTGAGGTCTGTACTCAAGAGATTCAGAATGCAGAATAGCAATCCGGCACCTACACCGTTAGTCCATCAGAAACGGTTGTGTAAGGGTCAATGCCCCGGAGAGGGACAAGAGCCGCTCATGGTGCCGTATGCACAAGCAGTCGGAAGTTTGATGTATGTAATGATGTGTACAAGACCAGACTTAGCATACCCAGTCAGTTTGGTAAGTAGATACCAAAGCAATCCTGGCCTAGCACATTGAGAAGCTGTTAAAAGGATTTTGAAATATCTGAGAGGAACTTTGCACCACAGTCTAGTTTATCAAGCTGATACGCTTGAGGTTCTCGGATATTCGGATGCTGACTTTGGAGGAGATAAAGATGACGGAAAGTCCACGTCGGGACATTTGTTCATCTTTGGTGGTGCTGCTGTTTCTTGGGGAAGCAAGAAACAAGGGTGTGTTGCTCGATACACACAGGAAGCTGAGTACGTTGCATGTAGTACAACTGCTACTCATGCAGTTTGGATCAGAAGATTCTTGAACGATTTGAATCTCAACTTGGTAGATGGACCAATTGAGATGTACTGTGATAATCAGGCGGCTATTAGCCTGATTAACAGTGGAGCAAACAGTTCAAGAGGAAAACATATTGAAGTACAATATCACTATATTCGAGATATTGTACAGAAAGGGGAAATAAAAGTGACTTATGTTCCCACAAGTGATATGATTGCTGATCCATTGACGAAAAGTATCTCAACAGAAAATTTCATTAAACATGTTGGCTTAATGGGGCTTAGGAATACATAAGCCAGAAAGAAATATTTTCATGGATAATGAAAATAATGATACCTCTGACGGATAGTGGGAGTGTATCGGAATAGTACTCACGTATAGTGAGACTATGAAAAGAATGATACCTCTGACGGATAGTGGGAGTGTATCAAAAATACTACTCATGGATAATGAGAGTATTAGAATCGTGATGGTGAGTGGAAACACTACTCACGGATAGTGGGAGTGATTCAAAGGAAATATTATATTACTCACGGACAGTGGGGATATAATAATTTGTTGGCCAAGTGGGAGATGTTAGCATGTGGCCAACCAATAATAGCACCGACAGTGCTATTAGGGAACCACTCACCGGGTTTCTCGGATCTTACCTTGGGTGCACTGTTGAAGTGGGACGGAGGGGAGGTGGTGCGATGCACCCTATAAACAAGTGATGGCTCGTCCATCGAAAAGACAGATCGAGATCTACGGATCTTAGAAGAATACCCACCTCGCCGGAGTCCCCAACCCATCCGGAAGGAAACCCACCTCGAAGGTATACCTTCAGGGCGGCTGGTTGCATAACCATAACATTTTATGGTACTCCGATGTTAGAAGCAACGGTCCCATAATTAGGGATGTCAAAAATATTCGTACGCATCACCCGACTCGTGACAAGTCAGATAATACCTGAATAAATAGATATAAATTCAGGTTCGGATGTATTTAAAATACTCGTTATATATTCGGATAAGGTATGGATTTAGTGCACCCGAATTCATATCCGATCCGAACCCGCTCTTAATAACTTATTGTGCATGTTAGCTGTATGATTTTGACATGAACTTAACCCGTTACCCGTCTTGTTGGGTTTGTGAGTTTGAACTTCTTGTTAAAATTGTAAGGACGTTTTTATAAAATATAAAAAATACTTTAGAAAAGAAAGAATTGACCGAATTTCAATTTTTTTAATTCTCATAAATCTCACATTTCCTTAGATGTGGATGTAGGGTCATGTTTTATGGACGGATACGGATATCCGTAGGTATATCCATACCCGTGACGGATATACCCGTACTCGTATCCGCGAAAATAATAAAGTACTATCCAGATATGATATTTGTAAAATTTTCACGGATAAGGTATGATATTGATCTACCCGAGTCAAACCCGATCCATTTATATCCCTACTCATAATCAAAGTTCATGCTGAGCAATCCAATAAACAAGCCATACATTTGGACCTGAGCGGAGTGAAATTTTAAAAAAATAAAATGAGTGATGTCATCTGATGGGTATCCGGATCCGAGGGCATCTCGACTCTCGAGCGCTGCCCATGCTCACACTCCTCTCAACTCTTCATGGACTCGGATCTCAGATCTGTTCCGATCGAGCTGGACCTCAAGCCCGAGACCGGGGTCGAGGTCGGATTCGACTAATAAAGGAGTAGTTCCACATCGATAATTTATAGTCCTTGCCTCTAATGGTACCCCATCCCTTAGATAAGAAGTTGAGTAATCTGGTTAAACACCTGAGTCATGACACATACCTAACTCGTCCCTCCCTAAAAAGAAGATCACACTTGGTTTGATGATTTACAGGGTGTTTGGGAACACTTTTTTTTCAAAGTTACTTCTCTCTAAAAAATTAATCCATGTCTATTTTTGACTCAAATTTTAAAAGTGACGTAAATCGTTAGCCATATGTTTGGCAAAACTAACATAAATTTAAAAAATTATATAGACATGTTTGGCATGCTGCGTTGAGGGCATTGGGAGGAGGGGAGGGGAGGGGAGCTGCGGGGGAGGGGCCGCAGGGGGGAGGGGGGCCGGCCGACAGCCGCAGGGGAGGGGAGGGGAGCCGCGGGGGAGGGGGGCCGGCCGGCAGCCGCGGGGGAGGGAGCCACAGGGGGGAGGGGGGTCGGGGGCGCCGGGGAGGGAGGGGGAGGTAGAACGGCCAGGGGGAGGGAGGAGGGGACGCATTGGGGAGGGAGAACGAGAGACGAGTCATCTCAAAAAAAAATTGGTCGAGAGTTTTTTTTTTAGAAATAGATTATAATAGGGTGAGATTCTCTTCCTAAAATTTAGGAGAGGAACACCAAACGGGGTTACATGGGTCTACCTCTCTTATTTTTAAATTTGAGAGAAAAAAGAGAGAGAAAAGTGTAACTAAACACCCTATTAAGCATGACAGGATTTATTTCGGAACTCACATTCTCGGACTCATTCCCGTCTTCTTGATCCTTCGGCTCGATAATTATATATTTAAAATTTAAGTCAAATTTGAATTCATAATTATTTATTCAAATAAATATTTAAATAAAACTTTTGATGTATAATTTAATTAGATATCGAATAACGAAATCGGATATTTGAATGTCTGTGTCAAATATTATCTGATCTAATACGAATCATTAAATTCCTTATTTTTCATTTAGGTGGATCTTTATTTCCATTATCATTTTAAGTTAGTTGTTATTTGTTAGCTAATAATCATATTCTATATTTGTATATTTTTTAATTATTTTATATATTTCATTATTTAAACTTTAAAAGATATAAATATAAAATGTATTTTTATATTTAATCGGGTAGTCAGATACATCCGAATCCGAATAATATGTGTCGATTTCGAATTCGAATAGTGACAAAAGTACATCAGTAGAGGAGGATTTTCTCCTACCAGAATGAGGCTCAAAAACATGGCCGAACTTAGAAGTCCAATCGTTGGCCCATTAAGGTCATCCCATTTAAATGGCCCACTAAGGTCGCTCAACTCATTTAGAGCATCTAAGGGCCCAATAGATGTCACTAAGCGCAACACCCCCCACCAAGCAGATGGCCCCTCCGCCAAGCGTCAGACCCAGAGGAAAGCCCTGAAAAAAAAAGAGTAGAGCCCCGAAGTGCCAACATAGGAAACCCTCGAGCATTGACTCTGCCCCAAGGCTTGACGCATTCCTAACCCTCGCTTGATCTTGTGCCGCAGGAGAACACTCGCTCGACCGATTGTCTCACTGTCCAAATTTTTATATCTAATCGTGTAGTCTATAGTATGATATATCTGAATCTAATAGTATATGTCGATTTCGAATTCGGATAGTGACAAAATTACATATGTAGAGGGAGATTTTCTCCTCCCAAAATGAGGCCCAAAAACATGGCCAGACCTACAAGCCCAAATAGTGGCCTATTTATAAGGCCATCCCAATTAAGTGACCCACTAAGGCCGCTCAACTCATTTCGAGCACCTAAGGGCCCAATAGAGATATTACTAAGCCTAGAACACCCCAGCAAGCAGATGACCCCTCTGCTAGGCGTTAGACCTAGAGGAAAGTCTAGGAAAAATATAGTGGAGTCCTGAAGTGTCAGCCCATGAAACCCTCAGCATTGACTCTATCCAAGCCTTGGCGCATTCCTAACCCTCGCTTGATCTCGTGCCGCAGGAGAACACTCGCTCGGCCGACCATCCCACTGTCCAGAATAACTCGATTTAAGCCATCATGGGGATAGAGTATTAACTCGAATCTCGAGAGGAACCTTAGCTTGGTCATATAGACAGTAGCAAGTCTCGACCCAATCTCAAGCAATAGTTTGGCGACAAGGGCCTTAGTCTCGTAAAGTTGTCGAAAGAGCTTAGCTCGAGCCTGGAGTCGATAGAGAGTCTCAATTGGGCTATGCCCCATTTTTCGAGAGACCTCGACCCGATCAAAAGGAAGAAAGGCTCACGTACAAAGCCCAAGAAAATGAAGGGGAAGTTCTCGTACAAAATTGGGGGAAACCATCGTTGGTCGAGACTTGTGGAAGGATACAACGCCAGGATGAGGTAGCCAGGATTTCCCACTAGATTGGGTCGGTTGTGAAATCCTGTGAGACCTCGCTGAAGGTGGGAGCGCACTCGCACCAGGTGCACAGTGCCGAGGGACAGGAGCGATGCTTGGGTCTTAGTCGACTTGGTCCCTATGGTCCATCTGAAGGCTTGAGTGTCAGAGAACTGCTAGGTTCTCCGAGGGAGCTATCGATTGTCGTCGATGGAGCTCCATGGGCAATGTGAACCACCGAAATTGGGATGATGGCAGCAGAAACTTGGTGGCTCGATGATGTGTGTGTTTTCCTAAAGGAGAGATCCACTCCCCTTAGATACCTTATGTGGGTTTGGTTCTTCATGTCCCAGGTCACCTCGCTAGAGTTGGTCGTCGAGAGTTGAAATGTTCGGTAGGCTTGCCCTCCAAATCTTATACGAAGAAAGAACTAGGTGGTCGCGGTGGAGGTGAGCTTTTAGAACCTACGGTTAGAGTTAAATTGAGCCATGCCAACTCGCGTTGACATGGGTGTCGTTGTCAACACCGAGTTGACACTACTATTTTTTTTGTCACCGATCTAAACTTAGTGGTGGATCAATAAGTTCCACCCAAGAAGGAAAGAGTTTGACATTGGTCGCTGACCAAATAAACTCCAAATTGAGGATGAATGTAATGAAGGTGCCAAATGGGTGTGAGACGAAGCGCAAGGGGGCGAAATATTAGTCCTAGTAAGGACGGCAATTCCGCAAGCTTGTACTCGCGTTGTCATTGTGATAGTGAAACGATGAGACCATCCGTGACATGGGAGCTTAGTTGACACTAAGGATGTTCACAATCTATTTTGATTTGGTTTATAGATTTTTTTTAGAAAAACAAATCAAACTAAATTAGACGTCAAACTAAACTAAACCAAATACAACACTTTTGAAACCAAGTATTTACTATGTTTGAGTCTTTTTAAGTTGTATTAATGGGGTGTAAATTAGCTCAAACTCTCGTATAAACTTTAACGACCTATCAATTTGCATAACTATTAAGTACATCGTAAAGGTTTGATCTCAATTTCAAAAAATGGGTTACCACATTGTCTCTAAGAATGATACATAATATATATATAATAATTATATATTTATCATGTAATTTAATTTAATAATAGAAAAAATTGAACCAGTCAACCTGAAACAAATCAAAACAAACCAAATGAGCAGGTTAGATTTGTTTTCCCACGTAACTCTCATTGTTCGGTTTGGTTTGTTTTTCACGTAATTGTACGATTTTGTTCACAGATTTTTCTCTACTTTCAAACTTAACTAAACCAAACCACGTCAAATAATTGAGTATTGTTTAGTTTCTCATGTAATTCAGATTGTTTAGTTTAGTTTAATTATATATATTTATATATTATTTAGTAGTCTTATGGAACGATGGTGAGATTTAATATCGAGTGTTGAGAATCAATAAAGGAACACGTTCATAAAATGTGTGACGGACATGAGGATGTTGAGATGGATGTGTGGTAAAATTAAGAAACATAAAATTATGAATGAACGATTACGTGAGGACTCGAGTGTAACTCCAATTGATAAAAGAATAGGCTAAGATGATTTGAAAATGTATATCGTCATCTTAACTTAGTGCCAATTAAAATATATAGAAATATTTACTTCTCGTATAAGGCGTGTAGGTTTCTTACAAGTCATGTACGTCATTGAGCCACGCGTGCAGTGCGTGGCTCCCATCACCATTTCCTCTTTATATATATATATATATATATATATATATATATATACTTACATTCTCAATATGAAAAGTTATTTGTCACCTTTATTTGATTAGTTGTCACTCTCGACACTAAGAGTGACAAATAATAAATTAAAAGAGACAAATAACTTTTGTCATCACCCTTAACTTGTTATTTGTCACCCTTAACTTTAAGGGTGAAAAATAATAAACTAATGGTGACAAATAACTTTATAAAAAATGACACAGGAACATTTAAAGAGCATTTTAGGAGTCTGCTAGGTGGGGCACATGCGTCAGTGTGTGGATCAATATCGCGCTAGATGTGAAGCTCACATTTGTCTAAAGGATGTGATCAAATCTAAGTCGATATCAGTAAACTAGCTAGTGGTACCCCTAAAATGAGATGACGTGATATTATTATAAGTAACATTAGATTAATGAGTTTAAATATAATATAATAATTGATTTTTTTTGACGGAATATGATTCATATAGTCGACCACAGATAATAGGATGGGTAAATCTTTATATCCGTCCCGAACGCGTAACCGTCGAGGACGGAGGCCAATCATTATTCTAATTGGATAAAACTCTGACGACGACGATGATCATGATAGTTTTTATATATTTTTTGTTTCAAATTGAACGAAACCAAACCAAGTGAGTTGGTTCAATTTAGTTTTTGATTTGAACCAAGAGTAATTAATTTATGCATCTCCCACCCCTAATTACACCCAAATGGGGTGCACCCTATTTTATTTTTTTTAATTTTGGAGGTGGGGTCGGCAGCCCTCTTACTTATATCACTTGTTAAAATTGTCATCGGATGGCAAAAAAACTCACAAAAAGATATTATTTTATTTTATTTTATTTTGAATCTTTTGACGAGGGTGTGCCGCAATGAAGAAGAGGGAGGTGGATCCCACCTCTGATTTTTTTTAAAAAAAACTTCGTACTTCTTCTGAGAGTGTAATTAGGAGGGTGCACGAACCAAGAACACTCCATAGTTGACTTCACTCGATGTCCATATATGCCCCCCGTCAGTGGCAAGCATCCATCCTTCAATAAAAGAGGGATGCATACATAAATATTTTTTTGGCATAACCATTTCTAAAATCAAACTTGGTTAAGGTAATTACGAACAAAAAAAAAGTTCACCAACACAGCAACACTCCAACAGACAACGGCAGCAGCACTCGAGCTTCCTCCGAAAAATGCCCTTCCCATTTCGGCCGACCACGTTCTTCCCTGGGGGTCGAGTTTCCAAGCACGTGTCATAAACTCTGCGGGGCTCTGACCCATACCCAATCTCCACCGTCCGTATCAAGCTCCTCCGCAATCGCCACATCCCCGAAGAAATACACCGTCAAGATCGATGGAGCTCCTCACCATCCAGTGGACCCCTGCCCGTCGGATATCCCCGTCATCGAACAAATCCTGGACTAATCAAAGGCGGGGAGAGCTTCTTGTACTGGTGGCGTAATGAACCTAACCAATGAAAAGACGACACGTATAATTTCTTAATTAGATACACTGCGCCAAGGCGTGCATCTGTAATTTCTACGCCAATAATAATTTCCAGAAGCAGGAAGGTGGGTAGAGAGGGAGGGAGAGATCGTCTTCCATCTTCTTGCTGGCTGGAGCACATTTTAGGGTTTCCAGCTTCCCTAAACTCTTGGAAATCGCAGGGAAAAAGAAGGGAAGAAGTAGTTGGTCTTCTTGGAGGAGGAGCTGCTCGGTCGGAGATTTGGGGAAGCCATGGAGGAAGAGGGCGGGGAGGGCTTCGACGGTGCGGGGGACCAGTTCCACCGCAGCGAGGCCATCTCCGCCGTCCAGGACGAGGACCCCTACCTCGGGGAGGAGGACGAGGACTATGACGACCTCTACAACGACGTCAACGTCGGCGAGAACTTTCTCCAGTCTCTCCGCAGGGGGGAGGACGCCGGCGGGTTCTCGCAGCGGGAGGCGGAGGCGGAGAAGGCGCCCGAGGTCCTGCCGCAGCCGCAGCCGCTGCCGCCCAGCGCCAGCCGCAGCAGCAGGCGCAGGTGCAGCAGCAGGCGCCGCCGTTGCCGCCCCCGGCCCCGCCGCAGCAGCCGCCGTCGGTCTTCCCTGAGAGGCCGACCATGATCCCCGGCATCGGCGGGGAGCCGCCCAAGATGGAGAGAGGGGTTGACGGCGCGAGGGGGTATCCCGAGCTGGGGTACCGAGGGCCCAACGAGCCGGCGGGCGTGAGAGCTCCCGCATCTGGCTTCGGGGGGCCGCGCCAGGAGATGGGGCAGCCGCCTCCTGCTAGGCCGGGACCTGCCCCGGTCCAGGGGCAGTATGGGGCTGCTAACTTTCCAAGCGATGGCTTTGCGCGGCAACAAGGAGGTGCCGCGATTGTTGGTGGTGGTGGTGGTGGCGGCGGGGGCGGCGTTGGTGGCGCTGTCGCTGGCGGAGTTGGAGGAGGAGCTTACAATGTTAATCTCAATGGAGGACCAGGTGCAGGTTCTGCCGGCCTCGGGGGCGGTGGAGGGTTGGGTGGGACCATTCTGTTCGTCGGGGATCTCCATTGGTGGACCACAGATGCGGATCTTGAGGCGGAGCTCTGCAAGTATGGCCAGGTGAAAGAGTTGAAATTTTTTGATGAGAGGGCAAGCGGCAAATCTAAGGGCTACTGCCAGGTTGAGTTCTTCGACCCAATGGCTGCAAGTGCCTGCAAGGAGAGGATGAACGGGCATGTATTTAATGGCAGGCCCTGCGTGGTGGCCTTTGCGTCTCCAAACACTGTTCGCCGGATGGGTGAGGCACAGGTGAGTAAGAACCAGGCAATGACGCAGGCACAGTCAGCCCCATCTCAGCCTAGGGGGAGAGGTGGTGGTGGAGTCAATACTGGAGGGAGCCATGGAAGGGGTGGTGGTGGTGGCGGCGGTGGGGGTGGTGGCTGGGGAAGGGGTGGAGGGGGTATGGGAGGGAGAGGTCAGGTTGGTGGCATGAGAAATAGGATGGGGGCAGCAGGAGGCAGAGGCATAATGGGGAATGGTGGGCTTGTCACGCCACCTCCACCACCAGTATTGCACCCTGGAGCAATGTTGGGCCAAGGTTTTGATCCAACAGGCGGATATGGAGCAGCAATGGGGAGAATGGCTGGTGGTTACCCAGGATTCCCTGCAGGGCCTGCAGCACCTCCTTTTCCGGGGATGCTACCTTCCTTCCCTCCCGTGGTGGCTCCTCATGTTAACCCAGCATTTTTTGGTAGAGGAATGCCAACTGGTGGTGTGGGAATGTGGCCAGATCCTAGTGCTGCTGGTTGGGGAGGTGAAGAACAGTCAAGCTATGGAGAAGATGCTGTATCAGATCAGCAGTATGGAGAAGTCAGCCATGGGAAAGATAGGGTTTCCGATCGTGATTGGTCCGGGGCATCAGACAGAAGACATCGAGATGACAGAGAGAAAGACATGGGTACCGGGCATGAATGGACTGAAAGAAGGCACCACGATGAGAGGGAAATGGGCCGGGAAAGAGAGAGGGATCGTGACAGGGAAAGAGACCGTGAAAGGGAAAGGGATAGAGAAAGGGAAAGGTATCGTGATGATAGAGAAAGACATGGGGACCATCATAGGCACAAGGAGCGTGAATTGGATCGTGATGAGGAGTGGGATAGAGGTCGGTCATCAAGGGCCAGAAGCAGATCAAGAGAGTATGATCATTCAAAGAGGCGGCGTTTATCTCCCCGGTGACATGTTTCGTTAGCAGTTTCCACTGGCGCGGGGGATTGGGGATAACTCACTTGATAGATAAATGTGTTTCTTTCTCTGAAGCAGGTTACTGTATCAGTTTTGACTTCATTGCCAGTCAATAGCTGTTTATGAAGATGCAATAGACTGTTGGTAGCAATTGGGTTGATCATGTAAGTTCTTGTCAAACCAATTAATCTAATGAGCATTCATTTTTACTCTATGTATAATTTGACTCTTTAGATAAGCCATGAAGCGAACTTTGTTATGTATTTTCTCCTTGATGCACATGTTTATTGTTTTGATCATATGCTGCATTTTTCGTCAAAATTTAAAAACTCCGAGTCAAACAAGACTTGTACATATAGTGGGAGCAATATCTTGTACATATAATGAGAACACTTGCATGTTTGTTTTACTTCTTTGTCATCATAAGAAACAATGACATTCATTATTCATTGACTCGTAGGTAAAGAGTTGTTTGTTAAGCCAAATCGTAAGGGCTCAAATGGATCAAACACATAGGCCTTTAATTATTTATCGAAAAGCAGAATGGTAGATACTTTCATTGTACTACCAATAATGTAGTGTAGTCATCCACTTTCGATGTCAGTGTTCTTATGGTAGTTGGAAGACTTTGCATTATTACATAAGGATTCATATATGTTTATATCAGTTTTTTAAAATATACACGGTTTTCAGGTAATTTTCATGAAAATATCTCATGTACAGCTTTAAAAAAATAAGCAGCATGTAAATTATACGTCGTCGTCATCATCATCATCATCATCATCATCATCATCAGAGTCTTATCCCAATTAATTGGGGTCGGCTACATGAATCCTATTCTGTCAAAGATTTCTATCAAGTGCAATATTCATATTTAAACCCAAGAAACTAATGTCCTTCCTAATAACATCGCACCATCTCATTTTAGGTCTTCCTCGAGTTCTTTTACTAGCATCCACTAAGATTCGGTCACATCTTTTAACCTGTGCTGAGTTAGGGCGACGAAACACATGTCCAAACCACCTGAGTCTATTTTCTCTCATTTTACTATCAATTGGGGCTATCCCCAAGTCCTTGCGGATGTGCTCATTCCTAATCTTGTCCTTCTTAGTCTTGCCACACATCCATCTCAACATCTTCATCTCTGCTACACACATTTTATGGGTATGTTCCTTTCGTACTGCCCAACACTCGGTACCATATAACAAAGCAGGTCTCACAGCCGTTCTATAAAACCTCCCTTTAAGTTTCACAGGCATACGACGATCACAAAGGACTCCTGATGCACTTCTCCATCTTAACCAACCTGCCTTAATCTTATGTGTAACATTATCATAAATCTCCCCATTCTCTTGTATGATGGACCCTAAGTATCGAACGCTACTACTCTTCGGAATGTTATGTCCATCGATTAGAACTATGTCTTCCTGAACCACTCTCCCATTACTAAAATTACAATGCATAAACTCTGACTTACTCCTACTAATTTTAAAACCTTTAGACTCCAAGGCAAGTCTCCAACGTTTTATAAATTATACGTCATCATCATCCTTAATAATTGAACCCATTCCTTGAACTCGTATGCATGCCAAAAGCTTCATCTTTTTTGTTACTTACTGCTAAGTGTGACCGTATATGATTCTGATATTTGTGTTCGTGTATTAGAAATCGATGCCAATGTCTTTTGATTTTTATGTTTGTGTTGGAAGCTTCTCCCACTGCTTTATGAGTATATGTTGGTATTTTCTCATAAAATTGGATATAGATAAAGATGCTGCATGCCTGATCCATATCCACCCCATTTACATCTTTCCATCTCTATCACTTGAGTTTACACATTTTGGTTTTCCTGTTTGTTTCTATAGCATTTGTTCTTGATTCCAATACCAACAAGGGTTGATACATGCTCATCTAGGAGAAGCAAGAAAAAGGGCATGGTTTAGAAAGTTGGAATTGGAGCTGGAATTGGGCAGGGCTGGTTCTGGTTCCAGTTTAGGACCTGAACTAGCCAGTTTTGCCCTGACCTAACCACTTTGGACTGTTTCCATTAATGGAAGGCAAATTTTCCATAAAGAGATAAACATAAAAAAAAACCTTGGTAGAGGGTTAGGAAGGAACCAACCTGGTTCTAACGTGCGTGGACTGGGTTTGTAGGTTTTTTGTGAACTTTCTCTGCCACTGTAGCAGAGGCCCTCAAAAAGTTCATTAAAAAAACAAAATAAATGAGAGAATATGGCATAAATAGAACTACGTGGATCTGGCTGATTCACCATCACACCAGCCACTACCTGGATTTGATTGGTTTCAAGCCAATTCTGGCTGATTCTATTACTTTATTACTATTATTTTTCCTTTAATTTTTTTGGCCAGCCTAGCTCAGAGACTGGGTGAACCAATCTGGGTTAGGCCACTTTCCACTCGGGGCTGGGGAATTTTTAAACCGTGTTTTAGTCTACCTGGTTCTTATTTGGGCTTTGGTTTGAGTTAAACCAGAGAAATTGGAATCTTTTTGTGAATTATATGGAGATGATATTCAAGTCCAAATCATAGTTACACTAACTTGTACCCTGCGAGAAACCTTGACTGGCTTTTCTACTCTGGTATATTCTGTTAATGTAATCTTTAAATCCAGCCGGTGTATTGCAGATTACTTTACTATCATTGAAAAGAAATGGGGATGAAGAATACTAAGTTGAATGGTGGAGCCCATAATTTTTTATGTCATAACCATTGCCTAAAGGGTATGAAAAATCTAAATGCTGTTTGTATGTTATTCCGCATGCGTTTGTGAAGAATTAACTGAGTAGACATGTTGCTGTGTAAATGGAAAGGAGAACTCACATTTATCCATCTAGATCTTTGGGAATGAGGCTTTTGCAGAAGAGCTATGACTTAAATGCTGGACTTGCTATTCTTGGCATGGTCCTTGGCGCTAGAGCCCAAGTGGTGTTTGTACTAGAGGACAAGAGTTATGGCTATGGATGGGACTATGTTCTGACCAAGATGCCTTGCTGCATTCCTTGGCTCAACGAAAGCCAGGGGGGATAGTAGAACATTGGCTTTCATTTCTGTCCTTTTTCCTTCCAACATAGGGAGGACAAATACAATTTTCAGTAACAGAGACAGGACAAATGTGTATGCTTCCAGGTGATCATTCAGGACATTAACATGTTTACTCTGAGGGAAGAAAAGAGGGGAAAAGGCCCATGTGATGACGAAAGTCTTAGATCCATATGTTATGAAAGGTCTTAAAGACTTGCATATTCCAAATCTGAGATTCGCCAGACCAGATGGAAGGTTGAAGCTATCTATGTCCAACATGGACAGACTTAGTATTGATGGAATGGGGAACAAGTCTGTGTGCTTGTGTGTGCTGTCCCAAGGCCAAATTTTGATCATTTTTGGCACGCCCTTGTTTGGTGCCAAAAGCCATTGTTCAAAATTGATGGGCTGAGACACTTCAATTACTCTGATCAGGGGAAAATGGAGTGAAACAGGTGTCTTGGAAAAATTGACAAAGGAGAAGAAGCAAAGCACACGAGAAGGAGAAGCTAAGCATTGGCCAAATAGTAGAAAGCAATGGAAAGGAGATTAAGGACAATATCCTCAAAGATTGCATGACATTGAGTCATTGACACATTTGTTCAGGAGTGCCCTTTGTCAAAGCTGCTTGAGAAGAATAGGTGTTGCCTTAAGACAAAATTGTATGACATTATGAGAAAGCAGGATTTCAATTGAAAGCAGCATTCTCACTTTCAAAATTTTTTTGAAAGCAGCATTCTAAAGCTGCCTGAGCTCAAGAAGAGTAGAGAGGTTGAAGAAGGAGATTGAGTAATTGCTACTGATTCGGCTTCTCGTACTCTGATCAAGGGAGCTAGAAACCATGATACCTATTTCACTGGCTTGACAGAAACTCAGTTCACTTGTTTACCTAAAAAGTGCTGAAAGAAACCTTTAGGGAAGTGACAAGCCTTCTGGTCTTGATGGCTTGCCTGGCAACCATATTAAATATTGACAGATTATCAAGATTAACCTTATGGAGGTTATTTGTTATTTCTAAGAGGAACTGGAATGTGATTGGAATGGCATTTACCTTGATCTATTGCCAATTTAAGAAGGGTTAGGTCTTTTTGGGAGAATCCATGTCAATGGGTCTTCCAAATGTGGGCGTAAAATCCTGAGAGAGACCATGACTGGAATACTTTCCAAGGTGCTCATCAAACTTACAGTCTTGAACATAAAAAAAATCTTCATGGCCCATGAAGGTGTAAATGCAAATAAAGAAGTAAAAGATATCTCCTCTTCAAGTGGGTTTTAGAAAGTTATGGGCTTTCTATGGAAGACTTTTGAGTCTAGGAAATCCTTCAGGAGTGACCATGGCCTGTCCTTCATGACATGATTGGAGGTACTTTCTCATGTCCATGGAAAGGAGGCAAGGAGTGGGGACAGTCATCTTTGACATGACTCTTCAATAACTGGGCTAGTTCTCCACGCTACCTTTTGGTCCATTTGGAGGGAAATAAATGGTAGAATCTTTAGAAAGGAAGTGCATGCCCCTCTCAAGAATATGGATCTTATCTGTTATTTTTTGTTAGGGAACGGGGTTCCACCTTTTGTAAAGTGGACAGCAGTAGCTCTGTTATGTTTCCTTTATTGGGAGGGTAGTTGTTCTCTTCCTTGATGTTTTTTGCACGGGGGACTTTTTGGCCTTGCTCCCTTTTTTCTTGTAACTTCTCTCTTCATTTATAAAAATGGTGCTACCATCCACTTTCGGGGAAAAAAGGGGGTGTTGGCTGAATGTGGAAATTGGCAATCAGTAGCAATTGTTTCAAAGAGTTGGCCATTGGTTTGAATGGACAATATTGTATCTTCGTTAAGTTTCTCTTAGGCAGAATACACTCAATTGCATATACTGCTATATACCGTGAGAGCAATAACCTGAGTAAACATGAACTTCTCCAAAGTAGCTGTAGCTGGGCAAATTTACCTCGGGAAGGATTTCTAGCTATGATCCAGAGTGTGGAACGCACGCCTGGTTCTTTTCAAATTGTCTGCTTAGGCATGTCTTGTGCTCGGCATTACAACAGATTCATGCTGCAAGATCTGGAGTCACTGATTGAGTGACTCTGAAGTAGATTATCAATTTGGAAAGCTTGATGTCTAAGTTTGGATGTGCGTTATACTGCTTCATGTGGTGCCTTGCATCAATTTTTGATTTGAGTACTGATGACAAGTTTGTAGAAGTACATAAGATGGAGCATTCTTAGACTGTTTTCACAGATAGACAACCATATTGCCATTGGGAAATTTGGCTGCAAGTTTGGGAGGCCAGTATTCCCACAGGCCTTTGATGTCAGATCCCCCCTCCGCCCGTGGGGTTATTCTGGCAAAACTGGCTTGCCATCTGTAGGGTGGTTGGCTGAGGACTCCATATCCACAAGGTCCTGGGATCAACACCCATGATAACCTGGTACTTGGAGGCGCCGAACCTCCCTAATTTCAACCCCCCCCCCCCCCCAAAAAAAAAAAAAGGGATAAAAGGAAGCAAGGAAGAAATAAAAAGGAAAAAGAAAAACAAAAGATGACCTCTACCAATTAATGTTGAATGCATGAGGGATGCCTTTTTTGCATCCACCTCCCAAGCAGATAGTACTGTGTATATTAAATGAAAAGGGAAATTCTTAAGTATAGGACTTTTTTGCAACTCAGATATGAAGAATAGAAAGAAATAAAAAGAAAAAAGAAAAACAAAAGATGACCTCTACCAGTTAATGCTGAATGCATGAGGGATGCCTTTTTTGCATCCCCCTCCCAAGCAGATAGTACTGTGTATATTAAATGAAAAGGGAAATTCTTAAGTATAGGCCTTTTTTGCAACTCAGATATGAAGAATAGATTGGACCTACTTTTTACATGCAGTTCAAGATTTAAAATGTTTGGTGTCATGGAGAAGTACATGCCACTTGGGTTTTTCAAGCCTGCACTTATATACATTCTCTTGTTGACATGCATTTTCAGCAAAATGAATTGAAGAAGGCCTAAACAGATGATGTTCCTTTCTTGGTATATGTAACTTGCTGCAATCCATGGAAAATAAAAATCTGAAACTTTTTGTAATAGAAGGTGATTTTCATACCTGATCGTGCGAGTTATCATGGGAGAAGCTTTCAACTGGAATGATGCCAGTGTCATGGACTCTGCAGATGGAGTTAACTAGACCTAAAGCATATTCTGCTTCCACTTTGCAGGGATACATGACTGAAAGTAAACTTTGACAAAAGAATTAGTGGGAGTGGCCATGGTCGACAGAAGTCATATGGTTAAAGGCATAAGGCGAGTGAGGCAACAAAGAACGCATCTCAATCTTAAATGCCTGGGTGTGCTAACCTTGCCTGCTACTAGACACCTCATCCCCAGCTTATCCAACAGCCAGCCTCTGGTTGATAACTGAGATAAAGCTCACAGCAGGACTGAGGATTCAGGAAAAGTAAGAACTATTATCTAGCAGCGGGTCAGAGGCTTTAGGGAGTTGCAGGCATAACTTAACTGCAGTAGACATGAGATCTTTAAAAAACCACATAAACACCAGACTATTGAAAGCAAAGATCTATAGGACTGCATCTCTAAGTGTGCTGGAGTTATTGCATGTGTTGCATCAATGCATCCTTAGATTAGATACTGGGTCTATCAGACTATTGAAAGCAAAGATCTAGAGGACTGCATCTCTAAGTGTGTTGGAGTTATTGCATGTGTTGCATCAATGCATGCTTAGATTAGATACTGGGTCTGTCTAATTACACAGAGAGCGAAAGCAAGCGAGAGTGAGCGAGGGAGGAGATGACTGTTGGAATTTTTGTATGATTCCTTCCAGGATTTTCTCTATTTAGAAACACAGAGGGATAATATGCGAAAAGTCGGTTTCCAATAGCCCTCTACTGTGGGATCAGCCAACCCATATTCCAGGATTCTCTCCATGTACAAACACACAGGGTGACATGCTAAAAATCGGTTTCCTGGAGTCCTCTACTGGGGGATCAACCAAACATGGGTGACAGTCAGTTTGTTCCAGTCTTGATATTCCACATTGGGCAGAAATAGCAAATGACAAGAACCTTACTCTAAATACTAAATAATGCTGGCCATTGCACAGCACTTGCCAGAGACTGAGATGCCAAGGCTGGATTCTTCCGGAGTGCCACATAAGGATGATACCTTTTTTTTTCTTTTCTATCTTTAGTTTAATTTACTTAGCAAGAGCCGGTGTTACTGCTTAGTGATCTTGTGCAATGGCTTTGTATCTTGACCCTTGTCCCTTTCCTATATGCTGTTATGATTATGATCATCATCATTCTTGTAGCCTTATTGTGATTAAGGTTATCAATGTTTGCATTAGATAAGCTCTAAAAATTCCCTTCAACCTAAATAATATGACCACCCCTGTGGTCTTGTGATTTAGGCTCTGATATGAGAAACATGTACAAGAGGAGGCAAGGACTAAGGAATTTTGAGTATGACAGTGAGTTCTTGGAGAATATTTCTGCTGTTACTGCACGTGGGAATGGGCTCAACACATGGTGACTGATGATATGCAGGGAGATGACAACTTTTGGCCTATGTGACTGCAGATGGAGGACTGTAGTTGTATCATTCACTTTCCGATGTTAGGGGGGGCTTGCTTACCAGGCTTCAGTGGCTTGGTAATCCTTTATTCCATATGGGTGTCTCTTGTAACCAGATCCATTTGCTTGCACCATGGTTTGTCGTATCAGTGCAACTGCCAATGATTCATATCGTACTGGGGCCGGACCAAGACAGTCGAGACAGTACAAGTCAGTCCGACTCAGGCCGTATCATATCATACCATGGTGAGTCCGAGTCGATCTGGATCACCGATCCGGCAAACCTTGCTTACATCTGATCATCATAAATGAGCTGGCACTCAACAGGCAACCTTACTAATGTGCATGGTTGTTCTGATACATCTGTTGGTGAAGCTGATGACTTAATAGGATTTGTTTATGTTGTCTTTTGTCTTTCTTTTTTTTGGAAACGGTTGTTTATGTTGTCTGGGCAGGTCAACTCGAGGTAAAAGCTTTGAATATCACTGCAGAAAACACTAACATGATGGATTTATTGGAACATACTTATAGCATGTTTTTTAAACAGCAAATTCCAATAAAGTTGGGTGCTCCAAAGAAGGTTAGAATATCACATTGTAGTAGAAGTGGATAATGAAAATAAAACAATAATATTAATAATAAAAAGGACTATATTGTCTTATGGAGTCGTATAATGTTAGACCCTAAATGGGGATATGAAAGATAGTTGTGTGAAATTAAGACTATAAACGATAGAGCCTTTTTCAAGTTGCAGGTTAATTACATCATTCACATTCTATATGACTCGGCATCCTAAAGGATTGAATGAAGGACTTTGTTGAGATAATTATTTAGTGAGTTGTATTGAACAATGGGACACTGGCAGAATGAGATTAACCCTTCAGTTTGAAATATGGTGAAATGGGAGGAGAATGGGATCTGGGCTGGGATGGATGTGTCGGTGAAAGAACTTTTGCATGCCACTATGCTAAACCAAATGTGGATAGTGTAATTTCTGAGTTATATATTAGCATGTTTTGATAACTTGATAGATACACATGCATTCCTCTTTTTAAGTGGATAGTGGTTTAACTTTCTGGTTTCCAGGAAAAACATAATTCTAGAAATAGTGTCTATAATTTTCCAGCCTGATGTACCGTCGACAAGGTTTGGCTTTACATCTTTGTAATGTGGTAGGGAGGTGTTCTAGGGGTTGCCTACTGTGCAAACGCGGTGCCCCTGGGGGGGATTGGTCCCTTGCCATCGTTGGAGCCCGCATGGGGCCTTCCAGCGACTGGGGGCATCAAGGCAACCACATGGGCTCTCGCCCCACAGGGCCAACCTGCTACTGGTGTGGAGGGAGAATCCATATGAAATGCGCCTGCAGCTCTCCGCTGGAGGAGGGGTGGTTGGGATATCAGGGTGTCGGTAAGGTGGACCTGGCAAGGAGTCCTCTTTGGCGCTCCTATGCGGAAGTCCTAAGGAGCAGTCCTGCAGATGCTTATGGAGAGAGAGGGGGTAGGGGTTGTTTGGATCTTGATCCTCTGCTAGTCGACCTCTTGCGCAGTCGTCTGAACTGGCTCTAGAGGTGCCTCTGGGTTGCCCCAGTGGAGGGAAGGGTGGACGAGGTGAAAGTGAAACATATCCTAGATGGCGGAGGTGGAGGTTGGGCGGCTAGTTGGGAAGTTACCCAAGCGAGTAGGGGAAGCTTTTTGGCAGTATGTTCATGGGCAGAGGATGTGGAGGCGGTGGTGATGGCATGCTACCTTGGCCGAGGGGTTTCTACTTCGGCTATCCAGGTGGATGGTGTGGAGAGGCACATTCCCGGACCCCATACAATGTTGGATCCCTATCCGATTGGTTGGGGTCCCCATTGTCCTATGTGATGAGGTCAGGTCGGCCCTTTCTGGTACGATGATTTGGAGCTGTGGAGTCGGGCTCTGTCAGGCTCATCCACGGGGAAGCGCTGATGGCTATGGAGACAATCGTCCAGGTTAGTGACTCACCGGACATCCCTGTTGTGCTTACGTTGGAGGTCGACGGCGAGGATTTTTCGATCCGTGTTCATCGGCGATTGTGGCTGCAGAGAGGGCAGAGGGGTGGTCTAGAGGTTGAAGACAGGTACTACCATTGGGATTCAAATTTGAATCACTTGGGTCGGTTGAACAAGTCTGGGCCAACTGGTGGGATGCAACCGATCTAATTGGGCTCGAGCTAGCCTTCATTGAGCGGACTGCACGACGGGGCCCAGACCCTGATCTTACCCGATTCGATGGTTGGCATGAGGGGGCCCGTTAAGAGACAGGGTCCCGATCGGACACGTGACTTACCTGAATTTGAGATTCACGGTCCTATTGGGTCATCGGGACCCGATTCTATTTCTCTTCTCCGCCCGCTAGTTGCTAGCCGAGAATTGCTGCAAGCTGACTCAATCTGTAGTCGCCAACGGCTACCTGCTTGGCCTTCATGCATTCGGTAAAAAGGGATTGCCTCTCTTGATGCCAAAAGGGTCGCCGGCCCCTTCCTTCGTGATGGAAGCTCTCCTGTTGCGAACAATAGCCTCCCCGAGCCTTTTTCTCTAGAGGCTTTCAAGGACAAGGAGCCAATGGATCCTCACACACACATCATGGGGGAGGCTTCCCGAGTCTTGGGGACAAACTTCTCTTTGGAAGTAGAGGCGAGAAGGGTAGAGGTAATGCCCTCGTCGGTCCTAGTCGACTTCATTGTCCTCTCCTTGTTCCTTCCTTAGCTCGATGCGGATGACCAGGGGTAGGCTCTTGTCTTCGACTCGGACGAAGCATTGACGCCTTAAGAGGAGGGCTTAGAGGATCCCATTTGTACTTTGAGGTCTCGGGGGGGGGGGGGGGGAGGGGAAATCAGGCGAACGGTGATGTTCATGTGGGGGTTGAATGATTGGGGAGGGAGAAGGTCAAGGAAATGGTGGAGGTCGTGGAGAGATTGACAGAAGTGCATGTCAAAGAGTTGGTGGAAAAGGTAGGGGTGTCCTTTGCCGAGCTTGAGAGGGACATCAAAGGGCTCTTCATGAAGGTCCCGAAGAGGTGGCTACTCTTGATGGCGAGGGAGATTAAGGGAGGAAGTCGGCAAGAATGGGTGAAAGTATGGGGGAGCGTTTAAAGGGGGTTGGAGGTAGAAAGAAAGTCATTGTCCTAATGAGGATCGTGTCGTGGAATGTAAAGGAGATCTTTGAGAAAAAGAGAAGGGTGGTAAAGGACCTCACGAGAAGATGCAAAATAGATGTCTTATGCTTATAGGAGTCAAAATGTGAGGGAGATGGAGATAACATCATGAGGGACATAGGGGGTACAAGATAGACTAAAGGGGTGTCCTCTCTTGCAGAGGGAAGAGGAGGTGGCATTATGATCATGTGGAATGAGTTTGAGGTAGAGAAGCGGAGGAATCCAGGCACATTGGCTGGGGGGGCATTTCTTTCTCTTTTTGCAGTATCAAGGAATGTTTCATGTGGGACTTCATTAGAGTTATGGGTCACAAAACAGGGAGGACTAAAAAACACTACGAGATGATCTCATACTCCTTGCTAGCTCCGGTTGACCATGGTGTATAGGAGGAGATTTCAATGCAGTTGGCTCACTTAACTAGAGGTCAGGCGACTCTCCCCTAGCAGGGGAGACATAGGACTTCAATAATTTCATTTTTGAGATAGCACTGATCGATGTCCTCACCCCGAATGTCCAATTCACTTGGTCAAATTTTCCAGCAGATCCTTCCTAGTCAAGACTTGATATATTTCCGGCCTCTTTTTAGTAGGGAGGATCACTTCCCTCTTGCCTTGGCCAGACTTGTCTCAAACCATAAGTCTATTTTGGTTACGACTAGATGCACACAAAGGAGGAAAACTTAGTTCAGGCTGGAAAGATATTGGCTTAAAGAGGAAGACTTCAGGGACACGATCACTAGAGTATGTGTCTCCCACAAGCAGGGGGTGTCTACTTTGGCCAGACTGGTTGGCAAATTGAAGCATTTAGTAAGTGGGGGGCCGGCAAGAGTCTCCTTGGTAAGGCAGCGAAGGATAGAATACTGCAACAACCAGAGGACTTGACGTTCTGGAGGAGGCAAGTCTTGTGAATGAGCCTAACAGGTTGCAATAGGACAAGCTTAAGGCAGACTTTGAAGAAATCTTATTGAAAGAAGAAGTCTATTGGAAGCAGAAATCAAGAGAAAGGTGAGTCATGGAGGGGGATAGAAACACAACCTACTTCCAAAAGATTGCTTCAGGGAGAAGGGGACTCAACTGCATTAAGTGCACAAGGGAGGGAAATCAGCTCATTACATGGTCGGAGGACATTTTGAGACATGCCCAACACTTCTATTCACAGCTTTTCACTGAAGAGGAACCATGTAGACCATCCTTTGCTGATGACCTTGTTTCTTGCATTTTGGTAGCATGGAGCTGTACTCCCCCCACCCCCCCACACCTGAAGACAAAGCTTCTGGCCCAAAAGGGTTCCCTCTAGTCTTCTTCCATCAATGTTGGGATATCGTTAAACCAAGGAATGTAGAATCGGATTGGATCGGTCGATCCGATCGGTTTTCGGTCAATCCAATTTGATCTCGATCCTAATCTGACTAATCTAGATCCAAGGCCAGGATCGAGTCGGATTTGCTCGGATCGGCCTATCCGGCACGATCCTCACCTTTAAATAAAAAAAAACAGCCTGGAACACTCAAGAAGAAGAAGAAGCCTGTCCTCCTCGGTACCACCAGCGCGGTGCATCCTCCTCCTCCTCGTCCTATCCGCCTTGGTACCGCTCAAGAAGAAGAAGAAGAAGAAAGAGAAAAGTGCTTACCTACTCAAGTCCCTATCACTACTGTCGTTTGCCTTCGCCGTCCCTGTCACCGCTTCTATCTTCATTGTCGTTGCCGTCTGTCGTCGTCATAGACCCAGCGCCGTTGCTGTCCTCCTCCTCGTCTCTTGCTCACGATTGGACTGCATATGCAACAAAGTGGGGGATCGGGGGGCGGCGGAAGAAAGAAGAAAGGGAAAGTCTTGAGACTATAAAGGAAATATGTTAGTTTTGCATAAAAACCCTTATAAAACACAAACAATCATAAAATCCTCAACTAAAAAAAATCTAGATCAGACCGGGTTCAGGATCGGGATCGGTTGATCCTACCGGTCCGGATCAGTTCGGGACTGGATGGTCCGATCTTGATCCCTGCTCCTACCTACCTTGATTAAACCAGACTTGCTCCAAGCGATTTGGGAATTCCAGGAAGGGCGGGCTCACTTGGGAGGAATTAACAAGACTGTTTATCCTCATCCCCAAGAGACAAGGAGCTGACAGCTAGAAGGACTGTAAGTCCATTAGTCTACTCAATGGGACCTACAAAATCATCTAAGTTGTTGGATATAAGACTTGAAACTGTCATGAATAAAATCATTGATGGCTATTAAGGGGGCATTCATCGGTGGGAGGATCATACATGGGATTTTTTTTTGGTTCCGCATGAGTGTCTATTTGCTATGAAGGCTCAGAGGAAAAGAGGACCGGTGCTCAAACTTGACTTTGAAAAAATCTATGGTCCGTTGAATGTTCTTAGTAAAATGGGTTTCGATGACAGATGGGTTGATTGGATCCGGGCTTGTATCCATTCATCCACTTTTGCTGTCCTTATCAATGGCAAGCCTTCACCCTATTTCCATAACAACAGGGGACCAAGGTAGGGGAATCCAATGTCCCCACTTCTTTTTGTTATTGTGGCACACATTTTGAGAAGGATGTGGACGCGGGTCGAATCTTTACACTTAATTCAGGGAGTCTAGGTTGCCTCGCAAGGTCAATCAATCACCCATCTGTAATATGCTGATGACACTATACTATTTGTGACAGAGGGAGAGGAGTAACTATATACAGTTAGACTGATGTTGGAGCTTCCTCAGGAGATCAGTGGCTTTAAGGTGAATTTTGACAAAAGCCAGATTTGGGTGTGAACATGGAGCCGAGGGCTATCAGGAGAACTGTGGTTATTCTGGGTAGCTAGATCGACGGATTTCCAATTACTTGGGACCTCCTCTGACCCCAAACATCTTGAAGTGCAGCGATTGGCAGTCAACGGCATGGAAGGCAGTATCGGTTTCGGTTTCGGTACCGGACTCAACGGTGCAAAGATTTCACTCCAAACTTGCAGATGGAAAGGGAAATTGTTCTCTTATAGGGGGCAGTTGGTGGTTTGTAAATATGTGCTGGATAGCATTCCTGTATATTTTCTATACACTTTCCGGATCCCTCGGTCGGTCAGTCCGTGGCTAGGAAATTGGAGTCTATTCAGGCTACCTTCTTCTGGAATGGTTGTGAAGAGAGGAGCAGAGGATGGCATGACATTTTTTGGGAAAGAATTTGCAATAGCAAGGAAGTGGGAGGCTTATGTATTAAGAATATAAGAGATTTTAACCTAACTCTATTGAGTAAATGGTTGTGGAGGCTTTGCAATGACGAATAGGGCCTTTGGGCTAAAGTTATATATTAGAGGTACTATAGAAGAGCGAGAGTTTGGGGCTTGTCCACACCCTCTGAGCATCGTATTTCTCACCTCTGGAGTTGCATTTTGGAAAGCCTAGATTTCATTAGAGCTAGTGTCAGTGTGAACCTCTTTATGGGCAGAAATGTCTTTTTTGAGAAGACAGATGATGCACGAAGTATCAACTAAAAGAGTGTTTTCCCCAGCTCTTTGCTATCTCTTCAGAGCCATTGGCAGTGGTGGCCCAAATCTTCGATGCACAGTCAACCAATGGAAGTTGGACACGTGTGTTCGAAGACACTTGTGGGAGGAAGAGATCCAGATGCTCGAGATGCTACTCCATGAACACAGACTAGATGCAAGCAAGCCTGGTTGCTGGAGTTGGAGATGGACTGGTGACGTCTTTTTCTCTATCAAGTTGGCCTATCAAGTCATAATAGATGGAGGCAGATGTTTTCCCTTTGTGAATCAAGTATGGAAATCTAAGAGTCTTCTAAAAGTGAGTGCTATTTTTGATCTGCGCCTTTGTGGAGGGTATTCAAACCAGTTCTCTATGCGGAGAGGAAGCGGAAGACATCGGCCATTTTTTATTGGCTGCCATTTTGCTCAGGAAGTCTGGCTCCATGTGTTGAACAAAATTCAGTGTGGTTTGCAGCAAAGCCAGTGTCCATCAGCTCTTGTGGGTGTGCCAAAGGAGACGGCCCCTGAAGGTTGCTAGATGTATTTGGTGGCTCATTCTTCATGCCACACTGTGGGTCATTTGGGGGGAGAGAAACAAAAGAATTTTCAGAAGAGAGGCAATGTTCCCAGAGAGGATTGGGCATTTTGTTGGGGACAGAGTGAGTGAGTGGGCTAAACTCCTTTGTAAAATAGATACCCTCAATTCTTGTTTTTTGGCCTGGCTGGGGGACTAGGCGGGGGATTTTGGACCTTGTAAATCCTTTTGGCACATCTTCTGGATATTTTTTTTTTGTACAAGGATGTTTAGAGAGCATACCTTTTACACTTGTAAATCCTTTTTTTAATTTATATATTCAGTGGTACCATTCACTTTCAAAAGAAATATTTTTCTGGCTTGGTAATTGGAACTTGGAATCCCATTCCTCAGCCACTTACATGGGAATCAAAAATTATTGCTATCCCTTGTTATGGAAAGACCGTGACCAGCAGTAGTACACTCTTATTGGCATCTCCTTCTCAGTTCTCTTCTCCTTTTAACGGAATCCATAAATAGAATCACAATATTGATTTTTTCCCATCACCGTATGATTTGATTTGATTGCACATGTTCTCTTTTGGAAAGTAACCAAAGACCACACTTCATTGAAAGAAATTCCCAAAGGAAAATGGAGATAGCAGTCCACCAATTGGTAGAGTTACACCTGACCCCAATGATTCCAGCATCACAAATTAAAAGAAGACAATTACATTATTAGTCTTTTCCAGGTCCCCATTTTAAACATTAGAGAGGACCGAGCAATTTTGGACCCTGTGACTCTGAAATTGCACTCATGAAGGCACTTAATACAGTTTTGAGTGATATCATAAGGCTGCCTAAACTCCTCTCTGCACTCTCTGTTCATTTCTCTCCATATTTACTACAGCATAGCCTGCAGGCATCTCCTCCAAATTTCCTTATCAGTGTGCAGAGGATTGTAGTCCATCCATTTGTTTATCCAATCCCCAAGATGATGCTTTCTATCCCAATTAGCCCGAACAGCCTTGAAGAATTGAATCCACGGTGTGTTTTATGCCACAGTTTAGGAAGATATGATCCATAGTTTCCTGATAGTGCCAGGAGAATATACATTCTTGTCTCGCCCCTGTCTTGAACTGTATCACTCTTTCAAAAGTGAAAACTCTTCCAAGCGATATTCCACACAAAAATTGAATTTTGATTGGTGATTTGTGAATTCCACACCTGTTTACACGAAGAAACCGTCCTACCATCTTTTATTAGTATCTGTGTGGCAGATTTGATTGCACATGTTAGCATAGTTGTCAAGGCGGGCGCCTAGGTGTCGCCTAGGCGCGGCCTAGGCGCCCAGGTGCTCTTGAACTGGCTAGGCTGTCCAGCGCCTTTTTGACACTAAAAAAGGCGAGCTAGGCTAGGCGCCAAGGCGGGCCAACCCACCTGTCATCTTCCCTGTGGATTTGTTGGAGATCGGAGTACCTGTAGAGATTGACAAACAATAGAGGAGGAAGAAGAAAGGGGGAAGAAGAGATCAAGCCACAAGAACACGGAGATTTACGTGGTTCGGAGGCGATGTGCCTTCCTACATCCACGGCCGTAGCAGGTTTTTCACTAGAATAAAACACACCCAGATACAATACAAGATAGAGTTCGCACCCTTTTATACAAGGAGATTAGGACGCCATCAGTCAGGGTACTAAAGATAACAATGTCCCTGTTATAAACATAAATTTTCTTCCGGAGGCTTCGCCCCCGGAAACCCCCGCAAGGGGCGCTGCCCCCCAAGAGAGAGTTCGCACCCTTTTATACAATGAGATTAGGGCGCACGATGGCGAGTTCGGGCTCCACAATTTAACAGGATTAACATCAAATAAGTCATTCTTAAGGATGGCACCTGTCATCTTCCCATTGGATTCAATCTACAAGCATGTATGCATATCATTGCTCTGAAATAAAAGAATAAGGATTCTACCAATGTGGATATAAAGGCGGGGAAGGTGAAACAATTTAGCTTGTGACATGATGAGCTTCCATCTGAGATATCTAATGGTTCACATATATAAGACATTGTTGATAGAATTACTCAACAAAGCAAGGACAATGTGTGATAAACTTCAGGTTGGAAGCAAGGATGAAAGGATTGGGATCCCCCTAGATGATGGCCTAGGCGTTTGAGACGATAATTTGTTAAAATAATATATATAATTCAGAAATATAAATATATGTCTAAATATCATAAAAATGCATACATAAAATCAATAAACTTCCTAAATTCATTCATTCCTAAAATCAAGCAACGAAGAAATTGCTGTAAAATACAAAAAATGTGACCGAAGCGTTTTTTCACCTTCTGTCTCATTGTACCTTCTCTCCTTTATATATTAGAGGATATATATTTTAGATTTTTTAATTAGTGGCCGAAGTGTCGCCTAGGCGACGCCTAAGCAGACGCCTTGTCGCCTAAGCGCTTAGGGACCCCGTGAGCGCCTTGGGTCGCCTTGACAACTATGGATGTTAGGTTGGCATCTTCCTTTCTATTAATTGAATGATATGGTATCTTCATGGACTATGAAATAGAATGCATCGTGCTCCTATTTTAATTGAGATGGGATGTTTTCCCTTTTATTTCAAATGCATAAACAGGTTTACTGTCAAGTCTCTTTGCTTTGTCACTCATAAACACAAAATCCATTTCTTGAAAAGGCCACTTAACCAGAAAATGTGACACCTGTCTCGTTCATGCAATAATTATTCCTCTGTTTTTTTTCCACCTCTTATGATTTATAAGCTGCCCATTTCTTTTACATCTTCATAAGGGGAGTTCACGACCCTTGCGTTTTCCTATGCTTTGTTTTTCCAACTGATTTTCACATGTTTTCAGACATGATAAAATGCTAGTTGCGAAAACATTTCCAATATTCTGTTTTCTCCAGATTTATTTGGGAAATGCCCGTGTAGTATTTCTCCATCCACTCCCCCCCCCTCTCTCTGTTTTCCTATTTTCCAAGGATTAGCAAATGGTCCCCGTGTTCCTATTTTCCAATTGTTTTCCTACAAAATTTACAAATGGGAGATGAATGGGTGTTTTTCCCCATGCATGTGAGAATGTAAGTGTGTTCCTATTTTCGAACTTTTTTCTTACAAAATTTACAAATGGGAGACAGTTCCAGACAATCGTCTTCCAGAATCTCATTTTCCAAGGAAATATTTTCTGTGTTTCTTCATTCTTCTGGGAAATCAGTGCTGAGTTATGAGGCATTTGTTTTACCGATTTGTGATGTAAAATACTGGATGGATGGTTTGTGTTTATCCAAACAGTACTTTGATGCAGTTTGTAGTATATATTATTGGATATCCCTTGATAGTACCCCAATGCCCTTTCTTGTTAGCAGTAAGATGCTTCCCCAGCCCACCCTACTTTCCAGACTGTTCATTATTCTGAATCCCCTTTCCGACTATTTGAAAAATTATTTCGGCTTATCTCCTGAGACAAGAAACAACAATTTTGCATCTGAACTTTATGCTGTTTCAGATGCCAACCACACTAATCAGTGATAATAGACTGCCAACTGTAAGCGGGGTCTAGGAATGTGCTTTTTGCTGGTGTAGTTACTCTTAACTAGGAACTTGTCTTTTTTTATTTTGTTTATTAATCTCATAATTGATGTCTGTTGATGGATGGACGATAAGCCTGTGGGTGATTGACTAAAATTGTAAAGCATAATTTTGTGGTGTAATTTTATCCTTACATAACATGCCCTATATTGACTTCGTCCTTGCGTGCAGCTCAGGTATCCAAAGGTGCAATTCTACGAGGCAGTTGGAGTCGATCTTCACGCAGTTTCCTAGCCCGTTCTTCCATGCCGGTACTAGCTTTGTTTCAAGTTTTCAAACAAATTAAGGACACTCTTACTAGTGAAGCAGTTTATGAACTCTATAGATGGCTTTCCAGCCTTGACGTGCCATCTTTTTTCGCTTGTAAACCTGAAACATTAGGGATTTGTGCTTGGGACCCTGGTACATTTTAGAAGATGATACTTCAGCCTTCTGTATGGAGTTTATTTTAATGTTTCACTTTTGTTTTAACTTTTACTGGTGGCGCCGGAGATCAACCTGGCATGTTATACTCTTCTAACCCACGCCTTGTTAGGAGCTTCTGACCATTTTTGGATGAGGATGGCCAAGTCGAAAGTGGGTGACGTACCTTGTACATTGTTGTATTCTTGTTTGTTTTAACATCAATTGCAGGTGGGGTAGTTCAGTGAGGAATTCTGTGGCTGTTGTTCATATCTTAATTGAATTTTTTAATGGCGTTCAACATGATTTGTGGCACTTTATTTGCAAGCACATGTGATTGTCAGATACTTGGTCATGAATTGGCATTGCTGAGGAAAATTTCTTATGAGCTATTCTGAAGGATCATGTAGAACACAGAGAATGTGTAATTTGGTTTTGTTGCATTTACAGTTTTCGAGTTTGGCAGTTAATCTGAAAGAAAATGAAGCTTGAATCTTTGCATGGCTCTGAAATTTTCCTTCTTTTCCTTTTTTCTGGGGGTGACTTAGATTGGGGCATGTTAACGTATCATACCTCGTTGGTTCCTTGATGCATGTTTGTTAAACTGATAATCAGAATGGAGTTTTAACAAACATGCATTCAAATGATGGTCCCCAACGTTCTTCTTCTCAATAAATGGTCGGCCTTTTTAACTAAGAGTAAAAATGCAACTTTAAGGGCGTGTCCGAGAAGCGGGTAATAGGAGTCGATGAGAGAGAGTGGTGGGTTTCGCTCTCTCCTCGCACGCAGTCGCGTTAATCGGGGTCGGTCAGAGCGTTCGATCTTTCGGAGTCGAGTACGTTAATCGCATCCGGTTAACAAAGACACTCTAAGAGTCATTTTGGTAACGGGTTAGGTTAGAGACGTGGTTTATCCGGATTAGTTCATCTCACTTCTAATCTTAATCTGGGTGGATTAACTCATTCCATCTATTTCTTAAGAATGAGTTAATTCACTTTAATTCTATCCGACTCGAGTTAAGAAAAAAATTATCAAACAAGGAGTAACTCATTCGACATCAATTAATCTACCCTAATCTAATTTAACCCGATATCAAAATGGCCCTAAAAAATCGGTCGATGTCTAAGTCTGTAGGGCCACTTTTATGTTTCATTTTTCATCGTGGAGAGTGTTGAAAGAGGGTGGTTTTGGCGAATCGCGTAGTTGTATCACTCCTCTTCGTTTTCTCTTATCTCTAGTGTTGCACCGTAATGAGCGCGACATCTGTTGTGTGATATGACCTCGTTGGCCAGAATCCTTGCTTGGGGACTGCTTTATCACCTGCGTTTATCCTAAAAAAAAACTGCGTTCTCCCCTTTACAAGCGAGTCTCCTAGTTCTCCAGACACCGTATCTTGATCGGGAAATCAAAATTACATTTACAAGAGAAAGTTGGAAAGACAGAAATGTTCAAAAATTATTGTATGTTGGAAATAAGTATATCAGATTAAAATCTCTCACAGACAATCCATTATAGACCCATTTAAGTATCCAAACAATTTAAACCTAAGATGTATGTTTTGTTAAAATCGCTTCCACAAACAAGTTGCGAACAGAATTAATAATGTCGCTGTGTTTTCCGAAAGCTGCTAAAAACACTTTCGTTGAATGTGCTTACCACAGAAGCCACTTTTTGGCTTCCATTTCTAAAATAGTTGGGTAAAAGTAGATCTAATCTACGCTACTCAGTTCCTTTCACGTAACCGTGTTATTTCCCCAATCTAAGAAGTTTGGTCGTATCATTTACCCGATCTAAGAATAGTTAGAAGCTAAAAAGAATACGTACTTCAAAGGTGTAGGAGCCCAAAAGCACCTCCCATTCAATGTCGAATAGGGTGGAAGTTCTTACACTGGAAGTCCTGTTGCTCAACAACCTTACACACATCATACTTCCGAATTCCCATTAGTGACTCAGCAGACTTGCCTCCAACGTCAGGGATGTTAAGGCGCCATGTCAGGTAAAATGGAGCACAAAGTTGCAGACTACGATCAATGCAATTTCTAAAAGCAGTCATCTTGGAATTGTAAAATGGTCAATGATGTAAGCTCCTAGGAAGTTTGTGAATTTAACTATACCTCAGCCTTTCCATTTTTCACTTCAATTTCTCCACACAATTGTTCTTTTTTCTTGTTTCAATTATAGTCAGGAGGACTGGGAACACAACCACAATCATAGACAATGTGATTTTTAACAATACACATACAAAATTCAGAACAACATTTGGTCTTTTAATGAAGAACTTTCAAATGCAGCAGCTGTATGGGCAACAGCGCAAGCTCCAATCATCCAACAAGACATGCTCGCCAATCTCAACAATTTCTGAAGACTCTTCGTTAAGATCTGCAAAAATAAGCACAGCTCATCTCATGGAACCGACGTATTATCATGCCTGCAGTCTCCAAGTCAGACTCATCCATCAACTAGAGAAATTTGGTGACTGAATCAAGCAACTCATAAAACGTAACCTCATAAAGCAGTGGAGAACTAGCACTTTCTCTCTCTAGACTTTCTAAGGAGAGAAGCTCCGGGTGTTTTCGTTTTCATTTTCGAGTGAGGGTAGTGTGCGGGAGATGTAGTGGGGGATACCCCGGCTGGGGCTGTCAGAGCTCGTAGTGCCGGGCCCAACCTTTCCCAATCGGGAGGGAGAGGCTCCACTCGTCCACTGTTTGCTGGCCGGGGAGACGAGAGGAGGCGGCTTGGCCCTACGCTGATCTGCTTCATATGCCGGCAGCTTGGGCACTTTCAGCACACCTGTTAGATGTAGGCATCGGGTGGGAGGCAGGGCTCTGGTGGTGGTGGCCCGGGAAGTCTTCGACGATCCTTTGTGGAGGTAGGCATGGGACGGCGTCCGCAGTCGAGGGGCGGGAGGACCTACTTGGACATCGAAGCTATCCCTCCGGACCTGCTCGACGGTCACCTGGAATGACTTAAAAGGTGCTCGTTCCTCTCCCCATTGGAAGGGGTGGTGGAACCAAGAGGGGTGAGTGCTGTTTTGAACTCCCGATGGGGGAAGTGGGGGTCATGGGATGTCCGTCAAACTCGTCTCCGGTCTGCTTGCCATCAGGCCAAATGAGGAGGTGGCGGGAGAGATGGCGGAGCTGGGTGCTTTGATGGTCAAGGCGGTCGCAGTTCGTGTCATGCCGATGTCACTTCAGAGGGGGACTTATCCTCACCCCTGGGAGGTTGGTGTTTGTGTGAAACTCATCGGCCTCCCCATTGTGCTCTATCATGAGTAGGGGATCGCCTTCATCCTATTCTGTCAAGGGGAGATGGAGCCAGACAGCTGCACCTATGTGCCGACAAGTAGCACGTTGGCGGTTGAGGCTACGGTGTGGTCGTCTAAGACTGTGGAGGTGCCGCTGGTGATCACCCTCTCGTTTGGAGGGGTTGACTTCGTCGTTAGGGTGGTTAGCTGGCCGATGGAGCGTGGACGGCACAGTCCTGCCCTAGAGCAGCTAGGGCAATTCTCTCTGGTGCAAGAGGTTGAAGACGAGGGGGGACCATGGACCCAAACCATTTCAAAATTCAAGTGTCACGCTTGCTGGAGGATCCAATGGGTGGACAGATCCGGGTCGGTTTGGTTCGAAGGCCGTTCGGGTGCAGCTTCCTCTTAACCCAAATCCGATTAACTTACCTTGCAGATCCAGTTCTATGGGGCGTGTCGGGTCTTTGAGTTCCAGTAGCAATTGTCCTCCCTACCCGACTGCTGGGGCAGGGCTTCCTTCACTCTCTGCAGCGGTGGCGAGCCATTGTGACATTGAGAGGTGTCCGACGAAGGACAAGGCTCTGGCGGTCAATGGCGACACCCCCGGCCGCTTGAAGGTGGTTGCCCCCCCCCCCCCCCTTCGCATGGTCGCTGTGAAGGTCTGGATGGGCATTTGAAGTTGGTCACAAGCTCGTCGACACCTACAGTAGACGTGGGGAACTCATCCGGCCAATGGAAGGGACAGGTGCTCCTGCCCTTGTCTTCCCCTCCCGTGAGAGTTGCTGCAACTCAATCTGGTCTGCTCCATTGGAGTCTGGGGAGCTATCCACAGACAAGTATGCAGCAGTTGATGATGGCGAACATTAGCGACGGTGTCAGAGGGGATCTGGTGTTGACTAGGAGGGTCGTGCCTAGACCGGTGTCCTATTTGTAGGACATCCTTTTGGCGGAGTTCGTTGAGCAGACAGTGGAGGTGGACGACCGGCCTGGTCCCCTTATGCTAATGCTAGTGGCAGGGTCTTCAACGGACCTCATTGGTGGGAAGGAGCTTCAGGTAGTAGGGTTGCCAATACAGTGCTTGCCTTCATGTGTGGAGGACCTGTCTTCAGTAGTCTATCCTACGGACCTGGTAGCGGTTGCAGAGGTAGACTTGGCCCAGGATGCTATCTTTGACGGGCTACAGTGGCTACTGGAGAGCGATGGTGGCAGTAGAGGGGGAGATTGGCCAAAGGAGGGGGAGGGTGTACGAGGGAGATGTAGACTGGGGATAGAGGAGGTCAGGGAGTTGCTCAAGGAAGTTAAGAGGTTGACCATGGAGAATGCGAGGGTGGTGGTGGACCAGGTGGGGATCTCCTTCGCCGCTGCGAAGAAGGTTATGTGGAGGGTTTTTGCTAAAATCAACAAATGTTGGAGTGCGAGCATAAGGGGTGAAGAGCGGTCACAATTGAGGGTGGGTAGGGGTGGTGAAGAGGAGGGAGAATGGGAAAGGGTCACTTCTTCTCATCAATGAGGATCGTCTCTTGAAATGTGAGGAGGTTAGGTAGTGTGCAGAAAAGGAGGATAGGAGGGAGCTGATTAGGGGATGCAAGATTGATATTCTTTGTATTCATGAGATAAAATATGAGGGGGATGGTGTTGTCCTCTTAAGGGAGATAGAAGGGCCCCGCCTCTCTAAGGGGGTAGCCTCTCTGGAGGTGGGCGGGTCTGGGGTTATTTTGATCCTCTGGAGTCCGTACAAGGTGGAGGACGTGATGCAGGACAAGGAGGTTGGTAAATGGGCTATTTCTTTATAATTCAATAATATCAAGGATGACTTTTCATGGGACTTTACTGGGGTGTATGACCCCCAGCCCAGGGAGGAGAAGCGACTTCTCTGAGATGACTTGATTCATCATCACTTGTCTTCTGGGCGGCCTTGGTGTGTCGGAGGTGACTTTAATGCAGTGATAGTCCATTGGGAGAGGACAAGATGTTGGTTAGGAGGGAGACATGGATGACTTCTCTGATTTCATCCAGGAGACAACTTTAGCGGATATGGCATGGCCTAGGGTTACTTCACTTGGCTCAACCTAAGAGCAGATGCTTCTTGCTCTAGGTTAGATAAGTTTCTAATTTCTGTTGACTGAGAGGACCACTTCCCTCATGCGCAGGTGGTTGGGTTGGCGAGATATGTTTCTGACCACAAGATGATCTTTTTGAAGAGCAATCGGGTATTTGACAGAAGATTCAGGTTCAAATTTGAGTAGCTATAGTTTAGAGAGACTGATTTCATGGAGATTGTCACAAATGCTTGGAATGCTCAGACAGTGGGCACCTCTGCTATCGACATTTTGGTGAGAAGATTGAGATACACTGCACATGTTTTACATGCTTGGGGATCAGACAAAACTCTGCTAGGGAGGGAAGCGAAGGACGAGATCCTTCACCACCTTGAGGTCTCGATTGTTTAAAAGAGGTAGGCCTTATGGATGAAGAGGACAGGACAGTCATGGAGAACTTGGGAGAGTAGTTTGATGATATACTTACTAGAACGGACATCTACTAGAGATAGAGATTGAGGGATAGATGGATTAAAGAGGGAGACAGAAACACAACTTATTTTTAGCGTATTGCTTCCGGGAGGAAAGGGTTCAACTCCATCTCTTGTATCAAGATGGGGGACATCTTTTTCTCCTCAGATGTGGAGATCAGAGACCAGGCGAGACACTTCTACTCGACTCTGCTCGCAGACGATGTGCTCCATAGGCCTAGGGTGGTAGCTGATCTTCTTCCGTTCCTCTCCCATGAGGAGAGAGATGCTATCTCTCAGTCATTTTCAGAGGAGGTGGTGTACCAAGTAGTGTTTTCTCTTGCAGATGATAGAGCCCAGACCCAGATGACTTCCCGCTGTGTTTCTTTCAGAGGTGTTGGGCGGTAATCAAAGATAACCTGCTGGCAGCTTTTAGAGAGTTTCAGAAGGGGAGGGCGCATTTGGAGGATATTAACAAGACCCTCCTAGTGCTCATTCCAAAGAAGGCAAGTGTTCAAGAATTCTAGGATTTTAGGCCCATCAACTTGTTGAATGGTACTTGCAAAATCATCACCAAGGTGCTACAAGGGAGATTGGTCACTTTTACAGATATATTAGTCAGTCATTTCCACGGAGCCTTCATTAGGGGGAGATATATTCTGGATAACTTCTTAGTGGTGCATGAATGTATTTTTGCTTAAAGAACCAGAGGAGAAAAGGGATGTTCCTGAAGTTAGATTTTGAGAAGACCTATGATAAGGTGAATTGACAGTGTCTCTTCGAAGTTCTAGACAAAATGGGTTTTGAGAACAGATAGATCAACTGGGTTAGGGCTTGTATCTCTTCAATTACTTTTGCAGTCCTTGTGAATGGGAAGTCGTCCTCTTGGTTCCACGATGGTCGGGATCTCCGTCAAGGAGACCCTATGTCTCCTCTTCTTTTGATCCTTGTGACTAATATTTTGAGCAGGGTGTGACAAAGAGGCGAGACTGTTGGGCTGATCAAAGGCTCTCAAATGGTTTCAAATGGTCCTTCTCTTACTCACTTGCCGTTTGCAAATGATGCCATCATGTTCCTTGATGAGGGTGAGTAGCACCCTCCCATGGCTAGACTCTTGCTAAAGCTATTAGAGGTGATCATTGACCTAAAAGTTAACTTCAACTAGAGTGTTCTTGTAGGAGTGAACATGGAGGATATGATGTTCTTAAGGGCAGCTTGCTTGCTAGGCTGCAAGATTAAGGAATTCCCATTCTCTTACATGGGCCTCCCCCTTACACCGGGATCTCTTAGGTGTGCAAATTGCCTTCCCATCATCCAGTGGTCTAAGTCCAGATTTGTTGGGTGGAAGGCTAGCGCTCTTTCTTATAAGGGTAGATTGATCTTGTGTAGATCTGTGTTGTACAACCTCCCTACTTACTTTTTGTCTTTGTTTAGGATTCCGAAGGCGATGGCCAAGAAGTTTGATTCTATTCAATGCAGGTTCTTTTGACATTGCAGTGGGGGCAGATGCAGGGGTTGACATGATATAACTTAGGGAATAGTGGCTAATAGTGAGGTACAAGGAGGGTTGGGGTTGAAGTAAGAAATTTCAATATGACTTTCTTGTGTAAGTGACTATGGAGGTTGGGATATGAAGAGGATGGGTTATCGGCATAGTTATCAGGCAACGGTACTTTGAGAGAAGAGTTTGGGACTTAGCTCCTTCTCCCCTCTACAGGACTTCTCCTCTTTGACGAGATATCATCTCTAGTTGAGATGTTCTTCACTCAGATGTACGGGTCCACCTAGGAAATGGACTCAAAAAATCTTTTCCTGGAAAGATAGATAGTGTGAGAACTTAGCCTCTTTGCGGTAGCTTCGGACCCCCAAGGTGTAATCTCTCGTGACTTTGACCACCTCCTCCTAGGAGGTTCTTGGGCACCTACTTTCAAAAGAGATCTTAGACGAGGAGTTGAAGCAATTTAAAGACCTTCTCTCTTTCCTATTTACCTGTCGTCCCTGTGACAATGAGGATGTGTGAATTTGGAGATAAGAGAAGGGAGGCTCATTTACGGTCAGATCAAAATATACTATCATCTCATATGGAGGTGTTTGCCACTACTTTCATGGTCAAGTGTGGAGACCTAAGAACCCTTAAAGGTGAAGATTCTAACGTGGAGTCTCTCATAAGAGGTGACCGACACGAGATAAGCTGTCCCACTACCTTCCAGCCATTTTACCGACATACTGTCTATATGATGAGGACAAGTCTCAAGTCTCTTGACCACCTGTTTGTAAACTACACCTACTCATAAGGGATGTGGAGGGATATGCTAGAAGGATCAGTTGCAACATCGCACAAAGTTGTGATGTTCACCACCTGCTTAGGTATTGGGTAAGACCTAGGCCTCTCCAGACTGATAAGATGATGTGATAACTTATCCTTCACGCCATACTATCGACGCTGTGAGGGGAGAAGAACTATAGGATATTTAAGAGGGAGTCTTGAGGTGAGGACATTGTTGCTTCTTTTGTTTGTGCTAAAGTAAATGGGCTCTCACTATTTATAACGTGAATTCCCTTCTCTTTTTGACTGTTGGGGGGGGGGGGGGTTAGACAGATCCACACTCTGTGTGGAGCTCTTTTGTATAGGTTTTTGGGTTGTGTCAGCCTATACCTGTGTATTCCTTTTCCTTGTACATTAGTGGTACCACCCACTTCAAAAAAAACAAGTAACTCATAATACATCATGCTCCCTAATATCAAGGTTGTAATAAAAAAAACAAGTAGACAAAACATACGGCCGCTAATGCACATGGATAAGCAACTAAAAACTCTAGTTCCTGAAAGCAACAATCCTGTCCGCAACAGTGCCATCCGATCTAACAGGCACAGCCACACAAGGTCACGAGCAGCAATCATACAAAAACATGCCTGGAAACTAGGGAAGAACCAAGTTCGCCTTCCCCATTGTTTGAAAATCCAAAGTCATGGAACAGTCCCTACATACATGAAATCAACAATATCATAAACAAAAATAGAAGATACAGATCTAGAGGGTAATAGAAGTGACTAAGTCACGATGACCGAGTAAATAGACAGTAACGTGCAGTGATTGGGGTGTGAAAACTGCAATAATGAGACAAGTGAAGAGAAACCAGTCCAAAATTAAACCAAATGACGAATGCCACATAGCCCAAGGTGGCAAAAGAATACATCTGAGTAAAAGACAAATCGACCATATTTCTGCTGATTGGGAGCATTTTTGTTGAAGAGGAACCAATGATTGATACAAAATAATAGCTGGCGTGCACGGTTATAGTATATGGATTGTTCTCTCAGATAACTTAGGCTTCTTATATCCATCATGTTTAGACGTCAAATCGTATAAATCATGAATAAGAAAGCTGGGTATAGGACGGCTGACAACCATTGATGTCATGACTTGAGCTGTTTTGTGTACGAATCAATGATTATGTCAGATATATGCTGTAAAAACAATGGCCCTTTGTTGTAGAAAAGATGTTAGGGACAGTAAGCAAGAAGCAAATCCAAAAATGACATACACATAATTGCATTGATGTTGCTTAGCCTTAAGGAATGCAGTCATGCATGATGTCGCATGGTAAATAGTCATGCTTTTGTTTTTCCCCTTTTCTACTAGGTATTCAAAATCCTGGCTATAATCCTAAGAATAAAACCATAAATTATAGACATTTTTATTTGCTATAGCATTGGTGCAGTGTGGCTAGCTATGAAACGTAGTACTAACCTTGGCATCGTTGATTGCATAAGCCACACAATAATGTTCCTGGGAGACAAAAACATACAAACGAGTATCTTACTCGAACTTAAAAAAGAATGCATTAACATCTAAAAGAATTGAAAACAATGTACAACATGCTAGATGCAACAAAGAAAAACAGCATGCACGTGAAGGATTGGGTGGGGAAGAGTGTGCAGAATGTGAGGGGAGGCATGGGTGCAGAAACAAGTGATAGGATTTCTGTTCTCCACCCCTTTGTGATAAACATCAAGTGAAGGAGCAATTAGATCTAGATCTAACAACTGCGTCTGTTCTTAACAGTAACAGCAGTAGCAACAGCGACAACAACAACGATAAATTAAAGGGAGCAGATACGTGTGTGTAAGAATCCGCCCTGTTTACTAGATGGATGTTAATATAATAAGCCTGACACCTTATCCAGATTTCATTCTGAGTATTCAGATATGAATCAGGTTTCGAGCTGGATATCTGGCTCCATTTACAATCCTAACAACAATCAGGACATTGGACACCAAAGAGACAAAGTCAATGTGGAGGAAGAGAAGAACAAACCAAGTGGTTAGTCAATCATATTGCTGGAGCTGGACTACAAATGTGCAATGGCATAGGTGATAGGACTGCGAGTATCATGATGTCAGACACTGAAGACGAAGTGAATTGAGGGAAGGGGGCAACGAGTAGTCAGTAGTCACATGGAGACAAACACGCAGTGTATCTGAACTATATGATCCTAAGATGCAAAGCAAATGTGCAAAGGCAAGCTTACATCAGCATCTAAAACAATTCAAAGGATAAAGCTGACAGTGGTTGCCTTGGGTAGATGGATAATGTATGTATCCATCAATGTGATTCCATTTAGCACGGGGCATAAAAGCCTATAAATATCTTTGTTTTTCTTTTTTCTTTTTTGTTTTTGGAGGGCATGCATTTTTTTGGGTTGGTAATTTTAGCGTGGCATGCAAACTCAAACGCAGCAAACCTACAATGTAGGATCAGAATAAATGTTTGCCCCCCTCTTGGACTATAATATTCAGATCTTATTTACCAGCTTTCAAATCTACATGCCTACACTTTGAAAAAAGAAGATAAACAAATGACAAGTGCACAAAGCAGCATGCAGGTATTGCTACTTAGTTAGGGAAACAAGAACCAAGTCTCCACAAATCACAAGCAAATCTGTCCTTGATCCAATCAGTGGGCTTCGTATCTGCATTTGTATTTGATCGTATCAAATATAGAAATATATTTCAAATCCATTTTAAATGTGGATACAACATATGGTGATTTTAGAATATCCACATTCATATAACTCGTACAGAAAGAGATTTTATGAATTGTTGAGAAACTGTTTTTTCCCACAAATTCATTATTTTAGATTATGAATAAATAAATATATAAATAATTCGTCATCCCAATTTGGCTTAAGACAGTTTACAGGTTTAACATAATTCAACTCTCCTTGAACTTAAATCAAGATCAAATATCTGAGATAGAATTAACTAAATCAATTTGAATATTATCTAAGTAAACAAAATGCTGAGTGATAGACGATATATTGTCTATTCAAACTCAACATAGACGATATTCCGTCTAATGAGCAAAATAACAAGAAGTTGAGTTTTTTTTTAAGAAGTGGATGGTACCACAAAGTATATAGAAAGAAAAGGAATGTACAAGTATGAGCTCGGACTACACAAAAACCCCAGTACAAAAAAGACTTCCCCCAAAAAGTTGCCCCCAATTAATTCTCCAACAAAACAAGGAGAGTGGAGTTACAACTCTCCATTTTACAAAGCTTCCTCACCCACAGGGCCACCCTCTCACAAACAAAAGTGACCAGCCTATCTATAGTCCTCATCTCCCTCTTGAAAATTCTATTGTTCCTCTCGGTCCACAAGACCCACAGAGTTGCATGAAGAATAAGCCACCAAATGGTCTTGTCACCCTTCAGGTTCCAAGCCCTATGCCACTGAGTGAAAAGCTGGTGCACCCCCTCAAAAAGGCGGCTAGTCTGTTGAAGTCTCTACAGTACTCTAGACCATAAGCCTCTAGCAAAGTCGCAAGCAGTGAAGAGGTGGTCTTGGTCATCCTCCTCCCCAGCACAAGGAGCAAACTGTAATAATGTGTTGAAGAAAAGGTGCCACCCTATCGTAGGTGGGAAGACGGCCATGTGAGATCCTCCACACGAGCAACTTCACTTTGAGTGGGCTCTTGGGAGCCCAACCTTGAGTAACATAGGGGTGCCGCAATCCCCCCTCAGAGATTAGAGAGTAGGCCGACTTGACTGAGAAAGCCCCCTCCTTTACCCATTTCCACACCCAAGCGTCCGCACTCCCAGACTCCCAGTGACCACAGGAAAGTCATTAAGAAAAGATAAAAGAAGCTGAAGCTGATCCATCTCTTGAGGCCGGAGATTCCTCTGAAAAGTAGGTGCCCAAATCCCCCCAGCAAGACCCGCCTCAAAATATTGGGTGACCGAAGCCGTAGGATATCTAGCAATAGCAAACAAGGACGGAAAAGTCTCTGCTACCGTGAAGTCACCACACCACCTATCCTGCCAGAACAGACTCTTGCAACCATCACCCAAGCTGACTCGAAGACTAGCTCTGATAACATCTACACCCTGAAGAATGCCTCTCCAGATTGGGGAGACATTGTATAAAGTGGGCGGAAGCAAATCCCAAACTCAAGAGGCGGAATAGTATCTCTATCTGATGATTTGCGTCCACAGTCCTTCATTCTCTGTCCTAAGTCGCCACAACCATTTGCAAAGTAATGCCAAATTGCAATCTTTAATGTTCTTAATCCCCAGACCACCTCCTTCCTTGGTCTTACAAACTCTGCCCCAAGAGATATCATGCCATCCTTTGCCTCTGATCTCATTACCATGTTAGAAGAATCGAGCCTGAATGGATTCCAACTTCTTCGTCACTGTCCTGGGTATTCTGAAAATGGAGAGGAAATAAGTCGGCAAACTGTCCAAGATAAATCTACACAACACCAAACGCCCTCCATAGGAGAGGAGTCTGGCCTTCCATCTTGCAAGCTTGGATTCATAGTTCTGCACTACCGCTTGCCAATCCTTGCAATGAAGCAACCCTGGGGAAAGAGGGAGCCCCAGATAAGAGAAGGGGAATTCCCCGATCCGACATCCGAAGATACCTGTTGCCCTCCTCATAGTAGAAACCTCAATGTTGATCCCGATTATTTGACTCTTGGAGAAGTAAACCTTCAGGCCACTAATATCTTGAACCATTTGAAGCATCCACATGGCAGCATACAATTGCTGGTCCTCGTCAGCAAGGAAGAGAATAGTATCATCTGCGTACTGAAGGAGGGTGATACTGATCCCCGTCTGACCTGGCTGAAAGCCTCAGATGATCCCTGCAGCCTCAGCCCTCAACCACAGCCTACTAAAAATATGAGCTACCAGCACAAACAACGTAGGAGATAGCGGGTCTCCCTGCCGCAACCCTCTACTGTTCGAAAAATAAGAGGAAGGCTTGTCATTAATGAGAACTGCAAACCTAGCAGAAGAGATGCACTCCCAAATCCAACGTATCCAAGTCCGGTGAAGCCCCATCTTCTGAAACACTTGCATGAGGCAGCGCCAATTGAGCCTATCATAAGCCTTCTCAAAGTCCAACTTGAGAACCACACCCCTCTTCTTTTGTTGCTTCACAAACATTCATGAGCAACTAAAAAATTTTCTTGGATGTGTCTTCCCCTGATAAAAGCCCCCTGGTGCTCGCTGAACAATCCACCAATGACCCCGTCCAGTCTCCTGGCTAGTAACTTAGCAATGATTTTATAAGAGCTATTCAACAAGCTAATGGGTCTGAAGTCTGCCAAATCCTACGCACCCATCTTCTTAAGAATCAATACAAGGAGAGTTTTATTAATACCTCTTAAGTGTGCCCTGCCTGCTCGGAATTCTTGGATTGCACCATCCGTCGAATGAGCAAAACGACAAGAAGCTAAGTTAGACGATCTTCCATCTAAATCTCCAGTATAGACGAAAGGTTAGACGATACATCGTCTAACGCAAACGAGATAGATGGAAGATTAGACGATATATTGTCTAAGCGAAAACGAATAGACGATACTCTATCTAAGAGGGCAAAACAACATTAGACGATACATTATCTAAGACATAAAAGGTAGACAATGCGAGAGCTAATAGACAAAGCTCCATCTAAAAGGAAAACAACCAAAAATCACAATAGACGATATATCGTCTACTTAAAAAGAAGCGTTAGACGAAACTCTGTCTAACTCACGATAGACAATAAATAAGACGATACCTCATTTAAGAAGAAATAGTGTTAGACGATACTTCGATTAAGTGAAAAATAACAAAAACTACAATAAACGAAACTTCGTCTAATCCAAAAAGTTGAAGCGATAGGCAATATCTCATCTAAAGACTCTACGATAAACGAAGCGATAGACGATACTTCGTTTATCTAAAAAATCGACAAAAACCAAGGATAGACAATACTTCGTCTATAAAAATCAAAAACATAATGCTTAGACCAATGGGTAGACGATACTTCGTCTACTCTCATTAAAGGACAAAACCTCGTCGCCTTACTTCTATCTTCCATTCAAATAGGCGATATATATATTACAATTTTGACTTAGTCAAATATATATTTCTGTTGAGTGCGCTAAACGAAAAACTATACAGTAAAATGTCTACACAACACTTAAACTCTACAGCACCATCCACGTAAAGTATACACATTATTTAAAACCTTATTGACAGCATGTTTCTGGTAGAATCACAGATGCCGTTTGACATGCGTATATAAGACGTTGAATAGTCAACACAACAAATACGTCCACATTAAATGCACGGTGTCCATTGGGAATATTGTTTCATCCTCGAGACATCTAAAATACTTTACAATCTTCTTGTGCATTACTCAATACCATGAGATATATATTTATCTTGAGAACGACATGTGCTCACTCACAAAGCAGGTGGAAGCTTAGCAGCCAATCAAATCTGCCAAACGTTGTGACTGAAATCTGATCATTTTTTAAAGTGGATAGTACCGACTGGGATCCGACTGTTGAAGGCGAATATATCTAACGGATACAATGAAATTGCAGCTATAAATAACCCAGAGTTCAAGAAGAACAAAAAGGAACCAATATCGTTGAGCAGAACGAGAATCATCTTCAGAAATCTTACTACAATCAAGCGATCCCTAAGCCAAAACTTCCTACGCATTCAGGTCAAGAAGAGACTTCACCGCACTGAAAGCGCCATTCTAGATGTTTCCATCCCGGGAAGCATTAAAGAGGAGAAATCTACACTTGTACGACATTCCTACTATCCTCCTCCTCTGTCTGTTTGTCAATTAATTTTTTTTTTTTCGCGTTGCAATTTCCACCATCTGCTCATCAAGGAGCACAACTGTGGAACCTTAAATTTGTTTGAACTGGCAGTGTATAGGCCATTAGTTGCTCTTGGATAACAAGTATTGGATGTGCTAGGTTGGTCTGTTGATATCGTAGAAATCAGTTAGGTGACTAGCACCTAGAAAGTTAGCAAGTGTGAAACCACTGGAAAAACTAAGTCACTTGGGTGAGTGTTGGTTCGCTATGACCATAAGAATAGTGGGGTAGCTAGTCCTGGAAACTAACTGTAAGGTTTGTTGAGACCTGGTAAGATCAGTTGGAGAGCTAGACCGTGAAAAACTAGCGGGTGTAACCTTAGTTAATGAGGTTAGTGAAAGCCTTTGCGGGTTGCAAAGGGACTGAACGTAGGTCTGTCAAGTAGGACAGACTGCACTAGTATAAAAATCTTTGTGTCGCTGTGGTTGCTTGTGTTTCTTCGTTCTTATTTCTGCTGCATTCAAACGATTCAACCATTTAAATTTTTTATTTTCTATAGTTTCTGTTTGGCACACCTATTCACCCCTTCTAGGGTGTGCCCGACTACTAACAAGAATTTAACATGATCTTTATTCTTGAGAAGTCCAACCTACATTCGAAAATTTATGTTTTAAAATAATGTTACACTAAATACGAATTATCCACAGTGCTCGACTTATATCTGTCTTTGTTTGCTCTAAATATGGTATTAGGTTCCTTTGTCCAATGACAAATATTTGAATTTGTATTCTACAAGGGCGACAAATATGGATGCATATCCTGTCTGTATTCATTCTGTTTAAATCCCTGGTTCCAGGCCATTCAATCATCTTATTTTTGCTAGTGTGGGATAGAAATGTACCTGCATCATGTGCCACTCTTCAAACTCGTCAAATAATTCGAGTCGTTCAATCCTGCATGATCAAATTGCATAAAATTTTAACATTTAAAGCAGCTTGATGATGATGAGATTTGAATTTTATGGAGCTCATTTTTGCACGTGTCTAATGAAGTTTGTATAGTCCTTGCATATATCCAGGATCTGGGATCTATTTCAGTTTATCTCAAGCCTTCCATGTCCCAGCGGGTGTGTTACCAAAAACCTTCTCTCTGATCACCCAACAAAAATAGTACCAATGACACTTACCAAGACATTCTTTTTCTCATGACATCAATTACCCTAATTTGTTAAAGCATATCTGATAGGAAATTGTGACAAGCTGCATTTTTTGTTTCCAAATGCACACCGAGGAAATGCTGACTTAATACCTGCTGTGTTGCAGAACTAAATACTGTGTTACAAACCATATGAGCAGTTTGATCACAGATTTCAGGGACATGCATATGCCTAAGGACAGTCAAATGTTTGAAAAATGTAAACAATGCAAGTTGTCCTAAAGCAGCATATAATAAGTTTGATTTCTTGTTTTTATTTATTATCCCCTTCATGGATTTTTGTATTGTTTCTCTTCTTGTCATGTACCAAGACTTAAAGGACTGACATTACCTTCGTCGTTCATGGGAATCAATAAAGTCACTGTAAACCCTTAGCATATCCCAAGCAATGGCCCTCTGTGACAAAAAGATTTGCAAATATATTAGAGTGGCATACAATAAAAAAGATCATAACATCTAATGAAACTCCCACAATGAGAACTTTCACTAAGCATATTTAATAAAACAAGTATACCTGCCAACCATGATCAAGATATAATTTTTCTTTAGCAGCTAAAGTTGGTGTAGCACGTATACCAAGCAGAGGACATCCTCGACTCTGCAAAGCAAAACCCATCGAAACATATGAGTCAATGTGGACTCTATATACTGAACCTATTAACACAGGCTTTACCACTGCTCTTTGGCCAACCAAAGAATCATAATTGTAATGATCATCCTTGGGTCTCATCCCACAAAGATGGAGCTGGCTGAACACATTTGCCCAGGAAGCCAAAGAGTCAAACAAATCTTTAGTAATTTGCCATCCTCTAACATGAATTCCCATAAGTTGTACCAAAATCCGGGCAATGGAGGGAGCCAGCAATAGAGAAGTGCAAGTGCTATGAGCCCTTTAAAGCCAATTGTCAACCTACAAGACTTCAGACATGCGCCAGCTAAACTTAAAAGAACTAAAGAAAGTTTTATGAGCATATGTAAATCAGACATGGGCCCCTTATAATATGCCACATTCCAGAGCAAGGAAGGTCCAGGTAGGAGGGAGCCTATTATCTAAGGGTTCTTGGCGGACAGGGCAATGTTTGAAAAATGCCTAGGTGGCCCAAGGGGTAGACCCCACTAGTGCCCAGGCGGTTGTCAAATTGATGAGGCAGGCTCCTCACTAAGGCAGGATGTATGCCCTCCCATTGTTTACTTTTGATGTTCTATAGGTTGTTGAATGCTTCGTGGAATGGAATGAGACTATGAGAGGAATGGGGTTAAATGGTTAAGTTGCGGTTTGCAATTGTAGAAGTAGAAACTATTAACTTATAGTACAGAGATGACGCTTCACGGAATTGGAATGACCAAGAACTCTAAGAGGGTGTTTGCATTCTCCAAACTTTCCATGACAATCATGAATCACGGGAAATAATTCACAGGAAAGTGAAAAATACAAAATGTACTTTGCAAAGAAGGAAAGCGCATGTTTGCAAATTTCATGAGAAAACGAATGGAGAACAAAAACACATGTTCGAATTTCCATAACAAAAAAAACCTACATGCTACCAAATTACTTGCACATAGGATAACATGGTAAAATTCTCCTTATAATAAGAGAATGAGAGAGAAAACACGGGTGGGAAATCTTTCCCGGGAACTATTTCCCTGGGGGTGGGATGGAGAAATAAACTCCAAGGAAATAGGGAATATTCTGGGAATTTGGGAAATATTTTCGCAACTAACATTTTCTTGTGTTTGCAAGCCATATATAAATTCGTTAGGAAAATATTTCACGGAGAAAATTTTGAGAATGCAAATACCACCTAACTTCACTAAGTTTGGGATCTGTGGAAGGAGTTATCAGATAGGTAAAATATTCTGAAAAAATGCTGATCGGAGTAGATTTTGATGATGTACTGATTCATGGAGTAGTTGGGATCCTACAAACCTGAGCACCATAAATCACACTTTCAAACACTTGTTGAACTCCAATATCTTCTAGCATAAGATCTAAATTGTGTGCTGCACATGAAACCCAGCCTTTTGGGCAATACAAGTTGCTCAACAGAAAGAAGATTAAAGTAGTTATAGTCCTTATGGATTGGGGGCAGCAAGACACAGGACCACAATATCATGGTGGGAGGTCACATTCTCATTGGGATTAGCAGTCTTGGGAGCAACATCAGCATGACACAAGTCACACAACACCACAAGATCATGGAGGGGGAGCTCACACCCTCATTGAGAGTCTTGGCCATAAGATCATGACACAAGGCCACAAGACTCTTGAGGGCAGCTTGCACAAGACCAACCCCATGATGTAGGGGGCTCTTATTCTTCTCATTGAGAACCTTGGGGTCAACAGATTGGAAGCCAAGTTGGAGAATCCAATATTGCCAACACTAATGATGGTAGGTAGGCGATCACCTAGTCCCCCATTCAAATTTTGAATGGGCGGGCTTGGAAGGGGACTGTAGCGGTTCGAGGGTTGGGCCAGGTATGGTCATTGGTGGGTTGGTGGGCAGGGTGGTGCAGGTGGTGGACCAGGGGAAGAAGCCTATGTGTGCTGGGGGTGGTAGTGGGTCGAGCCTCGGGTCAGTCTAGACCCATGACTTACCTGTTACAGGGAGTCACAGGCTTATGGGGCTTGATTGTTCTGTTAAGCATCGTCTTCCCAACCCGTTAGGGCGGCCCTCTAGCCGTTTGCGAGCTCCGGAGAAGGTTACCGGCGACGCGTCTTCGACGGAGCAATACCGGTAGGGCATTGCTGGAGGGACCAAGACGGCGGCGAGTCAGGTTACGGCCACGGAGGGGCGGCGTCCTATTCTATCATTGTGAGAACCTCCAGTGGGGGGTCTTCCTCCATTGCGGGGGCGGGTGAGGGGACGGTCATTCCAGGTCTGCCCCGACTGGCGGGGTGCGATTTCCTCATCTCGGCTACTAGCTGTTGCGATCTAGAGGAGGCAGTTGTTGCCTTTAGTCTGGAGGGTGTGGAGTGCACTGGAGTAGAGCTAGCGATTGTTTACAGTCAGAGCTATCGCCAGGTAAAGGTGCCACCACCCTTGTTGTGTGCTGGTGGGAGGCTCCGGGCCACGAGTCCTATCAAGGATTTGCTTCATAGGAACGGGCTCTTTCCTCGGGAGGTGGAGGGGGGGTCTGTCAGGCCCTTGTGCTATTTCTACTGGGCCTCCCCCTATAGAGGTACAACTCATCAGTCTAGCCGGAATGTTCCTGTTGCTGTCCCGAATTGCTCCCTATTTGATCTAGAGCTACTACTGGTGGAGGAGGAGGGAGGAGGAAGAATAGGGGCACAACCTGTAGGGGAGGAGAGGAGGTGTAGCAGTGCTATGAGGATAGAGGAAGTGAGAGAGATGCTGGGAAATTGGGAAAAGATGATAGGGGAACAGTTAAGGAAGGTGGCAAATTTGGTGGGCATCTCGTATGTGGCTGCAAAGAAAGATGTGAGTGGGGCCTTTTCTAAAATGAGAAAGAGATGGGGTGCAAGTATCAGAGCCTAGGCCAAGGCGGGTATGGAAGGAGAGGAGGTTGGGGAGGAGAGGGACATCCCAAGTTTTAAATGAGGATAGTCTCATGGAATGTGAGGGGGCTTGGGGGGTGGAGAAGAAGACGGCGATGAGGGAGCTGATCAAGAGATGCAAAATTGGCATCCTTTGCATCTAGGAGACCTAGTGTGAGGGTGATGGTGTCGCTCTTATGAGGGAGATTGGAGGCGGTAGGTTATCTATGGGAGTTGCTTCTCTAGCGGTGGGCAGGTCAAGGGGGATTATTGTACTATGGAACCCTTATGAAGTGGAGGAGGTGGAGCTGGACAGATAGGTGAGTAAGTGGACTATCTCTTTACACCTCAAGTAGTTGTCAGGTGGTTTCTCCTAGGACTTCAGTGGGGTATATGGCCCTCATTCCAGGGAGAAGAAGCGACTTCTGTGAGATGATTTGCTCCGCCATCACCTCTCCTATGGTCAGCCATAGTGTATTGGTAGGGACATCAATGTTGTGGCAGCTCCTTGGGAGAGGACGAAAGACAGTTTATACTCAGGAGAGATGGATGACTTTTCTAATTTCATCCAGGAGGTAGCCTTGGTGGATCTTGATATGGCACATGGACAGTTTCACTTGGTCCAACCTACGAAGAAATGCTTCTTGCTCTCAGTTGGATAGATTTTTGGTGTTTGTTGATTGGAAGGACCACTTCCCACATGTGCAAGTGCTTCCAATGGTGAGGTCTATTTCGAATCATAAGCCTATCCTTCTGAAGACCAGCCGTGTGTTTGACAGGTGCCACAGCTTCAAGCTTGAGGAGTATTGGTTCAGAGAGGCCGATTTTATGAAGACAGTCTCTAGTGCTTGGAGTGTTCAGGTTAGTACCACCTCTGTTATGGCCACTCTTGCGAAGAAGTTGCAACATACTGCGCAGATGCTCAAGGTATGGGGGGCAGATAAAACGCTCCCTGGGAGGGCAGCTAAGGACAGGATTCTTCAAGAGATTGAGGGGCTAGATGTCCTGGAGGAGGCAAGTCTTGTGGATGAGGAGGATAGGGGTCGTAGGGACTTCTTGGGGGCACAGTTTGATGAGATCCTCTCTAAGGAGGAGATCTACTAGAGACGGAGATCGAGAGACAGGTGAATTAAAGAAGGTGACAGGAACAATGCTTATTTCCAACGCATTACTTCAGGGAGGATGAGGGTCAACACCATCACTTGCATTAGGATGGGTGACCACTCTTTCTCTGTTGAGAAGGATATCAGGAGGTGTTCCAAAGATTTTTACTCCAGACTGTTCACAGAGGATGAGCATTGTAGGGAGCGGATTACAGATGACTTACTTCCTTGCCTCTCCACTAAGGAGAGGATTGCTCTCTCCCAGAGTTTCTCAGAGGAGGTGCATCAGGCAGTTTTTTCACTTGGAGAGGACAGAGTTCCGGGCTCCGATGGCTTCCCTTTGGCTTCCTTCCAAGAGTGTTGAGATGTTATCAAACATGATCCATTGGCCGCGTTGAGGGAGTTCCAAGAGGGGAGGGCTCACTTGACGGCATCAATAAAACTCTCTTGGTGCTTATTCCTATAAAGCCAGGTGCACAGGAGTTTCGAGATTTCAGACTTATTAGTATACTGAGTGGTTCTTACAAGATGATCACTAAGACATTGGCAGGGAGGCTAGTTGGGGTGATGAACAGGTTGATCAACAGTTTCCAGGGAGCTTTCATCAGGGGCAAACACATCCAGGACAACTTGGTGGTGGCCCATGAGTGCTTGTTTGCTATGAAGATGCAGAGGAAGAGAGGGATGGTCTTGAAGCTAAATTCTGAGAAGGCCTATGATAGGGTTAATTGGTGGTGCCTGTTTGATGTACTGGTGAAGATGGGTTTCGAGGAGAGACGGATTGGTTGGATTAGAGCCTACATTTCTTCAACCTCCTTTGCGGTCCTTGTCAACGGGAAGCCATCCTCCTTTTATATAGGGAGGGGGCTCCGTCAAGGGGACCTTACGTATCCTCTCCTCTTCGTGCTGGAGACTAATGTGCTGAGCAGGGTGTGGCAGAGGGCAAAGGCAGCTGGCCTTATCAGGGGATTCCAAGTTGTCAAAGGGGGCCTTTCTATTTCCCACTTGCAGTATGCAGATGACACCATCATGTTCCTAGCTGAGGGAGAGCAACATATTTATATGATTAGGCCCTTGATGGAGTTGCTGGAGGAGGTGACTTGTCTTAAAGTTAACTTCGATAAGAGCATGCTAGTGGGGTTGAGAATGGACGCGTGGCCTCTTCGGAGGGCGGCTTGTATTATGGGGTGTAAGATAGGGGATTTCCCTATCTCATACCTGGGCCTGCCGCTCTCTCCGTGTGCTCTTCATTGTGCAGATTGGGTTCTTGTTGTTCAGAGATATGAGTCCAAGCTAACTGGATGAAAGGCAAGGTTGTTATCTTATGAGAGTAGACTTTTCTGGTGCAAAGTTGTGCTAGATAGTCTTCCGATATATTTTCTCTATATGTTCCAGATCCCGAAGATGGTGGCCAAGAAAATTGACTCTATTCAGGAGAGATTCTTTTGGCATGGCAGTGGTGGAAGATGCAGGGGGTGACATGATATTACTTGGGGGAGGGTGGCGGCATGTAAGGAGGTGGAAGGGGTGGGGATTAAAGATGTGAGGAACTTCAATCTCGCCTAATAACTGCCTTGATTCGCTTACTTCGTAGCAAAGGGTGCAGGTGAAACTCCCCAACCAATCTCTGACTTCTGTGGTAGCTTCCCTGTTGTGATGGAAACGGGGTCATCCTCTTGTGTAAGTGGTTATGGAGGCTGTGGGCAGGGGAGGATGGGTTGTGGACGTAGGTGGTACGACAGAGATACTATAGCAGGAGGAGACTTTGGGACCTAGGTCCTATCCCCTAACACAGGACCTCCCCTCTTTGGTGCAACATCCTTACTTGCAGGGACTTCATCTACTCCGGTGTCTAAGTCAGTCTTGGTAGAGGTGACCACACTCTCTTCTAAAAAGACAGATGGTGCGGAGACTTCACCTTGGAGGCCTCCTTCCACAGTCTTTTTGCTGTCTCAGATGCCCCTTTGGGGTCGGTTTCCCAAGCATTCGACTCCTACCTTTTTGGGGGTACCTGGCCCCTGTCCTTCAGGAGGGACCTCAGGGATGATGAGTTGGAACAGCTCCAAGACCTTCTCCCCTTCCTTCTCCCATTTCATCCTCTACCTAATGGAGAGGATGAATGGTCTTGGAGGTGGGGAAAGGAGGGTACCTTTTTGGTTTAGCTCAATCTACGCCATTATCTTCGACAGTGGTGTTCGACATAATCTCTTCTCTTAGGTCCGGAGACCGAAGAGCCAACTGAAGGTGAAGCTTCTCACTTGGAAGATCTCTCATGGGAGACTACCTACTCGGGGCAGAGTGAGCCGGTTCCTCCCGAGTGTCTAGCCGACTTGTTGCTTGTGTAGTGTGGACATCGAGACTCAGGACCACCTGTTTGTAGGTTGTACCTATTCACAGAGGGTGTGGGAAGAGCTTGCCAGGAGGACTCACAGTGGTTTTGGTCGGTACAACCAGGTGCACCACTTGATGTAGCATTGGGACAGGCCTTGGGCCCTTAGAGGCGATAGGACGGTGTGGTGGCTCATCCTCCATGCCACTCTATGGACGATTTGGGGCGAATGCAACTATAGGATCCTTAGGAGGGAGTCGAGAGCTGTGGAGTCAGTTGTCTCTTTTATTTGTGATATAGTGAAGGAATGGGCTGAGCTCTTTTTTAATGTGAATTCTCTCAACTCACCTCTTTTTGTTTTGTAACGTGTTGGAAGGTTAGAGTGTACCACACTTGCTTTGTGTAGCCCTTTGTATAGAGTGTTTAGTCTATACTTGTAAATCTCATTTTGGGTATTTTTGTCTATACTTGTAAGTCCTGTTTTTTATATAATACAATAGTGGTACAACTCACTTTCAAAAAAAATGATGGTAACTTTTGGGGGAAATGACTTTCAAAAAAAACTTTTGGGGGAAATGACCAATGAATTATTTAGTTATGGATATGCACCAATGGAGCAAGAGGAAAGCCACGATGGAGAAAGATCTTCAACTTATCCACATTCATATGGACATTATTATGTATCCTCAATGACTTAATCACTCATAATTAGTTCCATCTAGAATTGTAGATAGCAGAATGTATTATTGTGTTTTGCTGTAAGTTGTCACTTGTAACTCAATGATTTTAAGTGTTAATGAATCAATGTTGAAGAAATTAAGCATTTTATAGTTCTAAATTTTCAAATATATGTGTTGAACTGTTGATCGTGTTCAATCATGTAGGATTTTGCATAATTATATATTTTTTATCTTTTACATTTATCCAAATTTTCAGCTCATATATATGTGTATAGGGGGGAACCGGTCCCAAACTGACTGAATCAGCCGGTTCACGGTTCAAATCAGTTCCGGAGCCGGCCCTCAGCAGATCCAGAGCCGGAACCGATTTTGTGAACCTAGAGAGAGAGAGAGAATAATGTTTCTATATGCCCCGACCCCTCCTACATTGGCCGGCTAACTGACATTGGACTCAAGATCCTGCACTATGCAGGATCTTTAGCCTCACATAGAGCAGATTGAAGTAGTGTAGTAGGAACAGGTGTGTGGCTTGGGGGGCAGAAAGGTGGCCCCAGTCTATTTGTCTGTTCAAATGGGCCTTCAAGCCCACCAGACTTGACCAGGCAGGCCAAAGCCTGACAAACCACGAGAATGGCTGTCCTTTTTTGGTCTGATTTTTTTTCTCTTATTGCAAAAGGGGGGTAGCAACCTGGCCAAGGCTCATTGGTCCAGCCAAGCCCACAGACAACCCTACTCATTACACTGTTCGAATCATTAATGGCAAACCCTATCAATGTTTTCCTTTCGAAGTGAAGAGGACGGAGTCATTGACCATGCATGGCAAGTGTCAGAGAGGGAGGGAATGAGGATTCCACATATTTTGTGCACATGTAAGACATTTCATTACACATATTTTGCAGTCATGTAAGGCGGGGGGAAGGAGGAGATTTCCGCATATTTTCACACATAAGGATACAAAAGGTGAGGGAGGAAGGGAGAGTACCACATATTTTGCACTCATGTAAGACATTTCATTTCACATATTTGGTAGACATGTAATATGCTACTGACAAAAAAATCCCACAGGCTGGAGCATAAAATTCTGACTGAGATAGGCATAGGCTGTGATAGACTAGGATGGCCTAGAGTCGTGGACAGATTGGGACACTCGGTGGGACAGATAAGTATCCCGCCCCATTTTCTCATTTGGGTGGGGTGTCCTGGCCAATTCTGTCCAGGATGGACAGGATTGACAATTATGACCCATTCACATATCTGCAGACCAGCTGTCGGCATATCGATAAAAAAAACCCAAGTAGCCTAGTCTTTTCATGATAATTTTCCAAGTTCTCCAATGGAAGAAAAAAGTACAGTTTGTGTGCAGATGAAGGATAGATGGTACGGGGAGGCCTCTCTGGACACTTTGTTCCCTAGCCTTTTTGCGGTTGCTGCAAACCCTCTTGGGTTGGTCTCCCAGGCCTTTGACTCCCTCCTGCCTGGAGGCACTTGGGCACCGACATTCAGGAGGAACCTTACATTTGAGGAGATGATGCTACTTCAAGAGCTGCTCTCCCTTCTTCTTCCCTTCCATCCTCAGCCTAATTTAGAGGATGAATGGATATGGAGGTGGGAGAAGGATGGAGTCTGCACAGTTACATCAGCTTATGGAGTCATTTCAGATGGAGGAGTTCGGCACAACCTTTATGATCAGGTGTGGATGCCGAGGAGCACGTTGAACATGAAACTTCTAGTATGGAGGATCTCTCGTGGGAGACTACTGACCCGGGACAGGTTGTTTCGTTTCTTTCCGAACATCAAGCCGATGTGCTGCCTTTGTGGACAGGATTTTGAGACCCTTGACCACCTCTTTGTGGGCAGCACATACTCACAGGGGGTGTGGACAGAGCCTGCTAGGAGGGCTGGCTGCGGCATCGGCCAATATCGTGAGGTTCATCTTCTGTTGACGCATTGGGACAGGCCTTGGCCCATTACTAGCGACACTATTTGGTGACTTATCCTTCATGCCACCTTGTGGACGTTGCGGGGGGAGTGGAACAACAGGATCTTCGTGAGAGAGTCTCGTGCTGAGGAGTCTCTTGTTTCTTTTGTTTATAATAGAGTGAGGGAATGGGTTGTTAATCTTTGTAATGTGAATTAACTTACTTCGAGTCTTTTTGGTTGTTTGGGGGGGTAGTTGGAGTCACACCATCTGTGTGGCATTTTGGTGTATATGTTTTTGGGTTTGGCTGTTGGAATTGCACAACCTATACTTATACTCTCTTTTCTGTTTATATTTTATACATCAGTTGTAGTACCCACTTTTCAAAGAAAATGTTTTTAATATGTGCATTTGGGGATATATATCTAACTGCCCTAGAGGCAATAAACTTAATTCGTAGCACCACCATCCATGTCCAACAATAGGGTGTGCACCTTTCGCCACTGAGGCAAACGTATCCAACAAAATGTTATGGCCAATAATCTCCCTTAGCACATAGCCACATGCATTTGCGTTAATTTTGATTGCTTTCATTCATGCTGAAAACTGGCAAAGCACATTCCTACACATACGGTGGAGGGACCTTAAAATTCCTCCAGACTTGGTCCAAGTCTACAAAGTCGACTAAGGGAGCCACTGTCATCTTTAGGACAACACAATCATAAACATATGGCAAACCAAGACCAAAAATTCTTGTCTCTACTAATAAATAAAAAGAAATTCCACAAGCATAAAATATCAAAAGCAGTCCCATTTAGTGAACCCCATGACTTATTGTCTCTATTACCTCTAAATTTCTCATCATTTGTTCTCCAAAGGCATCATCTGGATGAATCTGGGAGGCAGACAGAAAATGAGATAAAATTGAGGTGGAAATAAGATTACCAATTAATAGAAACTAATACAAAAGTTGGCACAATGTAGGAGAACCTGCTCGTATAAGAAAAATATTGCAGTTGAAAATGCTTTTGAAGTCCAACCAACGATAGCATTGATTGAATCTGGATCCAAGTATATCAGAACGCACTCTGCAATTATAAATGTTGGCAAGCTGACAACAACATCAGGAGCAGCTTTTATTATTACCTGCTCAAGATATTGAACATCCTAGTTGAAGAAGCCTACTAAGGAAAACCATCTGACAAAACCTAAATGTACAAAGTACTGAACACCAGGTAATGAGAGGGTTTCTATACATGATTAATAGAACATAAGAAGAATGTGAATTACAGTCTGAGGATACAAAATCAGCATTAAATGGACCTAAAAAGCTGACATAAATCATCAGAATACCCTCCCCCCACCCCGAAAAAAAAACATTTTTGTTGTAAAACTCTACTTATCAAAATGATGAGCATATTAAGCTTATTCAGGTACCTCATGCAAATCCGTAATATTTAATGGTTTCAAGCAAGAACATAGAGGATAAATTAACTTTGCACTCTTTATTGTCATGTAATATAGAGACAAGACAAGCAGGCAAAAGGTCCACATAATGTAAATTGTAAAAGCAACATCTGAAATGCTGTTCTTCGCAAGAGAATAAGTAGAACACAAAAGAACCATGTGCTCTTTGATGAAAGAGTGATTCTTTGCAAAAGAACGTAGAGGCTTCAATTACATATCATGCCCTTTATATTATAGAAATGAAGCACTGGTGTTTTGCAAGAAAATACATAACTGATAAAAGATCCATGTACCGTAAGGGCATCATAGAAGATACAACTGACATATGAAGAGAACTAATAGCATCTAAAAGACCCATGTAATTTTGTTTTAGTGCATAACATGTACATCAAAGACAAACTAATACAATGTTAGTTTTCTGCATAACACTCTCCAGCAGAATCACCCTTTCTTTAAGGTTTCAACTAGTTGTTTCCAAAAGGAGCATTAGCAAATGTAACACTAAAATTTGGCAGTCATGGCACAAAGATGAAGACTGCACTTTGATGTGTTTGAAAAACCAAAAAAGAAACACTATTCTAATGGCAACTAGTAATGGTAACAAACAATCTACAAAAATATACAGAAGATCTGTTTAAGGTAATCATATGGGAAACCCAACAGAACATAAGAATCTAACTATCCTGCCCCAAATTTTCATTGTTGAGAAAAGGGAAAATATACACAAAAAACACCTTTATTTTTTTGCTCTCCAAGCGATTACGTGGTGAAGTAAAGTAAGACTGAACACTAACGCACAAAATCCTACTCCTATAGGGATACTCTTTTTTTCATTAATCCTACTCCTATAGGGATACTCTTTTTTTTCATTATTCACAACTCTTTCTTAGATGATCCCTATATTTGGTTTCAAAAGTTTATATCAATAACCGACGTCCATGGACGTTGTTCTGCCTTGGTCTCGTTGATCGAGCATGTTTTAGAAGCTTGTCCACACAGATGAACCATATTGGTATGCACCACTCAGAAAAGAGGTAGGTCTTGTTTCTCCTAGTGATGTGTGAGGGGAGGGCCCCCACATCCCCCCCAACATCTAAATACATTCAGGACAAACAAGTAATACCATTTTTTTAAGTAACAATTCATATCATTATACAACAATCAAGTGCATACTGCATAGCAATGTAGAAGGGTCAAATGATATCCAACCATATAATTATGATTGCAGTCATAACAATGTTTTTGATACAAAAAACTTGGATCTCAATTCTAAGTACAGGGTTCTAGTAAAAACATCACAAGAATATTATTTTCTTTCTTTTAATATTGACCTCGGACTGAATACATGAATTATTTTTTAGGCAATAATCTTGTCTTACATCAGATTAGAGGATCCAATGGCACTGGCGCGATGTAATATAGAGTTGCACAGTATTATTTACCTAGGATCCAACTGAGCCAGATTGATTACAGCATCTAACTTTTGAATGTCACGCAGATCAATGGGAAGTAACTTGTAATGTTCACTTAGCACTTCGCCTCTCTCTGTCAAACAAGCAAATAAAGTGTATAAATAGCAACAGGAATTAGCAGCCTAACAATGGCTAATAAATTAAAAGCAAACAACACATAGACATCCACTGCCTGAAGACTAAACATGTTTTTATATACTCTACAAATAACTAAAGGACAGAAAAGAACAAAATATATAGGGATTATTGCATCCAAACAAGAGAGTAGCAGTCAAGAAAAGTATCTAGCATTGCAAAATCCACGCCTCATGAAGCAAAAATAATAATAATAATAATAACAAATCAGTTGCTTCTGTTAATAAGTTAAAATGTCACCCACGAGAAGGTGACAACTAATGGATAAATAAAGCTAAGGATTCTATTTAAAAAAAATCTCAGTAAAATAACAAGCATTTATGTGAAGGATAATGAACTATTGATAGATCAATGAAAAGTGATGTGTGAGTGCAGATTCAGGAGAACTAAAGGTGAAAGGCAACCTGATTTGGCAATTGCTTCTCTTCACCTCCCTCCAGATCTGCTTTGCCAATGGACATTGGCGCATATGATGATCCCCTGCATTAATCATGTCCTTTATGCAAACAACTATCCTCTGCATTAATTCCCCTTTTCTTTAAACATTCCTATTTAGATAATAAGATGTGGCTTGGTTGTCATCAAAGTTACTCCGGGGAAGCAATCCTGCCCTTCTAAATTATGACAAAACCCCTTTAAACCAATAAGCTTTGATCATGCGAGTTCAAGGGGATAACAAGGCAAAACAGACATGTGCTTAGAGGTTAGAGCTTTCAACATTGATTATCTCTACCCATAAAATTGTTGTCTATCATATATTTCATTATAGTCATATAATTCGGAGTATCATTTCCTATTTGATCCTTTTTGAATTCCATATTTGTAGTTGTGACAAGATCTATTCATTAAAAATGATTGGTTTGATACATTTCTTATGTAGCCATGGGTGTTATATTGGATTTGAATCAGATTTATATTTATTGACTGCTTTTGTTATGTTGTTGCTGGCAAATACCACTATTTTGAACTTTGGATCTTCCAAATAGTTCGTGCAGTAGATTTGGACAATTTTTTTATCATCCTTCGATAAAAAGATTCATTCTCTTCGTGAACAAAGAGGAGGTAGAACCAATAAGCAATTGTCATGATAGTCGCACACATTTTCTTCAAAATTTCATTACTTTCTCCCCTTTCCAAATTTACTGCACCCCACTTCAAGTTTTGATGTGCATTCGATCAAAATATATCGGTAAGTATGAAACAAAGTTGTGATCCCATATCAGTATCAAGATGAAATTCCACCAATACGTGCTTACCCCTTGAGATGGATGCTTCATGTCCGACCTTGTCTTTCAGCTGACTGCAATGGTCAATCAGAGCTGCCTTCTTACATGTCACCTGATGAAAATTACAGATAAAGTTATAAACTTTTTTCAGATCAATCCAAACATCCGTGAGAACAAAGAAACGAGTAAAACGTGGAAGACTATCAGCGACTCCCATCCTCACCTCTTTGAAATCCAACTCCACGTACACATGTGGGGCAATTCCTTCCTCCTGCAGTTGGAAGTAGGTAGTGTCGAACCCGGCTCCGAGCGACAGTACCTGCTTCTTCGAACCAGAATCAATGCTAAGAAACTGGAGAAGCAGCTTCCGGAGAGCGGCCCACCGAGCAAAGTAGCCTTTTTTATCCCAACCACCGACATCGGGTTCGTTAAACTCATAAATTTATCATATTCGACACACAACAATGATAGTTTCTGCAGCAAATACCGCGGTTGATGATCGGGGATCTCCTCAGGGGCCTTCTCACGAACAGGTGGACGTAGTTGTCATTCATGTACCCCTTACTCACGCACGACCTACCAAGATGAGAACCAAATCAAGAAAACCGCAAATCCCAGGCAGACTAACACAGGGGAGCGAAGATTGAGAACGAGAAAAAGCTTCTCATTCCTATATGGGCAGGGTTAGACGGGCAGGATCTGGAACAAAAGAACGCATTTTTTCTCCGTTTTGCTGTCGCCCATATTAAGAACTTGGGATGTGATCGTCAAACGTACAGTTTGCTGGCGGCAGCGTCGTCATTGGTGGCTTGAACGGCCACCGTGCTGCTGCCGCCGACGTTGGCGTCGGATGGGGCTCTCGCCATGGCCAGCTGCTGCTGCCCGAGGTGGGGGAAGAGACGGAGAGGAAAGAGATGGCAGGGTTGAGCAGGTGTAATGCTGTCGTCCCCCCCCCCCCCCCCGCAACACCTTTTTTTTTTTTTTTTTTTGATATGCTCTTAAAAAATTGTGCAATTATCCCTATATCCTTACCTTTACTATATTTACTGTAATATCTCTGAAATCTTTAAAAAATAGTCATTATGCCCCTCCACAGAGATATAGGGATAATTTTCTATTTTAATGATTCTTAAGGATAGGGGCACAATGACTATTTTTATAATAATTTCAAGAGTATTACGGTAAATACAATAAAAGTAGGGGTATAGGGGTAATTGCATAATTTTTCAAGGGTATAGGGATAATTTTCCCTTTTTTTAAGGTGGGAGGGGGGCGGTTGGTGACTCGGTGTGCCGAGTTTGTTACAAATAAATCATTATTTGATGAGAAATTCTAGATATATCACACTTAAAAATATATCAGCATAGGTACCCTTACTATCTTGAAAAAAATACTAAAATGTTACTGCAATTAATTATCGTCGATGGTGCCTCTAATATTACTCAAAGATTTCAAAGTTCTAATTAAGTGATGGTCAAATGATCAAAATGTCCCACTCCTTCACACGAGAGATAGAGAGGGGTGAGACATCTTCGTCGACGGCGTCATGATGGAGCTCTTAGCTTGAGAGGGGAGCTTCGCCAAAGGTGACCGAGGGTTGCGAGAGTGGAGCAATAGAGAGGATTTGATGGAGGTGAGGTGACGTGAGAGGGGCATAGTAACCATGAGAGGGGAGGACCTTCGCCAGAGGTGACAGGGGGTTGGGGGGGCAAAGGAGCAAGAGAGGTTAGACAGAGATGGGAGACCGAAGAGGGCAAAGTTGCAAGGAGAGGGGGAGGAGTGACACGGCGGCGACGTGGAAATGGATCGACGGCACTCCGATATCACGAATAGGACGGATAACTTGCTACCTCACGCAGCTCGGCCTCACGTCGGACAGTCTCACACCGGGCGACTCTCGATTCTCACAAAGAGAAGGAGGGAAGGGAAAACACAAGAGAGAAATGACTCTCGCGTAGGTTGAACTTCAATAGCATTCATCATATCAAAAACATACACCCTTAGCCTTCCTTATATAGGAGGAGGCTATAACACTTACACCTTTTAAACTTTCCTAATTGCACATATGTCATAGCCTAATAAAACAAAGCCCATCAACCAATATTTGACTTGGACCCTAATAAAATATAATTATTTGACTTGGTAAAAATAAAATAAGATATGGTGGTTTAATAATACAAATACCACCTGTGGACACTCAAAATTTTTCGCGGATAACGAGCGCATTCTAACTCCCTCTCATTTTTTTTTCCTCCTCACCCAGTGTACCACCGCACCGGATAACCCACTCCATACCCGCATACATGCTCCAGCGGCACACCCCATATCACCCGGCACTCTTCGTGCCGGTTGGCCAGGCGTTGCGTCGGATGACCCCACCGCTCCCCGTCACCGGTTCATACCCAAAACACCACCCACCAGATACCTCTCTGTTACCCCCCTTCTCTCTCACCAGCCTCGTCGTCGCCTTCGCGTGTTCCCACCGCGCACGGCCGGCAGATCGACCGCACAGGGCAGCTCCACATCACGAGTTTCAGGGTCAACTCGATCGACCATTCATGGCGAGAATGGCACCAGAAGGCTCTCAGTTTGATGCTCGTCAATATGATGCCAAAATGAATGAGCTTGTGGAAGAAGGAAAATATTTCTTGACCTCATATGATGGGGTTTATGAGAGTTTGGATTCCATGGGTCTACGGGAGAACCTTCTTAGAGGCATCCATGCTTATGGTTTTGAGAAACCTTCTGCAATTCAGCAAAGGGGAATTGTGCCTTTCTGTAAGGGACTTGATGTTATCCATCAGGTACAATCTTACACCAGCAAAACTGCAACCATTTGTTTTGGAATTCTGCAGTAGCTGGACTACAACTTAGAATGCCAAGCACTTGTTCTAGCACCAACACGTGAACTTGCCCAACATATTGAAAAGGTCATGCGGGCACTTGGTGACTATCTAGGTGTCAAAGTTCATGCTTGTGTTGGCGGAACTAGTGTACGTGAGAATCATCTTATTCTCTCGAGTTGGGGTTCATGTCGTTGTTGGCACTCCAGGTCATGTCTTTCATATGTTGCGCAGGTGGTAGGGTCATCCGGCGCCTAAGGGCAGACTACATTAAAAATGTTTGTATTAGATAAGGCAGATGAAATGCTTTCATGTGATTCCAAAGATCAGATCTATGATGTCTTCCAACTTCTTCCTTCTAAGGTTTAGGTTGGTGTTTTCTCTGCAACAATGCCCCCCGAGGCACTTGAAATCACTCGCAAGTTTATGAATAAACCTGTGAGGATCCTGGTCAATGCTCCTCATTCTGTACCTCCTTGATGGGACACCTCAGGAGAACGGTGCTCTGTTTTTGGTTGAAGCTTGCCCACCTTCGTGTGATGGCACACATCTTCTTCTCACATCCCTCTTGCCCTCCCCGCGAAGGGGGCAGATGGCCCATGTGCTCCTCGTGGAGGCGGCGTCGCCTTCTGCTCCGGCCGCCGGTGCCTCCGGTCCCTGGAGCGCCTCCTACGCCGGCACACCCGCGAGCGTCCGTGCCCGGCACACCCACTGCCTCCTCCGTCGGCACACCCGCGAGCGGCTCCGCCCCGGCACGCCCGCGAGAGCCTTCACCGGCACACCCACAAGCGCCTTCACCGGCACACCTCCAACTACCTCCCACGGCACACATCCGCTGTGCCGGATGAGCTCCCTCAAGCCGTACCGGATGACCCCCCCTACCATTCACTCCACATCACCGTATTCCCACAAGCTTCCCTCAGATTCGCAGCTCGTTAGGCATCCCAAAAGTATTATTAAGTCTCGTGGGGGTCTCATTTCAATTGCGGAGTACGTGGAGAAAATCTTGACCAATCCTACTTCTGGGTTCTACATCAACCGAGATGTCTTTGGAGCTGAGGTTCATTTTATTACTTCACCTGAAGTGAGCCAGATGCTTGGAGAGATGGTCGGTGTCTAGGCCATGTGTCTCTGGGAACATATGGGACATCCAAAAAAGGGGGGTGAACCCAATCGAGCTTGGTTCAGATCGAGGCACTCTTACGGTTGATCCTCTTCGTGGCACATCAAAGTTCAAAGCATCTACCAGGTCACCGCATACACATCTGGTGGGGTGTAGTCCCACGTTACAAAGGCTTCAATACAAAATCTTAAAGTGTGGGGATGAGAGTGACACCACCAATGACCATACTGGTAGTTCCATCATCTCACTAGGTGGAGCTTCTATCTTATGGCATGCCACATTGGATCAAGTTCCATCAAGCTTGCCAGCCATCATAATTGCTCATGAGTTCTATGACGTATTGCCAGTTCATCAGCTTCAGAAAGCTTCATGTGGTTGGTGTGAGAAGATGATTAATGCCTCAGAAGATCCAACACTCCATTTTGTTTTATGTCCGCATCCAACGCTTCAAGTGGGCTGGAGCAGAGGAAATAGACAAGCTTAAACACATTGAAGTTCGTCTGAAAAGCAATGGACCTAACTCGGGTAATTACAGAGAGACTGGTCTCTGATGGCGGAGGGCCTTTTATGGCCAGAATGGAATAGTTTCAGACAGCCTGCAGGCTATTCAGAAGCATAAATTTGTCGGCATTCTAAATGATCTTGGATCAGCCGATCTCGGTGACTATGTTGACTTTCCTGCAAATTAGACATTCTGCAGGAGCAGCATCAGGAGACGTATCTGTTCGTGGTCCAATCTCTCAATCCCAATTCTTGGGTTCTCTTGGTATAAACTTCCGGGTGGAAGCTCTGCCGCAAGATTGCACTGATGAGCAAGCGGAAGCCTTGAGGACAAGCTACTGGCAACTAGTTGGGGATGGTGAAGCTCCATTCTAGGAGGGGCCTGATGAGCAAACACCAGTTGGTACGGGAACTCGATATCAAGTAATGGCTATTGTAAACAGGGAGCAAGTTGTTCCACCGTTTGAGTTTTGTGTGAAGAATCTAGAAGAAGTGCTCCCTGCTGGAAACTACGGCGAAGGATGCGATGGGCATGGTCTCGGTCACTCAGTACTTCGACACCACGAAGGAGTTGCTACGTCACTCAAAGCATCTGCTGTCTTCATCCCCCCCAAGGGCCATAACTGGTGACAAATGCATATCCAGTGCCCTCCTCCAGTCATATGCCTGGAGGGCCTAAAACGTGGCATAATCAGTGGCAGAGCAGCGTGTACATTCAGTGGCATTGCTGCAAGCATAGCCGGTGGCGTTAAAACATGCATAACCGGTGGCTCAAAATGAGGCATATCTGGTCATGTTCACCATCCGGTACGCCTTCAATGGTCTCCACCGGCACACCTGCAGGAGCCTCCACCCGGCACGCATGCTGTTCACTCCAGCCGGCACGCCTTCAATGGTCTCCACCGGCACACCTGCAGGAGCCTCCACCCGGCACGCATGCTGTTCACTCCAGCCGGCACGCCTTCAACGGTCTCCACCGGCACACCCGCAACAGCCTCCACCCAACGCGCTTGCTGTTCACTCCAGCGGCACGCCCAGCGCTGCCTCCAGCGGCACACTCTCAAAGCCCCTCAGCGGCACACTTGCGAAGGCCTTCGGCGGCACACCTGCGAGGCTCCCCAGCGGCACGCCTTCCTCAGCCCCCAGCGGCACAGCGTTCGGCCCATCCACGCCGGTCAACGCTTGTAGCCCTCGGCACGCAACGAAGGCATGGCAGGCCCATACCTGGACCTTGCTGGGGTGTCGTCACCCCACCTACACCCGTCCCCGGCCATCATCGGCTGGTCTCGGGGTATAAAACCCCTCTGCTTAGAAAAAGAAAAAAAAAGAGAAGAAGAAAAAAGACGAGGAGACAGACAGGAGGAAGAGAAGACACAGGCGAGAGCATACAGAGGCGAAGAGAAGGGAAGAAGAAGAAGAGGGCCCCGTCGTCGGCTCCACTCCGACGATCGCCGTGAGAAGAGAGTAAGGAACAGGGGGAGGGAGAGGAAATGTGAGCGTGATGTAAGGAAGGGAGAGGGGAGTCTTCCTCATTGTATCCCATTGTTTTTCCCGTTTTCTTCCTTCCCTTTGTATCATTCTTTCCTTTCTCGTGTCTGTATGTATCTCCCTGCGAGGTAGACGGCCGTTCGTGGTCGTTCCCTTTCATGCATGAATAAAAGTCTCTTTTCCTAGATTTCTTGTTGTTCATGTTAACGTATGATGCCTGGCGTATTGTTCGTTTCCTTCCCGTTTCTCCGGTTTCTTTCGAGTCACCGTATCAATGTGATGCCTCACCCTTGAAGCCTGGCCTTATGGGTCCTTCACTCATTCCCAGTAGCCCTTCTTCGGCCATGAACCCTCTCCCTTTGCCCGAACAGCCTGCAACCCTTCCAGCCCACACACACAGCCCCTGCTGAACAGCCCCTGGCCAGCACACACAAGTCCTTCGGCAACACACCTGTAGGCTCCTTCCCCGGCACGCCTTTTAGACCCCTCCCCGGTACATCTTGTAACCCTTCAGCGGTATGCCCTCTTTTTATGCCTCAGCGGCATACTTGACCCTGCCCTTCCCGGCACACCTTGGCTAACCCCAGCCCACTGTGTCCAGCCTCGGAGATTTGCCATTCATCGTTTTTCCCCAAGTTTTTCGAGATTTTGTAAAGGTGTTGTTGCCCTCGGGTGCCCACCTCCAGTTGTCGGGTTCCGCCACTCCATGTGGGCGCGTTCCCTTTATCTCCCTTACGCTCGGGGTCAAGGGGAGATGCTGCCGAATTTTTGTCAGAAGATAACAATACATTAAAAGAGGCTAAAGGAAGCAACAAACGAACGGAATGACAAATAACGAATCCCTTGATAAGCAAAACTCCACCGGTGGCACAACAAGGACCGAACTAATCAACAACCCGGAAGACCAAATGTCTAATCTGTAAGAAGAGGCCGGACAGGATCAAGAGGAGGAAGAGTTTATATAGAACTACATGAAAATTAAAAAATAAAATAAAAAGAAATAAGATAAGAAGAAAAGAAAAGCCTTAAAACAAATAATTGAAGACTGATTGAACCTCCACCACCACGCCCTGATTGGCCCTTCAATGGTGCACTCTAGTTATCTTTCAGTGGCATGCTCATCCAATTCCTTCGCCGGCACACTCCTCCTAGCCTTCAGCGGCACGCTTCAAAGCCTCTTCTCCGGCACACTACCTCTACCCTTCAATAACCCTTCGCCGGTACACTTGCCCAGTACCATCTCCTAAACCCTCAGCGGTACGCCCTTTCAACGCCCAGCGGCACACTTCAACCCTCAGCGGCACACCCATCCTGATGCCCAGCGGCACACTTTGCTCCTCAACGGTGCACCTCCATCCTGCTTCACCGGCACACTCCCACCACCATACTCCTTCACCAGTACATCCCCTTCGAGCCTCCACCGGCACACCCTTTCCTACCTTCGCCGGGCACATCCTCTTCTCCCTTCACCGATACATCTTGGGACGCCCTCGTCGGCGCGCTCCCCATCCTCTACCAGGTACGCCCTCCTTTCTCGGGCCTTCGTCGGCACACACACACACACACTTTAGCCCGGCCCACTTCCCCATACGCACCAATGCAAATAAAAGAAATATAATGGCAATAATAATTAAAATAAACCAAAAAAAATACAAATAAATAAAACATATGAATGTTCTAACAAAATAAATAAATAAACAGATAAATGAATATGTATATATATATATATATTTGAACGTGTAATAAATAAATAAATAAAAAAACATGTGTAATAGATAAAAAAAATATACAATATATATATATATAACAGTGATATTATCCAAAAAACTGTATAAAGAGGAAATAAGCAACAAAATATATGAATATATATATATATTTGGAGAGCTAGAGAATAATAATAATAATAATAATAAAATCCATATCGCAGCCCCGTCTCTCCTGTGACCCGGTGCTGAAGAAACAATAATGCTGCCTCACAGGTCGGGCCTGAGTCTAGGGAATTGTCCCGACATGGCCAAGCCCCGACTTTACTTTGGGTCGACATTCCAAAGAAGCCGGACTCGTTTCCCGCCCCGGATCCCTTCCGGGCCATTATTAAAATTGCCGCGCTTTCGGCAGACATGTGAACGATTTTATCCCGAGTTCCATCGCGTTTCTATCTTGGACCCTCGTCCGAATATGAAAAGGTCCACGAGTGACCGACATGGCCAATGGCTCATATCCTGAGGCGGACTTTAGTGTGATTTATTCCTGTCCCTCTCTCGCATAATTAGTATTATTCTTTTCGGCCGCGGGGTCCCTAATTTCGGCAATTAATCAAGGGTGTTCCCTCGTATGGGGGATGTAAATGACGTCGTGACCTTTACGGTGCGACGGGATTCGATCCCGACACGAACCACACAATCGTCTGACGAAGTCAGATCGAGCGCACCATGGGCTCTTCGGAGCCCGAATAAATTGTCACTTTGTGACTGGCACGCCCACGCACTTAATAAACTAATAAAAGAGTACAATAAACAAATAAACTAATATGTAATAAAAAGTGCGTCCACAAGTCTGGCACGCCCGGTGGGACCGATCCACCCTTCATCTCTTTGCCAGAATTAGGGGCCCTGTGGCCCCCTTCTTGTAATACTAATTGCGCTATTTTTGCAAATGCAGAGAGAATCGCACTTTGACACCAAGGATGGCGACCACCTTCGGTTCCTAGCTCGTCGAGAGCCATGTCAGGGGTGGCTACCTCGCTGTCTCCCTTAACTTCGGGAGCTTTCCTCCCGTGGTTGGCTTCCCTAACTGCCTTGGGGTGGCCTTCGTCAACATACTGGACGTGGAGGCATCCGACAAGCCCAGGATCAACGCTCCCACCCAGGGAGTTACTGAAGCTGCTGCAGACCGAGCCTCGGCCAGAAACAACAACACCGTCCCAACCGGGACGCTAAGCTGCAACGTGCACCACATGCACCAGACTGTCGGCCCACCTCACCAGGGATCGGCGTCTCACCGGAGGAGGCTCCGAAGGAACAATGCTGGCGCTACCCCGGGGCGCCGAACCTCCAGCTCGGGGAAATCCATGATCGTCGGGAGCGTCCGAGTTCACCTTGATGGACGGAGGTCTGAAATAATGCCAGACCGCATCGCACCAACCGTTCCAGTACGGAACTCCTTCCAATTGCTGGCCCAAGAGAAGCCGGACCGTTGCGGGTCCAAGTCAAAGGGGAGGTTGGCCCCTAAGCCAATCAGTTTTAAAGAAACCTGGGTGCCCAAGCAGCCGCGGGCCCCGACTCCAAGAAGAGAGAGAGAAATAGAAGAGAAGACAAGGGTGTTGACCCAAGCTTCCCGGAGGCTAACTTTCCAGCCCCGCATCTATCGGGCCGAGACTCACCCACATAATGAAGAACAAGGTGGGATGACCAGGCGAGACTGCTTCACCCACAAAATTTTGGCACCAGTTAACGTGCCACGAGATCTCACCCACCTTGCTAAAGGGCGGGGTTATATTGTTCGGGATGTCCGGGGGCACTCCCATAACCTCGATAGTCCCACTTTGGGGATGCAGCAACCCCTAGAAGCTGCAAATGCTGCGAGTAAAGTCCAGGGGCGACGAGCCGTAATACTCACCTGCAATAGGGCTGTGGTGGCCGTCCACTGCGGGTCCTTGCTTGGGAATCATGATGACGTGGCACCAGTCCATGCTGAAGAAATAGATGCAGGCCTGGTCACGATGGTTGTAAATGTGATCACGGCTGAAGGTGATAGTGGGAGAGCATCCATGCCATCCGAAGAAATTCCAGTTGAAGAAAGAGGCGTCCCCCTCAACCCCTCCATGCACGACCCTGCAACGCTGAGGCTGCTGCAGGAATATCGACAGGAGATTGAACTATTGAAGAAGCAGCTAAATGAAAAGAATTCACAAGCGCCTGCCGCCAAGCACCCCGAAGTCCCCTCCGAGACACAGGGAAACAATGGCCAAATCCTCGAGGCTTGGCCACAGGTGACTGCGGCTCAACCGGCGCCTAACTACACAGGGGGCACCCCCTCCCAGCAACAACACACTATCACTACGGTGCAACCCCCTGTGCTCTCATACCATGGGATTGCCGTTACACCTCAGGCAACGGTGGCGACACCGCAGGTGCAGCAAGGCCAACTCCACCCAGGCTCGGTCGACCAGGTGATGGCGAGTAAAATGATGATAGATCGGATGATTGAAGAGAAGCTGGCCTACAGGGGCAACAAAGATTATGCCGCTTTTGATGTGTACAAGGTACCTTACCCTGTCCACCACGCTGCCAGAAGGTTACCTCCCGGCGTCAGCAAGCCGCCGAAGTTTGACAAGTTTGACGGGCATGGTTCGCCGAAAGAACACATAGCCTACTATATCAATGTAATGGGCGACTTGGCAGCAGATGAATCTTACCTGCTCAAGTTCTTTGGGTCTTCCCTCACAGGACTTGCTTTTGAGTGGTATTCAAATTTGCCAGTTGGGTCCATTGACGGTTGGCCAGATATGCAAAAGAAGTTCCGGGAACGATTTCACGTTGCCGAAAGAGAAATAACCATGGCCGAATTGTATACTTCCAAGCAGAAGAATGACGAAACTGCTTTGGAATATATTAAAAGATGGCGGAATCTCAGCATGAGATGCAAACGGCCGCCACACCAAGAAGACGCAGTGCAAATCTGTAAATAAAATTTGAAGCGGGAGATCCTCGAAAAGATGATTGGAATTGAAATCAGGTCATTTGGCCGACTAAACAGTGTGGTGGCAGAAATTGAGGCTTTCCTCTCCTCTATCCCTGTGGCTTTTAGCCAGAAGGCTGAATCAGCCGGCAAACGGCCCATGCCTGAAGAAGTTCATACAGTCGACTTCAGGGTGTTCGGGCGGCAAAGAAATAAAGACGAAGGGGTCTTCGTCGGCCCTCCTCCGGCTAAACCTGCCGAACAGCAAGAAGGGCCTCCCTTGCGGGCCAAAATGATGAAGCCTTACTCCTTTCCTAAGGAGAAGACCCGACTCTTGTTTGAATGGGCCACCAGATACAATAAGGTCACCCTGATAGAGCCGAAAAGGCCAGGTGATCTTAGAAGAAAAGACGACCCCCGTTTTTGCCCATATCATCAAATGCTTGGGCACTCCATTGAAGACTGTTATGTGTTTAAAGACATTGCCGAAGGTATGATCAAGAGAGGAGAGCTCCAGATGGGCGAATCTAGAGTGGATCCTCCATGCCCTCACGAGCTTCCCGACTTTAAAAGGGCTGTCAACATGGTGTCCATACACCAGCAGTTGCAAGACGACCCGGTGTGGGGGCTTATGCCAGCCACCGAGGGGAAGAAGAAGGAAAAGTCAAGAGATAGAAAGGGAGGTGTTGCCCTCTCTTGCAATACATTATCGACCGGCACGAGCCGAATGACTGAAGAAGTAGAAGATGAAGAGATATGCTTTGTGCCAACCCAGATGACCCAACCTAAAGCTTCCACCTCCCGCTATGCCGACCAGCCTCGAGAGGAGTGGGGGCACTCTTTGCTGCCTCATGAAGAAGTATGCCATCATACTCCCTCACGCAAGGGTGTGGGGGCAAGAATATCAAGCTCTCAAACATTGAACGTGTCTGATCACGAATCCAGAGGAATTATGGTCTTGCCTGAATTCGAGGCGGGGGGCAGCATCTCTAGCTCCTGCCAACTTGAGCCCACTCTTATAATGGAGTTACTCGAGGAGCTCGAAATAATGAAGAGAAAAATGGGAGAGATGGGCTTAAACCCACCCAACCCACACCTGGATCCGACAGTTCCGGCGGCAATGAATAAGCCAAGTGAGAGGCGAACAGCTGAAACAAAGCCGGCCGAGGGAGAATTTACCAAGGCAAAATTATATGAGACCGGGCAAAAAGATGATGGGTCTGCCCCAGGCTATATAAGAAGAGTGGGAGACCCCCATGAAAGATGCATGAGCCCTCCGAATTGCGAAGACATCATTCGGAGATGTGAGAGAAATCTGAAAGATGAAATCCTACAAAGGGTGATGGACATCAAAGTCAGAACCTTTGAACAGCTAAGTGAGCTGGCAGCCGATGCCGAGGTTTTCCTGGCAAAGTATTGTCCGGCTACTACTGCCCCGGGCGGGGAGAACAGACCAGCCGACAAGCATCTGGCGCACAAGGGACTATGCATCTCAAATTCTGGGGCTTTCGAACCACAACAGAAGCAAATAAAAGGGGCAGTCGGGGTTCCTCCCATTCAGCCTGCTGAACAAGCGCCCTCGCTGAGGGACAAGATGAAGAAACCTTATTCCTTCCCTAAGAAGAAAACTCAAATGTTGTTCGAATGGGCCCGTGCATGTGGCAAGGTTGTCCTCCCGGAGCCCAAGAGGTCGAGCGATGCTAGATGGAAAGACGACCCTCAATTTTGCCCTTATCACCAACACAGGGGGCACCCGATTGAGGATTGTTATGTGTCCAAAGATATCATTGAAAGCCTGATTCGGAAGGGCGAACTACATATAGGTGAGCACAGAGTGGACCCGCCGCGTCCTCACCAAATGCCCAGCCTCAAAAGGACGATCAGCACGGCTTCACCATGCCAGTTGAAGAGCAATGCACTATGAGGGACATCTCAAGCTCCCTGAACTACAGTGAAAGCTAAAAAGGAACCAAAATACAGGTGGTACCCTATTATGGGGGCAAATGTTGAAGCAGATAGAGACAAAGCTGATCGTGGCTCGTCGAAGATGATGGGTGACCCCTCGTAGGTCATTCCACGCGAAAAGAGACAGCGTAATATGCAATAATTCCGAAGCTCTTGGATTATCAGCCTTTGGGGTCGACAGCTCCTCAACCAACATCCCAACCATCGGTGATCAGATCGACAGCTGTTTGAAGGTATTCAAGAATGTTCAGGTTTTGTAATTATCGACATTTAAGTCGACAGCTTCCTAATCATCGGTATTTAAGCCGACAGCTTTCTAATTATCGACTCCTAAGTCGACAGCTTTTAACTATCGGTATTAAGCCGACAGCTCTTCAATTATCGGCCCCTGAGCCGACAGCTATTCAATTATCGGTTTCCAAGCCGACAGCTATCCGTTTATTGGCTCTTGAGCCAACAGCTTTTCAACCATCGACTCTTAAGCCGACAGCTTTATAATTATTGGCTCCCATGCCAACAGCTATCCAACTATTGGCTCCCATGCCAACAGCTATCCAATTATTGGCTCCCATGCCGACAGCTATCCAATTATTGGCTCCCATGCCAACAGCTATCCAATCATTGGCTCCCATGCCGACAGCTATCCAACTATTGGCTCCCGTGCCAACAACTTTTTAATTATCGGCCCCTCAGCCGACAGCTATTCAATTATCGGTTTATGAGCCAACAGCTATACAATTATTGGCTCTCATGCCAACAGCTATCCAATCATTGGCTCCCATGCCGACAGCTATCCAATTATTGGCTCCCGTGCCAACAGCTTTTTAATCATCGGCCCCTCAGCCGACAGCTATTCGATTATCGGTTTCTGAGCCGACAGCTATACAACTATTGGCCCCCATGCCAACAACTATCCAATCATTGGCTCCCATGCCGACAGCTATCCAATTATTGGCTCCCATGCCAACAACTTTTTAATCATCGGCCCCTCAGCCGACAGCTATTCAATTATCGGTTTATGAGCCGACAACTATACAACTATTGGCCCCCATGCCAACAACTATCCAATTATTGGTTCCCATGCCGACAGCTATTCAACCATCGGCCCCCGAGCCGACAGCTTCCTAATTATCGCCTGCTAAGCCGACAGCTTCTCAACCATCGGTATTCAAGCTGACAGATGTCGAATTAATAAACAATCCCGCCTTCGGCCTTTCGCCACCTAAAAAAAATCTTTCACTTTGGTCCAGATCCTTCCCCGGCCAGAGAACAAAAAAAGAAAACAACAGCCTCCATAAAGTTGGCGTCATGACATTCCGTCTAACCCAATGAACACCATACCTTGACCAGAATTGCTATCTAAACAAAAAATATTTTCGATTAATGCCAATTCTTCGTCCTACCAGGATCCACCACAAGAAAAAAAAAATATATATAAATAACAAAAATAAAAACAACAAAAACAACAAACAAATAAATAAAAAAGGTATAATAAAAAAATAAGAAAATAATGAACCAATAAAAAACATAAAAGATAAACAAACAAATAAAAAAACACATAATAAACAAATAAAAAGAAAAATAAACAAACCAACAAAATGAGACCAAATAAAGAAAAGAGAAGAATACATAAAAATAAATAAATAAATAAAATAACAAACAAACAAAGAAGCAAAACAAATAATAATAAAAAAAAACTCTTGCATGGTTCTGATTTTGAATGCTTACACTTGCATGTTTGCCTGTAATATAGCATAATACACTTTCCTTGGACATTCTAGGACTGAAACTCCTTGAATAAATAACATTGCCTTAACTCTGGATAGGTGCGTGACATGTCGCATCCTGAGGGGGGAAGAAATCAACTTTGGTGAATGCACACGTCAAGGGGAAGAGTCATAGCTGTGCCGTTAGCAGAACTTACAAATTCACCCGAGACAAACTCCTACACTCCGCACATAACGTGAATCAATAAGCTTTGACCATAGGGATTTCAGGTTTTTCTCCTAACACTCTATGGACGCTCTAATGCCTGCACTCACATGAAAGGTAATCGTGAGGAAAAAGCTGCCTACCCCCACTGTAAAAAAAAAAAGAGAGAAACAAAGAGAGAAAGGAAAAAAAAGAGAAAGAGAGAAACGCGGAGCCGAGTAGCCGGGAATCCCCATTGAGACAAATGAGGAGACTCGCGCGAAATGGTGAAGCAAATTCTGTTAATGTGAATCCGAGTAGTCGGGAATCCCCACTGAAACAAATGAGGAGACTCGCGCGAAATGGTGAAGCAATTTTAATAAAGATGAATCCCAGTAGCCGGGAATCCCCACTGAAACAAATGAGGAAACTCGCGTCGAACGGTGAAGTCTGCAACCAAAATATAGAATATACAAGGGGGCTGTGCGAAGCTACCGAAAGTCGAGAACCAAAAATGAACGTGCGGGAGATAGAGTAGTCCTCGAGTATTACTTAGAAAGTCTGCATATCCCTATATTCAGGGTTTATTGTTCACACATTTGCACTACCACGCCATAGAGAATTGTCTCGGGTGAATTGTAGTTTTGACTATGAACATAGGTTATGCGGTGTCCCTGTTGCGTGGGCGCACCCCCTTTAGCTGTGCTCCATGAACCGCACTTGGTCTGTGAATTATGGGCATTGTCCCTATTCTATCCCCGATAGAGGGGAATAACCTTATATGTACTTACATTATGCCTGCCATGATGAATGCCTGCATGCCTCTATGCTTGGGTAAAACAAGGATAAATGAAATAAATAAAACGGATGAATGAATAAAAAGAAGAATGAACAATAAGAGGCGAATCAAAAAAAGAGGGGGGGCTGAACAAATCAAGCGATTATAAAAATAATAATAATAAAAAAAAAAACAACAAACAAATAAACAAAACAACAACAAATAAAACAACAGAAAAGCAAATAAGACAAAAAATAAAAGAATCATCATCAGTAAAAAAGGAGAGGAAAAAAAAAGAAGAAGAAAGGAAAGAAAAAGAGAGAAGAAAACAGACGGAGACCGTGTAACAAAAATGAATGAAATAAATGAAAGGAAAAGAAATGAATGAAAAGAATGGTGATGATAAAATATCGCCTTTCAATTATCGGGCCCAGCCGATAGCTTTTCAATTATCGGCCTCAGAGCCGACAGCTTTTCAATTATCGGCCCCTGAGTCGATAGCTATTCAATTATCGGCATCTCAGCCGACAGCTGCCCCATTATCGACTTCTAAGTCGACAGCTATTCACGTATTGGCTCCTGAGCCAATAGCTTTAAATTATCGGCCTCATAGCCGACAGCTCTTCAATTATCGGCCCCTGAGCCGACAGCTTCATAATTATCGACCTCTGAGCCGATAGCTTTTCAATATATCGGCTTCTAAGCCGACAGCTACCCCCCCTTTTTTTTATCGGCCCTTAAGCCGACAGCTTTTTAATTATCGGCTCCTGAGTCGACAGCTATTCAATTATTGACCTTTGAGCCGACAGCTCTACAGTTGTTGACCTCCGAGTCGACAGCTATCCAATTATCGACCCCTCGGCTGACAGCTATTCAACTATCGATTTTTGAGCCAACAGCTATCCTCACCATCAGCATCCATGTCGACAGCTGCCCGGAGTACTTCAAAAAAAAAAAGAAAAAAGGGAAGAGAAGAAAAAAAAGAAGAAGAAGAAGAGAAGAAAAAAAAGAAGAAAAAAAAAAGAGAAGAAGAAAAAAGAAGAAAAAAAAAGAAAGAAAATGATGATGAATGATAGTGAGCTACACCCGCAGGCCCCACTTGTTCGTCCCTCCCTCTCGGCACCTGCGGGTGGGGGGCATTTGTGGACACTCAAAATTTTTCGCGGATAACGAGCGCATTCTAACTCCCTCTCATTTTTTTTTCCTCCTCACCCGGTGTACCACCGCACCGGATAACCCACTCCATACCCGCATACATGCTCCAGCGGCACACCCCATATCACCCGGCACTCTTCGTGCCGGTTGGCCAGGCGTTGCGCCGGATGACCCCACCGCTCCCCGTCACCGGTTCATACCCAAAACACCACCCACCAGATACCTCTCTGTTACCCCCCTTCTCTCTCACCAGCCTCGTCGTCGCCTTCGCGTGTTCCCACCGCGCACGGCCGGCAGATCGACCGCACAGGGCAGCTCCACATCACGAGTTTCAGGGTCAACTCGATCGACCATTCATGGCGAGAATGGCACCAGAAGGCTCTCAGTTTGATGCTCGTCAATATGATGCCAAAATGAATGAGCTTGTGGAAGAAGGAAAATATTTCTTGACCTCATATGATGGGGTTTATGAGAGTTTGGATTCCATGGGTCTACGGGAGAACCTTCTTAGAGACATCCATGCTTATGGTTTTGAGAAACCTTCTGCAATTCAGCAAAGGGGAACTGTGCCTTTCTGTAAGGGACTTGATGTTATCCATCAGGTACAATCTTACACCAGCAAAACTGCAACCATTTGTTTTGGAATTCTGCAGTAGCTGGACTACAACTTAGAATGCCAAGCACTTGTTCTAGCACCAACACGTGAACTTGCCCAACATATTGAAAAGGTCATGCGGGCACTTGGTGACTATCTAGGTGTCAAAGTTCATGCTTGTGTTGGCGGAACTAGTGTACGTGAGAATCATCTTATTCTCTCGAGTTGGGGTTCATGTCGTTGTTGGCACTCCAGGTCATGTCTTTCATATGTTGCGCAGGTGGTGGGGTCATCCGGCGCCTAAGGGCAGACTACATTAAAAATGTTTGTATTAGATAAGGCAGATGAAATGCTTTCATGTGATTCCAAAGATCAGATCTATGATGTCTTCCAACTTCTTCCTTCTAAGGTTTAGGTTGGTGTTTTCTCTGCAACAATGCCCCCCGAGGCACTTGAAATCACTCGCAAGTTTATGAATAAACCTGTGAGGATCCTGGTCAATGCTCCTCATTCTGTACCTCCTTGATGGGACACCTCAGGAGAACGGTGCTCTGTTTTTGGTTGAAGCTTGCCCACCTTCGTGTGATGGCACACATCTTCTTCTCACATCCCTCTTGCCCTCCCCGCGAAGGGGGTAGATGGCCCATGTGCTCCTCGTGGAGGCGGCGTCGCCTTCTGCTCCGGCCGCCGGTGCCTCCGGTCCCTGGAGCGCCTCCTACGCCGGCACACCCGCGAGCGTCCGTGCCCGGCACACCCACTGCCTCCTCCGTCGGCACACCCGCGAGCGGCTCCGCCCCGGCACGCCCGCGAGAGCCTTCACCGGCACACCCACAAGCGCCTTCACCGGCACACCTCCAACTACCTCCCACGGCACACATCCGCTGTGCCGGATGAGCTCCCTCAAGCCGTACCGGATGACCCCCCCTACCATTCACTCCACATCACCGTATTCCCACAAGCTTCCCTCAGATTCGCAGCTCGTTAGGCATCCCAAAAGTATTATTAAGTCTCGTGGGGGTCTCATTTCAATTGCGGAGTACGTGGAGAAAATCTTGACCAATCCTACTTCTGGGTTCTACATCAACCGAGATGTCTTTGGAGCTGAGGTTCATTTTATTACTTCACCTGAAGTGAGCCAGATGCTTGGAGAGATGGTCGGTGTCTAGGCCATGTGTCTCTGGGAACAGATGGGACATCCAAAAAAGGGGGGTGAACCCAATCGAGCTTGGTTCAGATCGAGGCACTCTTACGGTTGATCCTCTTCGTGGCACATCAAAGTTCAAAGCATCTACCAGGTCACCGCATACACATCTGGTGGGGTGTAGTCCCACGTTACAAAGGCTTCAATACAAAATCTTAAAGTGTGGGGATGAGAGTGACACCACCAATGACCATACTGGTAGTTCCATCATCTCACTAGGTGGAGCTTCTATCTTATGGCATGCCACATTGGATCAAGTTCCATCAAGCTTGCCAGCCATCATAATTGCTCATGAGTTCTATGACGTATTGCCAGTTCATCAGCTTCAGAAAGCTTCATGTGGTTGGTGTGAGAAGATGATTAATGCCTCAGAAGATCCAACACTCCATTTTGTTTTATGTCCGCATCCAATGCTTCAAGTGGGCTGGAGCAGAGGAAATAGACAAGCTTAAACACATTGAAGTTCGTCTGAAAAGCAATGGACCTAACTCGGGTAATTACAGAGAGACTGGTCTCTGATGGCGGAGGGCCTTTTATGGCCAGAATGGAATAGTTTCAGACAGCCTGCAGGCTATTCAGAAGCATAAATTTGTCGGCATTCTAAATGATCTTGGATCAGCCGATCTCGGTGACTATGTTGACTTTCCTGCAAATTAGACATTCTGCAGGAGCAGCATCAGGAGACGTATCTGTTCGTGGTCCAATCTCTCAATCCCAATTCTTGGGTTCTCTTGGTATAAACTTCCGGGTGGAAGCTCTGCCGCAAGATTGCACTGATGAGCAAGCGGAAGCCTTGAGGACAAGCTACTGGCAACTAGTTGGGGATGGTGAAGCTCCATTCTGGGAGGGGCCTGATGAGCAAACACCAGTTGGTACGGGAACTCGATATCAAGTAATGGCTATTGTAAACAGGGAGCAAGTTGTTCCACCGTTTGAGTTTTGTGTGAAGAATCTAGAAGAAGTGCTCCCTGCTGGAAACTACGGCGAAGGATGCGATGGGCATGGTCTCGGTCACTCAGTACTTCGACACCACGAAGGAGTTGCTACGTCACTCAAAGCATCTGCTGTCTTCATCCCCCCCAAGGGCCATAACTGGTGACAAATGCATATCCAGTGCCCTCCTCCAGTCATATGCCTGGAGGGCCTAAAACGTGGCATAATCAGTGGCAGAGCAGCGTGTACATTCAGTGGCATTGCTGCAAGCATAGCCGGTGGCGTTAAAACATGCATAACCGGTGGCTCAAAATGAGGCATATCTGGTCATGTTCACCATCCGGTACGCCTTCAATGGTCTCCACCGGCACACCTGCAGGAGCCTCCACCCGGCACGCATGCTGTTCACTCCAGCCGACACGCCTTCAATGGTCTCCACCGGCACACCTGCAGGAGCCTCCACCCGGCACGCATGCTGTTCACTCCAGCCGGCACGCCTTCAACGGTCTCCACCGGCACACCCGCAACAGCCTCCACCCAACGCGCTTGCTGTTCACTCCAGCGGCACGCCCAGCGCTGCCTCCAGCGGCACACTCTCAAAGCCCCTCAGCGGCACACTTGCGAAGGCCTTCGGCGGCACACCTGCGAGGCTCCCCAGCGGCACGCCTTCCTCAGCCCCCAGCGGCACAGCGTTCGGCCCATCCACGCCGGTCAACGCTTGTAGCCCTCGGCACGCAACGAAGGCATGGCAGGCCCATACCTGGACCTTGCTGGGGTGTCGTCACCCCACCTACACCTGTCCCCGGCCATCATCGGCTGGTCTCGGGGTATAAAACCCCTCTGCTTAGAAAAAGAAAAAAAAAAGAGAAGAAGAAAAAAGACGAGGAGACAGACAGGAGGAAGAGAAGACACAGGCGAGAGCATACAGAGGCGAAGAGAAGGGAAGAAGAAGAAGAGGGCCCCGTCGTCGGCTCCACTCCGACGATCGCCGTGAGAAGAGAGTAAGGAACAGGGGGAGGGAGAGGAAATGTGAGCGTGATGTAAGGAAGGGAGAGGGGAGTCTTCCTCATTGTATCCCATTGTTTTTCCCGTTTTCTTCCTTCCCTTTGTATCATTCTTTCCTTTCTCGTGTCTGTATGTATCTCCCTGCGAGGTAGACGGCCGTTCGTGGTCGTTCCCTTTCATGCATGAATAAAAGTCTCTTTTCCTAGATTTCTTGTTGTTCATGTTAACGTATGATGCCTGGCGTATTGTTCGTTTCCTTCCCGTTTCTCCGGTTTCTTTCGAGTCACCGTATCAATGTGATGCCTCACCCTTGAAGCCTGGCCTTATGGGTCCTTCACTCATTCCCAGTAGCCCTTCTTCGGCCATGAACCCTCTCCCTTTGCCCGAACAGCCTGCAACCCTTCCAGCCCACACACACAGCCCCTGCTGAACAGCCCCTGGCCAGCACACACAAGTCCTTCGGCAACACACCTGTAGGCTCCTTCCCCGGCACGCCTTTTAGACCCCTCCCCGGTACATCTTGTAACCCTTCAGCGGTATGCCCTCTTTTTATGCCTCAGCGGCATACTTGACCCTGCCCTTCCCGGCACACCTTGGCTAACCCCAGCCCACTGTGTCCAGCCTCGGAGATTTGCCATTCATCGTTTTTCCCCAAGTTTTTCGAGATTTTGTAAAGGTGTTGTTGCCCTCGGGTGCCCACCTCCAGTTGTCGGGTTCCGCCACTCCATGTGGGCGCGTTCCCTTTATCTCCCTTACGCTCGGGGTCAAGGGGAGATGCTGCCGAATTTTTGTCAGAAGATAACAATACATTAAAAGAGGCTAAAGGAAGCAACAAACGAACGGAATGACAAATAACGAATCCCTTGATAAGCAAAACTCCACCGGTGGCACAACAAGGACCGAACTAATCAACAACCCGGAAGACCAAATGTCTAATCTGTAAGAAGAGGCCGGACAGGATCAAGAGGAGGAAGAGTTTATATAGAACTACATGAAAATTAAAAAATAAAATAAAAAGAAATAAGATAAGAAGAAAAGAAAAGCCTTAAAACAAATAATTGAAGACTGATTGAACCTCCACCACCACGCCCTGATTGGCCCTTCAATGGTGCACTCTAGTTATCTTTCAGTGGCATGCTCATCCAATTCCTTCGCCGGCACACTCCTCCTAGCCTTCAGCGGCACGCTTCAAAGCCTCTTCTCCGGCACACTACCTCTACCCTTCAATAACCCTTCGCCGGTACACTTGCCCAGTACCATCTCCTAAACCCTCAGCGGTACGCCCTTTCAACGCCCAGCGGCACACTTCAACCCTCAGCGGCACACCCATCCTGATGCCCAGCGGCACACTTTGCTCCTCAACGGTGCACCTCCATCCTGCTTCACCGGCACACTCCCACCACCATACTCCTTCACCAGTACATCCCCTTCGAGCCTCCACCGGCACACCCTTTCCTACCTTCGCCGGGCACATCCTCTTCTCCCTTCACCGATACACCTTGGGACGCCCTCGTCGGCGCGCTCCCCATCCTCTACCAGGTACGCCCTCCTTTCTCGGGCCTTCGTCGGCACACACACACACACACTTTAGCCCGGCCCACTTCCCCATACGCACCAATGCAAATAAAAGAAATATAATGGCAATAATAATTAAAATAAACCAAAAAAAATACAAATAAATAAAACATATGAATGTTCTAACAAAATAAATAAATAAACAGATAAATGAATATGTATATATATATATATATTTGAACGTGTAATAAATAAATAAATAAAAAAACATGTGTAATAGATAAAAAAAATATACAATATATATATATATAATAGTGATATTATCCAAAAAAATGTATAAAGAGGAAATAAGCAATAAAATATATGAATATATATATATATATATATTTGGAGACCTAGAGAATAATAATAATAATAATAATAAAATTCATATCGCAGCCCCGTCTCTCCTGTGACCCGGTGCTGAAGAAACAATAATGATGCCTCACAGGTCGGGCCTGAGTCTAGGGAATTGTCCCGACATGGCCAAGCCCCGACTTTACTTTGGGTCGACATTCCAAAGAAGCCGGACTCGTTTCCCGCCCCGGATCCCTTCCGGGCCATTATTAAAATTGCCGCGCTTTCGGCAGACATGTGAACGATTTTATCCCGAGTTCCATCGCGTTTCTATCTTGGACCCTCGTCCGAATATGAAAAGGTCCACGAGTGACCGACATGGCCAATGGCTCATATCCTGAGGCGGACTTTAGTGTGATTTATTCCTGTCCCTCTCTCGCATAATTAGTATTATTCTTTTCGGCCGCGGGGTCCCTAATTTCGGCAATTAATCAAGGGTGTTCCCTCGTATGGGGGATGTAAATGACGTCGTGACCTTTACGGTGCGACGGGATTCGGTCCCGACACGAACCACACAATCGTCTGACGAAGTCAGATCGAGCGCACCATGGGCTCTTCGGAGCCCGAATAAATTGTCACTCCGGTGACTGGCATGCCCGCGCACTTAATAAACGAATAAGTCGACAAGAGAATAATAAGTGAACGAAAAGTGCGTCCACACCACCGTACACACATATACACAAATACGTATAAATACGTATTCAGGATGGCGAGTCTTCGATCGAGTCTCCGAGTCATAAGCTCGGTGCAGTGGCGGTGCGGCGTCGGCTCCGAGCATTGGGCCCGGTAGTGGGCCCGGTGTCCCCACCAACCCTCCCGGGGCGGCTGGAACTCGACTCCGTCGAGTAAGGGGGGACACTACTGTGGTAGTGCTCCAGCAGATCTGGATCGAGGCGCTGGAGATCCTCCTGGTTGATTCAGGAATCATCAGATGGTGGACGGTCCCGCCAGCGGACAAGGTAGCTACAACACCCTCAAATATAGCTAAGTTGTACTTTATATCACCGAGGCGCCTTTTGAAGTATCGACTCAGTTCTTGAAAAGAACTACGAAGTTAAGCGTGCTTAATGGGGAGTAGTACTAGGATGGGTGACCTGCCCAGGAAGTCCTCCATTCTAGAGCTGATCACTGTTAAAAAGGGACAAAACCGTGAGGCCCGTAGGCCAAAGCGGACAATACCTCGACGGTATAGAGTACGGGGCGTGACATAATGGTATCAGAGCCATACCCCAGCCGGAAGTGTGGGAACTAAGTGCCATGCAGGGCAAAGTGCCACGCTATGGGAGCCATCTCTTGAGCCCGTAATGGAGCAAAGTGCTACATCGTGGGAGCTACCTCTTGAGTTTGTAGGGGCCACCTTTAGAGTCCTACCTGCCTGAGGGCTTGATTGCGTGCTGTATGTGCCCAGCGACGAGGACGTCGCCTATATAAGAGGGGTAGATTGCAACACCCTCAAATATAGCTAAGTTGTACTATATACCACCGAGGCGCCTTTTGAAGTATCGGCTCAGTTCTTGAAAAGAACTTCAAAATTAAGCGTGCTTAATGGGGAGTAGTACTGGGATGGGTGACCTGCCCGGGAAGTCATCCATTCTGGAGCCGATCACTGTTAAAAAGGGACAAAACCGTGAGGCCCGTAGGCCAAAGCGGACAATACCTCGACGGTATAGAGTACGGGGCGTGACAGTAGCGTTGGTACTCCATGCTCCGTGTAGTGGTCACCTGCTCATACAGTATCCTCTCAATATGCTCGGGCGGTGCTCTCAAGGATATGGGACGCACAGGGGTGGGCTCACTCTCAAGGGGGGGAGAAGGCTCGAAAGGGTCACTAGGAATCGCTGTGGGTTCCTTGTAGGCCACTAGGTCTGCCACATTAAAGGTCGAGCTAATCCCCTCTTCGGGAGGTAAATCCACAACATAGGCATTGGCGCCAATCTTCCACAGGATTGGGAAGGGACCATCACTACAGGCTTGTAACTTTTTAACGGCTCCCGAGGGGAGTTGTTTGGGCCGGGCCCGTACCATAACCAAGTCACATTATTGAGATTCATGGTGACGCCTATGCGAATCAGCTGACTCATGCAAACTAATGACGTGATGTGCAAACTCTTCGGTTGACTTGGACAGTCTAGACTCGAGGGGAAGGTTGGGTAGGGTGGATCCAGGGACAAGCTCAATAGCGTGTTGTACATTACGCATGGGAGGGAGTTGAGAAGGCAAGTCCTCGGGGACGATGCCTTGGAAGTCCGGCAGTATGGCCGGGTCTTCAGTTGGGACTGAGACTCGAGACTCCTCGGGTGTGATGGTGACGTCAACAGCCAAAACAGGAGCACCCTCAGCAACCCCTCTGTTTAACTCACCGACCTTTATGGAGTCAAGGCGCCTAACTAAGTCATGACTAACCTTAGGGGCCTCAGAAACGGGTGTGATATATGCACGAGAAGAGGGAAGGGGAGGTTTCCTTTCAGTGGGAGTTTGGGGATTCTCTTGAATTTTGGGAGTTCCGATGGAGGTGGAGGTGGAACTCTTTCCCGGGATCACCTTTGGGGGTGCTGGGTACAACTGAATCTTCTTCCCGTTGTAGGAGAAGGAACATTGACTGGACCGATCAAAGGTAGTGAGGTCTACATCATAGATCCATGGTAGTCCTAAGATGACGCTCCCGGCCTTCATAGGCATTACGTCATATAGGATTTGTCCTTGGTAGGACTGGAACTGGATGGGAATGACACATATAGTGGTGACTGGGATAGACGTGTCGTCAACCCAAGCCACGTTGTATGGCCTTGGATGAGGGTGCGTAGGTAGACCTAAACGGGAGACAAAGTCTGAAGAGACTGCATTGATACAGCTCCCGTTGTCAATGATTACCTTACAAGGATGAGAGTTCACCATGATGTAGGCTTGGAAGATAGAGGTTCGACGCCAATCGTCCTCCTGGGGTGTTGAGATATAGCGAACTACACCCAATCTTTTCTGGCTAGAACTCTCGGCAATGTCTCCAACCTGCATGTACTCGACATGCGTGTCATCAAATATTGCATCTATTTCCTCAAATTGGGTGATGAGGTCAGGATCGGCCATATATCTCTCCTGATACATGGGTGTTTGTAGAGTTGAAATGTGCTCTAGACGGCCTGATGAATTCCTACATCGACGTGGCATGCACTACCTCAGACTTAGATGATGCAATCTTGGGACCGATAATTAGCAAGGTGTGGACACATCTGATATGCAAAGGGTCAATTTGAATGGCTCGGTCAGGGAAAGTTGCTCGTCCATAGGCGAAGTAGTTGTGGAACTACCTTCTGACAATTAGGGGGGGCCTAATGCGGCAGTCTAGGGCCTAAGGATGGGTACAAGCAAGCTCTCTCTTTCCATCCACAACGATGCACTCAGGAGACTGGTTGTATAGATCGGGCTCTCTCTCACTTCGTCGCGCGTCAATTGATAAGGATACTAAATAAGCAAGTGAGGGGAGCACGTACCTAGCTGACTGAAAAGTCTAGCTTCGACCGGAGACGAAGGCGAGCGGGGACGTGCGTGCCTGCACGGCGTCGACGAAGCTTGACCGTTTACAACAAATTCACTCCACGCAGGGAGGATTTAACTTATTACAAAATCGCTTTAAAATTTCCCGCGCAGGGGAACAAATTATTTCAACTTTCTCTGCGCAGGGAGACTCACAGTCACTCAAACTCCGTGAACTACGGATCGTCTGTTGACGACCGGATGACTCGGCCGTTGGTCGAGTCGGAGTTGTGGACTTTGGGTGTCACACTTTAATCAATGAATATAATTGTAGATATAATATATATATTGATATATATAAACATATATATATATATATATATATATACTAGATATATATATTATATATACACACTTTTTTTCAACTTTCAAACTCTTTTTTTTTCAAACCCTTTTTTTCAAACTTCTCTTTTTTGACTCTTTTTCAAACCAACTTTTTCAGAGCGCAAATCACGCGGCCTCCAAATCAACAATGCTTTTTCACGTAGCTCAGACCTCACGCTGAGCGGCCAGAACGTGGAGAAGAAATGGCGGGTCCACTTGAGGCCAAAGCTTCCAAGTCGGTAGCGACTGGCGGGGTCACGACTGGAGGCGGCCAGGGGTCTTCATTCTCACACAGTGGCACGGAGGCTTCTTCGCGGGCTCCACGTGCGTACAAGGCAGGAGGCGAGCTTCAAACGCGGAGGAGAAAGAAGAGGCGGCTGGCGGGCCGGTTTCCACACACGTCTCGACACCGCTGCCCGACAGAAAGACGCAAAGATCGTGGCGAAGCTGTACTGGGGAGACGCCCGCAAGAAGCTCTGCGACGGCGTGGAGGATGTGGCCGCGATGTGGTGACTGGGTAAAGAGAGAGGTCGGCCGGCGGCGGTTGGCGGTGGTGTTCGCAGGGCATGCAGTCGCGGTGTGGCTGGAGGGGCGTTGGCCGCGGAAGGGCTTGCCGGAGATGGTGTTGACGGCGGTTCACAGGGGATAGAGGGTGTAAGAGAGAGAGGGGGAGAACGGGTCTGCTGCGGTGGGGGTTTGCAGGGTGATGAGACCACGGGCGACCGGCGTTGCAAAGGTGGAGGTCGCAAGCATCGCCGTGGCCGGCGGGTGTGGAGTGGAGGTGTGGGGAGGGACGGTGTGAGGTGTTCGCAGGTTAGAGAGGGGGCGGTTCGCAGGGTATGAGGGGCTCGCGGGGACGACGGCTACGACGTCATCGGAGGAGGTCGCTGCGGCGACACCGGCGTAGGGAGAGGGGGGGAGTCGCGGCGGTGACAGTCGCAGGGGCGGCGGGTGCTGACAGGCCGGGCCGGCGCAGGGTGGCCGGGCAGCGACGGCGCGGCGGTGTGGTAGCTCGGGCTGCGACGGGTCGCGCGGCCGGGCGGGCGAAGGCTCGCTGCAGGCGCGGGCGGCTGCGGTAGGTGGGCGCGCAGACAGGCGCGAAGGCGCTGGCGGGGAGCTCGCAGACGGTGGCAGGGCGCGGCCGGGCCCGGGCCGGGAGCGGGCCAGGCGGTGCAAGCGGGCGCGGGCCACAGGTGGTGGGCGCCGGGGGCTGGCCGCAGGCGGCAGCTACCGGCAAACGCAGCGGCGGTCGCGGCGGGGCGCTGTGGAAGTGGCCAGTGGGCGCGGGCCCTGGCAGCGGCAGACACGCGCTCGAGCACAGGCGGGTGCAGCTGCCGGCAGGGGTGAGGCGGGGGCGCCGTGCGGGCGATCTCGGTGAGCGAGGCGGGCGGCCTGGTGGCGCTAGCGGAGGGGGGGGTCGATCGGCGATGGCAGCTCGCGGAGGGGGGGGTCCTGGCGCAGGAGCGCGATGACGGGCGTTTCGCTGGCGTCGGGAGAGAGAGAGAGAGAGAGAATATGGGAGAGAGGGAGAGAACGAGGGACAGAGAAAATCGAGAGAGAAATTAACGGAGAGACAGAGACGGGAGGGTTCTTTTCTTCCCAATTTTTTTTCTTTTTTTTTCAAAACTCTTCTCAACTAAGATGTTTCTTTCTGCTACTCTTCTTTTTTTTCACTTCTAACAATCGAGAGATAGAGGGAGAGACGTCGGGGATGTCGGGATCGTCGGAGACGCCGTATTAGGCTCTGATACCAAATCTAACGCGACGACGATGTGGAAATGGATCGACGGCACTCCGATATCACGAACAGGACGGATAACTTGCTACCTCACGCAGCTCGGCCTCACGCCGGACGGTCTCACACCGGACGACTCTCGATTCTCACAAAGAGAAGGAGGGAATGGAAAACACAAGAGAGAAATGTCTCTCACGTAGGTTGAACTTCAATAGCATTCATCATATCAAAAACATACACCCTTAGCCTTCCTTATATAGGAGGAGGTTATAACACTTATACCGTTTAAACTTTCCTAATTGCACATATGTCCTAGCCTAATAAAACAAAGCCCACCCACCAATATTTGACTTGGACCCTAATAAAATACAATTCTTTGACTTGGTAAAAATAAAATAAGACAGGGTGGTTGTGGACGCACTAAAATTCACTTATTCAGGTGGTTCGTCTATTAAGTGCGTGGGCGTGCCAGTCACCGAAGTGACAATTTATTCGGGCCCCGAAGAGCCTATGGTGCGCTCGATCTGACTTCGTCAGACGATTGTGTAGTTCGTGTCGGGACCAAAACCCGTCGCGCCATAAAGGTCACGGCGTCATTTACATCCCCCATACGAGGGAACACCCTTGATTAATCGCCGAGATTTAGGGCCTCATGGCCAAGAAATTAATTGCACGAAATGTCTATTAGGAAGTATCGAAACCCCGTATGAGGGTAAGAAGAAAACATTCGCGATCATGTCGGTCGTGTACTGACCATTTAATGTTCGGACGAATGTCCGGCTCGAGAAAATCGCGGTTGTCGCGGAAAAACCGGAATGCATGTATGCCGAGGTACAATAAATTTATTATTCGGAAGAGCGGAAAACATTCGGCTGAGCCTCGGTTGGAGCGGTCAAAAACCAATAAATATGTTGGCCCGGTGCAAGAGCAAGCTGCGACCATACTGCGGTGGGCCCCCCGCGGTCGAAACAAGACTTGCATGAGCGTCATGATATTTCCGGTGCCAAGGGGCAACGAGGGAATATCCCTTAAATCGGCTGAAAAGCCCTGTGTCTGGTGAAGCGGAAGTTCGAAACATGTCGGTCATTCGGGAGACCATTTAATATTCGGACGGGAGTCCGACTTGAGGATATTGTAATCGTCGCGGGAGGACCTGGAACATATGCATGCCGGGATACGGCAAGTTTATTATTCCGAGACACTGAAAACATTCGGTTGAATCTCAGTTATTGTAGCCAGAAACCAGTGAATCTATTGGCCCGGTGCGAGACCGAGTCAGGACCATACCGGGGGCGCCTCCCGCGGTCCAAACGGGGCTTGCGTGGGCATCATTAATGTTCCCGGTGCCGGAGGGCAACGGGGAAGAGTCCCGTGACTAGATTCCAAAACCGAAACGTGTTCGAAGGAAGCGAGCTATAGGCCGAGGGTGTGGGTCAGACAATGACCATAATCGGGACGAACCCGAGGTCCAAGCACAGCCCACAAAGGCCTTATTGATATTCCCATGTGTAGGGTCCAAGGAGGACGGGAGCCGTCTCGTTCTATTCCGATTTTTGTAGGTCACTCACGGACCACTTTATATTCGGACAGAGGTCCGTATTGAAGGTACGACGTAGATGAAAACAACCCCGTACAAATGTGTGCCGAGGTCGCGGCACTTTCAATGAAAGAACGGAAATGAATCCCAATGGGAACAAGTCCGGTTTGACGAAATATCGGCCCAGAGTAATGTCGGATTACGGCCATATCGGGATGGTTCCCAAGGTCGGAACTCGACTCGGATGGGCGGCATTAATATTCCCTTTATACCGGGTCCTAAGGAGAGACAAGGCTGCGGGGCAGATCTCGTCATTTTATCATTATTTAAATTTTAATTATTACTTTTTTGTTATTATTATTATTGTTCTCTTTTATATATATATATGGTTTTTTTAGGGTGGATTTGTCTATTATTATTAGTGTATTCCATTATTATTTGTTTATTTGTTATCTTTTGTTAAGTTTGTTATTATCATTTGTTTGTTTTATTACCATTTGTATATTTATTATTCTTGTTGAGTTTGTTGTTATTATCACTTGTTTCTTCATTATTATCATTCATTCATTTATCTCCTTTTTTTGAATTTGTTATTATTATTATCTACTATTTTCTTATTATCATTATTATTTATTCCCTTTTGTGAGTTTGTTATTATTATTATTATTATTATTTTTATCGTTATTTGTTTACTTCTTATATTTTATTTTAGCTTATTATTATTATTATTATCATTATATGTTCCTTGGTTACTATTACTTATTCATCCATTTTTTGAATTTGTTATCATTATTTATTATTATTATTATTATTTGTTATGTTGGGAGCGTGCGTGGAGAGATGAGCCAAAAGGGGCCGGAGATGATGAGAGCCGCATCGTTCTGTTCATTATTACAACCATTATTTATCGTTATCATCATTCATTTGTTTATTCATTTAGTTCATGTGCTCCTCATTGATCCTTCTTATATTACATGTGCACTATGTCCTCCCTTTTCTTTTATGAAATTATTTATTTATCTTTATTATTATTCTTTTTATTTATTATTATTATTATTATTATTATTATTTCATTATTATGTTGTTGTTGTTTTTTTATTGCTGCATTCAAGGCGAGAGGCATGCCGAGGTTGCGTCGGGTGATGGTGGCTGAGAGGCTGTGCCGGGCGGAAGGGTTGAAGAGTGTACCGGAGAAGGGGCTAGGAAGGGTATGCCAGGCAAGACACGATCAGAGTGTACTGGGCAAGACCTGGACGGGGTGTACCGGGCAAGACCAAAGAGGGGTGTACCGGGCAGGGCGCGGTTAGGGTGTATCGGGCAAAGCTTGGATGGGGTGTACCGGGCAAGACATGGTTAGGGTGTACCGGGTAAAGGTTGGTTGGGGTGTACCGGGCAAGGCATGGCTAGGGTGTACCGGGTAAAGACCAAGAGGGGCTTCTCCTTCATCTTCTTATGTCTTTTCTTCTCTTCTCTTCTTTGGTCTTATGCAATGCACGTGGGCTTTCTCTTCTCTCCTCTTGATCATTTCCCTTTCTTTCTTCTTTGCATGACAAATGTTCAAATTTGCTTGGTTATCATCTGGTCCGATTCTCTTCATATTGTCTGTGGTTCTCTTATCTCGATTGAAGCACTTTACCATTATTCATTTCATTTGTTTGTTGCTTCCTTTGTCTCTTACCATGTTATTATTTCTGATGAAAATTTGACAGCATCTCCCCTTGACCCGGATCGTAAGGGAGATACAGGGAACGCGCCCACAAGGAGTGGCGGAACCCGACAATTTGAGGTGGGTGCCAAGGCAGCAACATCTTTGACAAAACTTCAGAAAACTCGGAGAAAACACCGAACGAGGGACACTAGGCTGACATAGACTGGGGATGCACCGGGTGAATGTATATAAGGGAAGCGGTGGTACTCAGAGACAGACAATGGGGAACCATGAAGAAAGTAAAACAGCGAGAAATGTAGACATAGAAGGAATATTTGTAGGAAGATATAGAAAATGTTTACAAGCTTTTCTTCTATTCCTCATAGAAAGGGGAGAGATACATGGGCTAGTACATTACAGGGGGGAGAGAATGAAAACAGAAATACAGTGGGGGGAATAATGGAGCATCCGCTCCTTCCTCTCTCTTTTCTCTTCTTCTTCTTCTCTTCCTTTTTTTGCACACAGTCGATGGGGGACGGACCAGCAAGGGGGAGCAGGAGCTTCTCCTGTCCTTCTTCTTTTCTCTTCTTCTTCTTCTCTTCCTTCTTTTCACCGGGGTCCTCCCCTCTCTTCCCTTCAGCCCTCTGGGAGGCCTCATTTATACAGACGGACGTGAAATCGTTTCTTCACTGTATTAGAAGTCCAAGTCTCCATCATACAAGATGGCTTCTTGTAGTGCAAGGCAATGAGCTGTCGGCCAAAAAGGTGAGACTACTGGTCAAAAGTGGTCCTTTTGTCAGACAGGAAGACTGCTACAGTGCTCGGCCTGCTACAGTGCTCGGGCATGCTACAGTGTTCGGTCATGCTATATTGCTCTCTTCAGGCTCGGTTGCTACAATAGCATGGCCTTCTCCAACTTTAGCTCGGCCTGCTACAGTGCTCGGCCTGCTACCGTGCTCGGCCATGCTATATTGTTCTCTTCAGGCTCGGTTGCTACAATAGCATGGCCTTCTCCAACTTTAGCTCGGACTGCTACAGTGCTCGGTCTGCTGCATTGCTCTCTTCAGGCTCGGTTGCTACAATAGCATGGCCTTCTTCAACTTTAGCTCGGCCTGCTACAGTGCTCGGCCATGCTATATTGGTATCTTCAGGCTCGGTTGCTACAATAGCATGGCCTTCTCCAACTTTAGCTCGGACTGCTACAGTGCTCGGTCTGCTACAGTGTTCGGCCTGCTACATTTCTCTCTTCAGGCTCGGTTGCTACAATAGCATGGCCTTCTCCAACTTTAGCTCGGCCTGCTACAGTGCTCGGTCTGCTGCAGTGCTCGGCCTGCTATAGTGCTTGGTCATGCTATATTGCTCTCTTCAGGCTCGGTTGCTACAATAGCACGGCCTTCTTCAAATTTGGCTCGGACTGCTACAGTGCTCGACCTGCTACAGTACTCGGCCTGCTACATTGCTCTCTTCAGGCTCGGTTGCTATAGTAGCACGGCCTTCTTCAAATTTGGCTCGGACTGCTACAGTGCTCAGTCATGCTACGGTGCTCGGGCATGCTACAGTGCTCGGCCACGCACTGTAGCGGAGAAGCCAATGAGGTGTGCCATTAGAGAGGCCAATAAGTGTGTCGTTGGAGGGGCTGAAGAAGTGTGCCGCCAGTGGGCTTGAAAAGGGGTGTGCCACTAAAGGGGCATAGTGAATGTGCTGTTGAAGGGGCACAAAGGGTGTGCCGCTGGAGGTCATGAACTAGTGTGCCGTTGAAGGAGCACAAGGGTGTGCCGCTGGAGGCTTGAGGAAGTGTGCCGCTGGAGGCACCATGGTGGTGTGCCGCTGGGGCATCCCACGGAGTGTGACGCTGGAGGCACCAGGGGAGCTTCCTCTTCTTCTTTTCTTCTTCTCATCTTCTCTTCCCTTTTCTCCTTTTCTTTATTCCCCGCTGGAGGGCCGCCAAGGCGCGCCGCTGAAGGGCTGCCAGGGCGTGCAGGGCGTGCCGCTGAAGGCCGGCGGGGTGTGCCGCTGAAGACCAGCGGGGCGTGCCGCTGAAGGGACCTGAAGGCGTGGCGCTGAAGGCTTCAAGGCGTGCCACTGAAGGGCGCCAGAAGCGTGCCGCTGAAGGGCCCTGGGGCGTGCCGCAGAAGGGTTCCAGGGGCGTGCCGCTGAAGGCCTAAATGGGCAGTCTTGAGCCTGTTGAGAGTGCGAGTTGTGGCCCATTTGATTTTCTTCGAGGCCCATTGATTGTGGGGCTCTTGGTGGTTGATTTCTCTTCACTGTCGTGGCTCTAGAGATGGCTTCACGGCAGTGTGCATATTTGGGGACCCCGGGTGACTAGTCTCTCCGGGGCTTCTTCACTCGGTGCCGTTGTTGATGCTAGGCCGAGCAGGATATCTGTGCGTGTAATTTTTGGTGTCCACAAATGCCCCCCTACCCACAGGTAGCGCAGGCGAAGGATGAGCCAGGCGGTGCCCGCGGGTGTACTGGTCTCTTTTCTCTTCGTCGACACCGACGGGGTGTCGGGAGCTGGCGTAGCATGCTTGTCTCTCCTCTTCTTCATCAGTGCCGACAGGGCGTCGGGAGCTGCCGTAGCATCTTGGTCTCTTCTTCTCTTTTTCATCAATACCGACAGGGTGTCGGGAGCTGCCATGGTTTATTTATCTTTTCTTCTCTTTGTCAGTGCCGACAGGGTGCCGGGCGCCGACATGGTATGCTGGTGCCTTTTTCTCTTCGTCAGTGCCGACGGGGTGTCGGGAGCTGACATGGTTTGTTGGTCTCTTCTTCTCTTCATCAGTGCCGACAGGGTGCTGGGAGCTGACATGGTTTGTTGATCTCTTTGTCTCTTCATCAGTGCCGACAGGGCGCCGGGAATTGACTTGGTTTGTTGATCTCTTTGTCTCTTCATCAGTGCCGACAGGGCGCCGGGAATTGACTTGGTTTGTTGATCTCTTTGTCTCTTCGTCAGCACCGAGAGGGTGCCGGGGGCCGACCTGGTTTGTTGGTCTCTCTGTCTCTTCGTCAGTGCCGACGGGGTGTCGGGAACTGAAGCAGCATATTGGTCTCTTCATCAGTGCCGACGGGGTGTCGGGAACTGGAGCAGCATATTGGTCTCTTCATCAGTGCCGACGGGGTGTCTGGAACTGAAGCAGCATATTGGTCTCTTCATCAGTGCCGACGGGGTGTCGGGAGCTGACCTGGTTTGTTCGTCTCTGTGTCTCTTCGTCAGCGCCGATAGGGTGCCGGGGGCCGACCTGGTTTGTTGGTCTCTTTGTCTCTTCGTCAGCGCCGACAGGGTGCCGGGGGCCGACCTGGTTTGTTGGTCTCTTTATCTCTTCGTCAGTGCCGACAGGGCGTCGGGAGCTGACCTGGTTTGTTGATCTCTTTGTCTCTTCGTCAGGGCCGACAGGGTGCCGGGAGCTGACCTGATTTATTGGTCTCTTCATCAGTGCCGACGGGGTGTCGGGAACTGAAGCAGCATATTGGTCTCTTCATCAGTGCCGACGGGGTGTCGGGAACTGAAGCAGCATATTGGTCTCTTCATCAGTGCCGACATGGTGTCGGGAACTGAAGCATCATATTGGTCTCTTCATCAGTGCCGGCGGGGTGTCGGGAACTGGAGCAGCATATTGGTCTCTTCATCAGTGCCGACGGGGTGTCGGGAACTGAAGCAGTATGTTGGTCTCTTAGTCTCTTTTTCTTTCTTTCCTTCTCTCTTTTCTCTTCTTCTTCTTCTCTTCTCTCTTTTTTTGTCATCTCTTTTTTTGTTCTTTTTGCTGTTGTTTCTTTTTGTTTCTTCTCTTCTTCCCTTCTTTTTTTTTAAGAACTCCAGGTGGTTGTTGGCGTGGATGCCAATGATATAAGAGCTGTAGGCACAACGGCCGATAATTGAGAGCTGTTGGCATGGGAGCTAATAAGTGAAAAGCTGTCGACCCGAAGGTCGATGATTAGAAAGCCGTCGGCTTAGGGGCCGATAAGTGAGGCCAAAACAGCCAAGGCTGGAAGCGGGTTTCAAGAACCGAAGTTGCGAAAGGCGAGCCATACGGGCAGAGAGAAGGGTTTATTGATGCAAAAGGGATGTTCGTCGCCCAAAGGGATGGAGAGAAGAGTTTTTATTTTGTTGATTCAAAATGCGCCGGGGATACCTGTTATGAAACCCAGACTCGGGAAAGTGGGCCGCAAGGGCCGAAGTTGGTGTTACGGAAGCGGGCCGTGCAGGCCGAATTCTGGGGAGCAGGCCGTAAAGTCCGAATTCTGGAAGCAGGCCGTAAAGGCCAAATTCTGGGGAGCAGGCCGTAAAGGCCGAATTCTGGGAGCATGCCGTAAAGGGCCAAATTTTGGGAAGCGGGCTGCAAGAGCCGGAGATGTTGGGAAGCGGGCCGCAAGGGCCGAATCGGGGAAGCCGGCTACGGGAGCCAGAATCGGGGAGCAGGCCGCGAAGGCCAAAGGTAAGCAGGCTACAAGAGCCAAAGATATTGGGAAGCAAGCCACGAGGGCCAGAATTGGGAAGCAGGCTATAAAGCCGGAGTTGGGAGATTAAGGAGCCGTGAGGGCAAGATGTAGGACATGGGGGCCAAGATTGGACCCTACGAGCCGTAGCTGGGAACGTAGGCTTCGATAGCCGAAATTGACTTTATTGTATGCACACATTTTTATTATTTTTTATTTTTTATTATATATTTTTTTAAGCATGCAAGCATTCATTAGCAAGCATAACATAAATATAAGTAAGGCAGTTCCCCCTATAGGGGACAGGATAGGGACATCGCCCGTAATTCGTAGATGCGGTGCGGGCCGTGAGACACAACTGAGGGGTGGTGCACCCGTCAAGCGGATATCGCATGTCTTGCATGCATAGCCTAAATTCACGCATTTCACCCGAGGCAATTCTCTGTGGCGTGGCAGTGCAAATGTGTGAACAAAGGGCCCTAACCAAAGGGATATGCAGGTTTTCCTGGTGACACTCGAGGATCACTCTAGCGCATGCACATTAGTTCCAGGCTTTCAACTTTCGGTAGCTTCACACAGCCCCCATCTGTTTATTTTGGTAGCGGATTTCACCGTTCGGCGCGAGTCTCCTCATGTGTCTCAATGGGGATTCCCGGCTACTAAGATTCGTCCTTATTGTGATTCTATTGCGGATTCCACCGTTTGACGCGAGTTTCCTCATATGTCTCAATGGGGATTCCCGGCTAATAGGTTTCATTCTTATTGTAATTCGCTTCATCATTTTGCGCGAGTCTCCTCATGTGTCTCAATGGGGATTCCCGGCTACTCGGATTCACGTTTCTCTCTTTTTTTTGCATCATTTTTTTTCTTTCTCTCTCTTTTTTTTTGTTTTTTGTTTTTTACAGTGGGGGTAGGCAGCTTTTTCCTCACGATTACCTTTCATGCGAGTGCAGGAATTCAGGCATCCGTAGAGTGCTAAGAAGAAATTCGGGCAATCCCTATAGTTAAAAGCTATTGAACACGCTACGTGCTAAGTGTGGGAGCGTTGCCTCAGGTTTATTTTGTGAGTTGGGCTTAGCGATTCAGCCATGACTCTTCCCCTTGACGTGTGCACCCGCCATAATCAGGTCCCCTTTGAGTGCGTGCCGTGATGCCCGTGCATCCGGAATCGGGGCAGCATTATTTAGCAAGGAAATGCGGTCCTAGAAAATTCCAAGAAGGTATATTATTCTATATTAAGCAAACATGCAAGCAGGGCAACCATACATTCTCTTTTTTTTTCTTTTTCTTTTTCTTTTTGTGTGTCTGTTTCATTATTTTTCTTTTTGTTATTTTTTTTGTGTTTGTTTTTGCACAAGAAAATATTGTTGTTACGTATAAGTGTAGTGGTAGTAAAGGTATTAGAGAAGCAGACCACGAGCGGCTGAAAGGTATTAGGGAAGCATGCTATAGAACCCAATGGACATTAGGGGAGCGGGCCAGGCCGTAAAGGTCGAATTTTGCGGAGCAGGCTGCAAGAGCCAAAGATATTGAGAAGCGGGCTGCAAGAGTCGGAATTGTGGGGAGCAGGCTACAGAAGCCCAATCAGGGGAGCAGGCTACAAGAGCCAGAATTGGGAAGCAGGCCACGAAGGCCAAAGGTAAGCAGGCTGTAAGAGCCAGAATTGGGAAGCAGGCCACGAAGGCCAAAGGTAAGCAGGCTGCAAGAGCCAGAATTGGGAAGCAGGCCACGAAGGCCAAAGGTAAGCAGGCTGCAAGAGCCAAAGCTGGGAGGTAGGCTATGAAAGCCGAAGGGAAGCAGGCTGCGAGAGCCAGAGATAAGCAGGCCACGAGGGCCGAATTTTGGGAAGCAGGCTACATGAGCCAAAGGTAAGCAGGCTGCAATAGCCAGAATTGGGAAGCAGGCTATAAAAGCCGAGGGGAAGCAGGCTGCGAGAGCCAGAGATAAGCAGGCCACGAGGGCTGAATTTTGGGAAGCAGGCTACATGAGCCAGGATCTGGGAGGCCTTTGTCGGTTTAACGCTCCGTCGGCAGAAGGTCTAGTCAGTTTAACGCCCCGCCAGCGGAAGGTTTAGTTGGTTTAACGCCCCGTCGGCGGAAGGTGTCGTCGGTTTAACGCCCCGTCGGCGGAAGGTTTAGTCGGCTTAACGCCCCGTCGACGGAAGGTGTAGTCGGTTTAACGCCCCGTCGGCGGAAGGTTTAGTCGGTTTAACGCCCCGTCGGCGGAAGGTTTAGTCGGTTTAATGCCCCGTCGGTGGAAGGTGTAGTCGGTTTAACGCCCCGTCGGTGGAAGGTTTAGTCGGCTTAACGCCCCGTCGGCGGAAGGTGTAGTCGGTTTAACGCCCCGTCGGCGGAAGGTTTAGTCGGTTTAACGCCCCGTCGGCGGAAGGTTTAGTCAGTTTAACGCCCCGTCGGCGGAAGGTCTAGTCGGTTTAACGCCCCGTCGGCGGAAGATCTAGTCGGTTTAACGCCCCGTTGGCGAAAGGTTTAGTCGGTTTAACGTCCCGTCGGCGGGAGGTCTAGTCGGTTTAAAGCCCCGATGGCTGAGTATCAGTCGGCTTGAAGCCCCGATGGCTGAATATCTGTCAGCTTGAAGCCCCGATGGCTGAATATCTGTCGGCTTGAAGCTCCGAAGTCTGAATATTTTTTTTTGGTTTAACGCCCCGTTGGCGGAATATTTTCCGGTTTAACGCCCCGTTGGCGGAATATCTATTGGCTTGAAGCCCCGATGGCTGAATATTTTTTTGGTTTAACGCCCCGATGGCTGTTCTTTCTCTTCTTCTCTTCTTCTTTTATGGACATGCAGGTGCAAAGACCGCGTCTGCCTCGTGACTCTCTTTTTTTCTTCTCTTCTTCTTTTGTAGAGAGGCAGGTGCAGAGACCATGTTCGCCCTGTGATTGTTCTTTCTCTTCTTCTCTTCTTCTTTTATGGAGAGGCATGTTCGCCCCGTGATTGTTCTTTCTCTTCTTCTCTTCTTCTTTTATAGAGAGGCGGGTGCAGAGACCGTGTTCGCCCCGTGATTGTTCTTTCTCTTCTTCTCTTTTTCTTTTATGGAGAGGCGGGTGCAAATATCGCTTCTGCCTCGTGACTCTCTTTTTTTCTTCTCTTCTTCTTTTGTAGAGAGGCAGGTGCAGAGACCATGTTTGCCCCGTGATTGTTCTTTCTCTTCTTCTCTTCTTCTTTCATGGAGTGGCAGGTGCAGAGACCGTGTTCGCCCCGTGATTGTTCTTTCTCTTATTCTCTTCTTCTTTCATGGAGAGGTGGGTGCACAGACCGCGTCTGCCTCATGACTCTCTTTTTTTTTCTTCTCTTCTTCTTTTGTAGAGAGGCAGGTGCAGAGACCATGTTCGCCTCATGTGTCTTTTCTTTCTTTTCTTATCCTCTTTTTGTGTGGTGAGGCGGGCTCGAGGGCCACGTCTGTCTCATGTGTCTCTTCTTTCCTTTTCTTCTCTTCTTTTTGTTTGGTGAGGCGGGCTCAAGGGCCACGTCTGCCTCATGTCTCTTTTTTTCTTCTTCTTTTGTGGAGAGGCCGGTGCAAGGACCATGTGTGCCTCATGTCTCTTTTTCTTCTCTTCTTTTTGTGTGATGAGGCGGGCTCGAGGACCACGCTTGCCTCATGTGTCTTTTCTTCTTCTTCTTTTGTGTGATGAGGCGGGCTCGAGGGCCACGTCTGTCTCATGTGTCTCTTCTTTCCTTTTCTTCTCTTCTTTTTGTTTGGTGAGGCGGGCTCAAGGGCCACGTCTGCCTCATGTCTCTTTTTTTCTTCTTCTTTTGTGGAGAGGCCGGTGCAAGGACCATGTGTGCCTCATGTCTCTTTTTCTTCTCTTCTTTTGTGTGATGAGGCGGGCTCGAGGGCCACGTCTGTCTCATGTCTCTCTTCTTTCCTTTTCTTCTCTTCTTTTTATTTGGTGAGACGGGCTCAAGGGCCACGTCTGCCTCATGTCTCTTTTTTTCTTCTTCTTTTGTGGAGAGGCCAGTGCAAGGACCATGTGTGCCTCATGTCTCTTTTTCTTCTCTTCTTTTTGTGTGATGAGGCGGGCTTGAGGGCCACGTCTGTCTCATGTGTCTCTTCTTTCCTCTTCTTCTCTTCTTTTGTGTGGCGAGGCGGGCTCGAAGACCACGTCTGCCTCGTGACTCTTTTTTTTCTCTTCTTTTATGGGATGAGGCGGGCTCGAAGACCACATCTGCCTCGTGTGCCCCTTTTTTCTTTCTTTATTGCTCTTCTTTTCTCATTAACGCTTCCGTGCTGGAGTGTATTTCTCTTAATGTGCCCCCAGGTTGGGGTGTAGCTTCATTTGGTGTGCATCCCCCCTGAGGGGTGTGTTTTGCCTCTTTACTTCTGTGCCCCCAGGCGGGGTGTATTTTTTGGCTTTTATGTCCCCAGACGTGGGTGTGTTTTTTTTAATGCCCCAGAGGGGGGGGTGTAACTCTCTTCAAATGCCCCCATGGTGGGGTATACTCTTCACGGCTTCTATGCCCCCAGGTGGGGTATGTTTCTTCTTCATATGCCCCTAAGCCAGGGTGGACTTCTCTTCATATGCCCCTGAGCCGAGGTGTGTTCTTTATAGCTTCTAGGCCCTCGAGGTGAGGTATGCTTCTTCTTCATATGCCCCTGGTACGTGTGTATCTCTTGCTTCTTATGCCCCCCCTGAGGCCGGGGTGTATCTCTTTACGGCTTCTATGCCCCCGAAGCATGGTATGTTGTTTCTCCAAGTGCCGCTTAGGCAGAGTATATCTTCCTTCTTATGCTCCCATATCGGGGTGTACGTCTCTTCTTCCGACGCCCCTAGGTCGGGGTATATTCTTTCTTCATGTGCTCCCAGGTCAGGATGTATGTCTCTTTGCTTTTTTTTTTGCGCCCCCGGATCGGGGTAAATGCTTCTGCTTCTTATGCGCCAAGGGCGGAGTGTACCTCTTTGTGCCCCCTGAGCGGGGTGGATGCTCTGCATGTGTCCCCAGGCCGGGGTGTAGCTTTGTCTCCCATGGAGGGGGGGTGTGTTGTTTCTTCAAAAGCCCCCAGACCAGGGTGTATTCTTCTCTTTCTTATACTCCCGAGGCGGGAGGGGTTCTCTTCATGTGCCCCCGTGGCGGGATGTGCTTCTTTCTTCAAGTGTCCCCAGGCCGAGCTGAATTCTTTTCTTCTCCCCAGACACACCGGGGGGAATGTTTGCTTCTTGTGCTCCCAAGGTGTGATGTATTTTTTTTACCTTTGATGCCCCCAAGGTGGGGTGTAATATCCCGGACCTTTCGGATCCTTCTTCGTGGGTCCCGGATCTAGTTTTCGGAGCGTCCGGCTCCGTTGTGTCCGAAATTTCGTTTCGGACATCTTTCGTGTTCGGATCGGCGCGATCCGGAGTCGTTTCGGAGGCCCGGAGGCGTTCCGTGGCTTTTTCCGCGCGTGTTTTCCGATTTCCGGTGTGTGTTTCGGCTTTTTCTTCGGACGCTCGCTGCGGGCGAACCGGGCAGTTCCCCGAGGCACGAGTGGTACCGTTGCGATCGGTGCGTTCCGAGGATTCCGGAAATGTATTTTTCTAATTTTCGGTATTTTTCCGAAAAATCGGATTTTCTATATATTCCCATTTTCTTTTCTTTTCTTTTTCTTCTTTTCTCTTTTCTTCTTCTTCCTTCCTCTCTCTCCCTCACGCGACCGTGGCCGGCTCTCTCCCTCCTTCTCTCCCGTTCGACCGTGCCGACCCCCGTTCCGGCTGCAGACGGCGGCGGTGCGACGGCGCGAGGACGTGGGTGACGTGGTGGCGATCGTGCGGGCATACGGCGAGCGTGGGAGGCGTGGAGAGGCGAGATTCTAGCGGCGTTCTTCGCGACTTCGAGCTCGGATCGGAGCGTTTCGTCGCGGACCGGAGGTAGGGTGACGTTCCTTAGCCTCATGTCTTCCTTCCCCGTGAGTTTCAGCTCGAGACGAGGTCGAGAGGGGTTTATTTTGAGCCGGGAAGGGTCGATCATGCCGCGGGGTGAGTTCGTCCGATCCATCGTTTTGAGCCCCGATTTTACGGTTTAAGGGCGTAGGAGCATGCTAGGGGGCTTGGGGGTCCTTCTCTCGCCATTTCCCCCTCCGTGGGGTTTGTTTTGAGGCCGATTGGGCGATTCCGGTGAGGTTCGCCATTTTCTCGCCGGTGAGCGATGTGCGGTCGAACCAGTGGCCGCACAACCCCTATGCGGTTCCGTTCGGACCGTTCATCGGCTCGGCGCGCTTTGGGTGAGGCTTGGCGCGCAGTGGGCTTGAGCGGTCTATCGTGGGACCGCATATCCTAATGTGCGGCCCCACAGCTACCGCCCAACCCCAAGGGTTTTGACCGTTGGTTGTGACCGTTGTGCAGTGCTCTGGGATGTGCGGCCAGGAGCTGACCGCATAACCCCTTGCACGGCCAGGTGCTGGCCGTACATCCCCTAGCGCTATGGTTGGATGTGCGGTCTGGCCCTGACCGCACAACACCTGAACGGCTAAGCCGTAGCCGCCCTTCCCCAAGTGCGGCTAAGGACTAACCGTCCAGGCTTTTTACCGTTGGGAGACGAGCGGCCAGGAGGTGACCGTTCTTCACCCACGTGCGGTCAAGAGTTGGCCGCACATCTGTTTGAACGGTCCTGTGTTGGCCGTTTATCCGTCGTTTGGACCCTGGGTGGAACGGTCCTGATATGACCGTTCTAATCCTTGTGCGGTCCCTGTGTGACCGCACATCCCTGAGCGGCCCAGTGTGGACCGTTCAAGGGTACGGGTTGCGTCGGTGTGTCTCTCGTCGTACAGAGTGTACCGGGAGATGTTGTTGGCAGCTGGTCACCGTGCGTCGGTGTTGGTACAAGGAGCGTTCCTCGTACCTGCAGTTGCACCGTTGTTTTCCGAGACTTGAGAGTCTACTCCTTCTGTGACCCTCCACTAGTCGTAGCCTACTAGTACGCGTGTGCTAGTCGCACCAGGGAGTGGTGTACGGGCTGACCTTTAGAGACGGTTTGTGGACCGGTTACCGTTGGGCCCCACGTCTTGCAGCCAGAGTCCGGCTGAGGGGAAAACCGGTCAGAGGGCCAGACCAGGGACGCGCGGTCTGTGTGTGCACACGTGGTTGGGGGCGGTTGGACCCACGTCGACGGGCGTGACCCCAGCTAGTCACTTGTTGTAGTTACTTGTGCGGTGTTTGCGCCTCGGGTAGGACCTACCATGTCAGGCGGTTCACCTGCGGTGCGGTGTAAGACGTCAGGGGACGCTACCGGCTGTGCTTCTAGTGGGTGGTACTCCTGTTGAGTACGGAGTGTCAGACTGTCAGTCGTGTGTTTCCGACCTTCGGGTTTTGACGGTTCGACCGTTGAGTTTCGGTCTTCTCGTACCGTGGCACGTGTGTCGGTTTGCGTGCCGTTAGGGTCTAGTTCTGTAGAGTACAGGGCTTTCCTTTCCGAGGTACCTTTCTACCGCTAGAGTAGTGGTTTCTCGTTTTTCGAGGTAGGGTTCGAGTGATCCCTACTGAGTCTTGTTCCGAGACTCATTCCCTGCGTGTTTTCACCGTGTTTCAGGTGAGGCGCCACCTTCGGGGAGCGCGTCAGGAGCGGAAGCGTGGTGCGGGTGCCCAGAGGTAGTGCCAGAGGTCAGAGCCGGGGGATGCCCCGTGTAGCTGTACTTTTCTTTCTTGTCACTGTACTAGTCGTGGACTACTGTTGCTGTTGTTGTTATTTTATTGTGGACCATGTAAAATGTTAATTCATTTCCTGCTTAATATCATAACTGTTTAATTTCTGCAATTATTTGTGATGCTTGTGTAGTTTCCACACCATCCTTTTAACCCTTCCGAGTCTTCGGGCTCGTGGGTGGCGGTGCGAGTCTCGGGTTATCGGGCCTTCCCGGTAATCGGATTCTCGGGTCGTTACAGCTGGTATCAGAGCGCGGTTGTGGAATTACATGAGAATCATAGGTAATTGTATTGGTCCACTAGTCCACAACGATGATGTACATGTGACGCTGGCATTGGGCACCGCGTGTTTTATTCCGACCTTCCGTTTCTGTGTTTTCTGTCTTGTGCTTAAGGAGCGAGGATGGCGCCGAGGAGGAGTTCTCGCTCTCAGCAGGGGCAGTCGGCTGGAGGCCAGGAGATCCAGCAGGGGGTCCAGAGGGACCAGGAGGAGCATAGCAGAGTTCCGGGAGCTACCGAGGCCGCGGATGCTGCGAGGGCTCCGGGGGCCGAGGGTTTTCTCCGTGGCATGTACCATCTCATGGCTCAGCAGTTCGGCGGAGAGGCCGGTGAGGGCTCGTCAGTCAGGGGTGGGCCAGGCCGAGCAGTGAGGGATTTCATGCAGTTTCATCCACCTTACTTTAGCGGCCAGGCAGACCCTGATGCGGCTCGTGATTGGCTTGATGAGATGGAGCGGGTGTTCAGTTCTGCAAAGAGTGCTGTCGAGGACAGAGTGGTGTTGGCCTACAACCAGTTGCAGGGTACGGCTCGGAGGTGGTGGTCTTCCGAGTGGAAGACGTCCTTTCAGCTTCGTCCGCTTGAGCAGATCGAGTGGGATGACTTTGTCAGTGCTTTCGAGCGTACGTACTGTCCAGATATTGTTGCTACGCAGCGGATGCGGGAGTTTCTGGAGCTGGTGCAGGGTGACATGTCCGTGTTGCAGTACAGGGCCCGATTTGTCGAGCTGGGTCGGTACGCACCTCATATCATGGAGCATGAGAGGGTGAGGACGACGCAGTTTGTGCAGGGCTTGAGGTTGGAGCTGAGGCACCATCTGATCGCGAATGGGGCCACTGATCTCGAGACGGCGTCTCGTGTTGCGATTTCCTTGGAGATGGATATGCAGAGGACTCGAGGACCGATCAGCCAGGGGCAGTCTGTGTCAGGTCGCAGCCAGCAGTCTGCTACTCAGCAGCAGGGTTTCTTTCAGTCTGCGATGGGTGGTTCAGGAGTGCCGGCACATGCAGCTTCGGTGACAGGATCTGCGTCCTTTGGCACGAAGGTCAAAAAGTTCTTCAAGAACGGGTTCGGCAAGAAGAAGTCCAAGGATCAGGGGCAGGCTTCATCGGGCAGTGTGCAGCAGCCGTTTCCTTTGCAGCGACAGGGATCGGTGGGTGGATCGCGAGGACCTTGTCCACGGTGTAGTGGGACCCACCCAGGCAGGCAGTGCACGGCGCCGATCATCTGTTTTCGGTGTGACCAGCCAGGGCACATGGCGCGCGACTGTCCTCAGAGGCCGCCGCAGCAGCAGGTTTCCCAGCAGCAGCAGCAGCAGGGACAGTATCCGCCGCTACCCAGGTCAGCTAGTGTGGGAGGCAGGCAGAGAGCTCGTGGCCAGATCACGCACTTGACCAGGGCAGAGGCAGTAGCGTCGCAGCTCGTGGAAGGTACCGTTCAGATTTTGGGTTGTGCGGCTCGGGTTTTATTTGATTCTGGCGCGTCTCATTCGTTCATTTCGGAGGATTTCGCGTCGAGCGTCGAGGAGCCGGTGACCCAGTTGTCCTGTGATTTGGCTGTGGAGTTGCCTTCGGGTGACTTTATGGTCACTCCGTATTGCTTCGACCAGGTTCCGGTGTGGATCGATGGACGGAGTATGCCAGGCAGGTTGTATGCGTTGCAGCTTCGGGATTACGACGTGATTCTAGGCATGGATTGGCTCGAGACTCATGGAGCGGTGGTGGATTGTGGGATGAAGAGGGTCTACTTCCAACATCCGAGCAAGAAGACCTTCTATTTCCAAGGTATCCGTTCCGCCTCTTCTCGATTTCTTATCTCTGCTATTCGAGCCCGTCGATTGCTTGATTCAGGTTGTCAGGGTTTCTCGCGTCAGTGGTTGTGTCTGACCGGATGGAGCCGAATGTCGAGGACATTGCGGTGGTGTGCGAGTTTCCCGATGTTTTTCCTGAGGAGTTGCCTGGATTACCTCCCCAGCGGGAGATCGATTTCGTGATCGAGGTTGTACCTGGTACGGGACCTTTGGCGAAGGCTCCCTACCGTATGGCCCCCGCTGAGTTGAGGGAGTTGAGGGCGCAGTTGCAGGAACTGTTGGCCAAGGGGTACATTCGTCCGAGCTTTTCCCCTTGGGGTGCGCCCGTGTTGTTCGTGAAGAAGAAGGACGGTAGTCTGCGGCTATGCATTGACTATCGGCAGCTGAATGACGTGACCATTAAGAACAAGTATCCATTGCCGCGGATTGATGATTTGTTCGACCAGCTTCAGTCTGCGCGAGTGTTCTCGCGGATTGATTTGCGGTCCGGTTACTATCAGCTGAGAATTCGCGAGTCCGATGTGGAGAAGACTGCGTTCAGTACGAGGTACGGGCATTATGAGTTTCTGGTGATGCCGTTTGGGCTCACCAATGCCCCAGCAGCCTTCATGGACTTGATGCAGAGGGTGTTCCACCCGTATTTGGACCAGTTCGTGGTCATTTTCGTGGATGACATCCTTGTTTATTCGCAGTCTGCCGAGGAGCATGCGTACCATTTGGGTGTGGTGCTGCAGACGTTGCGAGATCACCAGTTGTTTGCGAAGCTCAGCAAGTGCGAGTTTTGGCTCAGCGAGGTGCACTTTCTGGGGCACGTGATTTCTGGTGATGGCATTTCCGTGGATCCCGCCAAGGTCGAGGCCGTGATGCAGTGGCCGAGGCCGAGGTCGGTGACGGAGATCCGGAGTTTCTTGGGGCTTGCGGGTTATTATCGCCGGTTTATCCAGGATTTTTCCCGCATTGCGACCCCGATGACGAGGCTCACGCGGAAGGATGTGCCTTTCGTCTGGTCCGAGGAGTGTGAGCAGAGCTTTAGGGAACTGAAGAGATTGCTCACCTCGGCTCCGGTGTTGGTTTTGCCTTCTGGATCGGGAGGTTTTGTGGTGTGTACAGATGCTTCCGGCGTCGGATTGGGTGCTGTTCTGATGCAGCATGGTAGAGTGGTGGCTTATGCATCTCGGCAGCTAAAGCCCCATGAGGAGAACTACCCTACCCATGACCTTGAGTTGGCGGCAGTGATCTTCGCGCTGAAGATCTGGAGGCATTATCTGTACGGTGAGAAGTTCGAGGTGTTCACTGACCATCAGAGTTTGAGGTATGTGTTCTCGCAGAGAGATCTGAACCTCAGACAAAGGCGTTGGATGGAGTTCATGAAGGACTATGACTTCACCCTGTCTTATCAGCCGGGCAGGATGAATGTCGTCGCCGATGCCTTGAGTAGGAAGGTCGTGATCAGTACCTTGATGCTGAGGAAGTGGAGGCTCTGGGAACAGGTGCCCGAAGTATCTTTCAGGCTCAAGATTCCCCAGGAGCCAGGGTTGGCAGTGCTTGCGAGTCTGACTGTCACTCCTGCTATTCGTCGTCAGGTGACAGAGGCTCAGCATGCGGACCCTGAGTTGCCCCGGATTCTTGCGATGGCTGATGTGGAGCTCGGCGAGGACGGTGCTGCGAGGTTTCGTGGCAGGCTGTACGTCCCAGCGGAGGAGCAGGTTCGTCGTGCGGTGTTACGTGAGGCTCATGGGAGCAGGTACACTGTGCACCCGGGTGCGACGAAGATGTATCGGAACTTGCGGAGGCAGTTCTGGTGGCCTGGCATGAAGAGAGATGTGGCCGAGTTTGTGGCCAGGTGCCTGATCTGTCAGCAAGTGAAGGCAGAGCATCAGCGACCAGGCGGTACTCTCCAGCCCTTGGATGTTCCTGCTTGGAAGTGGGACCATGTGACCACGGATTTTGTGGTGGGGTTGCCCAGAACCCCGACTGGGCAGGACAGTATTTGGTTGCTGGTGGATCGGCTGACGAAGGTGACGCGGTTGCTACCGGTCAAAGTCAGCTGGAGCGTGTCCAGGTTGGCTCGTCTTTATGTGGAGCGGATCGTTCCGTTGCATGGGGTTCCCATTTCGATCGTGTCGGATCGGGATCCGCGCTTCACTTCTGGATTCTGGAGGAGTTTCCAGCGAGCTCTTGGCACGGAGTTGGCATTTAGCTCGGCGTATCATCCACAGTCAGATGGTCAGTCTGAGAGGACCATTCAGACTTTGGAGGACATGCTGAGATCCTGCTGCCTGGAGTGGCAGGGGAGTTGGATTCATCACCTACCGTTAGTGGAGTTTGCCTATAACAACAGCTTTCATTCGAGCATCGGCATGGCTCCTTATGAGGCATTGTATGGGCGTCCTTGTCGGACTCCACTTGATTGGTTTGAGGTGGGTGAGCGTGTTTTGACGGGACCGGAATTGGTGCAGCAATGTGTGGATGTTGTGCACCTGGTTCGTCAGAACATGTTGGCGGCCCAGAGTCGGCAGAAGAGCTATGCTGACCGTAGGCGGCAGCCCCTCGAGTTCGCCGTGGGCGATCGTGTGTTCTTGAGAGTTTCTCCGATGAAGGGGGTGATGCGGTTTGGACGGCGTGGGAAGCTGAGTCCCCGCTATATTGGTCCTTTCGCGATTGTGGAGCGCATCGGTGAGGTTGCTTACCGGTTGCAGTTACCCTCTGAGTTGGCGTCGGTGCATGACGTGTTCCACGTCTCTATGTTGCGGAAGTATATGCCCGATGACTCTCATGTGCTCGAGTTTTCCGTTTGGCCTGAGGTGACTCCAGATCTTTCTCTCCCAGAGTTTCCGATCCGCGTGGAGGATAGGCGAGAGCAGCGCCTGCGGAACAAGGTTATTCCCTTGGTCAAGGTCGTGTGGCAACGACACTCTGGTGGTGAGGCTTCGTGGGAACGTGAGGACGAGATGCGTCAGCAGTTCCCGTATCTGTTTGAGTGAGTCTTCCTCTTCTTTCCCCTTGGGTTGTTCTCAATTTCGAGGACGAAATTCCTTAAGGGGGGAGGGCTGTAATATCCCGGACCTTTCGGATCCTTCTTCGTGGGTCCCGGATCTAGTTTTCGGAGCGTCCGGCTCCGTTGTGTCCGAAATTTCGTTTCGGACATCTTTCGTGTTCGGATCGGCGCGATCCGGAGTCGTTTCGGAGGCCCGGAGGCGTTCCGTGGCTTTTTCCGCGCGTGTTTTCCGATTTCCGGTGTGTGTTTCGGCTTTTTCTTCGGACGCTCGCTGCGGGCGAACCGGGCAGTTCCCCGAGGCACGAGTGGTACCGTTGCGATCGGTGCGTTCCGAGGATTCCGGAAATGTATTTTTCTAATTTTCGGTATTTTTCCGAAAAATCGGATTTTCTATATATTCCCATTTTCTTTTCTTTTCTTTTTCTTCTTTTCTCTTTTCTTCTTCTTCCTTCCTCTCTCTCCCTCACGCGACCGTGGCCGGCTCTCTCCCTCCTTCTCTCCCGTTCGACCGTGCCGACCCCCGTTCCGGCTGCAGACGGCGGCGGTGCGACGGCGCGAGGACGTGGGTGACGTGGTGGCGATCGTGCGGGCATACGGCGAGCGTGGGAGGCGTGGAGAGGCGAGATTCTAGCGGCGTTCTTCGCGACTTCGAGCTCGGATCGGAGCGTTTCGTCGCGGACCGGAGGTAGGGTGACGTTCCTTAGCCTCATGTCTTCCTTCCCCGTGAGTTTCAGCTCGAGACGAGGTCGAGAGGGGTTTATTTTGAGCCGGGAAGGGTCGATCATGCCGCGGGGTGAGTTCGTCCGATCCATCGTTTTGAGCCCCGATTTTACGGTTTAAGGGCGTAGGAGCATGCTAGGGGGCTTGGGGGTCCTTCTCTCGCCATTTCCCCCTCCGTGGGGTTTGTTTTGAGGCCGATTGGGCGATTCCGGTGAGGTTCGCCATTTTCTCGCCGGTGAGCGATGTGCGGTCGAACCAGTGGCCGCACAACCCCTATGCGGTTCCGTTCGGACCGTTCATCGGCTCGGCGCGCTTTGGGTGAGGCTTGGCGCGCAGTGGGCTTGAGCGGTCTATCGTGGGACCGCATATCCTAATGTGCGGCCCCACAGCTACCGCCCAACCCCAAGGGTTTTGACCGTTGGTTGTGACCGTTGTGCAGTGCTCTGGGATGTGCGGCCAGGAGCTGACCGCATAACCCCTTGCACGGCCAGGTGCTGGCCGTACATCCCCTAGCGCTATGGTTGGATGTGCGGTCTGGCCCTGACCGCACAACACCTGAACGGCTAAGCCGTAGCCGCCCTTCCCCAAGTGCGGCTAAGGACTAACCGTCCAGGCTTTTTACCGTTGGGAGACGAGCGGCCAGGAGGTGACCGTTCTTCACCCACGTGCGGTCAAGAGTTGGCCGCACATCTGTTTGAACGGTCCTGTGTTGGCCGTTTATCCGTCGTTTGGACCCTGGGTGGAACGGTCCTGATATGACCGTTCTAATCCTTGTGCGGTCCCTGTGTGACCGCACATCCCTGAGCGGCCCAGTGTGGACCGTTCAAGGGTACGGGTTGCGTCGGTGTGTCTCTCGTCGTACAGAGTGTACCGGGAGATGTTGTTGGCAGCTGGTCACCGTGCGTCGGTGTTGGTACAAGGAGCGTTCCTCGTACCTGCAGTTGCACCGTTGTTTTCCGAGACTTGAGAGTCTACTCCTTCTGTGACCCTCCACTAGTCGTAGCCTACTAGTACGCGTGTGCTAGTCGCACCAGGGAGTGGTGTACGGGCTGACCTTTAGAGACGGTTTGTGGACCGGTTACCGTTGGGCCCCACGTCTTGCAGCCAGAGTCCGGCTGAGGGGAAAACCGGTCAGAGGGCCAGACCAGGGACGCGCGGTCTGTGTGTGCACACGTGGTTGGGGGCGGTTGGACCCACGTCGACGGGCGTGACCCCAGCTAGTCACTTGTTGTAGTTACTTGTGCGGTGTTTGCGCCTCGGGTAGGACCTACCATGTCAGGCGGTTCACCTGCGGTGCGGTATAAGACGTCAGGGGACGCTACCGGCTGTGCTTCTAGTGGGTGGTACTCCTGTTGAGTACGGAGTGTCAGACTGTCAGTCGTGTGTTTCCGACCTTCGGGTTTTGACGGTTCGACCGTTGAGTTTCGGTCTTCTCGTACCGTGGCACGTGTGTCGGTTTGCGTGCCGTTAGGGTCTAGTTCTGTAGAGTACAGGGCTTTCCTTTCCGAGGTACCTTTCTACCGCTAGAGTAGTGGTTTCTCGTTTTTCGAGGTAGGGTTCGAGTGATCCCTACTGAGTCTTGTTCCGAGACTCATTCCCTGCGTGTTTTCACCGTGTTTCAGGTGAGGCGCCACCTTCGGGGAGCGCGTCAGGAGCGGAAGCGTGGTGCGGGTGCCCAGAGGTAGTGCCAGAGGTCAGAGCCGGGGGATGCCCCGTGTAGCTGTACTTTTCTTTCTTGTCACTGTACTAGTCGTGGACTACTGTTGCTGTTGTTGTTATTTTATTGTGGACCATGTAAAATGTTAATTCATTTCCTGCTTAATATCATAACTGTTTAATTTCTGCAATTATTTGTGATGCTTGTGTAGTTTCCACACCATCCTTTTAACCCTTCCGAGTCTTCGGGCTCGTGGGTGGCGGTGCGAGTCTCGGGTTATCGGGCCTTCCCGGTAATCGGATTCTCGGGTCGTTACATGGGGCGTATTGCTGCTTCTGATGCCCCAGAGCGAGGTATCCCCCTTTTTTTTATATGCCTTCCACTTCTAGTGCCCCCAGAGTGGAGTGTATTGCCGCTTTTGATGCGGGGTGTAGTTCTTACTTTTTATGCACCCGAGGCGGGGTGAATTCTTCTTCTTTATTTACGTGCCCCCATATCGGGGTGTATTCCTCTCTTCATATGCTTCCCTAAGCCGGGGGATGTTGTTTATTCTGCTTCAGATGTTCCCCCCGGGGGCGCGCATGTTGCTTTATGGACTCCGAGCCTGGGGTATGCTCCTTCAAAGGCCCCTAAGCCGGGGTGGATTCTCTTTTCTTCTCATGATCCCAAGGCGGGATGTAGCTTCTTCAAGTACCCCTAAACCGGAGTGTATTCTTTATGGCTTCTATGTCCCCTGGCGGGGTATGCTTCTTCAAATACTCCTAGGCCGGGGTGGACCTCTCTTCATATGCCCCTGAGTTGGGGCGTGTTCTTTATAGCTTCTAGGCCCTCGAGGGGAGGTGGGCTTCTCCTTCAAATACCCCCAAGACGGGGGTGTGATTCTTGGCTTCATATGCCCCCAAGACGGGGGGGTATTTTGCTTCTTGTGCCCCTGTGGCGAAATGGGGTGGAATTCTCTTCAGTTACCCCTGAGTCGGGGTTGATTCTTCTGCCTCTTATGCCCCAAGGTGGGGTACACTTCTCTTCATATGCCCCCCTGAGCCGAGGTGCAACTCTGCTTCTTCTCATGACCACTGGCCGGGGCAGTCTCTTCTTCTTATGCTTATGTGCTCCCGCATCGGGGTGTATTCCTTTCTTCACGTGCTCCCCTAAGCCGGGGAATATTGTGTGTTCCGCTTCAGATGCCCCCCCCCCCCCCCCCCCCCCCCGGGGGGGGGGGGGGGGGGGGATATATGTTACTTCATGGACCCCGAGGTCGGGATGTATTCCTTCTCCGAATGCCCCAAGGTCGGGGCGTATTCTTCTCTTCTTATGCCCCCAAGGCGGGACGTAGCTTCTTCAAATGCCCCTGAGCCAGGGTGAGTTTCTCTATAGCTTCTAGGCCCTCGAGGCGAGGTATATTTCTTCTTCAAATACCCCCAAGACGGGGGTGTGATTCTCCCGCTTCCTCTGCCCCAAAGTGGGGTATACTTCTCTTTGTATTCCTCTAAGCCAGGGTGTATTCTTTTCGCTTCATATGCCCCCAGGGTGGGATTCGCCTTATGCTTCTCATGACCCCGGGATGGAGTGCATTCTCTTCGTGTGCCCCCGGCACGAGGGTGTATCTTTGCTTTTTATGCCCCCGAGGGGGATTCTTCTTCTTTTGCCCCGACACGCTGGGGAATGTTTGCTTCTTGTGCCCCGAAAGTGGGATGTATTTTCTTGATGGCTCATGTGCCCCCGTTGGTAGGGTATATGCTTCTTCAAATTCCCCTAAGGTGGGGTGTATTCTTTGTCGCTTCATGTACCCCCCGATTCGGGGCGAATTCTCTTCATGTGCCCCTAGGAGTGGGGTGTGGTCTCTTCCTGTACACCCAAGCAGGGTATATCGCTGCTTGCAATGTCCCCCGAGGTGGGGTATCCTTCTTCTTCAAATAGCCCTAAGCCGGGGCGTATTCTTTATAGTTTCTATGCTCCCATAGCGGGGTATGTTTTTTTTTAATACCCCTAAGATGGGGTGGACTCTTTTCTTCTTATGCTCCCCAGGCGGGATGCAGCTTCTTCAAATGCCCCTAAGTCGAGGCGTATTCTTTATGGCTTCTATGCCCCCTGGCGGGGTATGTTTCTTCTTCAGACACCCCTAAGCCGGAGTGGACTTCTCTTCATATGCCCCTGAGTCGGGGCGTGCTCTTCATGGCTTCTATGTCCCCAGGCGGGGTAGGCTGTTTCTTCAATTGCCCCTTAAGCGGGGTATACTTCTTCTTCATATGCTCCCAAGTCGGGATGTGGGTCTCTTCGCTTCTACGCCCCCAACCGGGTTGTATTCTTGCTACTTGTGTCCCCGTTGGCGGGGTGAGTTCTTCTTCTCATGTTTGTGTGCCCCGGAGCGGGGTCTAATTTCTTTCTTTATACCCCCCCTAGCTCGGGGTATACTCTAGCTTCTTATGCCCCCATATCGGGGGACACTCTTCTTCTTCTTATGCACCCAGGGTAGAGGGTGTTTTTTTCTTCGTATGCCCCCTTGGTGGAGTGTGTTTCTTCTACTTCTTGTGCCCCTATATCGGGGTGTATTTCCCCTTCAAATGCCCCTAAGCCGGGTGTAGATTCGGATTAAAATCCACACTTAAGAAAAATATAATAAGAATAACAAACAATGAATAATAAATAATGTGGATAAAAATATGCACGAGGTGCACAAGGGGAGTTTGTGTGATCGCCAGAGACACGAGGGTCTCAAAGAGGAGATTGATATGGGGAGATGATCGCAAAATACCTCTTGAAACGCGGTGATGTGAGTGCTTCCTTTCTCTTCAAGATCGGCCGGCCGACGAAGAGAGTTCTTCAATTAATTACCCTTGCAAAAAAGACAAACACCAATAAAAAAAATATGGATTAGAATATGGTGAGTGTAGCATCAAATTCAATAAAAATATATGAGCATGAAAGCATGTGCAAGAACACACCTTAAGGGGATTGCCCTTAAACCCCTATGCAAAAGGGTATGGGAGATATGATGTGAATGATATAAAAAAAATATGAATAAAAATAGGGGGAAAGAGTGCAAGAGTTGCACTAAGGAGAGATCTCAATATGATAGTTGAGGAAAATCAATGACAATGATGCATGCATGACTTAATGAAAAATACAAATAAGGGGAGATAAGATAGAAAAATCTTGTTTGGGTGGCTTCTTTGGCTTGAATGCTCGATGGGAGGAAGCCTTCAAAGGATGAAGCTTGATGTGAAGAAGCCTTCCCTTAGCCAAGCACCTTCGGTTCCTGTAAAAAGAAAAGAAGACAACAGAAGAAAAGAGGGAGGAAACAGAAGTAGAAGAAGAAAAAATAAGAAGAAGAAGAATGGAGGATACGGAAGAAGAAGAAGAAGAATCAGAAGAAGAAATAGAAAAAGAAGGAGACACGTAGAAGACAGAAGAAAGGGGAAAGAAGAAAAAAGAAGAAGAACGCAGGGGAGAATAAAAATTATCGGAACCACCCCTTAACAGAGGCGAGAGCCTCTATTAATAGGTTAGGAAAAGGTGATAAGAAGGGAAGAGATTAAAGGAGGAATGGATAAGAACAGCAAGAGCTCAAATAGAGGAGGAGTCTAACGAGGCAAGGACTCTCTGGGGAAAGGGCTGCGAAGCCAGAAGGTGAAACACGCCTTAGGTCAGGGCGTTAATTTAAGAATTGACGACCTACCCTAGGGCGTTTCTCAAGACCAAATTTTTAGAAATGAAAACTCCCCATATTTGAAACATAAAAAACACGCCTCAATCAAAGCCGCGTTTCAAAAACACGCCCCTGGGAAGGGCGTTAATTTCAAGAGCTCAAATGGGGAAGTCGGTCAAACCAAAAGAATTGACGCCCTCAAGTGTGGTCGTCCTTTCTTAAGAAACGCCCTAGTACAAGTCGTGTTTTAATAAAAACACGCCCTTACCCAGGTCGTGAATTCATAAATTCATAAAATAGATAGAATGGGGAGAAATAGATAAAATGGGAAATAAACGCCCTAGACCAGGGCGTGTTTCAAAAACACGCCCCTGATGAGGGCGTGAATTCAGAAAATAGAGATAAATGCCCAAGAAATCCAAAAAAATAGGAAAATGAGATAAAATGGGGAAAAATAGGAGAAATTCAAGAAAAGTGGGAAAACCACTCAAATAAGCTGATTTGAGGGTCAAATGGGGCATCGCAGAGCGATATGAAATATACTCAAAATGACGTCAATTTTGGCGTGTCTACACCGGGGTGCAGCTCTATTTCTTCTTACGTTCCCAGGTCGGGACGGATTCTTCTTTAAATGCCCCAAAGCCGGGGTGTAACTTTTACTTTGTGTGCCCCTCAGTCGGGGCGGATTCTCTTCATGTGCCCCTGGGAACGGGGTGTATTTCTTTTTTTGCCTCCTATGCCCCGTAGCAGGGTATATATATTCTTTTCATCCCCATGGCGGGGTATGCGCATGCTCTCTTCGGGAGTGGTGGCCGTGCTCGGCCTCATTGCTACAAAGCATTCTCCACAGCGGGCAACAATTCACCAAGCTACAATTGTGGCTAGCTGGGTCTTTTAACAACCATTCGGGGGCCGTTTTGTGTCGGATGGAGGCAGCAGGAAGGAGGAACGAGTGGGGTCATTGCACCGCGGACTCGGAACCTCCTAGAGTCGGGCGGGATGCCGGGCTTCTTCTTGCTCTTCTGGTCGGCGATGTTGGCCGACTTTTCTTCTTTCTCTTTTTCTGCTCCTTTTTTTTCTTTCTCTTTTTTTTTCTTCTTTCTTATTTTTTTGTCCCTTCTTCTCTTCTCTTCTTTTTTGTATGATTGACCAGGGTGGGGGTGCAGGAGAGCGCTCACCCCCTCAGGGAGGGGATGAGTGGTTCGCTCCACCGCATCAACCCCACAATGGTAATCTTTGTTCAGCACGGGTCTCGGCGGACGTGACCGTACAACCCTCTCTTGCCAATTCCTTCTCCTTTTTTTTTGCTTCTTTCTTTTCTCTTTTTCTTCTTTTCTTCTTTTCTTCTCTTCTTCTCTTCTTCTTTTCTTCCTTTCTTCTTTTCTTCTCTTTCTTTTTGAGGAAAAGGGGGGGTGTTTAATTTCCCCTCCCTTCTCTTCTCTTTCTCTTCTCCTTTTTTATAACAGCCCCCATGATTCCTGGAAGCTGCATATGCTTCGAAGCAGCCTCCTCGAGACCACGAAGGCAGCTGCACCGAGTCTGGCTTTTCTCCCCATAGGACTGGCGAAGACAGCACCTGCCATTCATCAAAGCAGGCAAACATCGTTAATTAGGAGGCCACGAGGCCCCAAATCCCGGCGAAGAGATGAAGGGTGGTTTAGGTCCCACCGGGCGTGCCAGACTTGTGGACGCACTAAAATTCGCTTATTCATGTGGTTCGTCTATTAAGTGCGTGGGCGTGCCAGTCACCGAAGTGACAATTTATTCGGGCCCCGAAGAGCCCATGGTGCGCTCGATCTGACTTCGTCAGACGATTGTGTAGTTCATGTTGGGACCAAAACCCGTCGCGCCATAAAGGTCACGGCGTCATTTACATCCCCCATACGAGGGAACACCCTTGATTAATCGCCGAGATTTAGGGCCTCACGGCCAAGAAATTAATTGCACGAAATGTCTATTAGGAAGTATCGAAACCCCCGTATGAGGGTAAGAAGAAAATATTCGCGATCATGTCGGTCGTGTACTGACCATTTAATGTTCGGACGAATGTCCGGCTCGAGAAAATCGCGGTTGTCGCGGGAAAATCGGAATGCATGTATGCCGAGGTACAGTAAATTTATTGTTCGGAAGAGCGAAAAACATTCGGCTGAGCCTCGGTTGGAGCGGTCAAAAACCAATAAATATGTTGGCCCGGTGCAAGAGCAAGCTGCGACCATACTGCGGTGGGCCCCCCGCGGTCGAAACAAGACTTGCATGAGCGTCATTGATATTTCCGGTGCCAAGGGGCAACGAGGGAATATCCCTTAAATCGGCTAAAAAGCCCTGTGTCTGGGGAAGCGGAAGTTCGAAACATGTCGGTCATTCGGGAGACCATTTAATATTCGGACGGGAGTCCGGCTTGAGGATATTGTAATCGTCGCGAGAGGACCTGGAACATATGCATGTCGAGATACGGCAAGTTTATTATTCCGAGACACTGAAACCATTCGGTTGAATCTCAGTTATTGTAGCCGGAAACCAGTGAATCTATTGGCCCGGTGCGAGACCGAGTCAGGACTATACCGGGGGCGCCTCCCGCGGTCCAGACGGGGCTTGCGTGGGCATCATTAATGTTCCCGGTGCCGGAGGGCAACGGGGAAGAGTCCCGTGACTAGATTCCAAAACCGAAACGTGTTCGAAGGAAGCGAGCTATAGGCCGAGGGTGTGGGTCAGACAATGACCATAATCGGGACGAACCCGAGGTCCAAGCACAGCCCACAAAGGCCTTATTGATATTCCCATGTGTAGGGTCCAAGGAGGACGGGAGCCGTCTCGTTCTATTCCGATTTTTGTAGGTCACTCACGGACCACTTTATATTCGGACAGAGGTCCGTATTGAAGGTACGACGTAGATGAAAACAACCCCGTACAAATGTATGCCGAGGTCGCGGCACTTTCAATGAAAGAACGGAAATGAATCCCAATGGGAACAAGTCCGGTTTGACGAAATATCGGCCCAGAGCAATGTCGGATTACGGCCATATCGGGATGGTTCCCAAGGTCGGAACTCGACTCGGATGGGCGGCATTAATATTCCCTTTATACCGGGTCCTAAGGAGAGACAAGGATGCGGGGCAGATCTCGTCATTTTATCATTATTTAAATTTTAATTATTACTTTTTTGTTATTATTATTATTGTTCTCTTTTATATATATATATGGTTTTTTTAGGGTGGATTTGTCTATTATTATTAGTGTATTCCATTATTATTTGTTATCTTTTGTTAAGTTTGTTATTATCATTTGTTTGTTTTATTACCATTTGTCTATTTATTATTCTTGTTGAGTTTGTTGTTATTATCACTTGTTTCTTTATTATTATCATTCATTCATTTATCACCTTTTTTTGAATTTGTTATTATTATTATCTACTATTTTCTTATTATCATTATTATTTATTCCCTTTTGTGAGTTTGTTATTATTATTATTATTATTATTTTTATCGTTATTTGTTTACTTCTTATATTTTATTTTAGCTTATTATTATTATTATTATCATTATATGTTCCTTGGTTACTATTACTTATTCATCCATTTTTTGAATTTGTTATCATTATTTATTATTATTATTATTATTTGTTATGTTGGGAGCGTGCGTGGAGAGATGAGCCAAAAGGGGCCGGAGATGATGAGAGCCGCATCGTTCTGTTCATTATTACAACCATTATTTATCGTTATCATCATTCATTTGTTTATTCATTTAGTTCATGTGCTCCTCATTGATCCTTCTTATATTACATGTGCATTATGTCCTCCCTTTTCTTTTATGAAATTATTTATTTATCTTTATTATTATTCTTTTTATTTGTTATTATTATTATTATTATTATTTCATTATTATGTTGTTGTTGTTTTTTTATTGCTGCATTCAAGGCGAGAGGCATGCCGAGGTTGCGCCGGGTGATGGTGGCTGAGAGGCTGTGCCGGGCGGAAGGGTTGAAGAGTGTACCGGAGAAGGGGCTAGGAAGGGTATGCCAGGCAAGACACGATTAGAGTGTACTGGGCAAGACCTGGACGGGGTGTACCGGGCAGGGCGCGGTTAGGGTGTACCGGGCAAAGCTTGGATGGGGTGTACCGGGCAAGACATGGTTAGGGTGTATCGGGTAAAGCTTGGATGGGGTGTACCGGGCAAGGCATGGCTAGGGTGTACCGGGTAAAGACCAAGAGGGGCTTCTCCTTCATCTTCTTATGTCTTTTCTTCTCTTCTCTTCTTTGGTCTTATGCAATGCACGTGGGCTTTCTCTTCTCTCCTCTTGATCATTTCCCTTTCTTTCTTCTTTGCATGACAAATGTTCAATTTTGCTTGGTTATCATCTGGTCCGATTCTCTTCATATTGTATGTGGTTCTCTTATCTCGGTTGAAGCACTTTACCATTATTCATTTCATTTGTTTGTTGCTTCCTTTGTCTCTTACCATGTTATTATTTCTGATGAAAATTTGACAGCATCTCCCCTTGACCCGGATCGTAAGGGAGATACAGGGAACGCGCCCACAAGGAGTGGCGGAACCCGACAATTTGAGGTGGGTGCCAAGGCAGCAACACCTTTGAGAAAACTTCAGAAAACTCGGAGAAAACACCGAACGAGGGACACTAGGCTGACATAGACTGGGGATGCACCGGGTGAATGTATATAAGGGAAGCGGTGGTATTCAGAGACAGACAATGGGGAACCATGAAGAAAGTAAAACAGCGAGAAATGTAGACATAGAAGGAATATTTGTAGGAAGATATAGAAAATGTTTGCAAGCTTTTCTTCTATTCCTCATAAAAAGGGGAGAGATACATGGGCTAGTACATTGCAGGGGGGAGAGAATGAAAACAGAAATACAGTGGGGGGAATAATGGAGCATCCGCTCCTTCCTCTCTCTTTTCTCTTCTTCTTCTTCTCTTCCTTTTTTTGCACACAGTCGATGGGGGACGGACCAGCAAGGGGGAGCAGGAGCTTCTCCTTTCCTTTGTCTTTTCTCTTTTTCTTCTTCTCTTCCTTCTTTTCACCTGGGTCCTCCCCTCTCTTCCCTTCAGCCCTCTAGGAGGCCTCATTTATACAGACGGACGTGAAATCGTTTCTTCACTGTATTAGAAGTCCAAGTCTCCATCATACAAGATGGCTTCTTGTAGTGCAAGGCAATGAGCTGTCGGCCAAAAAGGTGAGACTACTGGTCAAAAGTGGTCCTTTTGTCAGACAGGAAGACTGCTACAGTGCTCGGCCTGCTACAGTGCTCGGACATGCTACAGTGTTCGGTCATGCTATATTGCTCTCTTCAGGCTCGGTTGCTACAATAGCATGGCCTTCTCCAACTTTAGCTCGGCCTGCTACAGTGCTCGGCCATGCTATATTGTTCTCTTCAGGCTCGGTTGCTACAATAGCATGGCCTTCTCCAACTTTAGCTCGGACTGCTACAGTGCTCGGTCTGCTACAGTGTTTGGCCTGCTACATTGCTCTCTTCAGGCTCGGTTGCTACAATAGCATGGCCTTCTCCAACTTTAGCTCGGCCTGCTACAGTGCTCGGCCATGCTATATTGTTATCTTCAGGCTTGGTTGCTACAATAGCATGGCCTTCTCCAACTTTAGCTCGGACTGCTACAGTGCTCGGTCTGCTACAGTGTTCGGCCTGCTACATTGCTCTCTTCAGGATCGGTTGCTACAATAGCATGGCCTTCTCCAACTTTAGCTCGGCCTGCCACAGTGTTCGGTCTGCTGCAGTGCTCGGCCTGCTACAGTGCTTGGTCATGCTATATTGCTCTCTTCAGGCTCGGTTGCTACAATAGCACGGCCTTCTTCAAATTTGGCTCGGACTGCTACACTGCTCGGTCTGCTACAGTACTCGGCCTGCTACATTGCTCTCTTCAGGCTCGGTTGCTATAGTAGCACGGCCTTCTTCAAATTTGGCTCGGACTGCTACAGTGCTCGGTCTGCTACAGTGCTCGATCATGCTACGGTGCTCGGGCATGCTACAGTGCTCGGCCACGCACTGTAGCGGAGAAGCCAATGAGGTGTGCCATTAGAGAGGCCAATAAGTGTGTCGTTGGAGGGGCTGAAGAAGTGTGCCGCCAGTGGGCTTGAAAAGGGGTGTGCCACTAAAGGGGCATAGTGAATGTGCTGTTGAAGGGGCACAAAGGGTGTGCCGCTGGAGGTCATGAACTAGTGTGCCGTTGAAGGAGCACAAGGGTGTGCCGCTGGAGGCTTGAGGAAGTGTGCCGCTGGAGGCACCATGGGGGTGTGCCGCTGGGGCATCCCACGGAGTGTGCCGCTGGAGGCACCAGGGGAGCTTCCTCTTCTTCTTTTCTTCTTCTCATCTTCTCTTCCCTTTTCTCCTTTTCTTTATTCCCCGCTGGAGGGCCGCCAAGGCGCGCCGCTGAAGGGCTGCCAGGGCGTGCAGGGCGTGCCGCTGAAGGCCGGCGGGGTGTGCCGCTGAAGACCAGCGGGGCGTGCCGCTGAAGGGACCTGAAGGCGTGGCGCTGAAGGCTTCAAGGCGTGCCGCTGAAGGGCGCCAGAAGCGTGCCGCTGAAGGGCCCTGGGGCGTGCCGCAGAAGGGTTCCAGGGGCGTGCCGCTGAAGGCCTAAATGGGCAGTCTTGAGCCTGTTGAGAGTGCGAGTTGTGGCCCATTTGATTTTCTTCGAGGCCCATTGATTGTGGGGCTCTTGGTGGTTGATTTCTCTTCACTGTCGTGACTCTGGAGATGGCTTCACGGCAGTGTGCATATTTGGGGACCCCGGGTGACTAGTCTCTCCGGAGCTTCTTCACTCGGTGCCGTTGTTGATGCTAGGCCGAGCAGGATATCTGTGCGTGTAATTTTTGGTGTCCACAGTGGTTTAATAATACAAATACAACCGTACACACAGATATACAAATACGTATTCAGGATGCCGAGTCTTCAATCGAGTCTCCGAGTCATAAGCTCGGTGCAGTGGCGGTGCGACGTCGGCTCTGAGCATTGGACCCGGTAGTGGGCCCGATGTCTCCACCAAGGAGCTTTCCCGAAGGTTGTAGGGGGGTTGGGAGGGCAAAGCAGGAGGGGGTTTTACGGAGGTGGGAGACGGGGTGAGGGAACAGAGTAACAAGGACAGGAATGGGGAGCTTCATCGGATGTGATCGAGAGTTGAAAGGGCATAGCAATAGGGGGGTTCGACGGAGGTGAGAGGCGGGTGGGGGGAGAGACAGAGTAGCAAGGAGAGGGGGGGGGTTGGGATGGCAAAATAACAGGGGAGAGATGAAACGACGATGACAATAGGACGGCGACAAGGGGAGGCAGGCCATTGCCGCCATCCATTAAGGTTAACAAGAGGGGAGGAATAAGATGCATCCCTGTATATTTTCACTCTAAAAAATGTTATTTATTTATATGTCACTATTTGATGTGTTATTTTATCTTCAAAACTATATTTAGAATTATTTTATACATAATCCAGATTCTAATAGAGATAATCGTAATTATTTTCTTCTTTTTTCATGTTCAGTCAATTTTAATCGTGGTTAATTAGACTGATAGTAACCGGTGACGACATTTTTACAAGATTTTTAAAATAACGAGGATATATATGAGTGAATGCATTTCTAAAAGTGATATATATAATTTTTATTATAATAATAAATTATTTACAAACAAATATTTTTTATCCATCCATCCATTATACGAAGCTTTCATGATGTTCGTACGAAAATTAGAATCTTTCCGTGTTCTAAAGAGAATTAATTTCACATATGCCTCCTCGGTCACATTACAAAATTATTACTTTTAGTTATCAAGTGTATACCATCATTATTAATTAAAAATTATAAAAAATCACTAAATAACAAAAGTGTTCTCAATGTTCATATCAAATCTAATTCCCCGTGTAGATTTTAGGAGTATTTTCATCATTTAATAATATTTTTGAAACTTTTGATCGATAATAATTGGATCTATAAAATTTGACTATTAAACATTATAATTTTTACAATTTTTATAAAATTATATATATATATATAATTAACCCATAAAATTGTATTAACAAAAAAACGACAAGTAATATAACCGTGCTTGAAAGCAAGAAGAGGTATTGCGGTTGGTTTGACGATGGAAATCGTCCAAAGATCTGGCCTAACATGCTTCGCTTCATCTTCATATATATGTTTTACCTTAATTAAGTCACCAGTTATTATAAATGAAAGATGGAAAGTTAATATAATAAGAGAAATGTGAATCGATTAGACATTGGGCATAAAAACTTATCTGGAAAGTTTGTTTATAATAATATTTCTCTTATATATAGACTACTAACAAAATAAAAATACTTATTGATTATCATTTTCATATTTAAATAAGCTAATTTCATATATAGTTTTTGTATATATAAACTGTCAAGATTATCATCCTTAGTTGTCCAATATTATACACATCATTACGATTAATCATTTTTGAAGGGTGCTACTAAATGACAAAAGTGTCTCCAACATCCATATCAACCTAAATCTCCCCCGCACATATTATGAAGGTAATTTTGTTGTTTAGGTGTTGTTTGTTTCGCTGAAGAATGATGTAATTCTCCGATTTCAAAATCACTAACTTTAAAACAGTGTAATTTTGTAATTTTAAAATCATAGAATATTACGTTGGATGGCTGCATGAAAATAAAAGAAAGGATATTATGTTGGGTTTGATGAAAATCTTAATCATCTTAGGACCTCTTTGATTGAAGAATAAGTTAAGGAAAATAAGTTAACACGGGTTTAAATGTTTCCAAAAATAAAGAATATTACTTTAATCTTATTCGGATTAGTTTATTCTATCTTTTTGTTAGAATATGTCTAACTCACCTTTTTGACTCTTAATTCACTTTTTCAATGGAATGCCTTATTTTTGTAACCAAAGGTTAGCGTGAATAAGGCCACCTTAACTTATCTTATTCTTCAGTCAAAGAGGCCCTTTAGAGATTTTGGTAAATATCCTATTATTATAAACAACTGTGTGAAAATATTATTAGAAATATATTAACATATATATTATTGTGTAAAATTAAATAATACATAAATATAATGTAATGGCATCTGAATGTGATTTTTTTTACAATATTTTTGGTAAAAAAGTGATATATTTATAAATAAAAATGACATAAAATTAAATACTGCATAACTAGCATGTAAAATTATCTAAACGTGATTTTTAATTTTTTTTTGACAAAATTGATATAATTACAAATAAAATGGACATATTTACGTAATATAATTTTACATAGTATTTTTTAAAAATTTTCATGCGGTAGTATATTTACTAATGTGTTTTTAAAAATACTTTTAATTTATTTTTAAAATCCCTTTTCATTACCGTCAAATTTGTGCGGTGAAGTTGCCTACCCCTCCAATTATTTTGTTAGAATGATACACAAAGTTACATGTCCGTTGTCATTAATTAAACACATTTTTTTGTTTGCTCTGCTTTCTCGTCTGCATGCTCAAGTAGCTATGTTCAACTAGCATCCGAAGCCTGTCATCACTGCAGAATCCGTATTTCATACCATATGATTATTTTATATGTAAGAAAAGTATGTACGAAATTAACCACATTTAAATATATATATATATATATACATATATACATTTTAATAATATAAAAATGTGCAAAAACTGACTATTAATTATTAATTGAATATACTCGATATTCACGCACAGCCAGTGGTGTAGCTATTTATTTTTTTTAAAAAAACCTAACATCTCTACGTACTCAAAATTGTGAACCGATCACTTTGATAACTCGTGCGGGGAAGATGGAATGCAGTAGAGAGAGAGAGAGGGGGGTTAGCTCATGTGGGGAACATGGAGTGCAGTAGAGAGAGAGAGAGAGGGGGGGGGGGTTAGCTCATGTGGGGAAGATGGAGTGCAGTACTACTACTGCTCGCAGAAGCAGCAGTAGAGAAGCCCATGCACGCACTCGGCAGCCCCAGCGCCGCCGCCGCCGCAGGAGCCTTTCCCACCTTGTTGGCACTCTTCGCTACGGCCTTCCTCAGCTCCATCACCGAAGCACGCAGCCTTCCCAGCTCCTCCACGCCGAGCCCCTCCAGGCTCGCCTCCTCCCACCACCGCCGGCCCGCCTTCTCCGCATCCGCCACGGCCTGCACCTCCGCGCACGACGCCCGCAGCATCGCCTCCAGCGCAGCCCTCTCCGCCTTCACCTGGGGAGCCGGCACCGCCTCCGCCGGCCAGGGGCCCTCCTGCATGAAGCGGCAGAGTACGGAGGCATCGTCGGGGCAGGCGAATACGTGGAGCTTCCCGCCGGGAGAGTAAACGATTGCCGTCACCTCGGCGCCGCAGTGGACGCAGAGCTCCCCGAGTTTCTTGAACAGTCCCGATCGACGCTTCGAGAAGGTGACGTGCCGCGCTTCACTACTTTCGATCCGCTTGATCTCGATTTTGCGGCGCCCCATCCTCACCCCTCCGCTTCTTTTCTTCATCAACTCTTCCTCTCCCCCTCCTCCCTCGGTCGGGCTTTTGTGGCGGAAGCGGGGAAGGGAGGAGAAGAGAAGGACTCGACGGGTGTCGATGGACACAAAATCCCTGCACCGATTTTGTTTCCAAAAACCGGGTCTGCGTCTGTATCAAAACGGGAATCCAGTTCTGGGTTTCTATTTCAAGGGGTTCGTGGGGGAGGGGGGGATGCCCTGGGATCCCGCCACCCCTCCAGAGCCACCGGCGTCCGGCCTCAGCTGCACCATAGTTCGACGGATCGACGAGATCTGAGCAGGGTAGAACTCCGGAAGGGTTGGCCCCAGGTTCTGGATTGGGCATAACTAGAATTAAACTAGCTAAGAACAGGAAGAGCTAGTTCTAAGAACGCTAAGAAATGGAAGAACTAGTAACTACAGAGGCTACAGCACCACGGAACTCCAAAACTGGGTTAAGTCAGATGATGATCCCACTTGATCACACCATCCCTTTTATAATTCTCAAAGCCAAGGTCTGTTACAAACTATTGGTGGGAATTGAGCCACATACCCACAAAACTGTTTAACAATTATAACAAACCGTAAAACTAACAGTAACAGATTCAACTATCCAGCTCACTAATCGACTATCACCCCTTGTTATCAGCTATACCATCTAACTATCGACTGAAGACAACACTTAGTCGACTAAGATAACAAACTAAAGACAAGATCAGCTATCTCAACTAACAATCGACTATCACTCCAGCTATCTGTTTAACAATTATATCTCTTTGATTCTGATCTTGCAGTTTCTGGCATTTCTTGTTTGTTATTTTTCCTTTTCTAGACAAATGCATTTCATATCTTTTTCTGTATGTCACACAAAAGCATTTTATTATGCTTCTCTGCTGTTTACTGGTTGATTCTGCGTGCTTTGTTCGTATCCTCTGCTTCTTTGAGGTTTGATTCTTGATATTGTTGAAGGATGCGTATGTACTTATATATTTAGTGGTAATCTCACCTCTTGCGCTAATGGTGGTGGTACTCATTATATCTCTGTGTATAATTTATCCGGGACTATTATTAAGAGTCAATACAGATTGAGAACATCTTCTCTCATTACATGGTCTTTTCCTCTTTCTCTACATGGTATCAGAGCAGTCAGCCATCGTAGAGATGGACTGAACATTTCCAGCCTGATAATTATTGGGACTCTTAACATTGTGTGTCATGGTGTAGTCTGGGGGCTCTTGAGTCGCTTTCCAACATCTGCCATGGTCCTCAGCACCATGGTATTAAAAACTGGCCGAGCCGAACTGGAAGTGGCCTCAATCTGTCTGGTTCCAATAGGGATGAAACTAGCTTTTGAACTGGAGCCTGGACCAGCCCCAGAAACAGTTTTTAAAACCTCAGCACTTGCTGTAATGATGCTGGCCATGCAACTTGCATAGTGGATCCCTGCAAGCTGGAGAAACTTCCTGTCTATTAGGGCCATTGCAGCAACCTTCAAAGTCATCATCTTGGATGTGACAGAGCAACTTCCTAGGGTTGTCACCTGATAGTTCCTCCACACCTATTCGTCTCTTTCCTTCCCCTAGTCTCTCTTTGCTTTTCATTTATTCCTTTCTCAGTTGGACTTTTTGTGACCTGAACCTGCATCATGATGACAAATCTGTGGAAGGGTAAATTGACAAATTTCAGGTTACTACCTTTCATTCTGAAATTTGATTGCCATTATGATGTTTGGTTTCTCTCACATATTCCATTAGAGTATTTGTTGGTTTTGTTACTTCCTATTAGTTTTAATGTAATTAGTGCTATCTCCTAGTAGTTTTTATCTTGATAATTCTTTAGTTAGTAACTTAATGGGCTTAGGTTTTACATCATTTTTGTTTATGATCTAGGATTTTTTGTGGGTGGCACTGCCTGGGCACTACATAGGCAGTTGCCCAAGTGCTTAAGTGCTCAAGCATCCTAAGGATGCCTTGGGTTGCCAGGTTGGCTTGTGCTCAAGCTTGACAACAATGCATGTCCCATAGGTACTTCTTGTGCCTTCTTGTCCATTTGTCACTTCCAATTTAGGAGGTACACTTTATTTTCATGTTTTTTGTGTGGTTTAGTTGTCTCTACTTGCACTTTTGTCGTCTTTCTGCTATGTGACTAGTGGTAGTTCAGGAAATGGCTCCTTCATGGGTTCTATGAATTCATTGCTACTCCTTGTTTCTTGTTTTTGCTGAGTGGTATGTTTGCAGGGAACCAGTTGAGTTTTAGTTGTATGAGGAGTGACTTTCGCCCTGAGTAATAGTTGTCAGTCCAGTTTAGTGGTATTGTTTCTTTTTACCTGGAATATGTAATGGCATGTCTCTGGCTATATACTCTCTACCTCAATTAATTCCTTCTCTTCCTGATTTATGGATGTTCCTGGCACATGCTTTTGTTGTTTACTTTATTTATATGTTCCCTGTAATTTGTTTCATTATGCTAACTTCTGCAAGTCCTTGGACCTGCAGCAATATAACCATTGTTTTCAGCCACAACATAGTCCAAGGTTGGTAAAACGAAGGCCATAATTGGTGTCATTACTTTTTTAGCTTCAGTTTTTCAGTAGCAAACTCTCAGTGGTTGGCTCATTATGAATTCCGAGGGAGGCGATAAAGGATAAGTACCTGTATATTTTGTAACCTCACCTCCTTGCCCTTGTGGTCAAGGTACCCATTATACCTTCTATGTGTAGTTTAGTGGAAGTGATTGCCCAGAGTGAGTACAGCTTGAGTGCATTTCTTCCATTCCCTGCTTCTCTCTTTCTCTATCTTCTCAGCCAGAACAAATGTCAAGTAAAAAGCTTGCTCCAGGGATTATCCTCTTCACTCTTCCGTGACTTATTGACCCGGGTAATGCAAATGACACATTTCGTAATCTTTGGGACCTTTCTTTTCTGAATGTGCTTGATCTTGTGGACTTAAAAATACTGCTATTGAAGAATCACCTTTCTTCTATGGAGCTTGCTAATTCTTTGAAATATCACTAGACATCTAAATGCTTGAAGGTCAACATTTTACATTTAGATGTTTATTAGTTATTAGATCTCAAAAGAATGTCTTCCATGACATCTCCAGCCTGTTATACTGTTTTAGCAGTTCTTTTAGAGGCTTTTGCTATGTTTTTTGAACCATTTCTTTCTTAAAATTGTTGTGTGCTATTATGATTTCTTAAAATTGTTGACGTGTTATTTTAATTTCAATGAATAGAATGGAGTGGAGTGGATGGACTAATTTATCAATTAAAAATGTTTAAGCTATGTTCATGTGGGTACATGTAGAGTCTCTCCCAATCACAGGTTCCTTGCATACACAGTGGACACCTCTGGTGGTGAGTTGTTTAAGCTTCAAGTTAAAGATCTTCAAACTGGACAAATTGACAAGAAATCAGACGTGAACGGTGTTGTCAATTTCACCTTGGTAATGCCTGGCAATATTTTGGCAGTCACATTCGGAGCATTTTCTTTGATTTCGAATTAATCAAGCATTTTTCTGATTGACGCCGGATCACTACTTTGAACGCCGTATCATGGCTTCTAAGTGGTTCCAGCCGTCGGATTGGGCTGCCGTTAAGGCTTCGGGGCCCGTCCCGTTTGACTTCACCTTGGTAATGCTTGGCAATATTTTGCCAGCCATCTTCAGAGCATTTCCTTCGATTTTAAATTGATCAAGTATTTTCCAGGCTGACGCCGGATCACTATTTTTAGCGCCATATCATGGCTTTTAGGTGGTTTCGGACCCTAGCTTGAGCTGTCGTTGAGGCTTCGGGGCCTACCCAGCTTGACTTCACCTTGATGGTGCTTGGCAACATTTTGGCAGTCACCTTCAGGGCATTCTCTTCAGTTTTGCATTGATCTAGCGTTATTGAACTGATGCTGTATCACTAACTTGAGTAGTGTTGGTGCCGTACCATGGCCTTTGGGTCGTTCCGGTCACCAGGCTGCGCTGTTGCTGAATGGTCTGGGCCCATTAGCTTGGCTCTGCTTAGATAGGGGACGAAAAGTGTCTCAAAAGACATCTTTGAGGTGTTTTCTTCGATTATTGAAGTGATCCGGTATAACTTTGCACTTACGTCGTATCATTCCTTTGAATCAAATTAGCGCCGCATTAGGCCTTTTAGACAGCTCCTGCCATTGGACCATGGCGTCTTTAAGCCGATGGGGATGTCCGACTTGGTTCCGTCCGACTGAAGCTTTGAAAAATATTTCTATCACCATTTTGGGATAGTTTTCTTTAATTTTGCCATTGTTCTGCTTGGCAAGGCTCATTGCTCTCAATGCCAAAATTTAGGTGTCAACAGGAGGTCCTGAAAGACACAATAAGAAAGATAGAATGTCACAGAACAGTTCATGGAACGAGTCGAGGCACTAATAGATAGTAAGCTAACAGGAAATTTGGGAACACATAAAACATCTCGTAAGGTAAGAGAGGTGGATGTCACAGTCCCTTTTCCTGCAACCATCGAGTAGGAACCATCTGCAACAGACACTGGAGGATGTATATGGGATGTACAAAGTTTAGAGAATAGGCTGCGGTCACCTGTCATATGACAAGATGCTCCCGAGTCCACAATATAGGAGGGATTATGGATAGTATAGGCTCTACCTGAAGGAGTCACAACATGGAAGGAGGTTGAGGTGGATGCCGAAGAGCCCTTGATGATGTGCTGAATGGCCTCATGCTCTTCCCGAGAGAGCATTACTCCTCCTTCCAACATAGGAGGAACTGTCTGTGTAACTGCCTGACTTACAACAGTGTCAGTAGATGCACCGAGGTGTGCCGCAGGCTTCCCCTTGCTCCCCCCTTTTCCATACTTCTTCCAACAGAAAGTCTGAGTGATGATTTGGTTTTCCACAATGAGAGCAAGGAGGACCCCCCTGTCCACGGCCACGTTCGCGGCCTCCAGCAGCAAGAGCAGATGCCCCTCCAAAGTCACTTGCATCTCCAGAGGCCACGATAGACTATGCGCTTGAGTTAGCTACGGTCTTGCGAAGGCGTCCCCCAGACTAGGGATCTTCGTGTCAGCCAGAAGAGTATTCCGTACATGTCGCAGATGATCATCTAGTCCTGACAGGTACTTTGCCACAATGAAATTCTCTTGTTGTCGTTTCAGAGTAGACTTATCAAGAACGATGGGATGATATAATTGTAACTTGTTCCACAAACCTTGAATCTCAGAAAAGTACTGCTCCATAGGTCGACCGTTCTGTTTCTTATTGAACAGTCGAGAACACAAGTTGTAGATGTGTGAGATGTTCTTCTTACCCGAGTATGTGCGCTTAAGAGACTCCCACATCTCCTTGGCCGTGTCTAGGAAGATAATATTATTGAATATACGGGGTTGACAACTATTTCCCAAAACGAAGATCACGGTGCCATCATCAATATGCCAAGCTTCATACTCTTTGTTGGTCTTTTCTGGCGGGTCATTTTCTACATGCCGAAGTTTTTTGAGAGAGAGTAACAAGAAGCGGAATGCTCTGCTCCATTGGTGATAATTCATGCCGTTCAACTTCAAAGAAGTAGACACCATATGATAGTTCTTCCCGTCAGACGGCTGAAACAGAGCCTGAAATCTTCGACACGTTGGATTCCTCCATGCCGAACAATACTACTCTCACTTGAGATATTCCGCCGGATAAAAACGACAACTAACTGCTGCTGTAATAGAATTGGTCAGCGCATAAGGATGCGACGAGAGAGAATATGCACGTCATCTATGCGCTGCCCATCGCCAAGGAAAGAGGCTCCTATGAAGGCCCTTTGCTAGAAGACGACGGACTCCCCCTGGATCTCAACCGCTGATACTTAGAGGGCTCCCTGCGAAAAGAGGACCAGGGAGAGATCCACCTTTAGAGGATAGTGCGGTTGCTCCTATTCACCGGAGAGTCGCCGATGCCCGTAACGAAAGGAGACCTCTGCATGTGCTATCGCCGGGCTTCAGTGGTTCAGTCTGGATCAGATGCAGCGCTAGGGCGGCAGCCCGTGACAGCCGCCGCAAGTAGAGGGGAGGAGCGCCGCAAATGGGCTGGCCCTTGGACAGCCGCTGTGGGAGGAAGAGTGGTTGGCCATGGACCCTCGCCCCGAGCAGAGGGACCCGCTGCGAAGGGAGAAGAGAGGAGAGGAAGAGGGGGTCGTGGTCCCAGAGCCCTAATCCTGCTCTGATAACCATGTTTTCAGGAAAAATTAGGGATTAATTCATTGATTAGAAGAAGAGGAATACTTACACCTGGGTACATAATGAGTGATTGTACCCTAGGTGACAATAAGCTAACTCTGATCCAACTAGAGACCACCAAAGACTAATTCCAACACAGATATATTTGGGCACCTTCCCTCTACATATGTAAGGATTACTTTAACTCAATGCTTAAGTTTTGAGTTAGAGTTTGGACATTTAATATAATATTAAAGTTGACTTGACCCATTGGATCCTCTGTTTGGACATACTACGCCCTACTTATTTAATTGCGCCACTCATATCTTAACCATTGTAGTTCGGTGCCAGTGATGGGGTTGATGTTTAATCCCATATCAGATATCCGTAGGAGCCTTGTCTCTATATATGCATAGGATTCTCTCAATTCAATGTTTAGGTTTTGTTTAATCACATGCCAAATATTCGCAGGAGCCTTGTCTCTATATATGCAGAGGATTATCTCAATTCAATGCGTAGGTTTTGGGTTAGAGTTAAGAACTTTAACATAGAGATCAATGGAACATGATGGAATTGCAAGGACATAAATAAAAGGGATTTTTGCATATATACCCTTACAAAGTTCGGTTTTGTCAAATATACCCTTCATCAGAGCATAATATCATAAATATCCTTGAAATATGAGTAATGTCACGATTATGCCCTCGCTGTAACTCCTATGTGTTTAACCCGAGTTAAGTGTGAGTTAATTTTTTGTATATATACCCCTGTAAAATTTGATTTTGTCAAATATACCCTAGATCTAACGACCGTAGACGACATATTTCACGGAATATTCTCCTCCGTCGACGGCATTAAACTAAAGGGGTATAACCGCAACATTTCTATCTAAATGAAGGATATTCATGATAATATACTCAGATAAGGGATATATTTGACAAAACCAAACTTTATAGTAGGGATGTCAATGGTAACCGATAATCCGATAACCGTCCGCTTCGTTAACTTAACAAACATCAAATGGATAGTATTTTTTTTTCCGATAAATTAACGGATACGAATACGGATATATCCGGTTTCTTAGCGGATACGGATATGTATACACCTCATTCCGAATCCGTATTTGTCCGTTACCGTTAAACAAGTTTGTATTTGACTCAAATAATTTAGTGTCTTGAAGAAAATGATATTGAAGATGAGATATGTGTATAATTTAAGTCATTTCTATTTTCATGATTGTAAAATATTTCTAAATTACAAGATATTTTTATAATTTTTTAAATTATTAAATTAATATATTCTTTATTTTCATGAAAGGTATGTATAAAGAATGAGAATACGATGGAGATTAAAGTCCAAAAGAGTTAGTTTATTTTATTATTTAAACTTTATATGTTTCATATTATCTTTGGGGATATTATAATATTATATATTTACATACTTTTAATTGCATTATATGTTGACTCATGAATAATGATGATATGAGAACTAAATTGAAATGTGTTTGTTTATCATATGTATTGTTCTTTTCAATTTACATTTTTTTCTAATTGAATTAATTTACATCTTAAATTTTAATCTTATATGTACTTTTATGTCCGGTAACTATTCGCTAACCGTCCGTTAACCGTATTTTTCGGATACTCGATAACGGTTTTCGGATACATCACTTTCCGAATACTTAACGAACAGCAAACGGATACAGTTCTTCTTATCGGATACGGATACGGATAATCCACTATCCGTACCGTATCCGACCCGTTGACATCCCTACTTTATAGGGGTATATATGCAAAAATCCCCAAATAAAATGGATAAAGGAACACAAAAAGTTGTACAAAATAATGTTTTACATTGAACTTCTTGTGCACCATCCTCGACAACGAGAAGCTACGCTCGTTTCTAGCATGACTGAAAGCATTTACTAACACACAATTCTCTCCTTCTAGGAAAGATATCCTACTGTTAACGGATTACGGCAGGTTCTGCAGAGTCATGAAATCTGGGTATCGAGTTCTAGAATTGAGGCCTGGGATGAATAATTTAGGGATTTCTAATAATGTTAATCACTTTTCACCTAAACAGGCCTAAGTCCAAAATATTTAAAAGTCTGCCAGCCCAATTGATGAGGTGGCAAAGAATTTGAAGGGAACTGACACATCCATTATCTCTCTCTCCCTCTCTCTCTACACACACAGCATCGTCACCTCCCTTGTTCTATCTCTTGGTGCCCTCTCTTCTCTCCTTCCTGCGGCCACTTGCACAACTTTGGCCCAGTTTACAGTCTAACCCTTTTTGTGCACTATGAATACAGCTTGCACAATTTTAACATGAATGCAATGTTCACGCACATGCACATCTTTGGCCCAATTTACGGTGTTACCCTTTCTTACATACAATTAATACAGCTTTCACGATTTTAACATTAACTCAATGTTCTTTATGATGGCCACTCATACAGTTTCAATTCATTGTTATTTATACAATTCTTTTATGCCCAGCAGGGTTTTTTTTGTAGATTGTATGGTTTCAATCAATCTTACAGAATTTCACAACTATTTCACTAATTTCACAACTTACATGATTTCACCCACTTGACACCCGCCTGTGTGTGTGTGTGTGTGTGCACATTGTTGCCAAATGCTGCTTCCACCAAGAGAATGAAGAGCAGACCAGAAGAAGCACTACTCCTCTCGGCTTCACAAAGTTTCTCATTTTGTCTGCTCTTCCTTCAAATTCCCAAAACCGCTGCTTCAGTAGAATGTATCATTCCTGATCAACTGTTGTTCCTCTTCTGCTTATTTTAGACTATTGTATCGTCTTATGATTTATTTTTTCCTGAAAAAAAGATTGAAAGGTCAAAATGTTTAGCTATTTTTTGAGGCATCTAAGATTGTCATCATATATTAATTATGGTTATCTCAATAATTGTCTTTGTGTGTATATTTTGTATCCCGTTTCCCTATAATGTTGTACTTCCCCATTTAACCGCAACCTTCGAAGGAATAAGCAAATGTTTTGATTTGTTATGATGCAGCAGATTACAAATCTTTTCATTTGTTTTGATCCAACAGATTGCAATCTGAGTGGAGCAGCCCGGTAAGAATGGCAAGAGCAGACCGCCGGCGTCTCAACAAACACCGGTTTTGGATACACAGACTTTTCTGCTGTAGATTCTGATTACATCTATTTTTTAAAATTGCTTCTCTCGTTCCCTGTTGTAATTTCATATTAAATTTGTTTTATCCCTGCCCATCTAGTCTATCTTGGTATGCAGAACTCTATAATACGATATTACAGTCTATAAATCCGAGAACCACTCCCCCCCCCCCCCCCAAAAAAAAAAAAAAAAAAAACCAAGAAAAAAAGCAAATGAAATGAATTAGAGTTCACCTAAGGAAAGCTAATCTGACTTGAGTTGCAGTCATAAATGGTATCGTATTAATGAGAAGGTTTTAAATAAATTGATCATGACATGAAATTCTGAGCTCTGTATACATTCATACTAAGTTGCAACCACAGCTGAGAGTGTAGATAGTTTGAGGCAACTTTGAAGTTTGGCCTTACAACTGTCTTTCAAGCTAATCAATAGTTTTAAACTTGGTTTCCATTTCCATTCCATATTTTCGGAAAACTTAGCTCCCTTATCATCAGAGCATTCAATGAGAAATATGTCATGGAAGTATTTAGCAGACAGCACTACTGTACTAGTCATGAATAAAATGAAAGGGAACCCTGTGGCCTTGGATTGTGCTGTGAAACATCTGTAAGGTTGAATTTGATAACAGGTCAGAATAAATTAACTAGGGTGGACTCTGGTGGATTATTAGTTAGGTTTTTATATTTTTTATTTGATAATTTATCTTAACCGTGGTCGGATGATATATGTCATGTGAAATGATGGAATGGTAGAATGAGTTAATCTCAGGAAAACTGATTCTGAGTGCGGTAACTTTGTTACTAAACTCGATAAAAAAACGGATTGGCATAATAACTCACCTTAACATCTCTTGTTAGGATGTCAAAGTTGGCCAGTCTAAAGTGCAGAACAACTAACAACTTAATTGTTCATGATGTATATCATATGATTTCACATATGCATTGTAGCCTACAAATCAGATGCGTTTGTGTTCCCAACTCGCGTGTTTTTTTAAGGGCACATGTAAAACATTGTGGATTCGAAATATACATTGGGATATAGTTGTAAATATAACCAACTTTATGCTACGTATTACAATCAAGGTTGTCTGTTACGTTACGTATCGTATGTATCGAATTTTATCAGTTGAATATTGATACGATTGACATGTGATATATAATTAATATAATTTATATATATATCTAATCATTATATATTTAATTTTTTTGATAGTTTAATAGGCAACGAGCACTTTTTTTAATGGCGGACTCCGAGTTTGAAACATGGATGAAACACATTTTTTTTTTGAATTGTCACCCTTGTTAAGGAAAAAAATGGCAATAAAAAAAGTCCATTGTGAGATTCAAACTTAGAATCTCACGGTCATATGCGTAGTTCTCTAATCAATTAATTTATATAAAATTTTAATATATATTATTATAATAAATATTTATTATATATTTGATAATATAATATAGTATAATATCATATTGTACCGTATCATTAAAATATCGGTACGATCGGGTCATCAAACTTTAATTACAATATCCCTTTCAATAGTTTGTCAAGGACTCTTTTTGATCACTGGCAGATCGCTCTTCGAGTGCTTCTCCAAACATTAAGGCCGTGTTTGATAAACAAACAGGGCAGACGTTTCTCGATTATGGGTCAGTCATGCATGCATATTCACCGGTAACATTTTAAATCAGATTTGATAATCACGGGAGTAACAAGTAAACCGACTATTTCTTTCTTATTTTGTTATCTAATTCGAGATTTCGTATTCTACCTTGAGAGGCTGAATACATCATCCCAGTTAGATGACAACTCTATTGTTCTATCTTTTTTATCAAACAGGTCTTAAGAGCTCTTTACATTTTCTCCGTGTCTCGTGATCTTCTAAGATGTGTCGTAATCTGGAATTGAGCTGCTCTAGATTTGTTGTGCCTCTTAAATCCTCCCTATTTTTCCTTCAAGCAATGTTGTTACATCTATGAGAAAAATTACGAAAATTATGTAGATTTATCCAAAAAAAATATAAAATTACACCGTATATTAATAAATGGGAGGGGGGATGTCGATAGAGAAGAATTAGAAATGTCACGTGATCTCCAAAGAGATAGGTGCGGGAGTAGAGAGCAAAAGAGAGGGGGTTAGAGGAAGAGGGTCTACAAGACTACAGTGTCATCGTTTTAACATGCATGTGATACTTAAAAGTCAAATAACAAAGAATAAAAAAGGAATAACAGAGAAAACATCAAGGCCGTGTTTGCTAACCGGGCAGGGTTAACGTAATCGACCTCCGGGGGTCGATTGCGTTAATCGACCCCGGTTAGCGCGGATGAGTGTGAGGGAGAGGCGGGGCCCACCGGCTCTTTCTCTCTCCTCAGTTAGATTATTCCCCCGACAACTCCGCAAACAAACAGGCCCTAAGAGACCAAGTATATACTCTCGTTGACCTTTCCCTAGTATGCATGCCATAGTCCACGAGCAAGTGAGGGAAATCTTGCATATTTAAAACAATAACATCCAAGCAAGAAACAATCTTTTAGATTACATTGGTTGATCTTTGCCATGGAAATTGACTTTCTCATATACAAGTTTGTTTGATAAATCTTTTTTATAAGAGTTTCTTAAAAAAATGGGAGTAGTTATTTCTTCTTTTTTGGAGTGATAATCAAATACTTGGAAATTATATCAGTCCATAAATAAATATTAGGATAGGAAGAGTTAATCTATTTATATTATAGATTGTAGGACATGAATATCCGAAAAAATACATATAGTATGCCATATTATGTCTCCACCATCTAATTTTTTGATCAAATAGTCATGATTAATTTTACTTTTTTAAAGTGTCAAATTCAAGCTTAGTTTTCCCGTGGTTGGAAATGACTTAATTTTGACCAGCGTTCCTCATCTAAAAAATTCACTTTCTTAGAGGTTTTCATTTTCAAATTTAAAAAGTCATCCATACAATATTCAATGCACTATGCACTGCTTGTTTAGACTGCTCAACAGGAGGGATCCTAAGGTGGAACATTGTGGTGCCCGTGAAAATTTAAGCTAGAGAAATCTCAGTTTATTTCAAGGATTTTTATTTATAAATCATTGTCAGAACAAATTTTACATATTTGTCGTTCATGCATCCATATTTAGACGCAGATCATCGATGGAATGGTAGTTTTTACATTATTTTTATGTATAAAAAATCACTTAAAATAGTACAAAAAGCTCATTTTGTGGATGGTTGTACAATATTAACATTCTTAATGATATGAATATAAATATAGATGTAAAATAATAGATTTGTAATTTTTATTATGATAATAGTTTATACCCCTTTATTTTAACTGGCTGATTTCAAAATCTAACAGTTAATAATATAGAAGCAAAAAGTAAGGCGGCAAAGTATACAGTCACGTACTAATCCTCTTTCACATATACTTTTTTTTAAAAAAATATAATATTAATATTAATAAACTCACCCTAAAAAAGCTTACGACCGTAGGAGTCTATAAATAGGGTTTTCTGCTGCTCATCCTCTACGTCCCGATGCTACGCCTGAGGAGGGGGTTCTCCTCCACCTCCCCTCTCCACTTCTGGTCCTCCTCCCCTTTCTCGTCGTCTCGTTCCTGCGGACGATCCGCCGTCTCCCTCCCACCCGAGGATCCTCCGCGCCCCAAGAAGGTCCCCTTCACCGCCTCTGCCCACGGCCGGACATGGCAGGACCCCTACCACTGGATGTCCGACACCCGGGACCCGGACCTCCTGGAACACCTCCGCCGGGAGAACCTCTACGCCGACACCTTCATGGCCGACACCGAGGGGCTGCGGCGGCGGTTGGTTTCGGAGATGCGCGGCCGCATGCCGGCCAAGGTGTCCACCCCGCCCGAGCGGTGGGGGCCGTGGTGAGCTCTCACACTGCGCAACTAATATACGTATGTCTTCCCTTCAAATGACGGGCATCCAAACCTAGAACCAGTCTACAAGCAGCCAAGAATCCAATTTGGAAAGGATGCGGGCAACATGTCACACCCAAAAAGCCCCGAATAAGTTGCGGAGATTCCCCAGTTTTCATCACGTGGGATCCGCAGATGCGTCGCACCATTTGACATAGGCAAATCAGTTCTGGATGTGTTCGGCAAAATTGGATAATTTTTAAAAACACCACCTCCCTAACTAATCCATCAACTGCAATCTGTTGCTTACTCTTTGCCGTTGAGTTTCTCCTCCTCCATTGTGAAGGTCAGAAAGAAGGAAAAGAAGCAGGGGCCCTAATGCACAGTACTGAGGAGATTTCGACGACGCCTTATGCCTATGATTTGAAAGGAGAGGATTCAGGCTTCTTTGGGAGGAAAACACTACCTAGCCTGGGGAAAGGCCAAATGGCCCATTGCTGTTGCCTTTGAAAAGGTGATTTGTGAGAGGAGAGAGGGTTCAATTTTCAGAGGGGTAATTGGGTCTTTTTAGCACGGGGAATGGTGTTCAATGTTGGAAGGGTAATTGGGTCCATTAGCACGGGGCTAAACCCTAACCCTGGTTAAATGAGGCCAATCAAATGGATTGCAGTGGCAAGGGTGTAACAGTATGATAACCAAGTACTGTAGGTATTAAAGTGGATTTGAATGTTTTTTTGTTGAAAGTGGATAGTACCAGTAATTGTATTAAAAGAAAAGAGGGATGTAAATGTATAGTCACTGAGCTCTCAAAATTCCCTAAACAAAAAATGTCTTACACACCAAGGCGGAGTGATAGGCCCTATTCCCCCAACAAACCCAAAATGGAAGAATTAAGAGAATTCACATTACATAAGAGCCCCACCCATTATCTAACCCTCTCACAAATAAAATCGACCACCCTGTCCGCCTCTCTAGCTTCTCCTTTAAAAGTTCTATTGTTCCTTTCACCCCCATAAAGCCCACAAGGTTGCGCGAAGGATTAGCCACCAGACGATCCTATCCCCCTTCAAGTTCTAGCTGCGATGCCAATTGCCAAACAAGAGAAGCACACTGCCTTGCAGGCTGACGCTACAGTGGGCCCTCCCTGTGACCTTGGTCCACACTCCACACTTCCTGAGAGTAGGAGCATTATGTAAATAGATGGTGTAGAGTCTCGTCCTCCTCCCCGCACGAGCGGCACAATGTCAGAACAGCCTGGAGAAAGGGGGTAATCCTATCACAAGTGAGTAGCCTCCCGTGCGAAATCCTCTAGATGAGAATCTTCATCTTTAAAGGACTCCTCGGGATCCAAATCTGTGACGCAAGGCTATGGTGAACCCCGTCATCAGAGATACATGAATATGTTGACCTCACTGACAACAACCCATCCTTGTTCCACCTGAACCACCATTGGCCCTCCATATCTGGCTGTGGTGCAAAGTCAAGAAGGAGGGAAAGCAAATCCTCAAGCTGATCCATTTCCTCTGGCCTGAGATTTCTTATGAACACTGGCGACCATGTCCCTCTTGGTATCCGACAATTAAAGCACTGAGCCACTGAAACACGAGGGGACGTTGCAACAACGAAGAGCCTCGAGAAAGACTCCTCCAAGATTCACCACACCATCTGTCACTCCAAAATAAGCACTTCTCCCTCCTTCTCAGCCGAAATCTGACACTGGTCATCATGAAGTCCCTACAAGTCAGTATGCCTCTCCAGATGGGGGACATATTGTGCTGAGAAACCGGTGATACTCCCAGTCCCTCACACCTCCATAGTATCTCTGTCTCACCACTTGGGCCCACAAACCACTATCACCAACTCCTAACTTTCATAACCACTTGCATAAGAGTGCCATGTTGAAGTCTATGTGATATTCTTTAGGCCCAGCCCACCCATCTCCTTACTTTTGCACACCCTACCCCAAGAAATATCATGTCAGCCCCTCAAACTCTCACCACTCCCATGCCAAAAGGTTCTAGTCTGAAGGGAACCGATCTTCTTAGCAACCTTCTTCGGTATTCTGAAGAAAGACAAGAAGTAGATGGCCAAGCTGTCAAGCACAGATTTACAAAGCACCATTCTTAGAGTAGCCTGGCCTTCCATTCTGTTAGTCTGGACTCATATTTTTACACAATGGGTTGCCACTCACTAGCTTTGGGCTATGTTGTCAAAGGCGCGCCTCGCTCTGACCACAGTTGGTCTCACTCTCTCTCTGTCTCACATAGACGCACACATAATTTGATTTTTAGCGATGGTCTGTCTCACTCTCTCTCTACCTATAGGATTTATAGTTTTTTTTTTTAAATTTCTTCCAGAATGTGAGAGATTACCTTTTGACTCACCAGAATTTGTTTTACGTCAGTTATATGAATTTATTAGTTTCTTCATTATTGGTATCTTCATAGTTATAATTTGGTTTGTTAAATTCTATGTGAATTTAGTGAGTCATAATAATTTGAATCATAGGATTGAATGGATTTAGGAAATTTATTGACATTATATAGACATTTTTGTGATATTTAGACATATAGTTTATTTTTTGAATTATATATATATAATAATAATAAAATTTCACCTCAAACGCCTCAGACGCCTAGGCCATCGCCTAGGCGTGAGGCTACATAGGCTTTGGGAGCCACAGGACACAACGGGAGGCCCAAATAGGAGAGAGGAAAGTTTCCTATTTGACACCCCATAATGAATGCTATCCTCTGCAAATGCCTCTCCTCAAGGTTCATCCCCACGAGAAGGCTCTTGTTGAAGTTCACCTTGAGACTTGAGACCTCCTCTAGGAGCTCCAACATCAATTTGGTAGAAAAAAATTGGGACTCATCCTCTGCTAGGAACAAAATGGTATTATTGGCATACTGCAAGTGAGTGATGGTTGGGCCTCCAGGACTTGCTCTGAAGCCTCTGATCAGACCAACAGACTCTACCCTCATCCACATCCTACTCAAAATGTTAGCAACCAACACAAAGAGGAGGGGAGATATAGGATCCCCTTGACGAAGCCCTCTGCCATTGAGGGAAGATGTGGTAGCCTTCCCATTAACCAACACTGCAAAGGAGGTTGAGGTGATGCAAGCACCGATCTAGGCAACCCATTTATCACCAAACCCCATATTCTCCAACACATCAAATAAGCACTGCTAGTTAACTCTGTCATATGTTTTTTCAAAATCAATCTTCAAGATCACTTTTGTCTTTTTCTGTGTCTTCATAGCAATGAGACACTCATGGGCCACTAGAAAAGTCTCCTGAATATGTCTTTCCCTGATGAAATCCCCCTGAAAGCCAGATACTAGTCCATAACTACATCCATTCTTCTAGCCATCAGCTTAGTGATGATCTGGTAAGTGCTATTTAACAAGTTGATGGGTCTGAAGTCCTGGAAACTTTGAGCAACCTGCTTCTTGGGGATGAGCACCAAGAGGGTTTTATCGATGCCCCTCAAGTGAGCCCTACTCTCCTGGAAATCCTTCAAAGTCTACATTAAGTCAGCAAATCTTGAAAAAGGCAATAGGGAAACCATCTGGTCCAAGAGCTATATCACCTGCAAGTGAAAAGACAGCCTGATGAACCTCGTCTTCAATAACAATGTTGGAAAGGGCCTCTCTCTCCATGGGAGAAGAAAGGCAAGGGAGTAGATCATGAGCAATCCTTGGTTTGCAAATGTCGGCATCGGTGAAGAGCCTGGCATAAAAGACCTCGCCTACTCTCTGATATCTTCTTCCTTAGAAAGAAGCTAGTCCCCCACTCTGATACAAGTGATGGAATTAACTCTTCTTCTCCCGACGATAATGCGCTGGAAATATGTTGTGTTTAGTCCTCTTCCTTTATCCATCTCTCCCTCGATCTTTGCTTCCAATAAATCTCCTCCCGAACAAGGATCTCATCGAACTCAGCCCTCAGACTGTCCTTGAGACACTTGTCAGAATCATCCATCAGCCTTGCCTCCTCAAGCAATCCAGACCCTCAATCTACTGTAAGATCCTATCCTTTTTTGCTCTACCAGGGAGGGTTTTGCTTGCACCCCACACCCTGAGAGCGTGAGCCACCTGCCTCAATTTACCACCAACCTAGCCATAGCAGAAGTCTCAAATCTTTGTACATGCCAAGCTCTCCTGACAGTATCAAGAAAGTTCTCTTCCCTGAACCAAAACCTCTAAAGCCCGAAAAACTGTCTACTCATTTCTGGCCGACTGGTCTTCAACAAAATAGGCTTGTTGTCTGAAACCGATCTAGCCAGCGGTGATACCTGCACATAAGGAAAATGGTCATAACAGTCCACGAATACCAGAAATCTGTCCAGTCTAGAGCAACTAGGGTCAACCCTCATATTAGACCAAGTAAACTGAGCATGAGCCATCCCCGCATCAATAAGTGTCGCTTCTTTTATAAACTCGGTGAAGTCCTCCATCTCACTTCGCGGGGAGTGCAACCCTGTCCTCTCCCTAGGTGCTACAATAGCATTAAAATCCCCTCCTAAACACCAAGGCCGGCCTGAGCTATGATGGTACAACGACAATTCTTCCTACAACTGTCTCTTCCCCTCTCTACTTCGAGGGCCATATACTCCGGAGAAGTCCCACGAGAAACCATCCTTTACGTCTGCGAAGTGTAAGGAGATAGCTCGCCTATTGATCTGTCTATCTTCCTCCACCTCTTCTACCTCGAACGGGTTCCAGAGGATCATGATGCCCCCTGCCCTCCGCTCAGCTGAGGGGGGCAACCCCTCTGGAAAGGTTGGTGCCTCCAGTCTCCCTCATAACAAACTCCCCATCCCCTTTGCATTTAGATTCTTACAGGCACAAGATGTCAATCTTACATTGCCTCACCAACTCCTTTACTGTCCTCCTCTTTTCCCCCCCTCCAATGCCCCTCACATTCCAAGAGACGATTCTCATGAGTATCAAAGGATGTCCCTCTTTCCCTCATCCTAAGACTCCTCTCCCTCTTCCCCTCCTCTCTCACTTTCCCCACCTCCTGCTGCTGAGCCTTCTTCCCCTTAGCCCTTCTTGTCAAGTCTACACCTTACCTCTTCCTCACCCTGATAAAAATAGACTTCAGATCCTTCTCCAACCTACGAAAGAGATTCCCACACTGTCTCCTATCGTCTTAACATGTTCTTGAGTCAATCTTACCACCATCGCCACAAGCTCCCTCATTTCCTTCTTGCCCAAGTTGCCCCACTCGTTGGTTAGCATCTCGTCTTGTTGTCTTCCCATTCTCGGAGTCTCCGGGATAGCTTCTCCTCCTGTTGCACTCATCACCTCACCCCCCACCCAAGGAGTAGAGCCCGGACAGTCAAGTCCCAGACCATGATCAGGCACTCCATAAGCCTCTACTTCCTGCAAATCGGCCTTCATTGAAGGAATTGGACTTGTATCCAGATCAGCGACGACTGGTGAAGACCTCCCTAGGGGGGCCATTGGCAGAACCTGGGGATCGACCGGTCTCTTGGTGACAGCCACCGAAGAGGGAACCAGCTGGCGGAGCAGACTCGGAGAAACTCTTCCTCCGTCAAGAAGAGGACGTTCTGCCACTCCCGAAGAGCCTGAAGACGGTAGCAGGCCCACGCCTTCCAGTTACAGACGCACCATCGGTGGAGCTTGCGGCGATGCAGACGAAAGGGGCTTGCTGTCAATAAGAGCCCTCGGCTGTCGACGACCACACCCACCGCCAGAAGAGGCTGCGATGGACTGGCGTGGACGGGGAGAGGTTTCGGTCGCTTGGGCCACAGCTGCAGAAGCGGGCGTTGCTGGGTTTGGAAGAAGAACAGTGCCAGGTCCTACGTGGACCCGAACATCTGCCCGGAGGTCACCTGGCCCGTGACTTCCTGAAGCGGGTAAGTCACGGGTAAGTGGATTTGGATCGGGTCTGGTCTCTGTCGGGTTTCGTCCGTATCCATGCCTGCTCGTGATCCGCAAGGATTCGACGGGAATTTGAAATTTGAACGCCTGCCGACTGGACCTAGGCCCTTCTCCTCCGGCACCGGCAAGCCCTGCAGCTTCGGCAGGACCTCCACCTTGATCGGGAGGGACTCCCCCGCCACGTCGACCACCATGCAAGCTAGAATCACCCTCCCGCTACTCACCCATGCCACTAGCTCCACCGCCAAGAGACGGCCCCCTTCTGCGAATACCATGGACCCCTGCTCCACCCTCCTGACTCGTCGGAGGAGATGGCTGATACCATATTCTTCGCACAGGACGAGCGGGACGCCGAGTAATCTCAGCCTGACCCTGCACGCTCGCACGTCCGGGAAAGTCCCCATCGGTAGCCGTCACCTAGTGAGCCGGAAGAGAGTCCCCTTTACCAGGACATAGTCCTCTCTGATCACCGCCTCCACTTCCTCCTCACACCTGCCGATCGCCAGAAAGCTACCTCGTTCCACCTGCACGACATCCCAGCCTGCCTCCACCCCCGACGGCCTGTTGAGAATAGCCTTCACCCTGTCCACCGATGCCCTACCGTCCATGGGGTAAACCCGCACAGCCTTTGCAAGCCAGCGGAATATCTCCATCATGAGGCCCTCCGGGAAGGGGCCAACCTTCAAACACCCCCGCCAGCCTTCCCGTGGACGGCAGAAGATGGCCCCCCACGGACTGCATCGACAAAGGAGCGCTCCAGAAGGGCCTTCCCTCCACCGTAATCCCCAATCCGCAGGTGCCGGCTACTCCTCTCCGCACCTGGCTCCCTGCAATGGCGTTGCAGGTCCCCCTTACGCCCACACCAGAAGCACGCGAACCCTTCGAGCCTCTCCTTCACCCCTTGGCTCGGGCCATGCCTTGGGAACCTCTCTCCACGCATGGAACTCCCGGAGCTTCTCTCTCTAGAATCGGCTAGAGAGAGATTCTCTGTTACTAAGTGGATTTGAATGTTTTGAGGACCACCTTGATAATTCAATATGGTTGCGGGGGCTCAAGATTCAAAGAACCTGATTTTTATACTTGTGATTATGAAGAATCTTGTGTCCTTCGTATCTGTGCTGCTTTCTGATGTATATACTCATACGTACAAGGATATGATAACATCATTAATGGCAGTGCAACTCCGCATCACTATTTTGTTTCTTTGGTCAATTTCTGTTTCATTGCATGTGATCAATTGATTATCTGCCCTTTAAAGTTTAATTCAATGCCTTTTTTCTTCATCATCATCTTTGTTGATCATCTGCTTATTTGACAGGGTCTACTATCAATATATACCAGAGGGCAGGGAATATCCCATCCTGTGCCGAAGATGGGAGGGATATAATGGTTTCTCAAAGTTTTTTTCTGTTTACTTGAAAAACTTCAGAAAGGAAGAAATATTGCTTGATTGGAATGAACTTGCAGAACACTTTGGTACATCTCTCTGATCCTGATCTTGCACTTTCTGACTTTTCTTGTTTGTTATTTTTCCTTTTCTAGGCAAATGCATTTCATATCTTTTTCTTTATTTCACACAAAAGCATTTTATATGCTTCTCTGCTGTTTAGTGGTTGATTCTGCATGCTTTGTTCATATCCTCTGCTTCTTTGAGTTTTGATTCTTGATATTGTGGAAGGATGCATATATACTTACATATTTAGTGGTAACCTCACCTCTGGCGCTACTGGTGGTGGTACTCATTATGTCTCTGTATAATTCAACTGGGACTATTATTAAGAGTCAATACAGATTGAGAACATCTTCTCTCATTACATGGTCTCTTCCTCCTTCTCTACATGGTATCAGTGCAGTCAGCCATCATAGAGATGGACTGAACATTTCCAGCCTGAGAATGATTGGTCTCTTACCCAAATCATCTCCAGGGAAACCTGCTTTTATTCTGGAGCTCTTCTGTCTGGAAAAACCCCTCATAACCTCCATTACAAACATCAGCAAACATTACAGCTTTTGCAGGATGAAGATGCTGTGCGTCTTTCCATTGTGTGTCATGGTCCTCAGCGCCATGGTATTAAAAACTGGCCGAGCCGGAATGGAAGTGGCCTCAATCTGTCTGGTTCCAATAGGGATGAAACTGGCTGGAACCAGCCAAAACTGGCTTTTGAACTGGAGCCTGAACCGGCCCCAGAAACAGTTTTTAAAACCTCAGCACTTGCTGTAATGATGCTGGCCATGCAACTGACATAGTGGATCCCTGCAAGCTGGAGAAACTTCCTGTCTATTAGGGCCATTGCAGCAACCTAATCATCGTCTTGGATGTAACAGAGCAACTGCCTGCAGTTGGCACCTGATAGTTCCTCCTCACCCATTTGTCTCTTTTCTTCCCCTCGTCTCTCTTTGCTTTTCATTTACTCCTTTCTCAGTCGGACTATTAGTGACCTGAACCTGGATCATGATGACAAATCTGTGGAAGGGTAAATTGACAAATGTTAGGTTAATACCTTTCATTCTGAAATTTGATTGCCATTACGATGTTTGATTTCTCTCACATATTCAATTTGAGTAATTGTTGGTATTGCTACTTCCTATTAGTTTTAATGTAATTAGTGCTATGTCCTAGTAGTTTGTATCTTGATAAATATTTAGTTAGTAACTTAATGGGCTTAGGTTTTACATCATTTTTGTTTATGATCTAGGATTTTATGTGGGTGGCACTGCCTGGGCACTACATAGGCAGTTGCCCAAGTGCTTAGGTGCTCAAGCATCCTAAGGATGCCTTGGGTTGCCAGGTTGGCTTGACAAAAATGCATGTCCCATACGTACTTTTTGTGCCTTCTTGTCCAGTTGTCACTTCCAATGTAGGAGGTAGACACATTATTTTTCATCTTTTTTGTCTGGCTTAGTTGTCTCTAGTTGCACTTTCTTCGTCTTTCTGCTACGTGACAAGTGGTAGTTCAGGAAATGGCCCCTTCATGGGCTCCATGAATTCATTGCCATTCCTTGTTTCTTGTTTTTGCTGAGTCGTATGTTTGCGGGGAACCAGGTGAGTTTTAGTAGTATGAGGAGTGACTTTCACCCTGAGTAATAGTTGTCAGTTCAGTTTAGTGGTATTGTTTCCTTTTACCTGGAATATGTAATGGTATGTCTCTGGCTATGTACTCTCTACCTCAAATAATTCCTTCTCTTCCTGATCTATGGATGTTCTTGGTACATGCTTTCGTTGTTTACTTTATTTATATGGTTTCCTGTAATTTGTTTCATTATGCTAACTTCTGCAAGTCCTTGGACCTGCGGCAATATGACCATTGGCTACAGCTACAACATAGTCCAAGGTTGGTAAAATGAAGGCCAGAATCGGTGTCATTACATTTTTAGCTTCAGTTTTTTTGTAGCAAACTTTCAGTGGTTGGCTCATCATGAATTCTGAGGGAGGCAATAAAGGATAAGTACATGTATATTTTGTAACCTCACCTCCTTGCCCTTGTGGTCCTGGTACCCATTATACCTTCTGTGTGGAGTTTAGTGGAAGTGATTGCTCACAGTGAGTACAGCTTGAGTGCATTTTCTTCCATTCCCTGCTTCTTTCTCTCTCTCTTCTCTCACAGAACAAATGTCAAGGAAATAGCTTGCTCCAGGGATTATCCTCTTCACTCTTCTGTGACTTATTGGCCCGGGTAATGCAAATGACACATTTCTTAACCTTGGGACCTTTCTTTTCTGAATGTGCTTGATCTTGTGGGCTTAAAAATACTGATATTGAAGAATCACCTTTCTTCTATGGAGTTTGCTAATTCTTTGAAATATCACTAGACATCTAAATGCTTGAAAGTCAACATTTTACAGTTAGGTGTTTATTAGTTATTAGATCTCAAAAGAATGTCTTCCATGACATCTCCAGCCTGTTATACTGTTTTAGGCGTTCTTTTAGAGACTTTTGCTATGCTTTTTGAACCATTTCTTTCTTAAAATTGTTGATGTGTTATTATGATTTCTTAAAATTGTTGATGTGTTATTATGATTTCAATGAATAGAATGGAGTGGATGGACTAATTTATCAATTAAAAATGTTTAGGCTATGTTCATGTGGGCACGTGTAGAGTCTCTCCCAATCACAGGTTCCTTGCATACACAGTGGACACCTCTGGTGGTGAGTTGTTTAAGCTTCAAGTTAAAGATCTTCAAACTGGACAAATTGTCAAGAAATCAGACGTGAACGGGGTTGTCAGCTTGGCATGGGCTATTAACAATGACCGTTTATTTTACACAGTCTGTGATGACACTCAACGACCTTACAGGCAATTTTCCTTTCCTTTGTTCATCTCTTGTGGTATTCATTTGCAGATTACAGAATTCTCTTCATTTATTATGGTTCAACAGCCTATTTTGCACAAAAATAGGGTTGAATGCACAGGATATCCCATTGTTTACTGAAAAAGACACAAGTTGCTGTCTGGACATAACAAGCACAAAGGACGGGAAATTTATTACCATAAACTCTAACACAAGGGCTTCATCTGAGGAATGTCACTTTTCTAAAACATTTCTTTATAATGAATAGGCTGATGGACTGAAAGTCATCTCTTGCATATGGATATGTCTTTATTAGGCCATGTGCTGCTGTGTAGGTTCACGTCATTGATTCAGCCAAGGAGCAAAATGACATGTGGCTGGTGCAGAAGCGTGTGACTGGTGTACGGTACTTTTTGGAGCACCACCATGGTGTTTTCTATATTCTTACCAATTCTCCTTCAGAATATGTAGTTCATGATTCTGGAAGTTACCATTTAGCCAGATGCACTGCTGGGAAGTTTCCTTTCACAAATTGGAAGGTGAATTTGACATTTTGGTTTCTTTTCTTATTTTAGGTGATTGCTTTAGTTTGACATCACATATTGAGGCCCGTACTGTACCTAATTAAAGTTCTGGATGCATTACCTCAGATAACTCCCATGACTCGGTTGGCTTCTTTTGTCATAATTTTTTTTTTTTTTGACAATCACTCAACTAAAGTTAATTTTCTTCAAGAGTTTAGTGTATTGAGTGGGTGAATACCATGCTGATTGACTAGAGCCTTTGTTTTTGTATCATATGTTGAGCAGCTGTCATTTGCAATGTTAATTTTTTATTTGGTTTAGTTCCAGCCCCTCTTTTGGGTTTTTTTCTGAAAGACTATAGAGTAGATTTAAAAAGTTAGTAAATTTAAAATGTTTCAATTTTGGCTATATACATCTATATAACTTGTTTTCTCGAGATAGAAAAGTGAAGGTAGGATCATTGTGAATGTTGCACCTCTGTGCTATGTTAGATTGTTCTCCGTCCACTACGCGGCAATGGTGCGATAATAAAATCTTTACTCACAAAAGAAGATTGAAACAAAAATACCTGTTGATAGGCTTGACATTCTAAACGAGCTTCCAGACAGATCAAATCCTAAAGAACTTCATGGACACATGGGGAGATTGGTTCCTCCACACCCAGACTCCACTCAGCATCTGACAACTGTTGATGACTTCCACTGTTTCGTCATGCCTCTAATTATGATGCTTCTTCTCTCTTTTCCTCATTCTCCTTACCTTCCATGTACTACTGGCACGGGAAACTTTCCTTGGCCACCTTTTCTTACCAACTGCTGGCCCCAGTCCTTTTATGATCCATCTCACAGCATTCCTGCGATGGCTAACACAATGTCCTTTTCTCAAGATTGGAGGATTGCTATTGTCACCAAATGTTGGTACAGTTTATGTCCTGCTGAGTGCTTTCTGATTGAAAAATGAGATTCTGTTTTGAAGACAATTTCTGCCATTTGTATTGTATTGCTCTTTGTCAACGATGAGCAGTAGTTTACTCTCATTTCCAATAGTTTTTTGTCTTCCAAAGTGGGAAGTTACCACTTTTTTTTTCAACGTAAATGCCTTATTGCTTAAGTTGCATTTTCTTATGACACCTATGTTTAATAGGGTACCTGTTGTTCCAGGATATTATTATACCAGGTCAGGATGTCATCTTTCAAGATATGGACATCTTTGATGGACATTTAGTGCTTTTCCTGAAAAGAAGGGATCTTCCTATGCTTTGTTCGATAGAGCTGCCCATTGATGTTGACTTCAACATATCTATGGTATCCATTCTCCGTTTTATTTTTTTCTCTCATACAGGAGGTGCAACTTGGTGATCAGGCTTGATAGTTATGTCTTTTTTCTTTCAAGTTTCCCTTAAATGGTGCTTTGCTTGTATCTTTTGTTCTTTGATTTGGGTTATTTTCTTGAGAGTTATTTGGACTTTTCTGGACAGCAAAGCTTGATTATCCTCTATTCTTCACTTGAAAAGTTGTCTTCACCTCTTATCTCAAATTTGCTATTTGATGCCTGGAATCTTCCCACCAGCCTTAGATTTTTTGAAAATTTCCCATGCCGATATCATGCTTCAATATGTTGATCACAGTAGATAGTGATACATATACATAGTGAATACTATGGGTTTTTAGTTCACCGTTAATGAAAAGAGGTAGAATCCAGCTGTGATCTCTTTTTCTATTAAACTTGTTACAGCCAGGATGCAGAAGAACAAGGGAGGAAAAAGAGGAGAAAGCACCGAGGGAACCAAAACAGGGTTGCGCTGGTTTTTGGAAAAGCAAGAGTCCTTTCCTCCAATCGCTCCCCACTTATATAAATCAGGTTTTAGGGCAACCGCCACCTTACAAATCATGACAGAAATGCCCCTGGCTAGTAACAACCCCGGGCGCACACCTCATGGACCAGGAATAACAAACCAGAAAGATGACTAAACTACCCCTTGCCTTCTTTACACTCCCCCTCAAGCTGAGCATAGACATCTAACATGCTCAGCTTGCTTAGCATTTTTCTGAAATCATCTCTCGACAAACTCTTAGTAAGAACATCGGCAACTTGATCAGCAGACCGGACATAGGGGAGGCACAACTTCCCGGAGTCCAACTTCTCCCGAATGAAGTGCCTATCCAACTCTATGTGTTTTGTACGATCATGTTGAACAGGATTGTTAGCAATGCTAATTGCTGCCTTGTTGTCGCAGTAGAGCTTCATGGGAAGCATTGCCTTAACTCCAATGTCTGCTAGAAGAATCTTCACTCACAACAATTCTGCTACAGCTTGTGCCATGGCTCTGTATTCAGCCTCTGCACTTGACCTTGCACAAACAGATTGTTTTTTACTCCTCCAGGTAACAAGGTTTCCACCCAAGTAAATACAATACTCAGATGTTGACCTCCGATCATCTGGTGATCCAGCCCAGTCAGCATCAGTAAACCCTTCCAAACATAGCTGACCTTTCTTGCTAAATAGCAGACCTTTTCCTGGACAGGTTTTGATATATCTCAAGATCCGGTCAACAGCTTGCATGTGCTTAGTTCTGGGAGCATGCATGAATTGGCTGACCACATTGGTTGCATACGTAATATCCGGCCTAGTCAAGGACAGGTATATAAGTTTTCCAACCATTTTTTGATACCTGTCTTTTTCAACCTCTGAGAGCACTTCTCCATCAAGAATACTCAGCTTGTGGTTCATTTCAATTGGAGTGTCAGCGGCTTTACTTCCCATTTTCCCAGTCTCTTTCAGCAAATCAAGGGCATACTTCCTTTGTGAAATAAGAATGCTGCCATGAGATCTTGCCACTTCAATCCCAAGAAAATATTTCAAGGGACCAAGATCTTTAATCTCAAATTCCTTCGCTAGATTATCTTTCAGCTGTTGGATGGCAACAGGATCATCACCCGTAACCACCATATCGTCCACATATACAAGAAGGATAACAACCTGTTCACCCTTCCACTTCACAAAGAGAGTATGGTCAGCATTTCCTTGTTTAAAGCCCATCTTTAGCATAGCTGCCCTTAGCCTTTCAAACCATGCTCTAGGGGACTGTTTCAGGCCATACAGTGCCCTTTTTAGCCTACAAACTTTCCCATCTGTAGTCAAACCCGGGGGCAGCTGCATGTACACCTCTTCTGTTAATTCCCCATTAAGGAATGCATTCTTTACATCTAACTGGTGCAACTCCCAGTCATGGTGGACAGCAAGTGACATCAGAACCCGAACAGAGGATAACTTGGCAACCGGAGCAAATGTTTCCTGGTAATCGATGCCATAGGTCTGTGTAAACCCTTTGGCAACTAACCTTGCCTTGTACCTTTCCACGGTTCCATCGGACTTGAACTTTATGGTATATACCCATTTAGAGCCCACTGGCTTCTTCCCTGAAGGTAGATCAACCAAATCCCATGTACCATTCTTCCTTTAGGCCTCCAATTCTTCTTCCATTGCTCTAACCCACCTTGGACTCTTCACAGCTTCTGAAAAAGACGAAGGCACAGTGGTGCTGGAAATAGATGAAAGGTAGGTCTGGTACGATGACGAGATTTTAGAATAGCACAAGTATTTGGAAATTGGGTGCTTGGTGCACTCTCTCACACCTTTCCTACATGCAATAGGCTGATCAAGGTCAATGAGAGAAACCTGATTTTCTGTTTCAGGAACAACAGGAGATGAGGACCCAGCATCCTCATGAGAGTGGTCCTCAACAAGGGTCTTTTCTTGGGGCTGTTCAATCTCCTCTTTTTGTCTTCTAGAGTAGACCTTTCCAAATTTGCTCTTCTCCTTAGAGGTGGTTTCTTCAGCAATCTTGGCATTGGTATCTTGAACATCTAGAATCGAAGAGGGCGGGGAACCCAAGGTGTCAGCAAAAATATGACAAGGAATCAGGTAGGGATCCACTGTAATCTCCCCCTCAGACAGATCCGAGGAGAAGTATGACTGTGACTCAAAAAAGGTAACATCTCTTTGATAGTAGATCTTCCCTGTCTCGGGGTCAACACACTTATACCCTTTCTGAGTGGGGGAATAACCAAGAAAAACTCCCCTAACAGCTTTGGGATCAAGTTTAGAATGACCTGGACCCAAGACATGGATAAAACACAAGCACCCAAATACCTGCGGAGTCAAAGGAAAAATTGGGCGATCTGGGCGTAAGATAGTCACAGGAATACGAAACCCTAGGGCTCTGGATGGCATCCTATTAATGACATATGCTGCTGTGAGGACAGCATCTGCCCAGTACTGTTTGGGAATCTTGTGCTGAAACAGGAATGCCCGAGCAGTCTCCATTAGGTGCCGATTCTTTCTCTCCGCCACTCCATTTTGTTGTGGAGTATACGGGCAAGAGGATTCATGTACCATCCCTTCATCTTGCATGAACACATTCAGATTTTTCGTGAAGTATTCTTTTGCATTATCAGATCTAAACGTCTTGATTTTTTTCTCAAATTGTGTCAACACCATATTGGAAAAAATCTGAACTGCTCTAGGCACTTCCTCTCTCGACCTCAAGAGATACACCCAAGTGCACAAGGAAAAATCATCAATGAATGTGACGAAGTAGCGATAGCCATTCACAGAACACACGGGTGAGGGACCCCAAACATCAGAATGGATCAAATCAAAAGGAGCACTGCTCTTTTTTATTGAAGTGGAAAATTGGGATCTACAATGTTTTGCCAACTGGCATATAGGACACTGAAATGACTCTGGTTTAATGGACTTAAATAATGTGGGAAATAAGAGTTTCAAAGACTTGAAAGAAAGTTGTCCTAGACGACAATGCCATAACTTGAGCTGCTGAATTTGAGCAGAACTATGGATGGTTCTCTTGGACTGAAGAGCAGTCTTCCCTTTCATGTTCAGCTTGTAAAGGCCCCTCTCCTCAAGACCACTCCCAATCGTTTGCTTGGTCTTCAAATCCTGAAACATACAATGGGTTGGGAAGAAGGATATGGAACAATTAATGGATTTGGTGAGGTTGCTAACAGATAAGAGATTTATCGGAAGGGAAGGAACATGTAAGGTAGATGACAAGGAAAGATGATCATCCAGTCTGATGGTACCTTTACCTGCAATTGTGGCTTGAGTACCATCAGCTACCATCACCTTTTCTTGGCCAGAAGAAAGAGAATAGGTAGAGAAGAGACTAGGGTTACCGGTCATATGATCAGTAGCTCCAGAATCAATGATCCATGATGTATCGGTTGGTTGAGATGTAGCACTAAGTGCAGCTCCCTCAACACTGAACTTACCGAGAGCAGAGGTGTCCAGCTGAGACAGAATCCTTTGAAGAGTAGCAATATCAGTTGAGGAGAGGCCCTTTGTGTTAGGTACTTGAGCATTGGGTGATCCAGCATCCTGGGAAGAAGCCAGGGAAGTGGTAGCATTTCCCTTGGCCTGTTTGCTGCCCTTCTTACCACGGAACTTGAGAGGCTTCTTTTCAGGATAGAGCTCCCAGCAGTCATCCACAAGGTGGTTAGGTCTGCCGCAGTGACTACACTTCCTGCTGGCTTTCCCATCATCATCTTGACTATTACCACTACCCTTCTTAAACTTAGAAGCATTGCTGGTCAGAGCAGAATGGTCATGAAGAACATGGCCACTTGGTGTTTGAATGTCCACCAGCATAGCCTCCCTTCGATTCTCTTTAACCAGCACCCTTTGATATACCTCATCTAGAGATAGAGCACTAGTTTCATTGAGAATCTGTCCCCGGAGTGGTTCCCACTCTGGGTTTAAACCACCAAGGCACTTCAGAACTCTCCCCTTCTGAACAAACTTCAAGTGCTTTTTGTGATCAGCCGGGGTATCCCACTTATCAGCATCATAGTAGTCGAGTTCATCCCACAGTGTTTGTAGGGTAGTGAAATAATATGTAACAGAGAGAGTACCTTGCTTTGCTCCATACAAGGCAGTCTCCAGTTGATAGACCCTAACAACATTCTTTTTTTCTCCATACATCTTTTCTAAGAATACCCACATGTCTCTAGCTGTCTCCTTTCGCATAATCAGTTTCCTCTGAGCATCTTCAACGGAGTTGACTAACCAAGTCATCACAACATTATTCTGTTCAGCCCAGTCTTCAAACTCAACACTATCCTCATCTGGTTTCTCAATTTTACCATTGATATAACCAGTCTTCCGCTTCGCTCCAAGGTACATCTTGGCTGCCGCTGACCATTCAACATAATTGGTTTTGTTCATCTTGATTGGGGTAATCTTCAGGGCATTGTGTTCATGACCCGACATAGGGCCAGACACCCTTTTTCCTACAGAAACTTCCTCAGCATCTGTGGATGTGGACTTGGAGACCGATGGGGAGTGCTGTTTGGCCATGAGAATCTCCCCTTCTTCTTGATGCAGAATAAAACCTGAAAAACCCTAGGAGACAGGCAGCGGCTGTCTCCACAAGGGCAGGGTTCTGCAGCTCAACAGAAGAAGGAAAAAATATGAGAAGGGTGCAGTCCCTGCCAGACAAAGAGGAGGGGCCGCAGACCTTTCCTAGGCCAAAGAGGGTTGTCCGATGAGGATACCTCCAGAAGAAGACCACCGCCGGCTTGTGCTAGGGAGAAACCCTAGGGCGGATCACCAAAGAACCACAGCGGTGCTGTCTCTGCCCCTGTTTCAGACCTCCTTTGGCTCTGATACCAGGTTACAGCCAGGATGCAGAAGAACAAGGGAGGAAAAAGAGGAGAAAGCACCGAGGGAACCAAAACAGGGTTGCGCTGGTTTTTGGAAAAGCAAGAGTCCTTTCCTCCAACCACTCCCCACTTATATAAATCAGGTTTTAGGGCAACAGCCACCTTACAAACCATGACAGAAATGCCCCTGGCTAGTAACAACCCAGGGTGCACACCTCATGGACCAGGAATAACAAACCAGAAAGATGACTAAACTACCCCTTGCCTTCTTTACAAAACCATGTTGAATTTATTTTGGTCTGTATGCCTCCGGTAGATTACCTGCTGCTAAAAATGATTTTTTATGTCTGTCTTGTGAATTATATCAACGTAAAGTATGTCTATGTGGATTGTGCATTATCTGAGAAAGAGGATTTGCTATATAGCCTATATTAAGTCTTGGACCTTGCTTTATATTAGAAATCATGCTTAACAGTGGTCTTAGATGTATTTTCTCTTGCTTTATATTAATCACACTCTTTTGACACCACTTATGTTGAATCTTTTACTTTTTTTTTCAGCGACCTTTGCAAGTTGATGAGCTCAAACCGTGGTTTTTCCCACTGCCCTCAAATCTATGCACTTTTGTTCCTGCATCGAACCAAGATTTTAAGACATCCAATTACCGTGTAGTTATTTCATCTCCAGTGGTATAGTTTCTACCTGCGTAAACATAAAGAAGAAGCGCTTTTTACAAATGCTTTTACTTGTTTCTGATGCTGTTTCATATCTAAAAGGCAGTAGCTGTTAATATGTTGTTGGATAATCCATTTTTTTGGGATTTTTGCATATATACCTCCATACACTGATAATTATGGAATGTGATTTCTTAGGAACACATTTATTTACATAAGCTCTGTAGGTAAAGGTAGTATCAGAAAAAAACTGTTGGCGTTACCTTCTGTCCACACTCTAATAAACCCTGGAACAAGGGTTGGAAAAAAGTCTAAAACTCTCTCTCTCTCTCTCTCTCTAACACAGATACACTCAGTCACTCAGTCACTCTCACTTTCACTCTGTGTGTGTTAATTCCTAGGCAAAAGCCAAACACAATCCAAGGAAATATCTTCATAAGTTGAAATATGACTCATAAAGTGAACTCAACTACACTTCTCAGTTATACACTTGGGTTTAGAACCAAGATCTTCTTTCTTCTGATATGTTAATCACCAAAATGTAGATGCCTGACCTCATAATTGACTACAACATGTCGAAGAAGAACTTCAACATTGTGCATCAAGAGGAGGCATTAGGGCTGTCGAAAGCACATAAGAAGGCCACCGATTCACATTCTAATGATGGTAGCATGGATTCCCATTGTAGCAAGCATCAGCTAAGCAGCTGGGTTGACCTTTCTGACGCATTTTACTGTGAGAGGACAGAAGTGGTTTCCCATGATGGTGTCAAAGTTCCATTGACGATTTTATACTCCCACAAAGCATGGCATCCTGGGAGATCTCCAGGTCTTTTATATGGATATGGAGCTTATGGGGAAGCATTAGATAAAAGCTGGTGTGCGAATCGCATAAGCTTACTTAATCGAGGGTGGGTCCTTGCATTTGCTGACGTCAGGTAAGTTTTTGCATTTATTTTTGTTTGGTTGTGAAAATCTCTCTGTCATTTCATACTTTCCGACTAATGCATGTTCTGCTAGAGATGTCCTCCTGATTTTTCCTGCTACCCTAAACAAAAGTTAAAACCTTCTTAGTAGTATGACTTTGTTAGAACGAGAAAAATTTCCTCCTAGGGAGAAACTCTTCTTTTGAACTTTATGTTGAAAAGTGAAGTTTTGTCCATTTGAATTTGACATATTCGGGTTTTGAGTTTGGACCGTCCCCACCGACCTCGTTCGGTGTTAATTTAGTCACCTTGATTAACGGAGACCCTTGATTAATTGCTTTTGGTAATGCCCTAGATGAAGTGGACCACAAAACTATTAAACTTCCCCATAACCATTGTTGGCAGTATCGGCCGAAACGGTTTCGGAGTTGCTCATTGTAGCAGGTCCGAAACTAAAATTTTTTTTTTTAATGGTTTCGGGCGAAACCGATACCGGTTTCGCCCGAAACTCAACCATTTCAGTCCGAAACCCACCCGTTTCGGTCCGAAACCGCATGTGCTTACTGTAATTTTTGCCTTTTTTTGAATGTTTTGAACCGGCTTCGGCCGAAACCGAAACCGGTACATTTCGATTTCGGTCCTGGCCGAAACCGGTACCGAAACCGCTACTACCATCCTTGCCCATAACAGAATTATTGGCTGCGAGCCAATGAGCTTCCCTGTGGCCTAGAAAAGTTTTAAGGGATGGTTAAGTTTTTTAAAGGTTTTGAGCTAATAGGACAACCTTTCTCAATTTGGAAAGTTTTGACTTTAGGGGTAATTTGCCCATTTTAGGGTCAAAGGTTTATTCCAGTAGGTTAAGGATATTTTGAAACCCTTGGATGCAATTCTGGCTCATGTTGTGTCTGGAGGTGCACCTGCTATTTTTAGACATTTGTGATTTCGTGGGCAGTTTGGAGGTTTTGGGTGATTTTTTAGATTTTTTTATTGGAGCTGGGGTGACCTTGCTATTTTTGGAAACTTTTGTGGGATTTGGGTGCATTTGAGGTTTTCTGAAGACTTTGACATTTTTTATGTTTTTTAATGGTTTTTGGATGACTTAAGAAAACACTTTCCATTTTTAGAAATTTAGGGATGTTTGGTATGTCTTGCATGTCTTAGGGGTTTTTACATTTTTAGAAGTTTTATGGGATTTTTTAATGATTTTACTCACATATTCAACATTTTTTCTATTTTTGGAAAGTTTTGTGTTTTGGCTGGTCTTTTAGGCATCTTCTAATTTTTAGGAGAATTTGTTGTTTTATTACTGTTTTTTATTGGTTTTTAATCTATTTTTTGAGAATGAGGGGGGTTTAGGATATTTTGGTAAGATTCAGGGGGGTATTCTGGACAATTTGCAATTTTGGGGATTTTTTTGTCATTTTTAAAGCCATTTCTAATTTTTACAGATTTTCCCCTGATTTATTTTTGATTTTTATGCCTTTTTATTCCATAACGGGTATTTTGATAATTTTGGTTATTTTAGGATGGTGGGCCACATTGGAGCCATGGGCTGAAGTGAGATGGGCCTGAGTTGCCCTCATTATGACCAGGCCCTTAAAGGTCAGTGGTTGAAATTGGTCTACAAGGGGCCAATAGGTGTACAAGACCCACTGAGGATCTATTAAATGGTTGATGCCCATTCTGGATCCATTAGATGATTGAGACCCAATAAAGATCCATTAAAGATCCGAGTATGGAATGGATCCTCTTTAGGCCCAATATGAATCTACTTAGTGTGATGGGGGTCATCCATAGCTATATCCTTTAACCAATATGGTTTATGAACATTTCATTATGCCTATGGCTTCATAATGGCATTCACATTCATACTCAGATGATTATTCATATTCATATAACCATCATCATTCATTCAATACTCCTATGTGTCATTCATATTGATACACGGGTCATGAACATGATATGATGACATTCATATCACATTCAACCTTCTCATTCAAACAAGGCCACTAAAAATGATTTTTTATATTTTGCTGGCTTTGAGAATTTTCTTCTTTTTTTGTGTTGAGGAACTGCATTTTGCAGAATCTCTAAGGGGAGGGGCTCACCTTCTTTTCTTCTTTCTTCCTTGCAGCAGCAAGTGCACAATGTTTGTCCAATGGAGACCCCGAGGGGGGTATTTATATTGGAGATGGGGGGCGCCCCCTTCCATTTGGCATTGTGCATGGAGGCACAAAATTTATATTCTTGTCCTTCTTGTGCATGGAGGCACAAAGTTTCCTATTTGGTAATTGTGCTGGGAGATCCTAAGGCTGCTAGGAATGTGAAAGAGAGACGTTCTTTCCTTGCACTTGTGCATGGAGGCAGGAGTTTCCATTTTGAATTTATTGTGCATGGAGATCCTAGTATTACTAGGAATGGGGGAGGGGGGGCGCCTATTCCTTGCCTTGTACTTGTGCATGGAGGCAAGAATCCTAGTGCTGCTAGGAATTGGAAAGGGGCCCTTCTCCATGCACAGCTCATTTTCTTGACCCTTTTTTTTTTCAAATTCCCAATGGGAAAGGGGGAGGGTGACCTGGCTGCCTTATTTCTTTCCTTTTTTACTTCTTTTGTGCATTGAGAGAAGAGGGTGGCTGCTGGGGTGAGCAGACCTGCGTCCCCTCTCTTCCCTTCCACTTATCCTCCCTGCAGCAAAGGAGGGCTGCGCCTTGCTCTCTTTCCTTCTCCTTAGTGGCTGGTGCAGGGGTCCAAAGGTGTCTTCAAGAAAAACTTCTTCACCATGTATATGTTTTTGCTGTACTTTTTTTCCCCTCTCTTTCTCTCTTTTATTTTTTTTTCCCTCCTGCTTGATGCAGCAAGCATCTTTTCCCGGGGGGTTTGGAGGAGGTCACTGCCCCTTGGAGAAACCTTTTCTCCCTTTGCCTTTGAGAGGTTTGAACAGGGTATGTGCTTCTCTTTCACTTTTTCTTTTTCTTTTTCTTTTTTTTATGCCTATGCTCAACTGCACCAGAGAGATCTGATCGCCCTTCCCTCTTTTTGGTTTGATTTATTGTCCTCCCTATTCTTTTGATCCAACAGACTTCTTGCATTCAACTGCTCATAAGGGGTCAGGACTAGTAGTACTTGTATGTTCACAATCTAAATTGGAATTACCCCATCCATCATTCAAAAGTCTAGGCCAAGGATTAAAATAATGTAAAAATAAAAAAATGAAAAATTATAAAAATAGTAAAATGAGGACAAGTGGGGGAAAATACGGAATATTTAGACAAGGACACAAAGTGTGCATAACTTTAAATCTTTGACACGGTCAGGTTCGTCAGAGCACATGCTTATGTTTAGAAACACATCATCTATGATGTCTTGGATTGAGCTTGTTTGCATATGCAAATTAAAAATGCTAGATCAGCTGAATAAATGCGTTAAATCCTTGCAAAATGGCTGAGGAAATGATGTTAGAATGTTCTTGTAGCTCATGACAAGAAAATACCCAACTTAGACATTATCTGCAAATATGAGTGCTACTCTTCCACCAGCAAAAATTCTGGAATCAGATTCTTCTCTTAGGTGAAGATGTCATCAAAAAATAAGGTGCACATACTCTGCAAATTCATATTTACTTATTTTTAATATCAGGTAGTATATAAAAAACTAAGCTTTTTTTGTTCTTTTTATTTTCCTGCTGTGTCTTCCATCTTGTATGCTTTCTTGCCTCCTTTTCTAATGAATTTTGGCTTGCCACCTTCCAAAAAAAAGGCCATTTTCTTATTTAGTGAAACAATTTTCTTCAAACCTTTATTGACTATTGTGACTCTATAATTATAGTGGCCTTGCCACTATAATTATGCTTTGCAATTCTAAAGCATTTATATTCATCAATAGGGGTGGAGGAGGAGTTGAGCCTTTGTGGCATGAGGCTGGCACTGGACCATGCAAGCTGAATTCTATACTTGATTTCGTTGCATGTGGCATGTACCTCGTCAAGGAAAGTTATGTGCTCAAAGATAAGCTTTGTGCAATGGGTTGTAGTGCAGGTGGTCTTCTTGTTGGAGCTACCACGAATATGTATCCGGATTTATTTTGTGCTGCCATTTTGAAGGTGATAAAACATTCCTTTTTCCATATTTACTTTCTACTCTTCATCAAGGTGTTTTTGTGCTGCTGTTTTTACTCTAAAAATGAAGACATGTTTAGGTTTGGTTTTCTTTTTTTCTTTCTTTAGCTCCGGAACTATATCTATCTATCTGTGGCTTCTGTACTTGCCTCAGATAATATTGAAAAACAAGGTTTATAATGCAATGTATGTTATGCTGTACTAATTTTGTGAAATCATGGAATTAGAGTCATCATGTCACGGAATCATGGAAAGGAATGATATCAAGAAAATCAAAGCAAATGACAAGGGTGTCAAAGAATCTGTTTGGTTCATGCCAGGGAGATCAATTATTGAAGCAATTTCCTACTTATGGAACACTTCTGTGGATAATAGAGGCGCGTTTATGTGGTTTTGTGTAGAAAAACCAATGATAGAATGCTTGAATAATATTATTTAGTGGACAACACTGTGGAAAGGGTGGTCCAAGAGGTTGTCTAAATATTATTAGGGACATGTATGAAGGGAATCTTCTTTCTGTGTCAATTGTGTTGTACCTTTTGTATCTTCGTTCCTCATTGGGTTGTTATTGTTAGTCTCTTGGATAACATGAAACGCCTTAATTCCTTAGATGCATCATCTGTATATTATTCAACAAAATTAGTGATGCATCTCACTTGTTTCTCAAAATAAAAAGTATGTACATATATATAGGAGTAATTGGTGGTATGCCTCAACCTTCTTCCTTCTGAAAAAAAAAGAAATGCATAGAGCAACTGGTGGGAAGATGTTTTCTTGTTACTATTGGATTCTATGAAGGATCAACTTTGAGTCTTTACATTTTTGCCGTTGTTATGAGCGGATTAACTGGGCATAGTTGAGAGTAAGAGCCTTGGCGCTTATTATTTGCAGGTATGGTTTTGGTGGATGTGAGTCAGACAGTTTTAGGATCTCTTGGAGTCTTAACCATTCCCAGTAACACCCCCATCCCCCTAAAAAGGGAGATGCTACGTACATTGTGGGTAGGTGAGCTGCCGGAAAACCTTATTGACAAGATGGGAGCAGCTGACGTGTGAATGCTTAGGCAGATGATAAAAAATTGTATATCAAATGATAAGAGATGATATAGGTAGCAAGAATTAGGTCTGCGAAAGCCGTGTGAGATGTTTTAGACATGCGGAAAGAAAACTGCTGACGGGGATGAAGATCCTGATCGGATGACGTACATGCATTGGAAGGATAGAGCATGAAATTATTGGGAACCTGTTTTGCATTTGAAATCTCTATTTCTCTAGTTAGTTATCATCTTCCATAGACTTACTACAAATTCTTTTTGGACTATCAATTATTGGCCACCTGTTTTACATCAATTGATGCAGATACAACTTTTGAAGTGATTTATACTCAAAATCTTGGTTTAAGAATTAATTCTGTTTGACGATTGGTTAACTGAAATGAAATGCACCGGAAGTACATACCAACCTGCATCAGAACTTCCAAAATCCATTAGTTTTCATGTATGGATATCCTTGTAGGTTTACATGCCTATAAAGAAGAGAAAAGTTCAGATGTTTAAGATTTGATGCAGTAACTTAATCAGCACAGTGTGATGAATGACATATAAATAATACAGCAAATCAAGGTAACTTTTCAAATCCATATAGATTAAAACTGTGTGCGGAAGGTTTTTTGGAAAGTGAAAAATGTGGGCAGAAGTTAATTTGGTGTTGATACATTGTGATCTGGTGATTAATCAATGGTGTTTTCTCCATCAAGAAAGTAACACCATTTTCAAGAAAATGTGGAAAAGGATCTGTAGCAACTCTCATGTATTGTATGTGCCCACATTTTCTCCAAGTGAGGATCATTTCAAACAAATGGCCGAATAATATTGTTAATTGTCTGGCTGTGCCTTGTGTGGAGGGTTTGCCTTGTCTAGATGGGTTCACCTTCCTCAGCAAAGGCCAGCCTCTCTGCTGAATCCGATACAAACGGAGATACTGGTTCATAAACCCAACTCATGCTATATTCCCAAATATTGTGGCTCCTATGTAAATATTTATCTTTTTTCCAGAGATAGTGGTGGGCCTGCTGTTGGGGCCGTCCAAAGATGAGGCCGAGCCCCTAGGTACTCTCACTTCTGGGGCTGATTACTTGGAGGAGGAGGAGTTGGAGGACTGTGGTATTCCCGACAAGGAGGAGGGGAAGGAGCTGTTGGGGGTGGTGGAGAGGGTCACGGAGGACCATATGAGAGGGCTAGTGGGCAAGTTGGGGGTCTTCTATGAGGGGGTGGAGAAGGGTATCAGGTGGTCTCTCTTCCTTATCCAGAAGAGGTGGCTAGCGGCATTGGCCAGGGTGGCGAAAAAAGAAAAATCACAAAAGAGGGCGAGGAAGAAGTGTGAGGGGGTGAGAGAGGAAGAGGAGGGGGGAGAGGGAGAGGGGCACACTTTTCAATCTCCACGAGGATCATCTCTTAGAAAGTTGGAATGTGAGGGGGTTTGGGGGAGGGGAGAAGAGGAGGATGGTCAAGGAGATGGTGATGAGATGTAAGGTCGACATCCTTTGTCTGCAGGAGACTAAGAGTGAGGGGAATGGGGAGGCGTTGATGAGGGATAATGGGGCTGGTAGGCTCTCCAAGGGGGTTGCGTTCTCTGCGGTGGGAAGAGGAGGGGGTATCATGGTGTTGAGGAACCCCTTTGAGATGGAGGAGGATAGGCAGGTTGGTCGCTGGGCTATCTCTCTTTACTTTTGCTGCTTGAGGGATGGGTTCTCTTGGGTCTTTTTAGGGATCTATGGACCTCAAACCAGGGAGGGGAAGAGAGATCTGTGGCAGGAGTTGCTGGCGTACCACCTCACCTTGGACAGACCTTGGTGTGTGGGTGGTGACTTCAACGTGGTGATGGCGGCTTAAAAGAGGACGGGAGATATGGGGGCAACGGAGGACTTCTGTGACTTCATTCAGTAGGTTGCCCTCATAGACATCGGATTGGTGAATGCTTGATTGACCTGGTCCAATATGAGGGCATCCTCGTCTTGTTCCAGTGTTGCACCCGTTATTTTTCTCGAATTAATTAAGATAAATGAAAAAATAAATCGGTCTCACAGAAGCTAAAAAAAACTGCACAAAGCCGAAGCCGTAGGGAGAGCGGGCCCAATACGAGTCCCGAAAACCCTCGCCGTATTTACGGCATACAAAAATGTAATTTTGCATCAAGCAGGCAATCAAAGTGGTGTCCCACCACACTTACAGAGTGTCTGAGTTAGGAGCGGAAGCAATCCTCGAAGCGCGGAACCTTCCCCGAGCAAGAAGTAAAAAGACGAAGTCCAAAGCAACCCGGAAGAGTTGTTCTCTCCTCCACGTGGCCAAGACAGAAGTAAAACACAAAACATAATAATGGGGGGTCCTTTTATAGGGCCCTCCCTCTCTCAACCTCTCTTGGGCCACCCGGACCGGGTGGAGCCCAAGGAGGACCCACTCGGACCGGGTGGGGCTCTGCGGGACCCACTCGGTCCGGGTGGGCCTTGTTTTGCTTCCACCTTGTCCGGGTGGGCCTCCAATGGCCTATGCCTGGACCGGGGTTGCTCCTTCCCATTCCAAACCCTATAAATACCCCCAAGGGGGTCCCGCCCTTCAAAAAAAGTAACAAGAAGAAAGCAAGGAAGTGACGAGACAAGCCCACTCAAGCGAAGACACAAGCACGGGAGCAACCCTTAGAGCACTTGGAGATTCTTCTCCCTTGGCCTTCTAGTGTCTCAAGCGAGGGTATGTTACAAGAATGCCCTTTTGATGGCACTTGGGCAATAGGGCCTCCATCTATGGAATTCTCTGAGTCAATCAGAAATTACGAAAATACTCTTAAGCTTGCAAGAAAGCCCTTGTAAAATTATGTAATTGCAGAAATATCCTGCAACTTTGGAAAATTGTAGAAATGCCCTACATTTTTGCAAGAAAGTCCTGTAAAAGTTTACAATTTGTCAAGGGAGATCTTGTAAAGTTCTATATGGGCTGAAATATTTTGTATTTTCAATAATTGCCCAGGGTTACAAAAATACCCTAAGTTTTCTATAAATGTCCCTCTTGTATGGGGAGGCTCGCTTATGTATTTCGTCTTCTGACAAAAGGGTTTAAGACGCTCACACAACGGTCCGACAACAATCACTCAGTGGGCCAGCAGTTTGGCGGTAGTAAAGCTCGGAACCGAGTCCCCGACGACTGCCTGACAGCTTGACAGAGATAAACCCTCAGGATACCAGGCTACTGATCAAGACCAAAGTCCATGTCTAGGCTGCCAATGAACCTTGCCAGTGCCAAACTGCCAATGAACCCTTGCTAGTGCCAAGTCAATAAACCCTTGCCAATGCCAAATTGCAAATAAACCCTTGCTGATACCAAGTGACAACCTAAATCCCAGCCATTACTAAACTGCAACTGCACCAAACCCCTCTCAGCATGAAACTGCAACCAAACTTAGAACCTCCACAAAGTTACAAATATTCCCCTGTTCTCGCCAAATTGCAATCAAACCTTTGAGCAACACCAAGTTACGAGAGGGGCTTCCACACATCTAAATTCAGACGGCTGGACTACCCCAAGCCCAAAAGGCCAGTCCTAACCCATCCAGACCAAACCACTTGTATACCTTCACTACAGCATAAGTGCCCTCATCCTTTCAAGGGTGTTTGCTCTTGTGATCGCATACACGCCTTCAATGTCACGACTGATATTGTAAAGATTGAGGACTTCTTTGCCAATTAATCAAGGGTATTCGGACTTTGCGCCGACGTAAATAAACACCGACTATGATCGATGGAGAAATGTCCAGTACTCTAACCCTAAATCGTCTGATAAACCAATCCGCAGAATTAAAAATGCGCATGTTGTCTAAATAGCTAACAAATGTGCATCGATGTTCAAAAAATGAACATTCTGCTTTTAATTTTTTTTCTTCAAATTAAACATCATGGCTGGATAGGTTCCTCGTGCTCGTGGATTGGAAGATCACTTCCCTCATGTGCAAACTTCATGTTTGGCTAGGCTGTCTTCAGATCATAAGCTTATTCTCTTGAAGACCAGTCATGGTCGAGAGAGGAGACATACTTTCAGATTTGACCATCTCTGGCTCAAGGAGGATGATTTCTTAAACATAGTCAGGGAGGCGTGGGCTGCACATATGCTGCGTGGTTCTCTTATGACTACTTTGGTTGGTAAGCTGTACCAGTTGGCCCAAGTGCTCATATGATGGGGTGTCGTTAAGCACCTTCCCAGCAGACAAGCAAAGGACTTGATCCAACAGCAGATAGAGACACTGGATTGTTTGGAGGAGGCAGGTTTGCTGGATGATGAGATCCTCATCAGGGAAAAAATGTATTAGAAGCAGAGATCTAGGGAAAAATGGCTTAAGGAAGGGGATATGAATACATCTTATTTTCACAGCATTGCTTTAGGTAGGAGGAGGACGAATTATATTGCTTTCATTTGGGTCAGAGCAGAGACTATTACTAAGGAGGAAGACATCAGAAGACATTCTAAGGAGTTTTATGCTAGGCTATTCATAGAGGAGCAAATGTGTGGACCTGACTGTGTAGACGACTTACTTCCTCACCTCTCTACAACAGATAGTGAGGCTCTTGCGGGCAAAATTTCAGAAATGAAAATGTCTTAAACTATGACATGAAGCGATGCTCGGCCGTCACCCTAATATAGACGCTCATGGGCATTTCATCAAACTCCTTATGAGCGGCACAAAGTCATGCACACCCGCTTTACAACATCAAGCGTTCGACTTCTAAAGTGCTCATAAACATTTTGACAAATGCCCGACAGGCGGCATAAGGTCACGCAATCACTCAACAAAGGCCCACGCCAAGTCCAGCTTTTAACTCTTTATGATGAGTGGACATTTTGTCCAACACTACGTGGGCGGCATAAAATCATGCACCCACGGGGGTTTAAACTCATATGAAATTAAGTTTTGATGCCATCGGGGTATTCCCGTGGCGTTAAACAAAAGCTTCTTTACCCCGGAGTCAAATGGGCAACAAGACGACGTCTACAGATGTGCATAACAAACAAACAAAATAAGCTCCACGTGTCTTATGCTGCGATGAAGGCTAGAAACAATAAAAAAATCCCAGAAAAGGAGGCTTTTTATAGCCTTGACAGGACTACAAGGGGGGGGGGGGGGCGCACTCTCCCTCTCCTCTCTCCCGCCAGGTGGCTACCATTGGGGGTGCACCCCCCTCCACCTGCTCACGCCGGGCCCCCCCCCACTGCTGGCTCTCGCCAGTGGGAGGCCCCCCCCTCTGCCTGCTGGCACCCCCCTACAGTAGACCGGGGGTCCTTCGGTTGCCGCCGGGGGTGCTCCCCCTCTCTCCGCGTACGCACAAGATTGGGGTTGACTCCCCCCCTTTCTATGCGTATGAAAAAAAGAAAGGAGAAGAGGAAGAGACGGGGAGATGAAGGGATAGAGGGCTTACCTCCCCCAAGTTCCATCGGGGGAGGCCACCTCTTTAGCCTCTTCCACCGCCTATGAAAGGAGGAGACTCCTTTCTCAAAGGACGGGAACTCTGGAGGAAGCTTGGAAGCCAAAGAAGAAGAAGAAAAAGTTTGGAGTTTTGTTTCTCCTCTAAATCTGTGAAGGCCTGCGCAAAGGGTAGGGGGCGGCCATGCTCTATTCAAACAAAAATGTCAAGTTTTTCATAAAAGCCCCTATGTTAGGATGTATTTATCAAAATACCCCCATATGAAAGGTGTTATATTCATCATTAATGATGAAGAAACCATGTAAAACCCAAGGAACTAAGTTCTGGGATTTTTGGATGTGTTTATGATGGAAGAACCCTACAAAAGTCGAAAATTACGATTCTACTCCAAAAGTTTGTCAAATTGTACAAATGTCCGGGAAGTGCTTGAAAAATATTGAAATACGAGAAATTCAAGAGAAGGGTTCAAAATTGAAATTATGTTCTTCAAAATGGAACAAAAGTACCTGTTTTATGCCAAAGTTCAGAAATTGTGAATTTACCCGGAATTTATGAAATTTCTTGGTTTTTTAACATCAGAAAGCTACCACTTTGCACGTTTCTATTCTTATTTTCATGTTAGGGAAGATACATGACATTTGATAACTTAGTATGCATTTGCCCCTGACAAGGAACTACACAATGAAGATTTTTCAAGATTTCTTACACCATTTTTAAGAGCAGGTGCCATTTCTTGATATGTGCAACACGATGTTGGATCCTAGCTTGCCCCTCACTAGTTTGGATTATGAAGAATTCGGTGACCCAAGAATTGAAAGTGAATTCGATATAATACGCAGCTATTCTCCATATGATAACATTCCTATAGGGATTTGTCATCCTCCGATGCTAGTTATGACATCATTTAATGATTCACGGTATGCACTTCTTACTTTGAGTTCTTGATTCACAAGTTGTTTTTCCAAAAACAATTAATGCACTAGAGATGACGCTGAAATCTTTTTCTTCATTTTCTCCTCATCTTTGTTTATTGGGATTTTTGCATATATGCCCTTGTAAAATTCAATTTTGTCAAATATACCCTTCATCGGAACATATTATCATGAATATCCTCGAAATATGGGTAATGTCACGATTATGCTCTCGCCATAACTCCCGTGTGTTTAACCTGAGTTAAGTGTTAGTTAAAGAGTAAGATTTTTGTATATATACCCCTGTAAAGTTCGATTTTGTCAAAGATACCCTAGATCTAACGACCGTAGATGGCATATTTTACGGATATTCTCCTCCGTTGACGGCAGTAAACTAAAGGGGTATAACCGCAATATTTCTGTCTAAATGAAGGATATTCATGATAATATGCTCAGATGAGGGGTATATTTGACAAAATCAAACTTTACGAGGGTATATATGTAAAAATCCCTTGTTTATTCTATTTAAAGATGATCATTTTGAGCTAGCTTCTGTTTGATTTTTAGAAGGCTTCCAATATGTTCATGGAACCTTACTCCAGATGTCCACTATGTCGGGGTCTTTCAGTGCTTGCATTTCAGTTACATGCCAATCTTTGACATTCTTTCCTCTCTCCACCCCCCCCCGCCTCATCAATTTTGAGAATCTTTTGGTTTCGTTCTGTCAAATCTCAGTGAACAACATGAATAATGGTTTCACTTCATTATGATGATATGTTGATCTACTTGACATCTTCAGGGTGGGAGTATGGGAAGCTGCTAAATGGGTGGCGAGAGTGAGAGAGAACTCTTGCTCTACCTGTTCTCGAATGATCATCCTAAGAACAAATATGACCGGAGGACATTTCGGTGAGGGTGGTCGTTTTAGACAGTGTGAGGATGTTGCTCAAGAGTATGCGTTTCTAATTAAGGCAGTTGGAATGCTTGGTGACGAGGACCAATCTGAAGTTCTCTGAGGACATTCAATGGTCAAAATCAATAGAAGGCTACGACTTGGTACCATCACAGAGAAGTGACATCTTCTCTGCAGTACAAAGAAATGACAACCAAAAGCTGAGAAAATCATCTTTGATTCCATTGTGAAATTCATGGTAATGTTGATGGTGCAACCAAGATTGACTGTTGTGCATGGATATTCTTGTCAAGAAAAAGAAACTAATTCATGGTGAAGACTCAGCTGTTTTATGCAAATCTTAACCTTCAGGAAGCAACAAAAACACTATGATGTAACAGGTTGACAGCATCGAAGAGGATTAAATTTGCCTTGCAATGTTCCTAACCGTTGCATAGTCCTGTCCAATTCCCAAGTTTAGCTGAAGCAATCACTAGAATTTTATGCATGGCTTCCACCAAATGAGATCCTGCTCCTCATAAGTTTGCATGTTCTAGACAGTCAAAGAAAGCTGGATGCAGACCTGCGATCATGGCCATGACTCTGCACCAAGCTAAAGTCCTGTTGCTCATTGTGCCCTGTTCAAGGCAATCCAAGAAAGCTGGACATCAGCTTGCGAACATGGCCAAAACATCTGGGCGACGGTTACTTCCGGGATTCATAAGTTAACGTCTTGTGCTCCGGAAATTGTTTCCAATCATAAAATTTTATTGCAACATGAGCATCTATATGGCTGAGCAGCTGGAGAGGACCGTCATGAACGGGCAGGTCTCATGATCCATCCCCAGTTGGGATGCAATGTGATGGGAACCGTGGAACAGAAAATCCATTGTGTGCAGTCGTTGCAGACACTGTGCCATGTCAATGTCATCAGCTTGTAAGCGATAATTTGATACATTTTTTGTTATCATTATTTAGTGGATTTCAAAGGGATAGTCATGAAACCGTTGTAGGGTTTTAGGACAAACTTATAATCGCTCCATTATTTCTTCGTCGTCTCGTCTCATTATTTGAGATTGTCTACGTGAATTATGTTTCGTCAAAGATTTCTATCAATTGTTTTATTATTTGCATCGTATATTTAATGGTTAAGCTGTCATTAGTGTTACGAAAGTTCATTCGAGAGAGGGAAAAGCAAGGGCGCTTGTGTTTTCACCTTCCGTGGGATTACACTGCAGCAGTTGGCAGTCATCTCATTTATTTGGTGGAGGCGGCTACAGAAATCACCCCCCACCATTTTAATCTATCCCATGCCATACTTGTAGTTGAGGAGGAAGGAAGATCAATGCTTTCTTACTGTATCTAACAATCTCATTTTATACACAACCTCACTATTTTTATCTATCCCATGCCATACTTGTAGTTAAGGAGGAAGGAAGATCAATGTTTTCTTTCTATATCTAACTATCGCATTTTAAACCACTTTTTCTTACTATATCTAACAATCTCATTTTAAACATTTTTTTTTGAATTTTTTAGCCTCTTTCGTTGAATTTGATCACACCTTTGTATTCTTTTTTACCTAGAGTTGGAAAAATAACCCGTTACGTGGATGGTCGTAGAAATGTCAACTTTTTCATGCATTAATTAAAGTAATCCTATTACTTAAAGAAAATATATCTCTATGATTAATAGCCGACCATATAACGGAAGGGTATTTTTGCGCATATATTTATGCAATGCAATAAGGATATTTTTTTGTACTAACATGTCCAGACATTGGGAACAGTTTTTTTTAACTCTAGTTAGATTTTGAACTTGAGTTAACTTACATTTGTCTAAAGGTGGCTGACATTGTCTAATGGGAGAGGTAATTTTAGTAGAACTGCACGGTGAAATTATATTAGTCAATATGTAGGTAAGAGTAGTATTTACATAATTGTGCACGTAATAGCTGTATCAAAATTTAAACCTGATGTCTCTAGAGCCACAGTATCCGCATAGGTTAAAACCTGACCTAACCTAGATGACTCTACTTCAAAGGTGACATATCTTAACATAGTTGTGACCCGACCCCTTCAATTCAAACACAATAAGTCCATGTTAGAGTAGTCTAGTATTGAAAACGTGTTAAAATATAACGTGCTTATATTAGTGGAGCCATCGTTAAGATTTTGAGTTAGATGATCTAATCTAATCAACTTTAATATGATATCATAACCCATAATTATGATCCAAGTTGAACTCCGTATTTGTCATGGTCCACGTACGTGACAGAGTCTAAATTAACTTACACGTGAGGGGTGACGTGTCATAATAGTAACGGTATTGGAAACATGCTAAAGAATAACGTGATTATATTAGTAGAGCCCATGTTTTGAGTTGGATGGCTCAGTCTATTAGACTTCAGTTCAATTCAAACTTGAATCATTCCATGCACCAACCACCCAACTTGGCATGACCTATAAATTGGAAGGGAATTCAAGGATGGTAAGAGCTCTGTAAGATGGTCCGGTTGAGATCAACACATCCGGCTCTGACCAAGCTATCAGGGTTATGGACATCACAACAATCATTATTAAAACCGGTTAAATAAGTGAAAAGTAAATGAGAGAGGGTGTGACAGTCTCCCATTAGAGACTGCTGGAGTCCAGTCCTCTCTTGCATTTGAGAGGATCCAAACTCATCCTAGTGTTGTCTGCTTTCTGTGTAGATGTATAACTCTTATAAATAGATAAGGATGGACACATCCTATAGAGATTAGAGAGTACATAAGCAATTGCAGTTCTTGTAAAGGTACTTTTGAGAGGTTACATTCTTTTTATATATGACGGCATATATTTATTTATATATATATATATGTATGTATACATGTTCGATCTATGCACCTCTCTCACGGATAATTTTAAGAAGGGCGATAAACAGATAATATCTTGAAAGCTAGGAAGACAACGATCACGCAAAATATAAGAGAATAAAAATTTAAGAGGGGCCTCCTCCTCTGCTCCGCTTGCATCTGCAGTATCTGTTGAGCTTGAGAATGTAGTTCCTCTGAATGCGACCTTATTTGTCCCATTTGCTGAAGGATGGCAAACTTTAGTTGCTTAACCTCAGAAGCGAGATGGGTATGTTCATTTCGGAGTTGCTGCTCATCGTCCCCCTTCGAGTGTTCCTCCTCCCTCCGTTTCTGCTCCGCTTGCACCTGCAATACCTGTTCAACTTGACACTGCAACTGCTGCGTCTGTGACTGAGTTTCTTGTGTTCGAGCATTGATGACGGCTTTCAACCCATCAAGTTCAGCAGTCAGATGGGCATGCTCAGTCTGGAGCTGGTGATAATTCTTGTTGCAGCTGCTGCCATGTTCTTCCTGTGTGCGCAGTATGTGCTGCGCCTGAGATTTCAGCTGTTCAATCTGCGAGTGAATGTCTTGCATTTGCTGGTTGATGGCGGCTTTCAACTGTTCAACCTCAGCAGCCAGGTGGGCGGCGCGCTCGGTTTGGGGTTGCTGGCCACTACTGCTGCCATCGTCGCCATCAGACAAGTGCTGCAACTTCTTCCAAATCTCATCAGGATCAGAATCATGACCAGTAGGGAAACATCCACCCCGTCCCCTCCCCCCGATGAACGGGCTTGTTGACATCTGAGCACACACCACCAGCTGGGAGGTTAATCTTGCTGATCATAACAGATGTTATTTGGTATAAAAGAAGCATATATAGCGTGAGAACGCAAGGGATAAGAAGTATATATGACATATGCAGTGAAGTATACATATAACATCATTTCTCCCTGCAAATCGAATGGAACTCACCGGGTCACCCAACTGATTAAGGGAGATCTGAGAAACTGTGCCTTGCTCTTCTAATTATTGCCTCGATCTCCCACTCTCTCCCCCTATCTACCTCTATCCTCTCCTGGCCCTTGACCTGCATGCAAGCCATGGCATCTGCCCCTTTTTATAGCAAATGTTGAAGCCGGCTGCTGGGAAGGAAGACTTGAGCAAGGAGGAGCGTTAAGAGGCGGGGTCATTTTTTATTCATATACGTCCGTACTATTACTTCCCAGAAGATGCCTGCCCTGGTGGGTTCTTTCTTTCTAATTATGATGACTTTGCAGGAGATTGGAACATTTCTTTACGACCACCGGCCGGTTTGGGATGCCGATCGAGTTATTGTATGACTTCTTTGTGGCCTGTTAATCTTCTTCTAACAAAGTCAATAATTATTGTTATTATTGTCGACGTTGCTATTGCGGTGGTTGTTGTTTTCATTATTTTATGACCTCGAACGTGTTTTGGTTGGATCATTATTTGATGACCTGGGTTTTAATTAACCAAATGACCTGGGTTTTAAGTAACCCACTTGTAGCTCTTCTAACTACGGTCTGATTGGATTGAGCTCAGGCAGTAAGATCGATGATATCTTTTATTTAAAAAAAGTTTCAAGTTAATTTAAAAGGCTTCCAATATGATGTCAAAAATACCCGTAAACCCGATTACCCGCATTACCCGACCCGTGATGGGTCGGGTAATACCCGAATAAACAGATATGGATTCGGATTTGGATATATTTAAAATACCCGTTTCATATTCGGATAGGGTATGGATTTAGTGCACCCAAACCCGTACCCGATCCGAACCCGCTCTTAATAACTTATTGTGCATGTTAGGCCTATGATTTTGACATGAACCCAATCCGTTGCCCGTCTTGTTGAGTTTGTGAGTTTAGACTTCTTGCTAAAATTATAAAGATGTTTTTATAATTTGTTGGAGAATGTCGGCGACATGATGTAGTTTCTTCATTCCGAAGGGCGCGATCAGATCTTTTCAGATCTGGGCGCAGTAACGTTTCTTCTCAGCTTCTGGTTTTGAACTCCCAGAACGATGCAGCGACACGGTAAAATGATGGAAAAATAGCTGCCGGTGTCGGATTGAGACGTTCTTTGTGGGAGATTGTTGGCGACGTCAAGAGAAAGACGTACTCCGAAGATCCCTCACAGATCTCGACCAGATGAGTCGGGGAGGACTCTGGAAGTCGGCTCTGGTTTGGGGCCGGATCTGCTCAGATCTCTTGCGCGATCTTACGAGAATCGCCGCCACGAACATCACGGTGATCAAATCGAGGCGAGACCAGCGGCAACGTGAAGACGACTCGAAATCCTACGATCTCTCTTCAGGAACCAGCTTCAAATGGCGTCAGGATTGGGCTGGAGAAATTAAAACACAGCCACCTCCAGATCTGGGCAGCAATCAGGGACCGATCTGCGCGCCTCCACGAAACGAATTACTGCCGTCGCTCACGAACTCCGATTGACGCGAAACCAGCGCTAAAATTTTCCTAACTTGAAGAGGTATCACTGAGATTTTTTGTGGAAGAAGAAGATAAGAGGAAGAGGGGGATACGGGGTCGAGTCACATGACCCAATTCTGTCCAGTCACAGGACAGAACCAAGGGAGTCACACCCAAGGGAACACAAAGAGATTCACTCTCTAATGCAAATTTCTTTCAACAAACTTTCAGTAACTTGTGCACAAACACTATACATGCCTTTAAATAGACAATGGCAAGGGGTAGAGGGGAGGGGGCTGCGTGGGATTCAAGAAGGGAGAGGGGGGTGGGCATGGATCATGACACTTGGTGAAAGGGAAAGGGAGACAAGGGGACATGGTTGCTCACCTACCTTTGAAATTCAAGGTAAAGGTGGTAGGTTGCAGCCAATTTTGTATTTGACCAGCAGCCATTTGAATGCTCCATGTGGTAAATGAAGGTGGAAAGAAAAGAAATTCAAACAACTAGCCTAATATGACAAAATAGGGGGCGCCCCCTACTTGGGCCTCCAATTGGGCCATTTGGCCATGGCTTAAGCCCACTCCATCATTCTTGTTTAGCCCTTTCCATAGAGCCCATGAGTGAAGGGAGCCCATTCTAGATAGCCCAACCTAGATAGCCCATGTAGGAAGGAAGTCCAATTGGGCCATGCATGGCTTATGGATCCATTACAATGGACCAAGGCCACTTCTTTCTTAAGGAATGCTTAAGGGCCTTAACCAATTGGCCCTTTAAGAGCCTTACAACCAGCCCATTATGCAAACCCAAGTAGAATGTTCATTACAAGCCCAATTTCAATGCAAAAAGAGTCCAAATTGAAGTCAAATTGTCCCTAATTTGAAGGGAAGCCGAAGTAGTCCACTTGGTGCTCCCTGTATGGCACCGTCGGTTCACCGATGTGTCACTGATCGCCCTGGTGTCCGCACCACGCGGGTAATGGGAGGACAAGAAGGATCCTCAGAAGTGCTCGGGGCATTGCCAACAGTCACCTGCAAGCTGCTCCTAGAAGGGTCAGACTCCTCAACTAGAACCCGTCTCTTATGAGAGGCCATGAGCGGAAGAGGGAGGAAGGAAGAAGTCTTGCCGGAGGCAAAGAGGAAGAAGGAAGCAACATGAACCGATATCGGAGGAGACGAAGAAATGCCTCTCCCACCGCTTCCCGTTCCTCTTTTAAGAGGAAAAAAGATGATTAAGGAAGATGATCAGCATCAACGACCCAGATCGCACCACCGATAGGGAAGCGTATCGCCACCTGTGACCAATGGGACTACACCATCATGATGGTGATGTCACCACCCCAATGTTTCGACGGACAGTGGACAGGCGCATTTAAGACCCTATGCCCTAACCCCGAAGGGTTGGGCGTAGGGACCGAACATCGCCCACTCTCTCCCTACTGGCGACGAGGCTCCCAAAGTTCTCCCGAGCACCGAACGTCGAGCATCTTCACTACTCGAGAGTGATGGGCTAGTGTAACGATCCGAGAATCCGATTACCGGGAAGGCCCGATAACCCGAGACTCGCACCGCCGCCCACGAGTCGGGAGGGCTCGGAAGGGCTAAAAGGAGTGTGGAGGCACAAAGAAATAGGAAATAAAGCAGGGCAATTCAACAATTAACAGAAATAAATAAACAACTACAACAGAGTCCAGTCCGACAGAAAGTACAGTCTAAAGCAGTAAAGCGTACCACATGCCAAGTGAACACTCGGCCCGGCAAGCTGGCAACTGAGAACCTCCACTCCGCACCCTCGAACCTCGAGGAAGAACAGCCACACCTGAAAAACAGGGAACGAGTCTCCAAAACAGAGACTCAGCAGGGATCCCGCGAAATCCCAACCGGAAACAACGGCGGTAGCGGAAAGGAGAGCTACAACTACAGCAGGAACAGCAAACCGGTGGCCGGTCAAAACTCAGCACTACAGCTACTCCTACTGTACCGGAAGGCACACCTCGATCACGCAGTCGAAGCTACCGAACCACGCTAGCACCACCTACCGAAGTAAAAACACACGGTAACCACGCCGTAGAGGCCTGTCCCCCGGACAGCCAACCTGGACACGCTGTCCAAGGTGCAACCCCGACCATCCGATCGCGGGTACCGCACCACAAGACGCCACCTCGGTAAAGCCACTAGCACTAGTCTCACGGTGCAAGAACCGACACACGCGCCAAGGTGAAACAACCAAAACTCAACGGTCAACACGACCGAAACCCGAAGGTCAAAGACACAGAGACTGACAGTCTGTCACTCCGTACTCGACAGGAGTACCACCCACTAGAAGCACAGTCGGTAGCGTCCCCTGACGTCTTACACCGCACCGCAGGTGAACCGCCTGACGTGGTAGGTCCTACCCGAGGCGCAGACACGGTACAAGTAACCACAAACAAGTGACTAGCTGGGGTCACGCCCGTCGACGTGGGTCCAACTGCCCCCAACCACGTGTGCACACACAGACCACGCGTCCCTGGTCTGGCCCTCTGACCGGTTTTCCCCTCAGCCGGACTCTGGCTGCAAGACGTGGGGCCCGACGGCAACTGGTCCACAAACCGCCTCTAAGGGTAAGCCCGTACACCACTCCCTGGTGCGACCAGCACACGCGTACTGGTAGGCTACGACTAGTGGAGGGTCACTGAAGGAGTGGACTCTCAACTCAACGGAAAATAACGTCCGAATTCGACGACGTACGGGGACCACCCCACGTACCGGCCCAGTCGCATGGTGACCACAGTCGGAGAAGGAACGGGACTCACAGTCCACGGCCACGCACGCACCGTGCGCTAGAGTCGAGAAAACTCAAGTGGCGCTAAGCCACTGGACTCTCGACAGTCCTCCAGACGCACTACACCCAACGGTCCTTGAGTCACAAGACTCGGGGTCAAGACCGTTGTACGCAACAGCACAAGGCCGTCAATCTAGTCCAATCTCTAGGTCTAAAACTACGGTAGCACAAGTACCGAGACAACTCACGAGTCGCCAAGACCACTCCCTCGGGAAGGGAACGTAAAGGACTAAGGCCACCCACACGGGCCACACGGAAAACACAGAAGCACGATTCCCAGGGCAGCACACAAGCCACCACGACGATTTCCCATCTTGTAGCAAGCGGGAAACCTCCAGCCCCAGGCCGGATAATTGGACTCGGAGTCCAAGGCCAAGCACATGGCCCACATGGGAATCGCCTTCCAAAGAAAACCCACGACATGCGGGGGAGACCCCACCGCACACACACCGATACACGGTGACTCGATCATGCGTAACACGAAAGCCCGGAACACGTGGGGTCACTCGGACCCACCACACCTACGGGCACGCTAATCGAGGCAACACGGTCCCTCCCGACACCCCAAAAACACAGACACAGAACCCATGGGGTGTCCGGGATACTCACAAGGCCGGAGGTCGACCATTGGGTCACAACCGGGTCGACCGAAGACCAAAACAACACAATCGGAGCACTAAAAGGTCACCTGGACCCTTAAGCTCACGGCACGTAAAACGAGGTAAGTGGGACAACCTCTGGACACCCAAAGACACGGTCACGGAACTCCACGGGGTGTCTGAGACACTCACGAGACCTAAAGTCAACCACTGGGTCACAACCGGGTCGACCGGGGGTCAAAACAGCGCAAACAAGAACCAGAACATGGTAGTGGTCACCTGGTGACCGCGACCAGATGGTGGTCGACCGGGGACCGCGACCAGATGGTGGCGGTCGACCGGAGACCACGACCATGCTGTCACGGTCACCTCACGACCGCGACCAGCCACGCGCAAGCCCGCTGGTAGCGGTCGCCCGAGGACCGCGACCAGATAGTAGCGGTCATCCCATGACCGCGACTAGACCAAAGCGGTCTATCGCACGACCGCGACGCTCGAAGGCCTCCTCGACCAAAACACAAAGGATGAACGCGGTTCTCCCAAGACCGCGACCAATGAACGCGGTTTCTGGTGGACCGCGATCATTTCGGAAAACCGAGAACGGCGGGAAAATCCCAAAAATCCACGCCACGCCCCCAAACATCCACGGATGAGGGGGAAAACATAGGGGAAGCTCCCCAACAACCCCTAGCATGCATCTACGGCCTCGGATCGGCCTAAAACGCAACGAATCACTAGATCGGGCGATCACTCCCCAAAACATGATTTTTTCCCAAAACGCCCCAAACGACCTGCTCCGCTCACCACGGCCTACCAAACTCGCGGGAAAGGAAGAGCACGAGCTGGGGGTCCATCACCCTACCTCCACCGAAGATTTTGCGCACCGTGGACGCCGATCCATGAAGAAAACGCTATTGAAGCCTCGCCGTTCCACGAACCTACGGCCGAGCTTCACCACGCCCTCGAGCCTCGATCCTCGACCCATCCTCGCCGTCCTCCTCGCCCGCATCGCCCCGCCTCGGTCCATCGGCTGCCGGAGAGGAGAGAGTGAGAGGAGAGTGTGGGAGAAGAGAGAGAGGGTGAGAGTGAGAAATGAGAGGAGAGAGAGGGTGGGGGGTTTATATAGGAAAAATCCGAAAAAACGGAAAAATCCCAAAAAATAGAACACACTCTCGCGGTCCTCGGAACGCACCGATCACAACGGTACCACACTCGCCTAGGTGAACGGCCCGGTTCACCCGCAACGAGGTTCCGAAGGGAAAGCCGAAACCCACGCCGGGAATTAGAAAACACACGCGGAAAAAGTCGCGAAACGCCTCCGGGCCTCCGAAACGACTCCGGATCGCGCCGATCCAAAGACGAAAGATGTCCGAAACGAAATTTCAGACACAACGGAGTCGGACGCTCCGAGAAACCAGATCCGGGACCCACGAATGAGGATCCGAAAAACCCGGGGCATTACAGCCCTCCCCCCTTAAAGGATTTTCGTCTTCGAAATTCAGGACCAAGCACGAAGTCACAGGGGAAGAACACTGAACGAACTGACAACGCTGTCAGAGCCCCAGCACAGAAAATCTCGATTCTCATGAAAACACCAGTCCTGAGGGACACAGCCGGACTTACAATCACAAGCAACACCTCGCTCCTCGCGCCGAGCACACTGGCCAACAGAGCAGGCATATACCAAAGGACACAGTCCGTCATCACCTCAGACAACGCGAGAACCAACATGGCACCGCAGCCACAATCTTGCTCACCGAGGAATCACAACCCTCGACACGAGCAACAGCTACCGATCCATCCTATGGTCAGCAGACAAATCGCACATCAGCTTCGCAGCCAGCTGACAGGTCGCACACCCTCCTCAAGGGAGCAACCAACACAGAGCCTCCACCAGCTCAAGCAGCCAACTCAACAGACCGCAACTAGCTCATCGGCTCAGCACCAAGAAACACCTCACACATGGCAAGCCGAAAGTCAGACATAACACTGTGCCAACTCTCGCCAGAAGACAAACTTCGACAAAGTCCAGATCCCATCCGGAAAGGCACATCACAGAAACGACCACCAAAGGTCTCGCTGGCACACGGCTCTCGCCACGCTCGAGCCCCAACAACCAGCATCTTCTGTCTCTGAAAAGACCATCCACTGGTCACCAACTGCTCGTCAACAGGAAACCTCCGCTTGCTCAGCTTCTTCCTTCTTTCCTGGTCCTCGACCGGGTCCAAAGGAAACATTCCAAACCTCAGCAAGCCATCCGTCGACTCACACACAGACTGAAGCCGCATCTCGAGCTGCACTCCTCTCGGACACCGCATCCGAGCTCGAACATCGCTCCAACTCAACCCTCTCGGGGAGCACGACGAAACTAAATGACGGATCCTGGTGTCTTCAATCATCACCTCACTGGACTCAGACTCACAGGGGAACCACCCCATGCTAGTCACCAAACCAGGGATAACCATCACGACACCAACGTCCTATCAAGGACCACCAATCCGACGCCAATCTCACAAAAAGGCCTCCGCCCACAGGCGTCACTCATCCATCTGGTTTCATCAAATCCTTCGATCAATCCAAGTGGACACCTGTCAATCCCGATTCCGCCCTTACCACAGAGCCACGGGACACCACCTGAACAGTGCTCACGGGTCCCTAAGCAATAAACATATCACTGCGGTTGGCTACGAGACTAGCCTTACCAGTCACTCGCAGCTACCAACAGGAACCCACCGCCTGCCAGAGATCACTCCTCCAAGAACGATCTCATCCGAGGACACGACTGGGAACACAAGTCGGGCGCCAAGCCACCGACTCTGACCAACACGTCCTCGACCATCGTCAGGCGACATCCTCGACAACCTCATCCAGGTCCAACACCGACGCCTGACACGGCTTCCATCACAGGAACAGGGTACTCATGCGGCGCACTAGCCAGCACTTTTCCCGACACTCCATCTTGCCAGTGCTAACAACCATAATACCTCGAGCAACGGCACGACAACAACACGTTTCACACCGAGGAACCAATCCTCCGATGCTCAATGCAAACTCAGGAATCCGCCCGCAGCAACCAACGCTACGATCCTGAACCAGTGGGTTATGGGCCCACCACGCTTCCGCTGCGCACTCAAATCCGTGCGCACAACCAAGAAAGCAAACACCGCCCAACCAGCACTCGTCCTTCCGGAACATCGCCAGCACCCTCACACGACAAGGGAATGGGCACAACTTCTCACAGGCAACCGCCTTGCCAAGACAAGGAGCACGTCTCGCACGGACTTCATGGCACACAAGGCCAACCAATCCGAACACACAATGTAAGACGGCGATTCTTAGCCGAACGCAATCTCTCCAACCAAAGGAGAAACCAGCGCACTTTCGACCAACGGAAGAACTCCACGCTCGACCTGACCTCGAACCTCACGCACGCTGGAAACAGCACCATCCAGCACCAAGGAAAACCATCGCTTCCATCAGGTCAGCGCCTCCGACACACTCGATGAGTGTCACGTCAGACCACAATCACAGCATCTACCGATGCACCACCGCTGCAATTCCTCGAACTGCAACACGGCATGCCAAGAGCCGCAACACGAGCCGCAACGACAACCGCCGACGCTCATCCTCGAGTCCCGAAACTCACCGCGGAACCTTCACACCTCAGACCAAATCCAAGGCGAACACACCCCTTCGCATACGAGAGCCCATGAGCAAGACTTATTGGGACACCACAGCCCAATCCTGCCTTGAAATCCATAAAACAATCGGGACCGACACGTCATTTCTGACGCCACGGAGCACGATAAGGACATCAGGCTCGACAAATCAGCAGCTCACCGAGAAGACACTCCGCTCACCGGAGCACACTTCTCGATCAGAACACCCACTCTGTCACCTTAAACCACGACCTGAAAACCTCAGGGGCTAGATAAATCTCAAGCTGGAGTGGCCAAAACCGACAGCAGCTCCCTCGAAGGACGCTCACGGCCACTTAACCACGAACAGTCCTCTCCAGCCACCTGACCATGCCGTAGATTCCTCGAACGCAGCACCACGAACTCACGCCTGCCAGCAACCTCTGCCCAACGCAGCACAACCAGGGCCACCACCGATGAGGGAGAAGGCTCTCGACCTCGATCCTTAGACCCCATGCTGGCACGAAAGCCGCGGACAGCAACCACCTTCACAGCGCCGCACAGCACACTCAAGCTCTCAAGCGAGAAACTAGGCGGAAAACAAGCACAAAACCCTAAGCCAGCTGCCGACTGTACTGGACCTTATGGACTCTGATCACTGTAATATCTCGAATTCCTATGTACGTCCACAACCACCGCTCTGATACCAGCTGTAACGACCCGAGAATCCGATTACCGGGAAGGCCCGATAACCCGAGACTCGCACCGCCGCCCACGAGCCGGGAGGGCTCGGAAGGGCTAAAAGGAGTGTGGAGGCACAAAGAAATAGGAAATAAAGCAGGGCAATTCAACAATTAACAGAAATAAATAAACAACTACAACAGAGTCCAGTCCGACAGAAAGTACAGTCTAAAGCAGTAAAGCGTACCACATGCCAATTGAACACTCGGCCCGGCAAGCTGGCAACTGAGAACCTCCGCTCCGCACCCTCGAACCTCGAGGAAGAACCGCCACACCTGAAAAGCAGGGAATGAGTCTCCAAAACAGAGACTCAGCAGGGATCCCGCGGAACCCCAACCGGAAACAACGGCGGTAGCGGAAAGGAGAGCTACAACTACAGCAGGAACAGCAAACCGGTGGCCGGTCAAAACTCAGCACTACAGCTACTCCTACTGTACCGGAAGGCACACCTCGATCACGCAGTCGAAGCTACCGAACCACGCTAGCACCACCTACCGAAGTAAAAACACACGGTAACCACGCCGTAGAGGCCTGTCCCCCGGACAGCCAACCTGGACACGCTGTCCAAGGTGCAACCCCGACCATCCGATCGCGGGTACCGCACCACAAGACGCCACCTCGGTAAAGCCACTAGCACTAGTCTCACGGCGCAAGAACCGACACACGCGCCAAGGTGAAACAACCAAAACTCAACGGTCAACACGACCGAAACCCGAAGGTCAAAGACACAGAGACTGACAGTCTGTCACTCCGTACTCGACAGGAGTACCACCCACTAGAAGCACAGCCGGTAGCGTCCCCTGACGTCTTACACCGCACCGCAGGTGAACCGCCTGACGTGGTAGGTCCTACCCGAGGCGCAGACACGGTACAAGTAACCACAAACAAGTGACTAGCTGGGGTCACGCCCGTCGACGTGGGTCCAACCGCCCCCAACCACGTGTGCACACACAGACCACGCGTCCCTGGTCTGGCCCTCTGACCGGTTTTCCCCTCAGCCGGACTCTGGCTGCAAGACGTGGGGCCCGACGGCAACCGGTCCACAAACCGCCTCTAAGGGTAAGCCCGTACACCACTCCCTGGTGCGACCAGCACACGCGTACTGGTAGGCTACGACTAGTGGAGGGTCACTGAAGGAGTAGACTCTCAACTCAACGGAAAACAACGTCCGAATCTGACGACGTACGGGGACCACCCCACGTACTGGCCCCGTCGCACAGTGACCACAGTCGGAGAAGGAACGGGACTCACAGTCCACGGCCACGCACGCACCGTGCGCTAGAGTCGAGAAAACTCAAGTGGCGCTAAGCCACTGGACTCTTGACAGTCCTCCAGACGCACTACACCCAACGGTCCTTGAGTCACAAGACTCGGGGTCAAAACCGTTGTACGCAACAACACAAGGCCGTCAATCTAGTCCAATCTCTAGGTCTAAAACCACGGTAGCACAAGTACCGAGACAACTCACGATTCGCCAAGACCACTCCCTCGGGAAGGGAACGTAAAGGACTAAGGCCACCCACACGGGCCACACGGAAAACACAGAAGCACGATTCCCAGGTCAGCACACAAGCCACCACGACGATTTCCCATCTTGTAGCAAGCGGGAAACCTCCAGCCCCAGGCCGGATAACTGGACTCGGAGTCCAAGGCCAAGCACATGGCCCACAAGGGAATCACCTTCCAAAGAAAACCCACGACATGCGGGGGAGACCCCACCGCACACACACCGATACACGGTGACTCGATCATGCGTAACACGAAAGCCCGGAACACGTGGGGTCATCCGGACCCACCACACCTACGGGCACGCTAATCGAGGCAACACGGTCCCTCCCGACACCCCAAAAACATAGACACAGAACCCATGGGGTGTCCGGGATACTCACAAGGCCGGAGGTTAACCACTGGGTCACAACCGGGTCGACCGAAGACCAAAATAACACAATCGGAGCCCTAAAAGGTCACCTGGACCCTTAAGCTCACGGCACGCAAAATGAGGTAAGTGGGACAACCTCTGGACACCCAAAGACACGGTCACGGAACTCCACGGGGTGTCCGAGACACTCACGAGACCTAAAGTCAACCACTGGGTCACAATCGGGTCGACCGGGGGTCAAAACAGCGCAAACAAGAACCAGAACATGGTAGTGGTCACCTGGTGACCGCGGCCAGATAGTGGTCAACCGGGGACCGCGACCAGATGGTAGCGGTCGACCGGAGACCGCGACCATGCTGTCACGGTCACCTCACGACCGCGACCAGCCACGCGCAAGCCCGCTGGTAGCGGTCGCCGGAGGACCGCGACCAGATAGTAGCGGTCATCCCATGACCGCGACTAGACCAAAGCGGTCTATCGCACGACCGCGACGCTCGAAGGCCTCCTCGACCAAAACACAAAGGATGAACGCGGTTCTCCCAAGACCGCGACCAATGAACGCGGTTTCTGGTGGACCGCGATCATTTCGGAAAACCGAGAACGGCGGGAAAACCCCAAAAATCCACGCCACGCCCCCAAACATCCACGGATGAGGGGGAAAACATAGGGGAAGCTCCCCAACAACCCCTAGCATGCATCTACGGCCTCGGATCGGCCTAAAACGCAACGAATCACTAGATCGGGCGATCACTCCCCAAAACATGATTTTTCCCCAAAACGCCCCAAACGACCTGCTCGGCTCACCACGGCCTACCAAACTCGCGGGAAAGGAAGAGCACGAGCTGGGGGTCCATCACCCTACCTCCACCGAAGATTTCGCGCACCGTGGACGCCGATCCACGAAGAAAACGCCGTTGAAGCCTCGCCGTTCCACGAACCTACGGCCGAGCTTCACCACGCCCTCGAGCCTCGATCCTCGACCCATCCTCGCCGTCCTCCTCGCCCGCATCGCCCCGCCTCGCCCCCGCCTCGGTACGTCGGCCGCCGGAGAGGTGAGAGTGAGAGGAGAGTGTGGGAGAAGAGAGAGAGGGTGAGAGTGAGAAATGAGAGGAGAGAGAGGGTGGGGGGTTTATATAGGAAAAATCCAAAAAATCAGAAAAATTCCGAAAAATAGAAAATCACACTCTCGCGATCCTCGGAACGCACCGATCACAACGGTACCACACTCGCCTAGGTGAACGGCCCGGTTGTAATGCCCCGGGTTTTTTGGATCCTCGTTCGTGGGTCCTGTATCTGCTTTCTTGGAGTGTCCGACTCCGTTGTGTCTGAAATTTCGTTTCGGACATCTTTCGTGTTCGGATCGGCGCGATCCGGAGTCGTTTCGGAGGCCCGGAGGCGTTTCGCGGCTTTTTCCGCGTGTGTTTTTCGATTGCTGACGTGGGTTTCGGCTTTCCCTTCGGAACCTCGTTGCGGGTGAACCGGGCCGTTCACCTGGGCGAGTGTGGTACCGTTGCGATCGGTGCGTTCCGAGGATCGCGAGGGTGTGATTTTCTATTTTTCAAGATTTTTCTGAATTTCCGGATTTTCCTATATATTAACCCACCCTTTCTCTCCCCTCTCATTTCTCTCTTCTCTCCCTCTCTCTTCTCACGCTCTCTCCTCTCTCCCTCTCTCTCCGGCGGCCGACGGGGCGGAGTACGGGTGAGGCGGGGACGGCGCGGGCGAGGCGCGGGCGACGATGGATGAGGATCGAGGCGGTGGAGGCGCGGTGAAGCTCGACCGTGGGTTCATGGAACGGCGAGGCTTCAACGGCGTTTTCTTCGTGGATCGGCGTCCACGGTGCGCGAAATCTTCGGTGGAGGTAGGGTGATGGACCCCCAGCTCTTGCTCTTCCTTTCCCGCGAGTTTGGTAGGCCGTGGTGAGCCGAGCGGGTCGTTTGGGGCGTTTTGGGAAAAATCATGTTTTGGGGAGTGATCGCCCGATCTAACGATTCGTTGTGTTTTTGGCCGATCCGAGGCCATAGATGCATGCTAGGGGTTGTTGGGGAGCTTCCCCTATGTTTTCCCCCTCATCCCTGGATGTTTGGGGGCGTGGCGTGGATTTTTGGGGTTTTCCCGCCGTTCCCGGTTTTCCGGAATGGTCGCGGTCCACCAGTAACCGCTACCATCTGGTCGCGGTCCTAGGAGAACCGCTTTCACCCTTGTGTTTGGGTCGGAAGGCCTTCGAGCGTCGCGGTCGTGCGATAGACCGCTTTTGTCTGGTCGCGGTCAGGGGATGACCGCTACCACCTGGTCGCGGTCCTCGGACGACCGCTACTAGCGGGGTTGAGCGTGGCTGGTCGCGGTCGTGAGGCGACCGTGACAGCATGGTCGCGGTCTCCGGTCGACTGCTACCATCTGGTCACGGTCACCAGGTGACCACTACCATGTTCTGGTTCCTGTTAGCGCTGTTTTGACCTCCGGTCGACCCGGTTGTGACCCAGTGGTTGACTTTAGGTCTCGTGAGTGTCTCGGACACCCCGTGAAGTTCCGTGACCGTGTCTTTGGGTGTCCAGAGGAGGTCCCACTTATCTCGTTTTACGTGTCGTGAGCTTAAGGGTCCGGGTGACCTTTTAGCGCTCCGATTGTGTTGTTTTGGTCTCCGGTCGACCCGGTTGTGAACCAGTGGTCGACCTCCGGCCTTGTGAGTATCCCGGACACCCCATGGGTTCTGTGTCCATGTTTTTGGGGTGTTGGGAGGGACCGTGTTTCCTCGATTAGCGTGCCCATAGGTGTGGTGGGTCTGGGAGACCTCATGTGTTCCGGGCTCTCGTGTTACGCTCGATCGAGTTACCGTGTACCGGTGTGCGTGCGGTGGGGTCTCCCCCGCATGTCGTGGGTTTTTGTGGAAGGCGATTCCCGTGTGGGCCACGTGTTTGGCCTTGGACTGCGAGTCCAGTTATCCGGCCTGGGGCTGGAGGTTTCCCGCTTGCTACAAGATGAGAAATTGTCGTGGTGGCTTGTGTGCTGCCCTGGGAATCGTGCTTCTGCGTTTTCCGTGTGGCCCGTGTGGGTGGCCTTAGTCCTTTGCATTCCCTTTCCGAGGGAGTGGTCTTGACGGCTCGTGAGCTGTCTCGGTACTTGTGCTACCGTGATTTTAGACCTAGAGATTGGACTAGATTGACGGCCTTGTGTTGTTGCGTACAACGGTCTTGACCCCGAGTCTTGTGACTCAAGGACCGTTGGGTGTAGTGCGTCTAGAGGACTGCCCAGAGTCCAGCGGCTTAGTGCCACTTGAGTTTTCTCGACTCTCGCGCAGAGTGCGTGCGTGGCCGAGGACTGCGAGTCTTGTTTCTTCTCCGACTGTGGTCACCGTGCGACGGGGCCGGTACGTGGGGTGGTCCCCGTACGTCGTCGGATTCAGACATTGTTTTCCGTTGAGTTGAGAGTCTACTCCTTCAGTGACCCTCCACTAGTCGTAGCCTACCAGTACGCGTGTGCTGGTCGCACCAGGGAGTGGTGTACGAGCTTACCCTGAGGACGGTTAGACTGGTTTCCGTCGGGCCCCTCGTCGTAGCCAGAGTTCGGCTGCGGGGGAAAACCAGTCAGAGGGCCAGACCTAGGACGCGTGGTCTGTGTGTGCACACGTGGTTGGGGACAGTGGACGCACGTCGACGGGCGTGACCCCAGCTAGTCACTTGTTTGTGGTTACTTGTACGGTGTTCGCGCCTCGGGTAGGACCTACCACGTCAGGCGGTTCACCTGCGGTGCGGTGTAAGACGTCAGGGGACGCTACCGGCTGTGCTTCTAGTGGGTGGTACTCCTGTCGAGTACGAAGTGACAGACTGTCAGTCTCTGTGTCTTTGACCTTCGGGTTTTCGGTCGTGTTGACCGGTGAGTTCGGTTGTTTCACCTTGGCGCGTGTGTCGGTTCTTGCGCCGTGAGACTAGTGCTAGTGGCTTTACCGAGGTGGCGTCTTGTGGTGCGGTACCCGCGATCGGATGGTCGGGGTTGCACCTTGGACAGCGTGTCCAGGTTGGCTGTCCGGGGGACAGGCCTCTACGGCGTGGTTGCCGTGTGTTCTTACTTCGGTAGGTGGTACTAGCGTGGTTCGATAGCTTCGACTGCGTGATCGAGGTCTGCCTTCTAGCAGTAGGAGTAGCTGTAGTGCCGAGTTTTTGACCGGCCACCGGTTTGCTGTTCCTGCTGTAGTTGTAGCTCTCCTTTCCGCTACCGCCGTTGTTTCCGGTTGGGGTTCCGCGGGATCCCTGCTGAGTCTCTGTTTTGGAGACTCATTCCTTGCTTTTCAGGTGTAACGGTTTTTCCTCGCGGTTCGAGGGTGCGGAGCGGAGGTTCTCAGTTGCCAGCTTGCCGGGCCGAGTGTTCACTTGGCATGTGGTACATTTTACTGCTTTAGACTGTACTTTCTGTTGGACTGGACTCTGTTATAGCTGTAGTTGTTCTTTCTTTCAGCTTGTTGTTGTTGGTTGTCCTGTTTTATTTCCTATTTCTTTGTGCCTCCACACTCATTTTAGCCCTTCCGAGCCCTCCCGGCTCGTGGGCGGCGGTTCGAGTCTCGGATTATCGGGCCTTCCCGGTAATCGGATTCTCGGGTCGTTACAGCTGGTATCAGAGCAGTGGTTGTGGACGTACATAGGAATTCAAAATATTGCAGTGATCAGAGTCCGTAAGGTCCAGTACAGTCGGCAGCTGGCTTAGGGTTTTGTGTTCGCTTTCCGCCTTGTTTCTCGCTTGAGAGCTTGAGTGCGCTGCGTGGCGCTGTGAAGGTGGTTGTTGTCCGCGGCTTCCGTGCCAGCATGGGGTCTAAGGACTGAGGTTGAGAGCCTTCTCCCTCATCGGTGGTGGCCCTGGTTGTGCTGCGTTGGGCAGAGGTTGCTGGCAGGCGTGAGCTCACGGTGCTGCGTTCGAGGAACCTGCAGCATGGTCAGGTGGCTGGAGGGATTTTCGTGGTTAAGTGGCCGTGAGCGCGCTCTGAGGGAGCTGCTGTCGGTTTTAGCCACTCCAGCTTGAGATTTATCCAGCCCCTGAAGTGTTCAGGTTGTGGTTTAAGGTGGCAGAGCGGGTGTTCTGATCGAGAAGTGTGCTCCGGTGAGCGGAATGTCTTCTCGGTGAGCTGCCATTTCGTCGAGCCTGATGTCCTGTCGTGCTCTGTGGCGTCAGAAATGACGTGTCGGTCCCAATTATTTTATGGATTTTGAGGCAGGATTGGGCTGTGGTGTCCCAGTAAGTCTTGCTCCTGCGCTCTTGTGTGCGATTGAGTTGTGTTCGCCTTGGTTTTGGTTTGAGGTGTGAAGGTTCCGCGGTGAGTTTCGAGACTCGAGGATGAGCGTCGGCGGTTGTCGTTACGGCTCGTGTTGCGGCTCTTGGCATGCCGTGTTGCAGTTCGAGGAATTGCAGCGGTGATGCATCGAGAGATGCTGTGATGGTGGTCCGATGTGACACTCGTCGAGTGTGTCGGAGGCGCTGACCTGATGGAAGCGATGGTTTTCCTTGGTGCTGTTTCCAGCATGCGCGAGGTTCGAGGTCAGGTCGAGCGCGGAGTTCTTCCGTTGGTCGGAAGTGCATTTGGTCTCCCCTTTGGTTGGAGAGATTGTGTTTGGTTAAGATTCGTCGTCTTGCATTGCGTGTTCGGATTGGTTGGCCTTCATGTGCCATGAAGTCCGTGCGGGACGTGCTCCTTGTCTTGGCAAGGCGGTTGCCTGTGAGAAGTCGTGCCCATTCCCTTGTCGTGTGAGGGTGCTGGCGCTGTTCCGGAGGGATGAGTGCTGGTTGGGCGGTGTTCGCTTTCTCGCCTGTGCACGCGGATCAGAGTGCGCAGCGGAAGCGTGGTGGGCTTGAGACCCATTGGTTCAGGATCGTAGCGTTGGTTGCTACGGGCGGACTCCTGAGTTTGCATTGAGCATCGGAGGATGGGTTCCTCGGTGTGAAACGTGTTGTTGCCATGCCGTTGCTCGAGGTATTATGGTTGTGGCACTGGCAGGATGGAGTGTTGGGGAAAAGTGCTGGCTAGTGTGCCGCATGAGTACCCTGTTCCTGTGTTGGAAGCCGTGTCAGGCGTCGGTGTTGGACCTGGGTGAGGTTGTTGAGGATGTCGCCTGACGGAGGTCGAGGACGTGTTGGTCAGAGTCGATGGCTTGGTGTCCGACTTGTGTTCCCAGTCGTGTCCTCCGTGTGAGCGACGTCACGCGGTTCGTGGAAGAGCGGAGAGGACGCGGAGCGCGCGGGCTCCTCTTTTGTTGGTGTTTGTTTGCTGCAACATAGAAATAAGAGAAGAGAGAGAAGGGGCCACCACGGGAGATTACTCCGGCGGGGCGAGCGGGACAAGTGTGATATAGCAAGATATGGGGGTTAAACGGCCATAGCGAGAAGTGACTCGCCGCGGCCTCGGGGGGACGGGAATGGTGTAGAAATTAAATAACAAGAATTGAAACGGCCATTGGGGAAGTGACTCGCCGCGGCCTCGAGAATATGAGCAGATAATAAGATGACAGAATATAAAGAGAATACAAAGAGCGGAAATTTAAACGGCCATTGGGGAAGTGACTCGCCGCGGCCTCGAGAACATAAACAGATAAGAATATAACGTATAAGAACGTGAATTTAAACGGACATTGGGGAAGTGACTCGCCGCGGCCTCGAGAATATGAGCAGAATATAAGAGAATATAAAGAGAATATAAGAACGGAAATTTAAACGGCCATTGGGGAAGTGACTCGCCGCGGCCTCGAGAACATGAATAGATAAGAATATAACATATAAGAACGGAAATTTAAACGGCCATTGGGGAAGTGACTCGCCGCGGCCTCGAAAACAAGATGTGATCGCCAGGGGCCGAAAGACCCCAAAATAAGAAAGTGATCGCGCCTACCTCAAGAGCGGGAGATGGCGGGTTGCTTCTTCCTCTCCCTCCGGCCGGCCGACGGAGAGGGCTTTCCTCGGCTACCCTTGCAAAACAACGACAAACAAATGACAAGTGGATTAGAAAGATGGAGGTGTAGTATTCAAATCCTTGCGATAAAAATAACGAAATGATGGCAAGACACACACCTGGTTGGTGTTATCTTTTAAACCCCTCTCAGACTCGAGTAGGAGGAAAATGAGATGATGGATGTAAGAAGTGTATAAGAAAAGGCGCCCTTATGAAGGGGGATAGGGGATGCAAGATGATGAATGCAAAAGAATTACGAAGAAAAGGAAAGAATTGGCTTATTGGATGTGCCGATGGTGAAATCCGGCGGAGCTCCGGCAGCGTGGGGACGACGTGGAAGCGCGGTGGATGAAGACGACCTTCCTCTCGCGAGCGTGAGCACCCGAGAAGCCGGCAGAACCTCCACCTACAAAAAAACCCACGGGTTAGAAAATGACTCCGTAGCCTCTGAGCTCCGGCAGCCTATCGGATCACTTCGAAGCTCTCCCAGAACTGAGGGGGTGGGCCTCTATTTATAGAGCTACGGAGGGTGGAGGCGTCCAGGACCCTGGACACCTCCATCAGGGCCGAATTAATATTTTATTCTATTTTTATATATTTTTTTGGAATACTTTTGTGGAGGCGTCCAGGGCTCCGGACGCCTCAAATAGGTCCACCGAAAACCGACGACGGCCGCACGCGGTTTGGCACAACGCGTGGTTTTGTGAGCGGCGCCTCGTGATTCAGAAATGGGCGCGTCCAGTTGACTGGACGTCTCTATAATTGGATTTTTTCACACACGACAAACCGTCGTTCGGTGAGCGACGCCCGTGAGAGAGTTGATGGAGGCGTCCAGGGGCCTGGACGCCTCCAAAAATATATTATTTTTTTCTTTTTCTTTTGTCTTTTATGCCAAGGGTGGCATTTTAATTTTTTATATTTATTTTTATGGAGGCGTCCAGGGGCTTGGACGCCTCCATTAATATATATATATTTTTATTTATTTTCTAATTTTTATGCCAACTGGTATTTTACACACACACATTTTTTATTTTTGTTTTTATGGAGGCGTCCAGAGCCCTGGACGCCTTCATTAATATATATATTTTTTATTTGGTTTGGGCCCTGAGAAAATAATAAAATGAATTAAAAAGATGGGGGCGTCCAGGGGCCTGGACGCCCCCATTAAGACCCACCCGGGTCCTCAAATCAGACGTCGGCGGCCGCCCGTCAGACACCCTTCCTGATTTCGGAACCTCCTGATGCGTCTGACTGGTGTTGACGCTGTCCGAATGCCGTGACGGGACGATTCCGAATGCCGAAAAAGGTAGAAGAAGACCCAAGAAAAGGAAGCACTCGAGTGATTCGAAATGCGTAAGCCGTTGCGGGGCGTTGTATAGTAATATGAGACTTTCTCAGGAGACGTCAAGAATGGCGTGTCTACAGCTGCCCCGCCTTGGCGTCTGCTTTGCAAGGGAGCGACACGTAGTGGAATGGTATCGAAGTGGAGTGAAATGAAGTGGGAGCGGACTGATAAGTTGATGCCAAGGTGTGATGAGACACGCTTTTGACGTTACTGTTTAGAATCTTTCTTGGAGTTTCAATGAGGCGACCTTGAAGAAGGTCTTTCAAATATAGACGATTGTTCGGACGGAGATCAAATAAGGGAGGGTGAGATGTGTGCTCAGGCACAAAAAAAAAAGAGACCAACTTCTCGGTGTGGAAGTACCTGGGTCATAAACCTGCAGGTTTCACCTTTGGGGAGCGGTTACCAGCCAATGTGGAAGTGCTGCGGCCAAGGTGGGTCAAACAAGGTCAAAAGTAAAGGAATATTTGAGGGTCTGTCTAAACAAGGGTCTCCTTTGGAAGAGCAGCGTAGGGCTGTCTCAAGGAAACTCAGTATTTCATTCGGAGTGGAATATCTCATATTTGTGGGAATTGAAACACAACGGCTTTCACAATCGAATCACTTGAATGATTTTCCGCAATAAATCAAAATCCTATATGAATGCATGCTGGGTTTAAAATAAAAATTTAAAACAAACTAAAATAGAAGATAGCCAAGGATAATATTGTCAACTTGTTAAGAACGGGTCAGGATACCGATCCGGTGAGCCGACACTGGGCTGGGGCCCGTTTATCCGCGCACCAACTCACTGAATGGAACCGTCGTCCCCATGCTACCACAAGTTAACGGCCTATCCGTACAACCCAAATTCTTCCGGGATCATCACCGTTTTTGTTGAAGGGGAACTCAAATCCCGGATTCGCTCGGGCCGCAAGGTCCTTGACATGTTCTAGTAGCGTACGTATCATATACTATGATGCATGACAAGGTGGGACCAACCATTGAAAGGTGGGACAGGAGACTGGACAAAGACGTCTGTTAGTAAAACCTGCACAGGCCAGCAAAGGTTAGCAACATCAGAAAGTAGCAGAATCATAGTAGAATCACACCATAGTACAAAGGAGATCCAGACAAAATCTTGACAATGACCACTGATGTGACATGTTCCGTCCTGTAGCGATCTTCCCTTCCTATAAGAACTCCCCTTATGCTAGTTCATTCAAATGTACCAAGGTGGGTTTTGGAAGCTCAGGAGAGGAAAGAGAGGAGAATCTAGAGATTTTCAGGATGGAAGGGGAGTCTTCCCGCGTTATGAAGAGGAGCATGCCTAGCAGCGAGATCAGGCGACTCTCTGACCTCGAGGGTCATCTGAGTGGGACGATCTTGTCGCATATGGTAAGCTGATTCATTTCAAATTTTCCATGTGAACCTTCTTCTTACTACCTTCCTTTCTTCTTGTTTCTTTTCTCTTCCAGCCGAATCCACTCTTCCCAGGCCCGAGGAAGTTTTCCAAACTGCCATGGCTTTCAAGGCTAACTTCCAACATCTCCATCGGCATGAGGGCCATACTCTCGAAGTGGCATCTGCAGGGGCTCCTTATTCACGCCAAACACTACGAGAAGATTCGTATGGACTGGGCGGCTATGGGCGCACTAGTGGAGATCTGGCATCCCCAGACCCACACTTTTATCTTCCCGACCTTCGAGGTGACCATCCTCCTCGAGGAGGTGGAACTTCTGCTTGGATTGAAGAAATTCAAGAGTGACGGGAAGGTGAAGGCTATGCGGATGCTGACACGGGGACTTCTGAAAGCGTCCTTGGAAGCTTCATGCCACCCAACTGTAGACACGGCATTTTAAGCATTATGCTGAGTAGATCCCGTACTACACTAAGACGCCCCAAAGTGGCTCGTACGGTTAAGTTATTTGAATAATCTCCAATTTTTATCTCATGATCTCGTCTCACGAAAAGAAAATTGTGGTTTCTTAAATAAAAACTCTTGTTAATGGGCTTGGCCCATCCTTTTAATCCTAAAAGAAGAGGGGGGGTCATTGTGTGCTAATGGGCTTGGCCCATTCCTATTCAAAAATAAATAAATAAAATTTTAATTCGCATGGCCCCATCTTTTATTGCCCAACTCATTAACTTCATCCATTTCTCACGGATCTTGCTCCCTCTCTCAACCCCACACACTTAAACCACCCACTCTCTTCCTCTGCCTCGATCGGAACCTCATCTCCCCTGACATCTCACCACCTCCTCCACAGACAACCCAGCCGAAGCCACCCTCCCACTTCTCTCACCCTTCCTCTGCTAACACCGGGGCAGCCCCCCCACAGCTCACTCCGACTCTCCATTCTCTCCCACTCCCCCTGGTCATTCTCTCCCGCTCCTCCCTGATCTCCTTGCGACACCACCCCCTTGCCTGCATACTACCGGAGCACCACCGCCCTCACCTCTCCCTTTGGCGAACCCCCCCGGCAGACCTCCCCCACTCCTCTCCACCACCACCTCACGCTAGCTCCCTCCCTCTCTTTCTCTCTTAACCGCGAGCATCTCCCCGTCGTCACCACGGGTATCTCCCCAGTCCACCACCGCCTTCCCATTCCACCTCCACCATAGGCATACGTGCATGCTCCACGGCCCATCTGCACCCACGATCACCGTGCCTGCACCGCCACGCACGCCACCGGACGCCATCGTCCACACTGTCGACACCCCCCGCCGTCACCATCTTCACCGCTAGCACCTGCAGCATCGTCGTCGAGCTCCCAGCCGCTGTCGCCGGACGCCCACCTCCGGGCATCTCCATGTGACCACGCCGCGAGCCACCCTCCACCGGACGCGGCCCCCAGCCGCTCGCCCCCGACGCCGCCCCGACGCCGCCTCTGCCCCGCTGCCGTCTTCGGCCAAACGCCCCCCAGCCCGCACCGCCCCAGCGCCGCCTGCACGCCCCCGTCGCCCCCCCCCCCTGAACCGCCCGTCACCGCCCGCGGCCGCCTCCGGTCCCTGCCTCCGCCTCCGGCTCCATCTCCGCCGTGACGGTCCCGTCTCCGGCTCCTCCTCCGCCGCTGCTACCGCCCCGCCTGCGCCGCCGGACCCCCCCTCTCTCTCCCTCTGTCTCTCCTTCTCTCCCTCTCTCCCTGTCTTGTTCTCTCTCTCTCTCCCCCCCCGCGTCTCTCTCTCCCCGTCTCTGTCTCTCCCCCGTCTCACACTCTCTCTCTCCTCCTCTCCCCCTCGTCTCTCTTTTCTCTCTCTCCCTCTCACTCTCTCTCCCTCTCCCAGTTTCTCTCTCTCTCTCACGCTTTCTCTCTCTTCCCCTCTCTCACTCTCGTCTCTCTTTTCTCTCTCTCCCTCTCACTCTCCCTCTCCCCCCCTCTCTCTCTCTCTCGATCTCCCTCTCTCACTTTTTTTCTTCTTTTTTTTATTCCCTCTCACCACCGTCTCTCTCTCTCTCCTCTCTTTTACTCCCTCTCTCTCTCCTCTCTCGATCTCTCCTCCCACTCTTCTTTTATTATTTTTTACCCCCTCTCATCTCTCTGCATCTCCCTCCCCCCCCTCTCTCTCTCTCGATCTCCCTCTTTCACCTTTTTTTTCTTTTTTTATTCCCTCTCACTCTCCCTCTCCCCCCCCCCTCTCTCTCTCGATCTCCCTCTTTCACCTTTTTTTTCTTTTTTAATTCCCTCTCACCACCGTCTCTCTCTCTCCTCTCTTTTACTCCCTCTCTCTCTCCTCTCTCGATCTATCCTCCCACTCTTCTTTTATTATTTTTTACCCCCTCTCTCTTATTCTCTCTCACCACCCTCTACCCTTCTTTCTCTTCTTATACACATTTTTCTCAATTTAATTCTTCTCTCTCTCTTCCCTTCTATTTCCTCTCACCCTTTCTTTTTCTTTTCTTTTTTTTTTAATCTCTTTTCCCTCTGTTCTCCCTTCTCTCCCGGCCTCACATCTCTCCTTCCCTCTCTGCCCATCTTCCCACTTTTTTCTCCTTTCTTGTCTTTTTTTTTCTCCCTCTTCTGTACCTATTAGATATATATATATATATATATATTATTTACGTATATATAGCATCTACATGTTTATGTTCATGGATATGTGTATGTGTGTGTTCGTGTAGGGGTACGTGTCTGTGAACGTATGCACGTGTTGATTTGAAGTGGAAAAGGGACTTTAAAGCAGTCATTCTGCTGCGCTACATGCCTGCTTTACTCCCACCTTGCCGAAGAAGCTCACCTTCGAGCCCATCATCTATATCTGAATAAGCTTTCTTCCCCCCTTTTACTGTCTACTTTTCATTCATTTAATTGCATGCATGCATCGTTTGCCATATCCATCAAATTCTTCTCTTTGAGAGAACTTTAGTCATTTATTCACCATGTCGCTCATCCATCCTATTCTAAAGGGGTTTTAAACAACACTAAACAGGTGCGTGTGTTTGAACATGATTATGTCATTGTCATTTCAAGGGACCGGTACTACCCTACTATTCTTCTAATCCATCATCTGTTTCTTTTGTATGTCGTGTTTTGCGAGGGCTAACCAGTCGGGGATCCCACTTCTTCCGTCGACCAAAAGAGTAGGAGGTCATCCCGCCTTTTGAGGTACCCGGCTATTGTCTCTCTCATCTATCCTAGTTCTTTCCTTCATCATTATTATTTATTGTTAAAGTTCCATCTTCACCCTCCTTTACGTTTCGTTTAACAATAAGTCTATCTCATCTCCCTTATTAGTATTATATATCGTTAAAACTCCATCTCCGCTCTTCTCTGTCTTATCTAAAATAAAATTTTCATCATGTCTATATTTTCTTAGTATTCTGTTCCTATATCATACTACCTTATTCTACCATCTATCACCCGATTTCTCTCTTTGCTCTCTCATCTTTCTCTTAAAAAGATATAAGAACATAAAAATAATAAAAGCCACAAAACCCCCCCCCAAAAAATATAATAACAAAAAGTAAAACAAAAAAGGGATAATAAAATCCGGGTAACCAAAGAAGGCCCTCTTCGTCGGCCGGCCGACTAAAGAGGAAGAGAGGACCCGCACCGCTCCCGCTTCAGCGGCCAAACGCGATCAGACATTTCCCGTGGGGCTCTCAGCCCCTGGCGATCACATCTCCATCCCCCTTTCTTTCATGTCAATTTTCCTTTTTGTTGAAGGTGTACGTGACGGAAGTCATTCCTCGCGAAGCCTTTTTATTCTGTCATTTTTTTCTTTGATTTCTGTCTAAACCCTGCGACGGAAGTAATTCCTCGCGAAGGTGTACGTGACGGAAGTCATTCCTCGCGAAGCCCTTTTTTTTTTCATTCTGTCATTTTATTCTTTCAATTTCTGTCTAAACCCTGCGACGGAAGTAATTCCTCGCGAAGGTGTACGTGACGGAAGTCATTCCTCGCGAAGCCTTTTTCATTCTGTCATTTTATTCTTTCAATTTCTGTCTAAACCCTGCGACGGAAGTAATTCCTCGCGAAGGTGCACGTGACGGAAGTAATTCCTCGCGAAGCCTTTTCATTCTGTCGTTTTATTCCTTTAATTTCTGTCGAAACCCCGCGGAGAGCAATACCTCGCGGTGGTCTTACGTGTGTACATATAATATTTATTATTTATGCTGCAATAAAAATCCCGTAAGGCCAATGTCTTGCGGTGGTCTTAATATGTACATATACATTCATTACTGCTGATAGTATTATATTACTGTTAGAACCCCACAAAGACCAATGTCCTGTGGTGGTGCGTCTTGGTTCGTATTGTCCTTGTAATTGTCTAGAGAATGATATTCCGTTGTAATTTCTGAGTCTTCGTGCCTCCCCATTTCTGTTACTTAGATTCTCGGATTTTTCGGTATATAAAAAACTGCTCGTGGAACGGTAAGTCACGCTTACCGGGAAGGGGTCAGTTTGAGCGAGAGGGTCTTCCGACCCCTATCTCCGCCACGTACCGGAGTTCATTTCACATCCTTCTTTCCTTTCTCCCCTTTATGTTCTTTCTCTTCTTGAGTTGATCTCGTCGTTTCCGTCTCTTAGGACAGACGAGGGTGGACGTCTCTTGCCGTCTCCACCTCTCTGGCAATCACCTTTTCATCATTACTTTACATCATTGTATTGTTTCTTTTCTTCACGAGGGTGGACGACACTCTTTTCCCGTCTACACCTTTTTGGCGATCACGGTGGGACCTCTTTTGTTTTCTCTGGTTACCCAAATATTGTCGGCACCCACGTGTGCCCCTCCATTCGGCACCCACGTGTGCCCCTCCACTCAGCACCCACGCGTGCCCCTCCATTCGGCACGCACGCGTGCCCCTCCACTCGGCATCCACGCGTGCCCCTCCACTCGGCACCCACGCGTGCCCCCTCCACTCGGCACCCACGCGTGCCCCTCCACTCGGCACCCACGTGTGCCCCTCCACTCGGCACCCACGCGTGCCCCCTTCATTCGGCACCCACGCGTGCCCCTCCACTCGGCACCCACGCGTGCCCCTTCATTCGGCACCCACGTGTGCCCCTCCACTCGGCACCCACGCGTGCCCCTCCACTCGGCACCCACGCGTGCCCCTCCATTCGGCACCCACGTGTGCCCCTCCACTCGGCACCCACACGTACCCCTCCTGATTGCGCCCGCGTGCGCTATATTCGTGTTCCCGCTATCACTCTTGGCATTCCAATTTCATCCCTCGTGCACTACGTGCATTAGTCTAGAGTCCCCTTGAAGTCTGAAGAGATTCGTATCATTGCAGAAAAAGGAGTGTTGTGATGTTTGTTTAATTTCTTTTATTACATATATTTGTTGTCTGTTTATATATCTCCTGTTAAATTCAGCGCTACATTGCATATCATCTCCCTTTTATTTTTATTTCTTTTGTTCCATCTTTTAGGATCACCTTTTCCTGGTGAAGGAAGGACTCTCCGTCGGGAATTCCTCTCGACGGACTAGGATCTCCTCCACTGGGACCTCCGTAAGTCCCCGACATCGAAGGATTCCCTCTTCGTTCACTGGGCTGGTTGTACCACTGAAGTTCCCTGGAGATAGTTAACCCATTCGTGGTGAGTCGAGTGTCCTTAGATCACACGGCGAAAATCAATATTGCAACTAAGGTCCCTCCTGTGGTGTGAACATTAGACTAGAAAAAAAAAGAAAAAAAGGGGAAAACCAAAAGAAAACAAAAAAAGGCGTTAAACATCAACTTGTTTGTTAATCTTTGCTAATGGTTTGAGTGTGTATGTTATTACATTTTAATTAGAAAGAAAAAGAAAAAAAAGGAAAACAAAAAGAAAACACAAAAAGGCGTTAAACATCAACTTGTTTGTTAATCTTTGTTCTTGGTTTGAGTGTGTATGATATTGCGTTCCGGCAAAATCTCACGTTCCGAAAAAGATCAAGAAATGTCCGGGAACGGTCAGAATCCGACCCCGACTCACCAGGGGACACATGTCCCTGCTGAGGACGCAGGTTCCTCCCGTGAGCCCTCACATGAGGTGCGAGCCGCCGTCGGGGAAGCATCCCCGCCACAAGATATTTCCTCCTTGCTAGGTGTTCTCGCGAACACACAACTCAATTCCGATCAGATCCGAGCCTTTCAGGCCGTCTTGAAAGGGAAATCTGTTGATTCTACTCCTCAAAACCCAACACCAGTTGTTCTCTCTATTCAAGAGCCCGCACAGGCAATCCCTCCCTCATTCCCTCTTGTGCAGACAAGTTTGCAGCCTCCCTCTTTCCAATTACCTCCCCAGTCTCAAGTTCCACCAATTCTTCATCCAACATTTCAGTCAGTTCCATTTACTGATATGCCACATCTGCAACCTCCCCCTTTCCAATTACCTCCCCAATCTCAAGTTCCACCAATTCCTCATACGACATTTCAGTCAGTTCCATTTGCTGATATGTCACAACGTCTCTCTCATCCGGAATTCCCTTCTCAGGCTTCTGCAAGGCCTCAGTGGCCACCACAACCTGCTCCTTACAATGAGGCCACTCAATCTCTCCTTCATAGGATGAACAAGATGGACGAACAATTCCGAGATTTCAAAAAGATCGTGGATGTCAAATCCGCGCCTGAGATCTCTTTACCAATCCTCCCAGTATTCCATCTCCCTCCTTCTGAAATGCCAACGTACCGACGGTACACCGGCACAGGCAACCCCTTCATTCATCTAAAGGACTTCATGTATGAGTCCTCGTTTTGGCAGAACGATCAAAGATCATTGGCATACCTCTTCAGGAGATCATTGGATGGTCCCGCCTTAGAATGGTTCTATTCCCTAGAGCCGAGTGAGGCTGAGAACTTTCGACGTAGTCCAGAGGAAATTCCTACAGAAATATCGGGATAGGGTCGGTCCCTCCTTCTCTATTACCGACCTAGTGGCTGAAAAAATGAAGCCGGACGAAGATTTCATCCAATTTGCCGATCGGTGGAGAGCCTTGGCAGAGAAAATGAGAGACCCCATTTCAGAATCAGAGCAAGTAAAGATGGTCGTGTCTAATGCCACTCCACAATTTAGACACGTCCTGGCAATGAACAAGCTCACCACTATGGAGGAATTGTATGAGAGGGCTCGATATATCCAAACACAGCTGAAAGATTCTCCCCTCATGCATATGTTCGAGCCACCAAAGCCAAAGGTGTTTAGGAAGCCGGGCACGGGTGCCCAAGGTGGGGTAACAGAAGGGGTTGTAACAAATGAACAAGTGGGCGCGGTTGGCTATCCCAACCAGCAAGCTAACCCTAGGCCCCCACAACCCCCACAATTCCCCTTTCATCAGGAGCAACAAGGTCAGCAACCCTATCGTCCTCCCCCACAAAACAATCTCTTCCAGAACAATATGCCTCAACCGCTCCATCTCCAACAACAACAGCAGCGACCTCCTCAATATAATCAGGTTCCACCACCCGGGGATTATGGCCTCCAACAACAGAGAAGGCCGATCGGCCCTAGGAGAGCTCATTACCCACCTTTGCCGGAGTCATTGCCGGACATCTTTAATGCTCTCATGGCTGCTAATTTCCTCACCTTGCCCAAGGAAAAAGCCGTATGGCCCACGAACGTCGACACTTCCAGATATTGTGTCTTCCATAGACAGCCGGGTCATACAGTGGAAAACTGTTTTCATTTCAGAGATTATATCTATGATATGAACGATGAACATCAAATAGATTGGGATGAAATGAGGCGATGCATCACCATGATGAAGGCCAGGAGACCTCCTCTTAGACAACAACAACAACAACAACAACAACAACAGCAGCAACAACAGCCTCAGCAGGCACCACAACAACAGCCAAATATGGGCATCCTCCAGAATCCGTTACCGGCGCACCAACAACCTAACCACCAAGTCAACCCCATCTCTTCCTTCCTGGAGGTTGGAAGAGGGCAGGATTGGCATACGGAAAGCGGCTCTGTCCTTGTCACCAATCACGTTCCTATCCAATCCCCACGCCTTATTCGTCCCGCACCTGTCTATCCTCCACCCGGAGCACAACCCGCAGTGATACCTCACTCATTTCCACTGCTATCACGTCCTCTCATCCGCGTCGCTACTGATGACCTCCCTTCGAGTCTCCAGCAAACACCCTCCACTTCCACCATAACACCGTTACCCTCAAAACCTCTCATCATTTCTCACGCCTCCACTTCATCATCCACCTTCATTCCGCCTCCATTAAACAAACCCCTCATTGCCCAATACCCTTCCGAGGTGCCCTCTACCTCCACCATAACACCGTTACCCCCAAAACCTCTCATTATCCCTCATGCCTCCACTTCATCATCCGCCTTCATTCCGCCTCCACTAAACAAACCCATTATTGTCCAACACCCTTCCGAGGCACCATCTACATCCACCACAACCCCTTTACCCTCGAAACCCCTCATTATTCATCACCCATCCGGGGCACCATCAACCTCTACTATGCCTCCACCTTTTAAACCCCTTATCATTCGCCGTCCATCTGAGGCTTCATCCACTCCCACCATGCCTCCACCTAACAAACCACTCATCAGAGCCCCTACACCTATTATTGCCCCTGCTTCATCAATTGTTCCTCCACCACTACCCCTCGAACCCTTGCTAAACCCCATATCTAACTCTGTAAAGGTGCCGCCAAAACCGCAAGCCATGGTGCTCCGTAGTGGAAGGATGTTCCATCGGGTTTTTCCCCAAAACATTCAGGTCCCCGAGCAATCTCAGCCGGAGAAAGACACCGAAGAACAGCCAGAGGAGTCTATCCCCGGGACACAATATGACCTGTTGAAACATTTGGATAAAACACCAGCTCGGATCTCCATTCTCGAGCTAATCAAGAGGTCAAAAACCCATCAAGACGCCTTGATGGAGTATCTCCAAAAGGTCATGGTAAACGAGGATCTCCCAGTGGAAAAGATCTCATCGGTATTAACACCGACTGATACACAACCGGCTATTATATTTCACCACCATGAGCTTGCCCCCAAGGAGGCTCGAAAATATGCTTTGTGTATTGCAGTCAAGATCAATGGGGTGTCTGTAGACCCGTGTTTGGTGGACACTGGTGCGTCTATAAATGTGATCTCTATGATCACCCTCCAATCATGTGGGATTGACACGGAACAGATAAGGCCTTCATCAATCACGGTTACGGCCTATGATAATAGCAAAAAGCCGCCAATGGGGATGGTCATCTTGAATGTAGAATTGGGCCCTGCATCAGTCTTCACGGAATTCCATATCCTTGATATGGATCCCACATTCAAGGCCATACTGGGCCGCCCTTACATTGAGGTTATGAATGCGGTGCCTTCCACCAATCATCAGTGCTTGAAGTTTCCGTACAAGGCTTGGATTATCAAGGTAAATAGCATGCCCATCTTTTCTACAGTGGATGCTATTAATACCTCATTGCCTTCTGTTTGGCCAACTCACCGGCCAATTCTTTCACTGCTAGATGTGTGTGACCCTCGTCGCACCCATTCTACACAAAAGCCACTTCCAACACCAAAGTCATGTCACCCTTCCCATGCTAAGGGATGGGAGATCATGAGAAACATTGGCTACCAACAGGGCAAAGGTTTGGGGGCACAATTACAAGGGAGACTGAAGTTGCCAAAGAAGACAAAGCTAACCCTTAGAGCCGGCCTAGGCTTTGAAGGGCCACTTGAAGCATATGAGGGACCTCTTACATGGACCTTGTACTCTCATTTCAGAAAGGGTCCGGTTATACAGTTGGGGGATTACCCGCGACAATCACATGGGAAACTGCATATTGCCTACTTGGCTGAAGGTTGCTTGAGAGCTGCAAAGAAGGGGAAACACGATGACCCGGATTGTGAGTGGAATAAGTGGATTGATATACAGGATATTTCCATGGCACTACAACAGATGTTCTCGTCTCCAGACTTAGAGGGGCCACTTTTGATCTCCGAGGTACCAAAAGATGTCATTGACATTGCCGAATTCCAAGTTTTCCTCGCCGAGAGGAAGTTGCCACTGACGGATCGCTTTCCGTCATTCTCTCTGATCATTCTCCTCAGCCGTTGCTGCTGACTCTTTCTTGGACCCGACGTTTATCTGATGATATTCCCAGGTCCCCTTCTCTACTCACATTCTTGCGTGGATTTCCAGCCCATGCCAAATTTTCAACCATGATCTGCTCAATGAGCCATGCAACCCCCTAGCTATAGTTCCCTCCTCCTATTCTCTAATTTCTTTCAATTGTTTTGTAATTGAAAATGAAAATGAAAAAAAAACGTCGATTTTCAAACTCCTCAACAGTGCATCTCCTTTGAGGAGACCTCCTACATCTCTCACGAGTGTGCCCCGACTTACGGGCCACTCATTCAAGGTCCCTTGAGCGACCTTCTTTACCCCTCTATCGAGGGGTCTCTTCCTGTACATTCTTCAACTTCTTCTTCGTCTGTAGAACAAGTCAGTCAGGTTAGGAATAGCGAGTCAAGGGTAGTACCTAGAAGAAAATCCAAGGGCAGGGAAATTCCTCGTCGATTCCTTCTAGATCTAGCCAATAGGTGTCAAGCCTTTCTAGCCATTCCTCAATTGCTAGAAAATCCCATCCATCTGCCGGAGTTAGAATGTGAGGAGATTGCACAATTGATGAGGGATACGGAGTTTATGAGCTCACAGATGAAGAGTATCCTATTGAAGAAGGGGACGAAGAATATGAGGACGCGGCTGACGCATATGCTAGCGGAATGAGGAGGTTTGACGAACCATCAGCCGCTATAGAAGAACCCACCAAAGAGATCAACCTGGGGACCGAGGAAGACCCTAGGATCATCCTCATAAGCGATAATTTGCCGACATCTGAAGAGGAGGAATTGATCAAGGTTCTAAAGGAGTACAGGGACACGTTCGCTTGGAGCTACGAGGATATGCCGGGATTGGATTCTACCCTGGTCGAACATCGCCTAACGTTAAAACCAGGGTCCGTCTCGATAAAGCAAAGGTTAAGACGTTTCCACCCCCAGATGGCTTTGAAGATGAAGGAGGAAGTCGATAAGCTCCACAAAGCCAGGTTTATTAGAGTCGTCCTATATCCTCAATGGGTGGCAAACATTGTCCCGGTCATGAAAAAGGATGGAAAGGTGAGAATCTGTATCGATTTTCGGGACCTTAACCGCGCGTGTCCAAAAGATGATTTCCCCTTGCCTCACATTGACGTGTTGGTTGATAATACGGCAGGCTATGAAACTCTCTCGTTTATGGATGGATTTTCGGGGTATAATCAGATCCGTTTGGCGGAAGAGGATCAGGAGAAAACATCATTCACCACACCTTGGGGAACTTACTGCTATTTGGTCATGCCGTTTGGTTTGAAGAATGCTGGAGCTACTTATCAAAGGGCTATGATGGCAATATTCCATGACATGATGCATGTGTATTTAGAGGTATACGTGGATGATTTATTGGTCAAATCTAGGACTAGGGCAGAACACCCGAAAGTTCTAGCTAAGGTGCTGCAAAGATCCAGAGAGTTCAATTTGAAAATGAATCCAAAAAAGTGCGTATTTGGTGTTTCGTCAGGCAAATTGCTTGGCTTCATGGTGAGTAAAAGGGGTATTGAAATAGATCCCAACAAAGCTAAAGCAATCAGGGAGATGCCACCTCCGAGAAATCTGAGAGAAGTTCGAGGTTTGATTGGAAGGTTGCAATTCATTCGTCGATTTGTGTCACAGCACTCACAAAGGTGCAAACCTTTCTACGAGTTAACTAAGTCAGGAGTAGAATTCCTTTGGAATTCTAAATGCCAAAAAGCTTTTGAAGGATTGAAAGAGTATCTGGCCAATTCACCCGTTCTAATTCCACCCACGCCAGGCAGACCTTTAATCCTTTATGTCTCAGTCCTGGACGACTCCGTGGGAGCTGTCCTAGCACAAGCCGATGAAGCGGGCAAGGAAAGGGCGACCTATTACTTGTCCAAACTCCTCAACCCCTGTGAGCAGAAGTACACGGCTATGGAGAAAACTTGTGCCGCCCTTGTCTGGGTAGTGCAGAAGTTGAAACATTACTTTCTAGCTCATGAAGTCCATCTGATTGCCCGAATGAACCCTATCAAGTTCCTTCTAGAAAAATCTGTCCTTACGGATAGATTAGCACGCTGGCAAAGTTTTCTCTCTCAGTTTGACATCGTCTACGTCCAGCAAAAGGCGATTAAAGGGTATGCTATAGCCGAGCATCTCGCTCACCATCCTCTTCCCAGATTCGATCCTGTCCAATCAGAATTTCCAGATGAGGAACTAATGTCCATCAACCAATCAGATGATTGCATGTGGACGTTATATTTTGATGGAGCTCTGAATTCCCAAGGGAAAGGAATCGGCATTGCCCTCCTGTCGCCTAAAGGCCTTACATTCCCACTGGCATATCAGCTCAAATTCCCCGTTACCAACAATATAGCTGAATATGAAGCTCTTCTAGCTGGCCTAGAACTCGCTCATTCCTTTCGTATCACTGAATTGCGAGTCGTAGGTGATAGTCAACTCATTCTTCGCCAGGTGCTCACCAAATATCGCACTCGCGATCCCAAGCTCAAGCCATACCAAGAACTCACTGCTGCCTTTGCCAAATTGTTCGCCAAATTGGTCTTTGTCCATGTCCCTCGTCATCAGAACATTCTGGCCGATGCCCTCGCCTCATTGGCATCATCTCTAAGGTTCCCTCTAGGAAGATGGTTTGATACCATTCACGTCTACAAGCGTCACGCCCCTGCAATCGATGACGCTTCATACGTAAATATCAAGGACAGGATAGCAAGAAAGGCCCTACAGGAAGAAATCCTTGAGAAGAGGGAAATTATGTTGACAGAATTAGAAGAAGAATTGGCTGATGAGGAGAAGCCATGGTTTTACGAAATTGCCAAGTATTGCAAAGATCAATCCTACCCTGAAGAAGCCACATCGGAAGATAGAAAAGCCATAAGGAGGGTGGCACAGAGGTACGTGCTGGTCGGAGAAGTGCTATACAAGAGAAGTCTTACTGGTGTTCTTCTAAGATGTCTCGACGAAGAGGAGGTCTGGAAATGCGTCGAGGAAGCACACTCTGGTGTGTGCGGTGGCCATGTGAATAGCCAAATGCTTGCCAAGAAAATCCTTCGGCAAGGCTTTTACTGGCCCACCATGGAAGAAGATTGTGCCGTCTATGTCCGCAGGTGTGTCAAGTGTCAACTTCACGCCGATAAAATTCATTCCCCATCTTCTTCACTTCATCCAGTATCCTCCCCATGGCCTTTCTCCATGTGGGCTTTCGATGTCATTGGTCCTCTCGGTAATCCTTACTCCCTCACTAAGCAAAAATCATTCATCCTTACTGCAACGGAGTACTTCACCAAATGGGCCGAAGCCGAAGCTTACGTGGAGGTTAAAGCATCAACAGTCTGCAAATTCATCATGAAGAACATCATCGCCAGGTTCGGCATTCCAAGCACGATCATCACCGACAATGGACCGCAATTCATTTCTCAGGACCTTCAGGACCTCTGCAAAAGGTATAAAATTGCATTGCATCATTCATCACCTTATTATCCACAAGGTAATGGACAAGCAGAGGCCACTAACAAAACATTGATTAAAATCATAAAAAAGACATGTGAGTCTAACAAGTTCTCGGATTGGTCAGAAAAGCTGATTGAAGCTCTATGGGCCTATCGCACTTCAATCCGTACTCCCACTGGGCAAACCCCGTTCGCCCTCACTTATGGGATGGAGGCGGTAGTTCCGTACGAAATTCTGGTCCCCTCTCTGAGAGTACAATTGGATAAGGACCTCCCCCTCGACGAACGTCGTGATTCACTCCTTGCCCAATTGGAACTCTTAGATGAGAAACGGCTGGCCGCTGCCGAGCATGCACGTGTATATCAAAACAGACTCACACGTTTTTATCAAAAGAAGGTCATTGAAAGGAAATTTCAAGTCGGTGAAATGGTAGTGAAAAGAATGTTTGTAAAACCTGGTGGGCCGCGTTCTAAACTCCAACCCAATTGGGAAGGACCGTACGTGATTCAGGCTGTGCATCCTGGCAACGCCTATAGGCTAGTCAATGCTGAGGGGATCGAGTTATCCCACCCTTGGAATGGGCTTTATCTTAAGAAATACTACCCTTAGATAGGTGTACATAGTGTCAAAAAATGATGAAACAACAAAAAAAATAGAAAACAATGAAAATAACAAAAATATGTATATATACAACAACAAAAGACAAAAAAATAGAAGAAAATGAAAAGAAGAAAAAAATAGAAAATTCAAAATTGCTAATGCCCGGAGATCACCATGTAGTTAAGTCATTGCATTCAACCTCCGTGTTGGGATAGGGCCTATTAAGACTTGGTAGGTTCCGGGTCTTGGTTTGCCAGAACCGTGGGGATCCCTGTCCGGCTAGTTCGGCTTATGCCCCCCTCAAAAGGGGCAACATACATGTACACATGTGTTCTATGAAAGATCGGTAGCATCGCTCATGGTGAGGCCTCACCCAGAAGGTCTCCAGAAGGCTTAAATCTTTATTCTCTCTCTCTTCGACCGAATGAGACAGCCGGCGCCCTTAAAACGCTGAGCATGGAAAACACGAACACAACCCCTAGGGCAAGAGTAGGGCCCAATTCTTCGAGCATGGGTCAGAGCACGAGAAGAGGGCAGTGTCCCCGCAGGCATCCAAGAGGGATTCCATAATGTCAAGATACTATGTCCCTCGCAAAAATCTGTCAAGAAAAATCAGAAAAGAAGAACAAAATCAAAGTCAAGTGAAAAGCCTGGTCGTAACCGTGCCTGATCCCACAAATGAAACCCCTTTGACTGAAAGTCAAATTCTATACAAGAGGGGCCATGAGATGTAAATGCTCGAGATTTGGTCTGAAGTTGTCCGAAAGGGAGAGTTAAGTGTGCCCCTACTGGCTCGCCGGGTTAACGGTTTTGCCGGTCCTCTCAGGAGGTTTGCCCCTAATACTCTTCCTTCTTCCCCTGAAGATGAAGGCTCAATGGAGTTCCTGAAGGGTGAAACTCACCAAAGTCTGCAACCACCTTTCGACACTATCGTATGATTGTCCATCTTGGAAAGCAGAAGTCATTGTCGAGAGTCTCCGTGTTTCTGGCCGGTCAAGACCCTTATCTACCATCTTAATGTCTTCTAAGTCTAACCTCGGGCTTAGACCAATGCAAGCGCGTCACCTATGGGTGCGACGGCGTCTGATTCCGGGTCAGCGTCGCGCGGTTGGTCATTTGGGTTCCAGGGTGTTCCATTACATATCGTCTAGAGTTGTGAGGAAATAGACCCGGGTCGGGCAAATCATTTACCTCAAACACTTTTTGGGTGAATCCCTGTGGTCGGAAGCAACTGGGAGCCTAAGCATGGCATGACGGTATTGTCATCAGGGTAAGTCTTAGCCGGCGGGATTATCATTCGAGGAGTCTAGAGGCCCAAATCAACTTAGATGTGCACTTAGGATGCCTGGGAGGTTAGCAAGAAACCCTCGTTCTCATGCAGGTTAGATGTTATATCAAGTGGTTATCATGCATTAGCAAAAACAAAAAAAAATAAACAAACCAAAAACAAACAAAAAAATAACAAATCCAAAATCCAAAAAAAGAAGAAGAAGCAAAAAAATGTACCTGCACAAAAAAAATGGAAATATAAAAGACCAAAAAAATAACGAAATACAAAAAAATGAATACACCTACAAAAAAAAAGAAAATCACATCTTCGCATGATCGCATTTGTATGCACCATTCATTTTAAATTCTCGTTTGCATCCGTGTGCTTGTCTGTCGCATTCATTATCCTTTATTATTGCCTTTGTTAATAAAGGCTTGCCCCTTGACTCGTTATCAAGAATGGTTCTTCATCATATTTGCTCATTGAGCAAGGGGCAAGTCAGAACAGAAATACTGACTTGTTTGCTTAGATGTGTACAGGGATTCGGGAGATCAGAAAGAAGCAGAGAACCAAGCACAAAATATTTTATTCCACTCCCACTCAACAAAAACGAACAACAAGAGAGAGCCTACATTAGCTCCCACCCTCCTTCTCTACATTACTCGTCTCGCCGCTTTCTGGACGAGAAACTCTAGAAGGTGCTATCCAACCATGAAAAGCGGTACTTCTACCGCTTTGGGGTCCTCTTTCTATCTCCACTCCCCGACGTCGATCTGCGGGAGCAGCAAAGGAGCTACTAACACGAAAGCCACGCTCTCGTGCCCTTCGGTAGCGTTCCTCGCCATCCTTCAGCCACTGCTCGGCGAGACCGAGACTGGTCCTCAATTCAAATAGTTGGGCCTCCAGGGCCCTCCTCTCCTCTTTCTCGGCTGATCTTTTGGCCTTCTCTCGTTCCTTGTCCCTTTCTCTCTCAGCACGTTCTCTCTCTCTGTCATCCCTTTCCAGCTGAAGGGTGATCCTCAGCTCCATGGCGTCCCGAGAAAAATTGTCATCTGAGCGACGCTGCAATTCCTCCTCCAGCTCCGCTATCCTGGCCTTCCCTTGTGATGCATGAGCAAACATCTCTTGCATCTCTTCGGCCTGCCATATCCGTCATTTCAGGGGTGTGATGAGACATAAACAGAGAAGCTCGGATAAGAGGAACCTTCACCTGCACGGAAAGCATTCCCTCTGCCTCCGCGGCGCGCTGTGTTACACGGGCAAGCTGCTCATGGAGCGAATCTAGTTCCGACGAAGGAATCCATAGACTGGAAGAGGCACCCTCTGCCCCTACTGCTGGTAGGGTTGCGTCGAGCCGAGCGCGCTATGATGGCAAGAAGTGACAGTGAGTGGCTAAACACCAAAACCTTGGGGTATAATTAAGAATATGCATTTGCATACATACTCACCGAGACATGTAAGGCCTCACGGATGTCACCCAACTCTCCCTCCGTGTCCGCCAATCGAGCCCGCAAGTTCGCTATCATGGTATCACGGGCATCCTAAACCCATGTCATAGAGTCAGCATTACATTTAGAAAAATGATAAAAAAAAATGATCAAAAAGTGAGAAAGGAGATATACCTCCACAAGTCCCTCAAGATGGAGTCGCTCTGCATACATCGCCCTATAGAGACGTAGATAATCTTCACTATCCCGGGCGTGCGACTCCACGAGCGTGCCACCCCGCTGCCAATCTTCATATTGTTCGGGGAAGCGCACCCGCCAGTCGACACAGGTTACCGGCCCACGTGTTTTCCTCCCGACGCGGGGTGGTGCGGTCATATCTACCCATTCCTGGGCAAGCCCTAAAGTCCTCATGACCAATCGTAGCCGGAGTGGCTCGATTTCATTCAGGCAGTGGACCCAAAGGTCCCGACCAAATCGAGGGCGACCTGCGATGACCCACGGTTGGTCGACATCGACCAAGCCCGAGTAAGGCCTCCAGATCACCTGCGTTGGCATGCGTATGTCTCCTTAATCACTCAAAAGAACCAAAAAAAAAAGAGAGACAAAAGAAAAGACAAAAAAATGGAGTCCTACCATCTCTGCGGGGAACTCTTGCAGCTCACGCCTTAATACCATCAGCTGGTAAGATAGAGAGGTTGTGCTCATAATGGGTTGCCACCGCCGAGCTAGTGGTGCCACAGCCACACGCCACTGTCGAGCTCGCCCCATTGGGATGTAGTAATAACTCCATACCTGTGTCGTCACATGTCATCAGCATTTCATGAAATAGATTAGTTGCATAAATAAATAAACAAATAATTACCTGGAGAAATGGTATGAAGCCACTCACAGTCACCTCTCGATCTGTCCCTTGGGACAGACTTGCGAACAGATGCGCCAGCACGGCGGCTCCCCAGGCATACTGCCCTACCCTCTCTAGGTCCACCAAAAACTCTAGGAAACGACAATGGATGTCGTCTCCTTTGGAACCCAGCAGTAATTTTCCCAGCAGGAAGAGGAGGAATATCCTCAAGTCCATGTTTGATCTCTCCCAGCTACTGGCATCCACGCAGTACACAGCGCGGGACCCTCTTTCCGCTCTCTCCATGAACTCCTCCAAGGACTCGTTATCACGGTGACGAGTGTCAGTGAGCCCCAGTGCCTCCATGATAGATGCCTTGGCTATTGACCTATTCTTTTGGTCCTTTAATTCCAGACCAAGAAGCTTCTGAGCCACTTCGCGATAATCGGGGTAGGTGACCCCGGTCACCGCCTCACCATCCACTCTAAGGCCGGTGATTCGGGCCACATCTTCGAGACTGGGCACCATGTGCCCCCAGGGCATCAAGAAGGCACGACTCTCTGGGTCCCATCTCTCGCGCAGTGCTTGGATGAGGGCGAGGTCGAGCTTAATGGGTTCGATCCGGAGGAATGCACCAAACCCCATCGCATCTAGTCGAGCTTTCTGGAAGTCAGGCAGGCCTCGATAGGCGGCCACCACTAACTCCCATGAGATGTGTGACCTCGTCATACTCTGTGGATTACACAAGAAGTGAGAAGCGGTTGCATCATTGAAATAAAAATAGAAAGAGAATGAGAAAGGAAGGAAGGGATCATGAAGAAATATGGGGAAGAACTGGCTCATTTACAAGCTCCGATTGGGTCCTCTCACTGAGTGGCCTTTCAACATCGGAGAGTCTCCTGGAACTACCACTGGATCTGCTCCTCTTCGAGGAGCGGGAAGACTCGCCCTCCACCCTGAAACTGGACTCTCCCTCCATCTCAGAGAATGAGAAACTCTTACTCCCTCCTGTCGACTTTTCACTCTTCTAACCAGTCTCCACAACTCCGTGCTTTCAAGTGAAGCAGGCGGGGGGAGTATTTATAGGATTGAAGGGATATGATCCAGATCTCTCCACTTCCTCTTGCAATGGGCCTTGTAACAAAGCACCCATCTTTCACTCGAAGTAAACGAGGTCGGGAGCGTAGCGGGTTGATTCACACCCTACACATCTAGGTTCCCTGTGTTCATCATGATTCAAATAAATCTGAGATGAGGTCATCTACACGGAGAAAGGACAATGCAGGTCGACCTCTTCGAATTTGGGAGTGGACTCATCCACAGGAGAAAGGACAATGGAAGTCGATATCTTTGAATCCGGGAGTGGACTCGTCTACATGGAAGAGGACAGAAGGGCGGTTGGTATCTTTGAATTCGGTGGTACATCATTAAAATTTGTGATGGATTCTCCCGAAAGAAACGCCCAATGAGTCTGAGACACGATCCGTTATCTCAGGAGAGTTCTGTTAAACACGTCACATGAGGACGGCATGAAGAGAAGAGGCGTAGAAGAGAAGGAACGCATGGAGGGCAAACCCGTCACAAGAGAGCATGTCGTTCCATTCATACGTCTATATAAACTGTCGTGTTCACCGTGAGAAGAGAGCGAGTGTATGAGCAACTTGCTAAATCTCGCACTACCTCTTGATCGTCTCTCCTCTCCTTTCAGGGAGGTCCCTGGGAGGTCATCTACAGCTCTGCGACGTTGCAATTGTCACATCGTATCGCGCATTCTCACCCTCTCTGGTGGCGCTCGTCGCCCTCCTCTGGCCTCTCTCGCAACCCCGACGGCCGCGAAGCTCTTGAACCCGAGGCTGTTTGCTGAGCCGCCCCCTACTCTGCAATGGGGACTACACCAACCCCAGGAGCTCCTCTACCGTGAGCTCCAACTCTCCTCCAAACGGCAGTGACTCTGAAGGAGTGACATGTCCGAGCGCTGTGTCTTCCGGAGCTTCATCACTTGGGCCTCACGTGCCCTCCTCTCGTCTCGATCCCGATGTCGCTTTATCCACTCCTCTTTCCATTCTCTCCCAGTTTACTTCCCTCCTCGCCACCTGAAGAGAAATCCTCAGCTCCATGACATCTCAGGGCATCTCCGCATACTGTAGTTGCCTCAGTCCCCCAGATCCTATTCGGTAACGGCCGACCATCACCCGACGTCCGCCATTCCAGTCACAAAGAAAAGGAGGGGAGAGACTGAAACAACATGTAATGGCATTAAGGCTTCGCATTTATTTCAAAACAAGATAACATACATCAGGGTTTGGGCACCTCAGGCCTCAGTTTCCTGAGCTCCATTACATAAGTCTCCCATAGCTCTCGATCCTCACTCACGGATGCCGTCACCTTCCTCGGAATGCTTGCCTTCCACGAAGCTTTGATCACCTTCACATCCTTCGCATCATCCTCCGTGCCCAGCTTTCTCTCTTTAATCAGAGGAAGGTTGGATGGCATGGGAAGAGAGTGCCGAGGAAGGCCAATTTGCAGGCAGCACCGGTGCGAGCCGTAAAGAACAAATTTGGTTGCACCGACAAGCTGGAGTTCAGCATCAGGAGAAGATCGCGTGAGAAGCCTACGTGAAAGTAAACATGCTGGCACACAAGTGAACATCTCTCGTGCCAAGGAGCTGAAGTGAGTACGCCAGTCACCGCGTGTCTTCAGACAGGGCATGCGATTGGTCACCTTCCCACTAAAGCCCAACACATCGGCCATGTAATGGAGGGGGCTTCGTTCAAAAATCCTGGAGGTGGTCTGTACCCCTTCGTAGTGATGAAATTTGAAGTGAAGATCAATCCAGCAGTTGAGGAGAAGCATGCACCCGTGAGGAGGCCTACCTATGCTGGAAGCCGTGAGACCACTGTAAAGATGCGAGAGGATAGCAGGCCCCACTCTCCTTCCCTCCCAAAGTCCACAAATCGCTCCCAATTGGTCTTCCTCTACGATGTTGTCAGTACAAGGAAAGAGGAGAGCTCCGGCCAAACAAATTGTGAACCCTTTCATAAGCCCTTCTAAATGCTCATCATCTATCAACCCTTCTAAGGCAGTCACGGTCCAGGCTGCGAGCTTTTGCAAGTTGACTCCGTTCTGAGTCTGAACGCTCTTTATGGTTCCAGATGGCATAAAGCTTCCAAAAACTTCCTCGGTAGATACCCTCTTCCGCATCCGCGAAACCTTTATCCTGTCATCCTTCATCGACCTCTTAAGCCTAGCAGAAGTTCTGTCTCTCGAGGAGGACCGTTGCCTCAAAAGTAGGGAAGATAAAAGTGTGGGTTTCCGGATGCCAAACCTCTGCCAATGCACCCAGGGCCGCCCAATCCATGGAGATCTTGTCATAATGCTTGGCATGGATCACCAACCCTTGGAGATGCCATTTTGAAATAACGGCCCTCATACTGACAGTGATGTTAGACGTAAGCTTCGATAGCCAGGGCAGCTTTGAGAATTTTCTCGGGCCCGGAAAAAGAGGATACGGCTGAAAGGAAGGAAAAGAAAGGAATAAAAAGCGAGGGAGAACTTATGAAGGAAACTAGGATGAAAAGCCAACTTACCGCTCGTGAGAGAATCCTCTCGCTCAGATGGCCTTCAATGTCGGTCAACCTCCTGAATTCGCGGCCGAACTTGCTCCTCTTGGCAGGGCGGGAAGGCCCACCTTCCATCTCAAAAGGGCAGGATTTCTCTCCCATCTCAAAAAGAGCTTGACTCCCCGAACCACCAATGGATGATCTTTTGCTAAAGGAGCAAAGGGGTACTTATAGTGAAAAGGGGGTAAAAAGGTAAATGTAAAGCATTTATGACAAGTTACCGTGGTGAATTTTAACCGAATAAATCTTGTCTGATTTGTGTCGTGTTTTCCCCTGCTCCTGTATTGATGTGCGGATGTCCTGTACAGTTGAATGTAATTTTACTTCTTATGAAATAAATCCTTCTTCACTGCTTGCTGTTCGGTGCAGGTTCCAAGAACAAAATAAGAAAGCAAGAGGGCGCCATTGCCCTACCATGTCCCACCATCAGTCACCCCGGTGACTGACCCCACTGTGTCATGCATCCTACTATATGATATCTACGCTATTAGAGCACGTCAAGGACCTTATGCCTTGGATGAATCTGGAGTTTGAGTTCCCCTCTAACAAAAACAGTGATAACTCCAGAGGAGTTCAGGACGTACGGATAGGCCGTTAGGTTGTGATAGCATGGGAACGATGGTTCCATTCGGTGAATCGATGCGTGGATAAACGGGCCCCGGCTCAGTATCGTCTCATCGAATCGGTATCCTGACCCGTCCTAAGCAACTTAACAATATTATCCTTGGCTATTTTCTACTTTTAGTTTGTTTTAATTTTTCCTTTAAACCCAGCATGCATTCATGTAGGACTTTGATATCACTGTGGAAGATCATTCTTTAACTCGATTGTGAGAGCCGATGTGCTTAAATTCTTGACTAATACGGGATGTTCCATTCTGAATCGAGTACTGAGTTTCTGTGAAACCATCTTGGGCTGGTTGGCCGAAAGAGACCTTTGTTTGGATTTATCAGCTACCCTTTTTATTTACTCCATTGGACCCACCTTGGTCGCAGCACTTCCACATTGGCTGGTAACCGCTCCCCAAGGTGAAACCTGCGGGTCTACGACTCAGGTACTTCCACGCCGAGAAGTTGGTCCCTCTTTCTGTTAGTCTTTTGTTATGTCCAGCCAAACAGTCGTTGATTTCGGAGGACCTCTTCAAGGTTGTTTTGCTGAAACTCAGGAAAGATTCCAATCACGTAGTGTTAAAAACGTGTCTCATCACGCCTTGGCATCCACTTTTCAGTCCATTCTCCACTCCACTTCATTACACTTCTATTTCATTCCACTCCGTGTCATTCCCCTGCAAAGCAGACGCCAAGGCGGGGCAGCTGTAGACACGACATTTTAAGCATTATGCTGAGCAGATCCCGTACTACACTAAGACGCCCAAAGCTGGCTCGCACGGTTAAGTTATTTGAGTAATCTCCAATTTTTATCTCATGATCTCGTCTCACGAAAAGAAAATTGTGGTTTCTTAAATAAAAACTCTTGTTAATGGGCTTGGCCCATCCTTTTAATCCTAAAAGAAGAGGGGGGGTCATTGTGTGCTAATGGGCTTGGCCCATTCCTATTCAAAAATAAATAAATAAAATTTTAATTCGCATGGCCCCATCTTTTATTGCCCAACTCATTAACTTCATCCATTTCTCACGGATCTTGCTCCCTCTCTCAACCCCACACACTTAAACCACCCACTCTCTTCCTCTGCCTCGATCTGAACCTCATCTCCCCTGACATCTCACCACCTCCTCCACACACAACCCAGCCGAAGCCACCCTCCCACTTCTCTCACCCTTCCTCTGCTAACACCATGGCAGCCCCCCCACAGCTCACTCCGACTCTCCATTCTCTCCCACTCCCCCTGGTCATTCTCTCCCGCTCCTCCCTGATCTCCTTGCGACACCACCCCCTTGCCTGCATACTACCGGAGCACCACCGCCCTCACCTCTCCCTTTGGCGAACCCCCCGGCAGACCTCCCCCACTCCTCTCCACCACCACCTCACGCTAGCTCCCTCCCTCTCTTTCTCTCTTAACCGCGAGCATCTCCCCGTCGTCACCACGGGTATCTCCCCAGTCCACCACCGCCTTCCCATTCCACCTCCACCATAGGCATACGTGCATGCTCCACGGCCCATCTGCACCCACGATCACCGTGCCTGCACCGCCACGCACGCCACCGGACGCCGTCGTCAACGCTGTCGACACCCCCCGCCGTCACCATCTTCACCGCTAGCACCTGCAGCATCATCGTCGTCGTCGAGCTCCCAGCCGCTGTCGCCGGACGCCCAACTCCGGGCATCTCCAAGTGACCACGCCGCGAGCCACCCTCCACCAGACGCGGCCCCCAGCCGCTCGCCCCCGACGCCGCCCCGACGCCGCCTCTGCCCCGCTGCCGTCTCCGGCCAAACGCCCCCCAGCCCGCAACGCCCTCGCCTCCGGCCCCGACGCCGCCTCCAGCCGCAGCGCCCTCACCTCCGGTCGCCCCGACGCCGCCGCCTGCGCCCTGCACGCCCGACGCCGCTCCCTGCGCGCCGCCGCCAACGACCCCCTCTCTCTCCCCATCTCTCTCTCCCTCTGTCTCTCTTTCTCTCCCTCTCTCCCTGTCTCGTTCTCTCTCTCTCTTCCCGCCTCCCTCTCTCTCCCTGTCTCTGTCTCTCCCCCGTCTCATCTCTCCTCTCGCGCCCACCCCCCCTCTCTCTTCCTCTTTCTCTCTCTCTCCTCCTCTCCCTCTCGTTCTCTGTCTCTCCCTCCCTCTCACTGTCTCTCTCGGCTCCTCTCTCTCTCTCTCTCTCCCTCTCTCTCTCTCTCTCGCGGCTTCCGCCGCGATCTCTCTCTCTCTCTTTTTATTTCATTTTTATTTTATTCTTTTAACTCCCCCCCTCTCTCTCCCTCTCGCTCTCTCCCTCTCTCACCGCACTCTCTCTCTCTCCTCCCCTCCGTCTCATCTCTCCTTCTCTTCTCTCCCCCCCCCTCATTCTTTTTTTATTTGTTTTAATCTCCCTCTCTCTTCTTTTCTCTCTCTCCCCCATCGTCTCTCTCTCACCCTCTCTCTCCCTCTCGATCTCCCTTTCTTTCACCTTTTTTTTATTATTTTTCCCCCTCATCATCACTCTACCCCCTCCCTCTTTCTCTGCTCTCACCCTCTCCCTCTCTCTCACGACTTCTCCCCCACTCTCCCTTTCTTTTTATTTTTTTATTATTATTCTTCTTTTCTCTCATCTCTTTCTCCCTCATCTTTTTTATTTGTTTGTTTTATTTGATTTCTCTCTCTCCCTCTCTCTTTCTCTCGGTTTCTCTCTCTCTTCCCCTCTACTTCCTCTCACCCTTTTTTTCTTTTCTTTTTTTTTTATCTCTTTTCCCTCTGCTCTTCTCTCTGTTCTCCCTTCTCTCCTCTCTCCCGGCCTCACATCTCTCTTTCCCTCTCTGCCCATCTCCCCCTTTTTCTCCTTTTCTGTCTTTTTCTTCCCTCTTCTGCACCTATTAGATATATATATGTATATATATATTATTTACGTATATATAGCATCTATATGTTTATGTTCATGTATATGTGTATGTGTGTGTTCGTGTAGGGGTACGTGTCTGTGAACGTATGCACGTGTTGATTTGAAGTGGAAAAGAGACTTTAAAGCAGTCATTCTGCTGCGCTACATGCCTGCTTTACTCCCACCTTGCCGAAGAAGCTCACCTTCGAGCCCATCATCTATATCTGAATAAGCTTTCTTCCCCCCTTTTACTGTCTACTTTTCATTCATTTAATTGCATGCATGCATCGTTTGCCATATCCATCAAATTCTTCTCTTTGAGAGAACTTTAGTCATTTATTCACCATGTCGCTCATCCATCCTATTCTAAAGGGGTTTTAAACAACACTAAACAGGTGCGTGTGTTTGAACATGATTATGTCATTGTCATTTCAAGGGACCGGTACTACCCTACTATTCTTCTAATCCATCATCTGTTTCTTTTGTATGTCGTGTTTTGCGAGGGCTAACCAGTCGGGGATCCCGCTTCTTCCGTCGACCAAAAGAGTAGGAGGTCATCCCTCCCTTTGAGGTACCCGGCTATTGTCTCTCTCATCTATCCTAGTTCTTTCCTTCATCATTATTATTTGTTGTTAAATTTCCATCTTCATCCTCCTTTACGTTTCGTTTAACAATAAGTCTGTCTCCTCTCCCTTATTAGCATTATATATCGTTAAACCTCCATCTCCGTTCTTCTCTGTCTTATCTAAAATAAAATTTTCATCCTGTCTATATTTTCTTAGCATTCTTTTCCTATATCGTACTACCTTATTCTACCATCTATCACCCGATTTCTCTCTTTGCTCTCTCATCTTTCTCTTAAAAAAAAGGTATAAGAACATAAAAACAATAAAAGCCACAAACCCCAAAAAAATATATAATAACAAGAAGTAAAACAAAAAAAGGGATAATAAAATTCGGGTAACCAAAGAAGGCCCTCTTCGTCGGTCGGCCGACTAAAGAGGAAGAGAGGACCCGCATTGCTCCTGCCCCGACGGCGAACGCGATCACAGTTCTTTTTTGTGGGGCTCTCAGTCCCTGGCGATCACATCCCCTTCCCACTTTCTTTCCTGTCAATTTTCCCTTTTGTTTAAATCCTGCGACGGAAGTCATTCCTCGCGAAGGTGTACGTGACGGAAGTCATTCCGCGTGAAGCCTTTTTCATTCTGTCATTTTATTCCCTTGATTTTTGTCTAAACCCTGCGACGGAAGCAATTCCTCGCGAAGGTGTACGTGACGGAAGTCATTCCTCGCGAAGCCTTTTTTTCATTCTGTCATTCTATTTCTTTAAATTTCTGTCTAAACCCTGCGACGGAAGTCATTCCTCGCGAAGGTGTACGTGACGGAAGTAATTCCTCACGAAGCCTTTTATTCTGTCATTATATTCCTTTGATTTTTGTCTAAACCCTGCGACGGAAGTAATTCCTCGCGAAGGTGTACGTGACGGAAGTTATTCCTCGCGAAACCTTTTTCATTCTGTCATTTTATTTCTGTAAATTTCTGTCTAAACCCTGCGACGGAAGTAATTCCTCGCGAAGGTGCACGTGACGGAAGTAATTCCTCGCGAAGCCTTTTATTATATATATTACAGTAAAAACCCCGCGGAGAGTAATATCTCGCGGTGGTCTTATGTATATATACTCATGTTTATTATCTATATTGCAATAAAAACCCCGTAAGGCCAATGTCTCGCGGCGGTCCTAATACGTACATATATATTCATTAGTGTTGATATTATTGCATCGCTGTTAGAACCCCACAAAGACCAATGTCTTGTGGTGGTATGTCTCGGTTCGTATTGTCTTTATAATTTTCTGGAGAACGATACACCGCTGCAGTTCCTGAGTCTTCGTGCCTCCCCATTTCTGTTACTTAGATTCTCGGATTTTCTGGTATATGGAAAACTGCTCGTGGAACGGTAAGTCACGCTTACCGGGAAGGGGTTAGTTTGCGCGAGAGGGTCTTCCGACCCCTATCTCCGCCACGTACCGGAGTTCGTTTCACATCCTTCTTTCCTTTCTCTCCTTTATGTTCTTTCTCTTCTTGAGTTGATCTCGTCATTTTCATCTCTTAGGACAGACGAGGGTGGACGTCTCTTGCCGTCTCCACCTCTCTGGCAATCACATTTTCATCATTACTTTACATCATTGTATTGTTTCTTTCCTTCACGAGGGTGGACGACACTCTTTTCCCGTCTACAGAACCGCCATACTGTTCATCTTCTCCGATGAACGCGCCCCGTCGGGGCAACGCAACCATCAAGAACGCGCTACTAGAGCATAGCGCGTTCTCAGTCCGCGCCCGAAAAATGGTGGAAACGCCCAAAAACTCCAACCACGCCCCCATGCCTCCACCGGAGAGGGGGAAATCAAGGGGGAAGCCCCCAAATAGCCCCTAGCATGCATCTAAGGCCTCGGATCGGCCAAAAATACCGTAAAATGAGAGATCGGCCCACAAGCCCTAAAACATGGGTTTTGCCCAAAAAATCCTGATTCCACCCGCTCGGCTCACCACGGCCTACGAAACTAGCGGGAAAGGGAGTGCACGAGCTGGGGGTCCATCTCCCTACCTCCACCGAAGATTTCGCGCCCCGAGCTCGTCGATCCGCGAAGAAAACGCCGTGAAGCCCTCGCCGCTCCACGAACCCGCGGCCGAGCTTCCACGCGCCACCGGCCCTCGATCCTCGACCCGTTCCCCGTTCCTCGCCTCCCGCCATCGCCGCCTCGCCCTCCTCCGCCACCGTCGGCCACCCGGGGAGAGGGGGAGAGAAAGAGATGAGAGAGAGTGAGAAAGAGAGAATGAGAGGGGGAAAGAGAAAAGGGTTAGTATATATAGGAAAACCCGAATTTTTTGATAAATTCAGAAAATTACGAAAAATTATCTCCGCGATCCTCGGAAGGAATACAACGCAGTGGTAACGTCCCGGAGTCGGAGAACGCCACAGTTTGCCCTGCAAAGAGTTCCGAAGGCCCATCAGGGAAAAACACGTGTAAAGCACAAAATACACTCCGAGACCCACTAAAATGATCCGAAAAATATCCGAAAAATCCGGGGCATTACAGCCCTCCCCCCTTAAAGGAATTTCGTCCTCGAAATTCAGGACCTAGCACGAAGTCCCAGGGGAAGAACACTGAACCAACTGACACGCTGTCAGAGCCCCAGCACAGAAAATCTCGATTCTCACGAAAACACCAATCCTGAGGGACACAGCCAGACTTACAGTCGCAAACAACACCTCGCTCCTCGCGCCGAGCACACTGGCCAACAGAGCAGGTATATACCAAAGGACACAGTCCGGCATCACCTCAGTCAATGCGAGAATCCACCATGGCGCCGCAGCCACGATCTCGCTCACCGAGGAAACACAACCCTCGTCACGAGAAACAGCTACTGATCCATCCACTGGTCAGCAGACAAATCGCACATCAGCTTCGCAGCCAGCTGACAAGTCGCACACCCTCCTCAAGGGAGCAACCAAAATAGAGCCTCCACCAGCTCAAGCAGTCCTCTCCGCAGACCGCAACCAGAACATCGGCTCAGCACCAAGAAACACCTCACACATGGCAAGCCGAAAGCCGGACACAACACTGTGCCAACTCTTGTCAGAAGACAAACTTCGACAAAGTCCAGATCCCATCCGGAAAGGCACATCACAGAAACGACCACCAAAGGTCTCGCTGGCACACGGCTCTCGCCACGCTCGAGCCCCAACAACCAGCATCTTGTCTGTGAAAAGACCACACGCCGACGGTCACCAACCGCTCGCTCAGGTTCTTCCTTCTTTCCTGGTCCTCCACCGGGTCCAAAGGAAACATTCCAAACCTCAGCAAGCCATCCGTCGACTCACACACAGACTGATGCCGCATCTCGAGCAGCACTCCTCTCGGACTCCGCATCCAAACGCCAACTCGACCCTCTCGGGGAGCACGACGAAACCAAATGACGGATCCTGGTGTCTTCAGTCATCACCTCACTGGACTCAGACTCACAGGGGAGCCATCCCATGCTGGTCATCAAACCAGGGATAACCATTGCGACACCAACGTCCTATCAAGGACCATCCTCCGACGCCCATCTCACAAAAGGCCTCTGCCCACAGGCGTCACTCATCCATCTGGTCTCATCAAATCCTTCGATTAATGCAAGTGGACACCTGCCAATCCCGATTCCGCCCTTACCACAGAGCCACGGGACACCACCTGAACAGTGCTCACAGGTCCCTAAGCAATAAACATCTCACCGTCACAATCCGACAAGACTGTAGAACCAACAGACACTGCTGTGGTCGGTCACACGGTCAGGCTCACCAGCCACTCATAGCCGTCAACCGGGACCCATAGTCTGCCAGAGACCACTTCCCCAAAAATGATCTCATCCGAGGACACGACTGGGAACACAAGTCGGGCGCCAAGCCACCGACTCTGACCAACACGTCCTCGACCTCCGTCAGGCGACATCCTCAACAACCTCATCCAAGTCCAACACCGACGCCTGACACGTCTTCCAACACAAGAATAGGGTACTCATGCAGCACACTAGCCAGCACATTCCCCAACACTCCATCCTGCCAATGCCAAGAACCACGAAACCTCGAGCAACGGCACGGCAACAACACGTTTCGCACAGAGGAACCAATCCTCTCGTGCTCAATGCAAACTCAGGAATCCGCCCGTAGCAACCAACGCTACGATCCTGAACCAGTGGGTCACAAGCCCACCACGCTTCCGCTGCGCACTCTGATTCACGCGCACAGCCGAGAAAGCAAACACCGCCCAACCAGCACTCATCCTTCCGGAACAGCGCCAGCACACCCTCACACGACAAGGGAATGGGCACAGCTTCTCACAGGCAACCACCTTGCCAAGACAAGGAGCACGTCTCGCACGGACTTCATGGCACACAAGGCCAACCAATCCGAACACACAATGCAAGACGACGACCCCAGTCAAGCACAATCTCTCCAACCAAAGGAGAAACCAGCACACTTTCGACCAACGGAAGAACTCCACGCTCGACCTGACCTCGAACCTCGCGCACGCTGGAAACAGCACCATCCAGCACCAAGGAAAACCATCGCTTCCATCAGGTCAGCGCCTCCGACACACTCGACGAGTGTCACGTCAGACCACAATCACAGCATCTCTCGATGCACCACCGCTGCAATTCCTCGAACTGCAACACGGCATGCCAAGAGCCGCAACACGAGTCGTAACGACAACCGCCGACGCTCATCCTCGAGTCTCGAAACTCACCGCGGAACCTTCACACCTCAGACCAAATCCAAGGCGAACACACCCCATTCGCACACAAGAACGCAGGAGCAAGACTTACTGGGACACCACAGCCCAATCCTGCCTCGAAATCCATAAAACAATCGGGACCGACACGTCATTTCTGACGCCATAGAGCACGATAAGGACATCAGGCTCGACAAATCAGCAGCTCACCGAGAAGACATTCCGCTCACCGGAGCACACTTCTCGATCAGAACACCCGCTCTGCCACCTTAAACCACAACCTGAACACCTCAGGGGCTGGATAAATCTCAAGCTGGAGTGGCCAAAATCGACAGCAGCTCCCTCGAAGCACGCTCACGGCCACTTAACCACGAACAGTCCGCACCAGCCACCTGACCACGCTGTAGATTCCTCGAACGCAGCACCGCGAGCTCACGCCTGCCAGCAACCAATGCCCAACGCAGCAAAACCAGGGCCACCACCGATGAGGGAGAAGACTCTCAACCTCGATCCTTAGACCCCATGCTGGCATGAAAGCCGCGGACAACAACCACCTTCACAGCGCCGCACAGCGCACCCAAGCTCTCAAGCGAGAAACAAAGCAGAAAAACAAGCACAAAACCCTATGCCAGCTGCCGACTATACTGGACCTTATGGACTCTGATCACTGCAATATTTCGAATTCCTATGTACGTCCACAACCACCGCTCTGATACCAGCTGTAACGACCCGAGAATTCGATTACCAGGAAGGCCCGATAACCCGAGACTCGCACCGCCGCCCACGAGCCGGGAGGGCTCGGAAGGGCTAAAAGGAGTGTGGAGGCACAAAGAAATAGGAAATAAAGCAGGACAATTCAACAATTAACAGAAATAAATAAACAACTACTACAACAGAGTCCAGTCCAATAGAAAGTACAGTCTAAAGCAGTAAAACGTACCACATGCCAAGTGAACACTCGGCCCGGCAAGCTGGCAACTAAGAACCTCCGCCCCGCACCCTCGAACCGCGAGGAAGAACCACTACACCTGAAAAGTAGGGAATGAGTCTCCAAAATAGAGACTCAGTAGGGATCCCGCGGAACCCCAACCGGAAACAACGGTGGTAGCGGAAAGGAGAGCTACAACTACAGCAGGAACAGCAAACCGATGGCCGGTCAAAAACTTGGCACTACAGCTACTCCTACTGCCAGAAGGCAGACCTCGATCACGCAGTCGAAGCTACCGAACCACGCTAGTACCACCTACCGAAGTAAGAACACATGGCAACCACGCCGTAGAGGCCTGTCCCCCGGACACAGCCGACCTGGACACGCTGTCCAAGGTGCAACCCCGACCATCCGATCGCGGGTACCGCACAACAAGACCCAACCTCGGTAAAGCCACTAGCACTAATCTCATGACGCGAAAACCAACACACGCGTCACAGCGAACCAACCGAACCTCAACGGTCAACACGACCGAAACCCGAAGGTCAAAGTCACGGAAACTGACAGTCTGTCACTCCGTACTCGACAGGAGTACCACCCACTAGAAGCACAGCCGGTAGCGTCCCCTGACGTCTTACACCGCACCGCAGGTGAACCGCCTGACGTGGTAGGTCCTACCCGAGGCGCGAACACCGTACAAGTAACCACAAACAAGTAACTAGCTGGGGTCACGCCCGTCGACGTGGGTCCAACCGCCCCCAACCACGTGTGCACACATAGACCACGCGTCACTAGGTCTGGCCCTCTGACCGGTTTTCCCCCGTAGCCGGACTCTGGCTACCGACGAGGGGCCTACGGTAACCGGTCCACAAACCGCCTCAAAGGTGAGTGCCCGTACACCACTCCCAGGTGAGACCAGCACCTCGTACTGGTGGGCTACGACTAGTGGAGGGTCACTGAAGGAGTAGACTCTCAACTCAACGGAAAATAACGTCCGAATCCGACGACATACGGGGACAACCCCGCGTACCGGCCCCGTCGTACGGTGACCACAGTCGGAGAAGAAACAGGGCTCGCAGTCCACGGCCACGCACGCACCGTGCGCGAGAGTCGAGAAAACTCGAGTGGCACTTAAGCCACTGGACTCTGGACAGTCCTCTAGACACACTACAGCCAACGGTCCTTGAGTCACAAGACTCGGGGTCAAGACCGTTGCACGCAACAGTACAAGGCCGTCGATGTAGCCCAATCTCTAGGTCCAAAACCACGATATCACGAATACCGAGACAACTCACAAGCCACCAAGACTGTTTCCTCAGGAAGGGAACGCAAGGGACCACGGCCACATGGAAAAACACAGAGGCACGATTCCCAGGGCAGCACACAAGCCGCCTTGCCGATTTCCCATCTTGGAACAAGCGGGAAACCTCCAGCCCCAGGCCGGATAACTGGACTCGCAGTCCAAGGCCAACCACGTGGCCCACACGGGAATCACCTTCCAAAGAAACTCACGACATGCGGGGGAGACCCCACCGCACATACACCGACACACGGTGACACGATCTGGCACGAACACGGGAGCCTGGAACACCTGGGGTCACCTGGACCCACCAAGCCCATGGGCACGCTTAACGAGGTAGCACGGTACCTCCAGACGCCTCAAAACACGGTAACAAAACCCACGGGGTGCCCGGGACACTCGCAAGCCCAAAGGTCGACCACTGGGTCACAACCGGGTCGACCGGAGACCAACACAACACAATCGGAACACTAGAAGGTCACCCTGACCCTTAAACTCACGGACACGCTAATCGAGGTAACCCAAACCTCTGGACACCCAAAGACACGGTCACGGAACTCCACGGGGTGTCCAGGACACACACGGCTCAAGGGGGGCACGATCAGCCGCTGACCGCCCGCCCCGGGCAGCCCGGATGGTCACTTCAATAACGCGCTATAGGTCCATAGCGCATTCAAGCAGAACGCGCTAGGAGCCTATAGCGCGACAGTCCAGAACGCGCCATAGCCCTATAGCGCAACAGGAACCGCCATACTGTTCATCTTCTCCGATGAACGCGCCCCGTCGGGGCAGCGCAACCATCAAGAACGCGCTACTAGAGCATAGCGCGTTCTCAGTCCGCGCCCGAAAAATGGTGGAAACGCCCAAAAACTCCAACCACGCCCCCATGCCTCCACCGGAGAGGGGGAAATCAAGGGGGAAGCCCCCAAATAGCCCCTAGCATGCATCTAAGGCCTCGGATCGGCCAAAAATACCGTAAAACGAGAGATCGGCCCACAATCCCTAAAACATGGGTTTTGCCCAAAAAACCCCGATTCCACCCGCTCGGCTCACCACGGCCTACGAAACTCGCGGGAAAGGGAGTGCACGAGCTGGGGGTCCATCTCCCTACCTCCACCGAAGATTTCGTACCCCGAACTCGTCGATCCGCGAAGAAAACGTCGTGAAGCCCTCGCCGCTCCACGAACCCGCGGCCGAGCTTCCACGCGCCACCGGCCCTCGATCCTCGACCCGTTCCCCGTTCCTCGCCTCCCGCCATCGCCGCCTCGCCCTCCTCCGCCACCGTCGGCCGCTCGGGGAGAGGGGAGAGAAACAGATGAGAGAGAGTGAGAAAGAGAGAATGAGAGGGGGAAAGAGAAAAGGGTTAGTATATATAGGAAAACCCGAATTTTTCGATAAATTCAGAAAATTACGAAAAATTACCTCCGCGATCCTCGGAAGGAATACAACGCAGCGGTAACGTCCCGGAGTCGGAGAACGCCACAGTTTGTCCTGCAAAGAGTTCCGAAGGCCCATCAGGGAAAAACACGTGTAAAGCACAAAATACACTCCGAGACCCACTAAAATGATCCGAAAAATATCCAAAAAATCCGGGACATTACAAGCGGCATAAACAAATATATATGAAGTAAGCAAAATGCCGAGTATAGGAGCGAATACGATACCTCCACGCTCTCGGCGTGGGGACGACGGACCCGACCGAACTCGTACTCCTGGGACAGTTAATACATGAAAATTACAGCAATGATTTACGGCCCACTCCACGCAGGGAGGTAAAGGGCGACACAATGGGGCCCGGGAGGACCGATTTCGAGTTGACGGGCGGCTTCTCGCGTAGCTTCGGCAGCACTCGAACTCGTGACTGTGGGGCCCACGTGCTGTCCAGAGGGGCCGTGTGGGACCCGGTGGCACCGCTGTAGTGGGGAATGCCCGGATGAGCACTCCCTTGGATGGAGACGTGCTGGTTTGCCGGCCGGAGACCGGGCGGCTCCGATCGGCACCGGTCGGAATAACCGGCCACGGATCTGCTAGTTCTGTTTTCAGGCGCGCGCTCCGGCGAGAACGGATGCTGCGATCAGCCCCGATGTCAGATCGACACGAAACTGGCGCCGTTGGAAAGCTAACTCGAAATACTTCAATGTAGGACCAGAGAGAAAAAATGGAGTGCTCCAGATCTGGCCTTGACCGAATTTCCAAGCTGTTGTTGTACAGTGACCGAAATCTCAGATCAGTAGAGGAGTTGTCTGAGAAATACCGTTGACCGATGGGTAGACATCCGAATCTGAAGTTGCGTTCTTCAGCAAAGTTGTAGGAAATCAAAAGAGGAAACCAGAACTATTTTTAGATCTGGAAAATATGGTGGCCTGGATTGTCTAGAGAGTTTACACTGTACTGTGGTCGGATCTGGACTGATGCAGACAGAACTGTAGATGAGTTGGAACATGAATTTCTAAAAATATGAAACGAACTTTCTAAATTCCACGAAAATGTGGGGAGGTAGAGGAGGGCGGAAAGAACTCCCAGTAAAATTGGGGGCTCCAACAAAAATCAAAGGTGGTCGGGAAATGTAAAACTCAGGGAAACTATCACTGTAGACAGAGATCTGGCAGAACTAGAATGACAGTTTGAACGAAAATTGAAAAATATCAAATGAAGGAATTTTGATTTGAAATTTTTTGTGAAGATAAAGGTTCGAGAGGTGAACCACTCCTGAAAATTTCAGCTCCAGAGGAGGTGGGAGGTGGGAGCAGAAATTCGGGGAAGTTGCCTCTGTCCTGGATGGACAGAACACCGAAGACGGCTTCGCGGCGGCGCGATGGCGGCACGAACGGCGGCGGCACCGATGAACTCAGAGATTGAGGGGGAGGAGATATCACTCTAGAATGGGGGTTGGGGATGAAGAAACCAGAGGGAGAGAGAGGGGAGGTCGAAATTCACTCAAGGGGGGGCTCTTGCATAATGCCTTTTCTCATTTCATTAATTCTAGAATAATAAAAAATACATGACTTATATAATAAATAAAAAGGACCATGAATACCCTTAGATCTAGGATCTGGAGGGGCATTTAAGGGACTTCATATTTGATCTAAATAAAATAAAAAAAATAAAATTTTTAATTAATTCTAATGGGGGGACAAGGTAGGTGAGGTTGGTAGCCTACCTTTGAATTTTTAATCCACTTGTCTCTCATGTGGTCAATTGACATTCCAACCTTCTAAATTACCACCTAGGATGGTTGACCAGCCCCACATGGTCTAGGTGGACCAATGGGAAAGGGGTGAGGGCCCCCTTACTTGGGCCTACTGGAATTTTACATATAAACCCACTAAGACTTACGATTGTGTACCCATATAACACAAGGGTATACATACAAATATAAATGCAAATAAAATGCGGACGGTCTTGCCTCGATGTCCCCATCAATTCTCCCCGGGTGGGAGGAACTCGACCCCGTCGAGTAGGGGTATGGATGCTCGAGTACTCCAGTGGATCCATCACCGTGCCAAGTAACGCGGGTATGCTCCACTCCAAGTGACCGTCACCTGCTCATTCCATATATACTCGATATGCACGAACTGCTATGGGCTAAAGGTGGACACTCCGGGTGGGGCACTCTCAAAATCAGAGGAGGCGGCTCGAAGACTCACTGGGAATCACCGCTGGGTCCCTGTAGGTGATTGATCCGAGTATAGAGGTAGAACCGTTCCCAAACTCCTCGAGTGAGTCTACTCGCTTTCACACTCATAAGGGACTGACATCGACAAGCTTGCACACAACACATGCAGACTCACCATGCACTAACACACATATGCAAACCACACAAATAAGAAACCGACTCATGACTCGAGACAAATCTATGGTTAGTCCGACCCGTACATAGATGACGGCGGACCAGGACACCCGAACGTATGCCATGCATGCATCTGACGTAACCGGTGGTTGACATCATGCAGAAATCCTAGACCTCCTAAGGTGGGCCATGCATGCATATGGGATGTGGATGTGGGAGGACCAAGAGTATTTCCCCTAGACGATGGTGTATCTTGTAGGTGTACGGGCTTGGTGGGCGTAGATGACCCGGCCCGTGGGGTAGGAGTGTGATAGTAGACTCCCTCTAAAAAGTGAAGTATATATGGAGGGTCTAAAGATCCACTAGGGAATGGGTCAAAGGGATCAAAGAAAGTATGACCCCTTGTAGTGGGTTCCCACAAGTCACGGTCCCACGTGTAGAAGTTTTGAAGGTGTGGATAGTCACCTTCTTGAATTGTGACGGGTGGGACGGGGATCGTAGGCAAGAAGTATGATTCCTCCCTCGGACAAAAGGGTATGAATTCGGGCTCGTCCGGTAGCGGGAGAAGTAGAAGAACCTCCGTGGTGACACAACCCACGGTGCACTCGGAGGTAATGGACCCGAAGGCCGGATGGGTGAAGCTAAGACTAGCGGGTTGGTCAAAGTCTCGGGCCAAAAGATGCGTCAACTTCCATTGTGAATCTAATCCCATGACAAGATCGTCTAACGTATCATGGTGACTAGATCGAAATGTGGTATGGAATGAGTTGACCGGCACTAAAGGTAAGGTGGGGTCCATGGAGGGGTAAGGAAGTGGGACCAAGCCATCTTTGAGCCATCTAAGAAGTGGCTCGGCTATGTATAGCATCCCCGTAAGAAACACGGGTGGCTCGGGGTGAGGTGACTCCCAATATGATGGCTCCGGATGAGGATCGTAAGGTAAGGGTGGTAACGGAGCACGCACGGGTGGTGAAGGCAATGGGGTAGGCAGTCCGATCGGCTCGAGACTCGGTTGGGAGTTAGATGTTTGCCGAAGGGCAGCCAGGGCAGCATCGGCTCGCTGTAGGTCGTCATTAAATGGAGACTCAAATGGCTCGACCTCCAGAGCGACCTTATAGGACTGCGCCAGAGAGAATGCATCGCGGACAAGACATTGGATTCGAAAGTAAAGTCGCAAACCTTTCCGAAACTGAAATGCGGCTGTGGTGCTCTCCTCTCCCAAGTCATATTCCAACCAATACTTATGATAGTCCCGAATGTACTCGGACACGGACCTATCGCCTTGGACGGGTCGGCATGGGTTGGCCATATTTGCCAAAATGTGGGAATGGATCCCTAGGAATGGATGGGCAATGCCATTTGGACATGACACTAGACCGACTATGCAAGGTTGGGATGCATGCACACTAAGGACAAGACACCAAGACTCGGTACGGGGTGGAGTTAATCGATCCGAAGATCACTCGCGCAAGTGTGCGACCTTCCCGATAGGCGTAGCCTAACGTTCGGACAACACCTTTTTATATACCGACCAATGGTATGCAAATGCAACTCCTAAGACCGACTTAGACACTTAGACTTAAATGACACTCTTTTTTTTTATTTTGGACACCCTAGACTCAAACTCGCTCTGATACCAAATTGATGCGGGACGGACCACGGACTCGACTCCGAAATGATATGCGATCCTCGGACTCTAGGTGAGCTCGCGATTGTCCCTTAACGAGGGAAGCGACAGACGTGCGCGGTTGAGAAACCGGTAGTGAGCTAGGGTGGTCAACTCTCTCTTGTGCCCGGATCGGGTCACGGGACGGTATCGCTCTCTCTCGCAGCAGTGGTGATACAAAAATATAGCGAGCTAGATACCCCTACACATGCTCTCTAGCAGCGGCATAAACAAATATATATGAAGTAAGCAAAATGCCGAGTATAAGAGCGAATACGATACCTCCACGCTCTCGGCGTGGGGACGACGGACCCGGCCGAACTCGTACTCCCGGGATAGTTAATACATGAAGATTACAGCAATGATTTACGACCCACTCCACGCAGGGAGGTAAAGGGCGACACAATGGGGCCCGGGAGGACCGATTTCGGGTTGACGGGCGACTTCTCGCGTAGCTTCGGCAGCACTCGAACTCGTGACTGTGGGGCCCATGTGCTGTCCGGAGGGGCTGTGTGGGACCCGGTGGCACCGCTGTAGTGGGGAATGCCCGGATGAGCACTCCCTTGGATGGAGACGCGCTGGTTTGCCGGCCGGAGACCGGGCGGCTCCGATCGGCACCGGTCGGAATAACCGGCAACGGATCTACCGGTTCTGTTTTCAGGCGCGCGCTCCGACGAGAACGGACGCTGCGATCAGCCCCGATGTCGGATCGACACGAAACTGGCGCCGTTGGAAAGCTAACTCGAAATACTTCAATCTAGGACCAGAGAGAAAAAATGGAGTGCTCCAGATCTGGCCTTGACCGAATTTCCAAGCTGTTGTTGCACAGTGACCGAAATCTCAGATCAGCAGAGGAGTTGTCTGAGAAATGCCGTTGACCGATGGGTAGATATCCGAATCTGAAGTTGTGTTCTTCAGCAAAGTTGTAGGAAATCAAGAGAGGAAACCAGGACTATTTTTAGATCTGGAAAATATGGTGGCCTGGATTGTCTAGAGAGTTTACACTGTACTGTGGTCGGATCTGGACTGATGCAGACAGAACTGTAGATGAGTTGGAACAGGAATTTCTAAAAATATGAAACGAACTTTCTAAATTTCACGAAAATGTGGAGAGGTAGAGGAGGGCGGAAAGAACTCCCAGTAAAATTGGGGGCTCCAAGAAAAATCAAAAGGGGGTCGGGAAATGGAAAACTCAGGGAAACTATCACTGTAGACAGAGATCTGACAGAACTAGAATGACAGTTTGAACGAAAATTGAAAAATATCAAATGAAGGAATTTTGATTTGAAATTTTTTGTGAAGATAAAGGTTCGAGAGGTGAACGACTACTGAAAATTTCAGCTCCAGAGGAGGTGGGAGGTGGGAGCAGAAATTCGGGGAAGTTGCCTCTGTCCTGGATGGACAGAACACCGAAGACGGCTTCGCGACGGCGTGATGGCGGTACGAACGGCGGCGGCACCGATGAACTCAGAGATTGAGGGGGAGGAGATATCACTCTAGAATGGGGGTTGGGGATGAAGAAACCAAAGGGAGAGAGAGGGGAGGTCGAAATTCACTCAAGGGGGGGCTCTTGCACAATGCTTTTTCTCATTTCATTAATTCTAGAATAATAAAAATACATGACTTATATAATAAATAAAAAAAGACCATGAATACCCTTAGATCTAGGATCTGGAGGGGCATTTAAGGGACTTCATATTTGAACCAAATAAAATAAAATTAAAAAGAAATTTCTAATTAATTCTATTGGGGGGACAATGTAGGTGAGGTTGGTAGCCTACCTTTGAATTTTTAATCCACTTGTCTCCCATGTGGTCAATTGACATTCCAACCTTCTAGATGACCACCTAGGATGGTTGACCAGCCCCACATAATTTAGATGGACCAATGGGAAAGGGGTGAAGGTCCCTGGCTTGGGCCTACTGAAAATTTTATATATAAACCCACTAAGACTTACAATTGCGTACCCATATAACACAAGGGTATACATACAAATATAAATGCAAATAAAATGCGGACGGTCTTGCCTCGATGTCCCCATCAATTCTCCCCGGGTGGGAGGAACTCGACCCCGTCGAGTAGGGGTATGGATGCTCGAGTACTCCGGCGGATCCGTCACCGTGCCAAGTAATGCAGGTATGCTCCACACCAAGTGACCGTCACCTGCTCATTCCATATATACTCGATATGCACAAACTGATATGGGCTAAAGGTGGACACTCCGGGTGAGGCACTCTCAAAATGGGAGGAGGCGGCTCGAAGACTCACTAGGAATCACCGCTGGGTCCCTGTAGGTGACTGATCCGGGTATAGATATAGAGCCGATCTCATACTCATCGAGTGAGTCTACTCGCCTCTTACTCATAAGAGACCGACAACGAGCTTGCACAAGACACATGCAGACTCACCATGCAATGCACACAAACAATCGACTCAAAACACACCACACAAATAAGAAACCGACTCATGACTCGAGACAAATCTATGGTTAGTCCGACCCGTACATGGATGACGGCGGACCAGGACATCCGAACGTATGCCATGCATGCATCTGACGTAACCGGTGGTTGACATCATGCGAAAATCCTAGACCTCCTAAGGTGGGCCATGCATGCATATGGGATGTGGATGTGGGAGGACCAAGAGTATTTCCCCTAGATGATGGTGTATCTTGTAGGTGTACGGGCTTGGTGGGCGTAGATGTCCCGGCCCGTGGGGTAGGAGTGTGATAGTGGACTCCCTCTAATAAGTGAAGTATATATGGAGGGTCTAAGGATCCACTAGGGAATGGGTCAAAGGGATCAAAGAAGGTATGACCCCTTGTGGTGGGTTCCCACAAGTCACGGTCCCACGTGTAGAAGTTTTGAAGGTGTGGATAGTCACATTCTTGAATTGTGACGGGTGGGACGGGGATCGTAGGCAAGAAGTATGATTCCTCCCTCGGACAAAAGGGTATGAATTCGGGCTCGTCCGGTAGCGGGAGAAGTAGAAGAACCTCCGTGGTGACACAACCCACGGTGCACTCGGAGGTAATGGACCCGAAGGCCGGATGGGTGAAGCTAAGACTAGCGGGTTGGTCAAAGCCTCAGGCCAAAAGATGCGTCAACTTCCATTGTGAATCTAATCCCATGACAAGATCGTCCAACGTATCAACATGGTGACTAGATCAAAATGTGGTATGGAATGAGTTGACCGGCACTAAAGGTAAGGTGGGGTCCATGGAGGGGTAAGGAAGTGGGACCAAGCCATCTTTGAGCCATCTAAGAAGTGGCTCGGCTATGTATAGCGTCCCCGTAAGAAATACGGGTGGCTCGGGGTGAGGTGACTCCCAATATGATGGCTCCGGATGAGGATCGTAAGGTAAGGGTGGTAACGGAGCACGCACGGGTGGTGAAGGCAATGGGGTAGGCAGTCCGATCGGCTCGGGACTCGGTTGGGAGTTAGATGTTTGCCGAAGGGCAGCCAGGGCAGCATCGGCTCGCTGTAGGTCGTCATTAAATGGAGACTCAAATGGCTCGACCTCCAGAGCGACCTTATAGGACTGCGCCAGAGAGAATGCATCGCGGACAAGACATTGGATTCGAAAGTAAAGCCGCAAAACTTTTCGAAACTGAAATGCGGCCGTGGTGCACTCCTCTCCTAAGCCATATTCCAACCAATACTTATGATAGTCCCGAATGTACTCGGACACGGCCATATCGCCTTGGACGGGTCGGCATGGGTTGGCCATATTTGCCAAAATGTGGGAATGGATCCCTAGGAATGGATAGGCAAGGCCATTTGGACATGACACTAGACCGACTATGCAAGGTTGGGATGCATGCACACTAAGGGCAAGACACCAAGACTCGGTACGGGGCGGAGTTAATCGATCCGAAGATCACTCGCGCAAGTGTGCGACCTTCCCGATAGGCGTAGCCTAACGTTCGGACAACACCTTTTTATATACCGACCAATGGTATGCAAATGTAACTCCTAAGACCGACTTAGACACTTAGACTTAAATGACACTCTTTTTTTTTATTTTGGACACCCTAGACTCAAACTCGCTCTGATACCAAATTGATGCGGGACGGACCACGGACTCGACACCGAAATGATATGCGATCCTCGGACTCTAGGTGAGCTCGCGATTGTCCCTTAACGAGGGAAGCGTCGGACGTGCGCGGTTGAGAAACCGGCAGTGAGCTAGGGTGGTCAACTCTCTCTTGTGCCCGGATCGGGTCACGGGACGGTATCGCTCTCTCTCTCGCAGCAGTGGTGATACAAAAATATAGCGAGCTAGATACCCCTACACATGCTCTCTAGCAGCGGCATAAACAAATATATATGAAGTAAGCAAAATGCCGAGTATAGGAGCGAATACGATACCTCCACGCTCTCGGCGTGGGGACGACGGACCCGGCCGAACTCGTACTCCCGGGATTGTTAATACATGAAGATTACAGCAATGATTTACGGCCCACTCCACGCAGGGAGGTAAAGGGCGACATAATGGGGCCCGGGAGGACCGATTTCGGGTTGACGGGTGGCTTCTCGCGTAACTTCGGCAGCACCCGAACTCGTGACTATGGGACCCGCGTGCTGGCCGGAGGGGCTGTGTGGGACCCGGTGGCACCGCTGTAGTGGGGACACTTGGGGAAGCGCTCCCCGGGATGGCGGCACGCTGATTCGCCGGCCGGAGGCCGAACGGCTCGGATCGGCACCGGTCGGAATAACCGGCCACGGATCTGCCGGTTCTATTTTTCAGCGCGCGACCCGACGAGATCGCTCGCTGCGACCAACCCCGATGTCGGATCGACGATCAGGAGGTACCGATGGAAAGCTCTCTCGAAATCCTTCAAAATAGGACTAGAGAGAGTAGCTGGATCTTCACGAATCTGGGCCTTAACTAATTTTGAAGCTGCTGCTGTACAGTACCCGAATTCTCAGATCAGCAGAGAACTTTCCTATGGATCGCCTTTGACCGCGAGGTAAACGTCCGAATCTGAAGTTGGGTCCTTCAGTAAAGTTGTAGATCTTCAAGAGAGAAAACCAGGGGTATTTTTAGATCTGGAAAATATGGCGATTTGGATTTTCTAGAGTGTTCACACTGGACTGTGGTCGGATCTAGACTGATGTAGACAGAACTATAGATGAGTTGGGACAAGAATTTCTAAAAATATGAAACGAACTTTCTAAATTCCACGAAAATTTGGAGAGGTGGAGGTGGGTGGACATAACTCCCAGTAAAATTGGGGGCTCCAAGAAAAATCAAAAGGTGGTCGGGGGATGGAAAACTCAGGGAAACTATCACTGTAGACAGAGATCTGGCAGAACTAGGATGACAGTTTGAACGAAAATGGAAAAATACCAAATGAAGGAAATATGACTTGAAATTTTTTTGTGAAGATAAGGGTTCGAGAGGTGAACCACTCCTGAAAATTTCAGCTCCAGAGGAGGAGGGAGGTGGGAGCAGAAATTCGTGGAAGTTACCTCTGTCCTGGATGGACAGATTACCGAAGACGGCTTCGCGGCGGCACGATGGCGGCACGAACGGCGACGGCGGCGGCACTGATGAACTCAGAGATTGAAGGGGAGGAGATATCACTCTAGAATGGGGGTTGGGGATGACGAAACCAGAGGGAGAGAGAGGGGAGGTCGAAATTCACTCAAGGGGGGGCTCTTGCACAATGCCTTTTCTCATTTCATTAATTCTAGAATAATAAAAATACATGACTTATATAATAAATAAAAAAAGACCATGAATACCCTTAGATCTAGGATATGGAGGGGCATTTAAGGGACTTCATATTTGATCCAAATAAAATAAAAAAATGAAATTCCTAATTAATTCTAATGGGGGGACAAGGTAGGTGAGGTAGGTAGCCTACCTTTGAATTTTTAATCCACTTGTCTCTCATGTAGTCAATTGGCATTCCAACCTTCTAGATGGCCACCTAGGATGGTTGACCAGCCCAACATGGTCTAGGTGGACCAATGGGAAAGGGGTGACGGCCCCCTGGCTTGGGCCTACTGGAATTTTACATATAAACCCACTAAAACTTACAATTGCGTACCCATATAACATAAGGGTATACATACAAATATGAAAGGACATAAATGTAAATAAAATGCGGACGGTCTTGTCTCGATATCCCCATCAATTCTCCCCGGGTGGGAGGAACTCGACCCCGTCGAGTAGGGGTATGGATGCTCGAGTACTCCGGCGGATCCGTCACCGTGCCAAGTAACGCGGGTATGCTCCACTCCAAGTGACCGTCACCTGCTCATTCCATATATACTCGATATGCACAAGCTGTTGTGGGCTAGAGGTGGACACTCCGGGTGGGGCACTCTCAAAATGGGAGGAGGCAGCTTGAAGACTCACTAGGAATCACCGCTGAGTCCTTGTAGGTGACTGATCCGGGTATAGATATAGAGCCGATCCCATACTCATCGAGTGAGTCTACTCGCCTCTTACTCATAAGAGACCGACAACGAGCTTGCACAAGACACATGCAGACTCACCATGCAATACACACAAACAATCGACTCAAAACACACCACACAAATAAGAAACCGACTCATGACTCGAGACAAATCTATGGTTAGTCCGACCCGTACATGGATGACGGCGGACTAGGACACCCGAACGTATGCCATGCATGCATCTGACGTAACCGGTGGTTGACATCATGCGGAAATCCTAGACCTCCTAAGGTGGGCCATGCATGCATATGGGATGTGGATGTGGGAGGACCAAGAGTATTTCCCCTACATGATGGTGTATCTTGAAGGTGTACGGGCTTGGTGGGCGTAGATGACCCGGCCCATGGGGTAGGAGTGTGATAGTGGACTCCCTCTAAGAAGTGAAGTATATATGGAGGGTCTAAGGATCCACTAGGGAATGGGTCAAAGGGATCAAAGAAGGTATGACCCCTTGTGGTGGGTTCCCACAAGTTACGGTCCTACGTGTAGAAGTTTTGAAGGTGTGGATAGTCACCTTCTTGAATTGTGACGGGTGGGACGGGGATCGTAGGCAAGAAGTATGATTCCTCCCTCGGACAAAAGGGTATGAATTCGGGCTCGTCCGGTAGCGGGAGAAGTAGAAGAACCTCCGTGGTGACACAACCCACGGTGCACTCGGAGGTAATGGACCCGAAGGCCGGATGGGTGAAGCTAAGACTAGCGGGTTGGTCAAAGCCTCGCGCCAAAAGATGCGTCAACTTCCATTGTGAATCTAATCCCATGACAATATCGTCCAATGTGTCAACATGGTGACTAGATCGAAATGTGGTATGGAATGAGTTGACCGGCACTATAGGTAAGATGGGGTCCATTGATAGAAAAGGAGGTGGGACCAAGCCATCCTTGAGCCAACTAAAAAGCGGCTCGGCGATGTATAGCATCCCCGTAAGAAACACGGGTGGCTCGGGGTGAGGTGGCTCCAAATGAGATAGTTCCGAATCACGTTCGGACATAGAGGGTGGTGACGGAGCACTCACGGGTGATAAAGGCAATGGGGTAGGTAGTCCGATCGGCTCGGGACTTGGTTGGGAGGTAGATGTTTGTCGAAGGGCAGCCAGGGCAGCATCGGCTCGCTGTAGGTCGCCATTAAATTGAGACTCAAATGGCTCGACCTCCAGAGCAACCTTATAGGACTGCGCCAGAGAGAATGCATCGCGGTCAAGACATTGGATTCGAAAGTAAAGCCACAAACCTCTCCGAAACTGAAAGGCAGTCGTGGTGCTCTCTTCTCCCAAGCCATATTCCAACCAATACTTATGATAGTCCCGAATGTACTCGGACACGGACCTATTGCCTTGGACGGGTCGGCATGGGTTGGCCATATTTGCCAAAATGTGGGAATGGATCCCTAGGAATGGATAGGCAAGGCCATTTGGACATGACACTAGACCGACTATGCAAGGTTGGGATGCATGCACACTAAGGACAAGACACCAAGACTCGGTACGGGGCGGAGTTAATCGATCCGAAGATCACTCGCGTAAGTGTGCGACCTTCCCGATAGGCGTAGCCTAACGTTCGGACAACACCTTTTTATATACCGACTAATGGTATGCAAATGCGACCCAAAAGACACTTTTTTTGTTTTAAAACAATGATGACCCTAAACACGACTTAGACAATGAGTAAAGACTAGACGTAAATGACACTTTTTTGACACCCTAGACTCAAACTCGCTCTGATACCAAATTGATGCGGGACGGACCACGGACTCGACTCCGAAATGATATGCAATCCTCGGACTCTATGTGAGCTCGTGATTGTCCCTTAGCGAGGGAAGCGTCGGACGTGCGCGGTTGAGAAACCGGCAGTGAGTTAGGGTGATCAACTCTCTATTGTACCTGGATCGGGTCACGGGACGGTATCGTTCTCTCTCGCAACAGCGGTGATACAAAAATATAGCGAGCTAGATATCCCTACACATGCTCTCTAGCAGCGGCATAAACAAATATATATGAAGTAAGCAAAATGCCGAGTATAGGAGCGAATACGATACCTCCACGCTCTCGGCGTGGGGACGACGGACCCGGCCGAACTCGTACTCCCGGGACAGTTAATACATGAAGATTACAGCAATGATTTACGGCCCACTCCACGCAGGGAGGTAAAGGGCGACACAATGGGGCCCGGGAGGACCGATTTCGGGTTGACAGGCGGCTTCTCGCGTAGCTTCGACAGCACCCGAACTCGTGACTGTGGGACCCGCGTGCTGCCCGGAGGGGCTGTGTGGGACCCGGTGGCACCGCTGTAGTGGGGACACTTGGGGAAGCGCTCCCCGGGATGGCGGCACGCTGATTCTCCGGCCGGAGGCCGAACGTCTCCGATCGGCACTGGTCGGAATAACCGACCACGGATCTACCGGTTCTGTTTTTCAGCGCGCGACCCGACAAGATCGCTCGCTGCGACCAACCCCGATGTCGGATCGACGATCAGGAGGTACCGATGGAAAGCTCTCTCGAAATCTTTCAAAATAGGACTGGATAGAGTAGCTGGATCTTCACAGATCCGGGCCTTAACTAATTTTGAAGCTACTGTTGTACAGAACCCGAATTCTCATATCAGTAGAGAACTTTCCTGTGGATCGCCTTTGACCGCGAGGTAGACGTCTGAATCTGAAGTTGGGTCCTTCAACAAAGTTGTAGATCTTCAAGAGAGGAAACCAGAGGTATTTTTAGATCTGAAAAATATGATGATTTAGATTTTCTAGAGTGTTTACACTGGACTGTGGTCGGATCTGGACTGATGCAGACAGAACTATAGATGAGTTGGGACAGGAATTTCTAAAAATATGAAACGAACTTTCTAAATTCCACGAAAATTTGGAGAGGTGGAGGAGGGTGAACAGAACTCCCAGTAAAATTGGGAGCTCCAAAAAAAATCAAAAGGTGGTCGAGGAATGGAAAACTCAGGGAAACTATCACTATAGACAGAGATCTGGCAGAACTAGGATGACAGTTTAAACGAAAATGGAAAAATACCAAATGAAGGAAATATGACTTGAAATTTTTTGTGAAGATAAGGGTTCGGGAGGTGAACCACTCCTGAAAATTTCAGCTCCAGAGGAGGAGGGAGATAGGAGCAGAAATTCGTGAAAATTACCTCTGTCCTGAATGGACAGATTACCGAAGACGGATTCGCGACGGCTCGATGGCGGCACGAATGGCGACGACGGCGACACCGATGAACTCAGAGATTGAGGAGGAGGAGATATCACTCTAGAATGGGGGTTGGGGATGAAGAAACCAGAGGGAGAGAGAGGGGAGGTCGAAATTCACTCAAGGGGGGATCTTGCCCAATACTTTTTCTCATTTCATTAATTCTAGAATAATATAAATACATTACTTATATAATAAATAAAAAAATACCATGAATACCCATGTGGTCAATAGTAGATCTAGGATCTGGAGGGACATTTAAGGGACTTCATATTTGATCCAAATAAAATAAAAAAATAAAATTCCTAATTAATTCTAACGAGGGGACAAGATAAGTGAGGTAGGTAACCTACCTTTGAATTTTTAATCGACTTGTCTCCCATGTGGTCAATTGACATTCCAACCTTCTAGATGACCACCTAGGATGGTTGACCAGCCCCACATAATTTAGATGGACCAATGGGAAAGGGGTGAAGGTCCCTGGCTTGGGCCTACTGAAATTTTACATATAAACCCACTAAGACTTACAATTACGTACCCATATAACACAAGAGTATACATACAAATATGAAAAGACATAAATACAAACAAAATGCGGACAGTCTTACCTCGATGTCCCCATCAATTGATGCGGAACGAACCACGGACTCGACTCTGAATTTTATAGATAATTTATTTATCTAATTAAAAGATTTCAATCCCGTTATCCACCTCAACATCCCTAAATGCGAACCGGTTATTATAAATTGTTAGAGAGTTCAACGTATAACCTGATACTGTGAGGGATCATAGATAAATATTATGATCATCAGCATCAATCCCTGAATGCGATAGGCTTTGTGGGCTGATATCTATAAAGATCCCTTCAAATTATGCTCTACATTGAGGAGCAACTTTCGTATACAACTCAAGAATTGAGGTCCCCAAAAAAAGGTGCACTCGGCGGCAAATGATAAGTAGCAAATTACAGCATTAGATGAGCTGAGGACTCAAATCAATGGAGGATATTCTCCCATGAAAAAAACAGATGTCTGACCGTGTGATCCTTGCGCTACCATTCTGCAAAGGCCGGTGGCACAAATCTGTGGTTCTTGAGTGTCTGCTCAAAAATATGGCCTACTCTGAACAATTTCCCCTGCAATATGAATGTAAACATGTTGGAATTGATCATCTGGCCACGACGAAAGAACCTCTAACAATTTTACAGCATCTTCTCAGTCCAGAAGACTGTGTTTATCCTAAACAGTTTCTTGAGCGAGACACCTTGGGTAAAGAACCAAGTCGTGGACTACATCAATGAATACACAAGGTGATGATTCTGTCAATTTTTCAAAGGATGAACAATCTTATCTTTGGGGATTCGGCTAAAATTTAGACATGGAAGCAAGGGCATGAGAAATCAAGCAGAGCCCCTCACTGTTTTATGAGAAAATTTCCATTTTTCCAATGGAAAGGCTATTCAAGATGGCACAGTAGCCCCGTACCCACCTGGGACGGTAACCCTGTATGGTTGCCTGTGTATATTTATATATATACAAGAAATTAGGAAGTTTATGACTTTATAACCCATTTGAAAAATGACTAGAGAAAAAGAATGAAATTTCGGGGGTTGAATGTAGGTTCTTGAGCTACAGGAAAAGTTGGGAATTATGACGTCTGGACAGACTATAAAATGCACACGAACCCACTGAAATGATCGCAAGTGCTCTGTCAGCAAATCAACAATATCATCTGACAAAAGTAAATGATAATCATTGAAGTCCCTCTGTACCTCATCAAATGCTGCACCAACCATCTGAAGCCCAACAGGAAGCCCTTCAGGTGCTCCTTCAACAAACCCACATGGGACAACCAGGGCAGGCAGTCCAGCCAAGTTAACGTTCACCTATTTTGAAGAGTATAAACATCAGTTGCTCAATCTTCAAGAATTAAGAGATTCACCCACTTTCTTTTTCCATTTTTTGAGTAAGGTGCCCTTATTGAATTATTCCTAAAGTTGGGTGGACATACAACCAATTTAATAATAATAACAACAATCATAAATTTCATTAGTAATGAGAATACAGTAGAAACAAATGATTTTTACTTTAAAACCCCTATAAACTTGCATAATTTTGTATAAAACCTCGTAATCTATCTATCTGCTAGAAAGCCCATCAAACCTTCAACTCTTATCAGAAAGCCCATATGGTTAACAGATGGTAGAAAAAGAGAATATGCCATCACATTGGAGAGGAATATTCTGTCGAGACATTTATTGCCCGAAAATACCCCCACCTCTCTCTCTCTCTCTGCACCGAAGGGGAAGGCCATCTCCGGCCCCCCTTCCCACTCCCACCCCGCTCTATATCTCTCTTTCCCACCTGGCGATGTCGAAGGGGAAGGCCACATCCAGTCCCCTCCTGCCCACAGCCTCTCTCTCTCCAGCTTGCTGGATTTGGAGCGGCAAAGCTTGCCAAAGAAGGCTGGAGCGAGCTTGGAGAAGAGGACACCCATCCTCACTCTGGAACACCAGTTTGAAACCATGTCTGCAGCAGGAGTGGCTTTCCTGGTGACATCTTCATGTAGCAGGGCCTGCTGGAGCCCAATTGAGCAGCATCCTCGGCAAAAAGGGCAGGGCAGTGGCGACATTCACATCCCTCCCAATGGTCTGAGCAGCAGGGCCATCATGGCGGGAGTAGCAAGAGGTTTCTTGAAGCCCAATAAGGTGGGATTCCCGGTGAAAGCGGTGGCAGCGGCAGTGATTTTTCTCATCCCCACCGGCGATCTGAGCAGTAGGGTGGTCCTGCCTGGAGACAGCAACAATTAGAGGGTAGGTCTCCTTGCTGGACATTGACAGTGGCATGAGCGCATTGATGGCAACATGAGGAGGGAGGAGGTGGAGGAAGAGAAGGAACGAGGCCCATGGCCCCCCAGCTGAGTGAGGAGTTGGAGGCAGATGAGTTGAGAGAGGTCAGCGCACACCAAGTCCTCCCCCCTCCCCCCCCCCCACCAGATGTCATTCATCTGCGGGGGTAGCACCTTGAGGCTCTTGACATGATTACAGACCATCCCCAATGAGAACAGGAGTTTGCTCTGAAAGCCGAAATGGATGGGGCCTTCGAGCTTTCCCCTCCCACAAACACACACACACAGAGATGTGACTAAGGGTTATTTAGTTTTTTCCTGCACCAGGGTGAAGTTAACCCTACGTAGCTTGACATATTTTTTACTTTATGGAGGGAACGACAGAGGCTTTTTCGTGAAACAGTAAAGATTTGGTGGGCTTTCCAACAAATATATGGATTGCGGGGGCTTACATGAAGAAGTAAAATTCCCTAGAAACAATCATATAATAACAGCAATAGAGGTGGACACATCCAGTGGGCAGTATAGAAGCCGAGATTCCTCAGTGATGACATAAGGGCCTATTAAGTTAAAACAATAACAAGAACTAAGCAATGAAACTGAAGGAAAGACTCAAGTTTCTCACTTACGTTAGAGAATCATAGGCACAAAGTCAAACTAACAGATATATGGAGCCTTTTTGCTTGAAATGAATTGAAATATTGAATCCTTCAAATATAAAGCTAAGCACCAACTACATAAGGTCTTCAATCAGCTCTGTATCTTCTTCAAAAGCACTGCATGAGGAGAGGCAAGCCATTGATTACATCCAACAGAAAAGACCCTAGCTGAAAAATCTGAAGACCAGCAGCTCCCATTTCTACTACCAACAAGCAGAAGTTGAAGATTCACATCCTACCACGAATATAGCTGACCGACCACAAGGGATTATGCTCAACTCCCAAGCAAACAGGATGTACATCACACCCTAATGAACCACCTCAAACGGAAACTCCCGAATTTTCCCCATATCCTCAATTAACAGATGCTTTCAGTCCCACAAGGTCTGACATTTTCTTAATTGTTTATTTTTTTAATCACCACAACTCGGCACTCTAGATTCAAAATCAGTACCTCCACAGGGGATGACTTTAGCGGAGTCTGTAGTCTTCCTCATGGCATGACATGCTTGATCCAGAAGGCAGATCTCATCACTCATTTCTTTGCCATGTCATCTGCAGGATCTTAGCCCAAGCCTCCACTGTTTCTCTGATTAACCAAAGGGGACAGAGAATACATCCATGTGGGATAAGAACTGTCACAGACCCCTGATGGAAACACTGAAAGAAACCATACGGCATAATCCATGATCCAATGACTAAATTTACACTTCGAGATCAAACATTCCGGGTTCAGCTGACTGATAGAACCAGCATTTGTATCCAATAAAAGACTGAGTTCATTGTCTGAGTTAAATGATAAAATGCAGAGGCAATACTTGCTTACACCTTTGAACACCTTAATTTGCTGTTACCACCCATCTTCTGCCCATGGAATCAATCCTCTCCTTTAGTTAGCCCCAGAACTTTTAGAGAGGTAAGAACCATCTTGGATAATATGAAGCAATATTACTGGCTACAACTCAACAATCAAACTCATCAGCAGCCTTCTCAAAGGTTCTTTCATTCCCTGCTCATCCCACCAGCAACCCTCTTCCCGATGGCAGATCCAAGGTGATGAGTGATAAGTAAGGGCTCACACAGGACACGAGGGAGGTGAATGAAAGATTGTTCAAGGTGATGCAGGTAAACATGAAGCTAATGGAAATCCCTCAGCCCCGCTTTGGTAGCGGGTTATCCCTGGATTAACCTCATTTTAATCCGGAATTAACTATTTTCTCGAATTTATAGCCAGAACATGTTAACCCAGGACAAAATGGAGTTAAACCCAGATTAGTAAACCCAGCTCCCAAGCTTCGTTAATGTTGGAATTGAATCCACAAAACCGCGGTGTTGAGATACAAGGGCCCAGGGTCATAAGCACATGAACCACAACTCATTTAACCAATACGGGACTATGCCCAAATTCCAACACTCCCCCTCACGGTTAAGTTGGGCCGTGGACATTAATTGGGTGGAGGTGACAAGAGGAGTTGGGTCATTTGACCTGCTCTGATACCATATTGAATCCACAAAACCGCGGTGTTGAGATACACATGCCCAGGGTCATAAGCACATGAACCACAACTCAATTAACCAATACGGGACTATTGCCCAGGGACTATGCCCAAATTCTAACACTCCTCCTCACAATCAAGATGGGCCGTGGACATTAATTAGGTGGAGGTGGCAAGAGGAGTTGGGTCATTTGGCCTGCTCTGATACCATGTTGAATCCACAAAACCGCGGTGTTGAGATACAAGGGCCCAGGGTCATAAGCACATGAACCACAACTCATTTAACCAATACGGGACTATGCCCAAATTCCAACAGTTAACACATCCCATTTCTGTCCCCGTACGGTCACCTACCACACCTCTCTCTCTCTCTAGATCTCCCCCGCCGTCGCCGCCAAGTAGAAGTGGGCCTCCTCCCCCAGGTAGCAGCACCCTCATCCTCCTCCAACGGGTAGCAGCAGCGGCAGCAACGGGAGGAACGTGGGCAGCAGCAGCAGTGCACGACAAAGAAGCTGCCAACGAGGACGCATACCCCCAACGCCAACGACGCCGCTGCAGAGCCGCCACTGACGCCCAGAGTTCCAGAGCCTCCCGGCATTTCCATTGCCGACGACGCCATCTCCCCGCCGCGGACGACACCCTCTGCCCCATTTTAATCCAGACGCCCCCTGCTGACAATGCTGCTCCCCCTGCCTCCGACGCCTCCGATGAAGACACCGCCACCGACGACGCCCGCCCCAGCTGCTGCCGGCAGATACCGCCCTGCCCCGCCTTGCCCCACCTTGCCCCCCTCCCTCGCCACTCTCTCTCTCTATCTCTATGTCACGGTAGAAATGTACTGTAGCATGAACAGTGTTGCAGAAAAAAATGCCGCTCGCGTCCCAAAGCACTGTTCAAATGAACAGTAACTGATGGCAAACAGTGTGAGCTTTTGCAAAAAAGTACAGAGTTAACGCAAGTGGGGTAACCCCTCTCTATCAAAGTAAAAGTAGGATAACCTTGGGACAAATTAATCGGGTTGAGTTAACCTACTTCTATCCTAACCCTCTACCAAAGTGCTACTCAAAGAATAATTTTGTCCGGGAACCCCATGCTCTCCATTCTCCAGTCATTTACACAGCGAATATCTCAAGTACTCTTCCTTAAGACTTGTCTCATGCCTTTACATTGTTCTCAATGTCAGTAAGTCCAGAATCGGTTTCTTACACAGTTACCCTTGCTTAGATCTTTGGATATGTTAGGCACTGCTCCATTAGTAATTGATGCCTAAGCATCCTCCAGGAACACCACTTTCAAAAAAATCTCCAGGAACACCATCCACTTGAGATCTGGCTGGTACCAATTTCAACGGTGAAGGTCATCTACCAGAAACTCAAACATGGTACTAACAACCAGCTGAATCAGACTGGAACTGGCTGAAATGGACTGGAACCAGCCAGCCTGGGAAACGGAACCAGAACCGGTCCTAACTGTTTCCAGCCCCAGAAACAGTTTTTCTTGCACTCAAAAGATCCCTACAGACCAATCACAACAAGAGCAACATCTGTGTCTGCATTAGAAATTGCACAGTGCACACCTTGTTGAGGTTGAGGAAGAATGATCAATGCCCACATTAACTCCACATTATAAATCAACCACAGTCACTGAGTTCAGGCACTGAATTGCCTTCCAAGTCAATACCAGAACCATCCACACTCATTGAATATAAGCTGAGACATGAGTGTCATGCATGTCTATGTTAGAAATTGCACATATTGCTGAGCTTGAGAGGATGATTATCGTGTATAATTCCATGCATGAATTGAAGGCATTCACCAAGTTAAGGTCTTTATTCACCAAATCTATGCCAGAACTGCATTTTGTTGAGCATGTCTGGACATGCCTTTGATCCTGTTGTGCCGCTCACAAGAGCATCACCAGCCCTATAGCCTCCACAACCTCTAATAACATGAAGTGCTTCTAATCCTGTTGGGCACTCTTCTCCAAATCTTCAGTTTCAACCTATAAGCAAATACAAAGACTTTTTGAACACATTGTTCTCATACTTTTGAAACATCATAAAACTTCAACTTTCTCCACCATATCTCAAGTGAACTCAAGGCATCATTCATTTAGCTGAGCTTGATCAGTACCTCTCACCAAAGCATAGTCTCTTCCAACTGTCCACAAGCTAAGTCTAATGCCACAAATCCTACACCAAACTATTTTCTCTTTGGCAAATGCCACTCTCATGACCTTCAGACCACGGAGACTAATCAAACTATTACAAGGATGTGATTATTTTATCTTAATGTCCACAGAGAATATCATCATCCCTGGTGTAAACAAAAAGGGAGTTACCATTGAAAAATCAGGTAACTTTTCACCAAATCAGACACCAAGAAACCTTCTTGTTGCAGATTGATATATTCAGACACCACCTGTCTCTGCAAGACCTCACGGAACAGAAATGGTGACACAATCTCCGTGTTTATTCAATAGTCAAAAATGTATCTGACAACTCCATCAATGAGAAAGCATTGCAAGCATCTGCATTCGAATACATTGTGCTAGCTAGCTGCTGGAGCCCCCCTCCCCACCAGATTCTCCACAACTATTAACCCTGAAAAACACATCTAAATTTTCATCAATTGACACATGGACTCCAATTGAATGGCTTGATATGTAGGCTGCCACACTTCCAAAAATACTGTTCATGGCTAAAAGGACAATACATTGGCCAATTTTCCAAGATCAAAAGTTAATATAATTCCAATATCAAAGAACTGTCTCTTGGTAGATATTCTAGGTGAACACGCCCATGTCTGAAGTCCAAGTGATCATTTTATGCTGATACTTGGTCATCTCAAATTTATCAGAATGTTATAAAAAGTGGAAGTTACATATATGAAAAAAATAATGAAGCATTTTACTAGGCTGTTCAATGATTAAGTAGGCATCATTATCTTCTTTATAAAGATGGTAAAGTAAAAAAAAAATGGGCTCGACAGTGGAAAGATATATTACACAGTGGAACATAAGTGCAAATCAGAAAGTGAAAGAGTAGATTATCATCAAGAGAACAGCTCCAGGAAATAAATTGAAGCAGAAAGAAAATCATAAAGCTGACACCAAGATGATGCAGTAAGACCCGTTGTTTGTAACATAGAGCATGAGTACCAAGAAAATAATAGATTTTATTTCAATTAGATAAAAGAAAACTACTGTCAATCAAGTGTTAGTGGGAATCTTACAGTCATGATATCACCTGCATACATAGCCAATGGGTCGTTGGTCTTTTCACCTGAAAGATATTCACATTTTCAGTTTGCTTCACAAAAAAAAGCATATATCAGACAGCGAATGTGTGGCATACCTATCTTATATGCAGCTGATGGTGCTGCAGGAGAAATAAGGAGATCATTTTGACCCAATGCATCCTTGAAGCTTTTTTGAACCAAGGTTCTTACCTATAACATTTTGAAAATCTTTACAGCTATTCAAATGAATTACTTACTGTGTACCACTTTCCTTTCTTCTTCTTCTTCTTCTTCTTCTCTTTTCTTTTGTGTGTGTGGGGGGTGGGGAGGATGCCATTGGAATAAGAAACAACGCCATACCTGTTGAGCACGCTTGTAGTATGCATCATAATATCCAGCAGATAAAGCATATGTTCCCATCAAAATTCTCATTTTAACCTAAACAAATCATAAGCATGACATTTTATCCACCAAAATCCCAGCCAAAGGCTACTGTCCCATTGGATATTCATGTCATTAAGAAATGCTAAAGCGGTATGATGAAGTTAAATAAATTGGATGCATGAAAAGAAAATGAACACACCATACCTCAGAACCAAACCCACTTGCACGTGAGTTTCCATAGAGAGATATCAGTTCTTCTGCTGGGACCTGGTTCCCATACCTAAAATGTAGCATTATTCCAGAAGACATGATAAATAAAATGATGACCATCATTCAACATCTATCAAAGGAAAAATGCAAAGCATTGACAAGCAAACACCTTATGCCATCATAACGTGATAAGTTGGAAGATGACTCGGATGAAGCTAGAATGTAGTATGCTGGCAAACCAAGAGAGAACGAAGGTAGAGATACCTGCATTTGGCCAAATAAATGTCATGCAGCTTCCTCAAGAAGAAAATACACTCATGCTTCAATGGTAGCAAATTTTAAAAGAAACTACTACAAGAACACCTCTGTTACTACAGCCCCAAGATCTTCAAAATGGACTGCAGCAGCCTGAATTGAGGATACTACCCCGGTATCAACACCCTCCCCAAGCATCTCACGAATCACACCAACCCTTATTCCCTTCAAAGGTTTAGAATCCATTTGATCTGTTGAAATCAACTCTGACATGTAATCAGGGACCTCCTGAAAAGGATGAATTGTATGAACATATGGCATAATGTCAGTGTTGTTAAATTGTAACATCCCTTTTATGGCTGTCCTCCTATACGTGATAAATGATGCAGTTAGCCATGAGATTGACCAAAGAGTATAACAACAGGCATTCAAAATGAACATTTATCCTTTTCTTTGGAAGGTAAATGAACATTTATCCTTAAAGCTCAAGTGTCATAAGGTTATAAGAAATAAAGCATCATATATAAAAGAATGGTCTGTGCCTAAGCAGCAAACAGGATCAGCAAGAGCACTATGAAGAGAAACAAAGAATAGAAATAATAAACAATGAATAGAAATAATAAACAATGACACTCTCTTTTACCTTTCTTGTGAAGATCAAACATTACTTTTATGCAAAAGGAAATTCTCAATAAATAACTCTATCATCTTTGAATTCTTTTAGTTACATGAAGGACACAAAAATGCACAACCTTCCAGCTTTGTGTTTCCTTTTCATTTGCCAATACAATGTAATCAACATGACTAACTGATCTTGGATTGATTAAGCTCAATTTAAACGGGAAGCACATTGCTACAGTGAATAATCATTTGGATATCTGACCTTGGCCTGCCATGCTCGAGTGTGGCCCAGTCTTGCCAGAATTTGAAATTATGGACCAAACTTTAATCAGCAATAAATCCAAACGATATAATGCCACTTTTCCTCCATCCTTTTCATGGGTGTCTGTATCAAATTTTAAATTTATTTGGGAATTGTTTGAAATATTGGAATTTTTAACATTCAGTGTAACCAATCATAATATATCATATATTTGACATATATACAACTAAACTTCATGGTTTTTCTAAGTTTTTAATCCCTATAAAAGTGCATATTTGGAAATAAATCACTGTATCTTGGATATTTTAAATTGGCTCTAAAACACTAAGTTTAAAGTTATTAACCTCATGCTTGTGTACAATTTTGTCTCTATCCAGACAACCCTAGTTCAAGATTAAATATAATAAATAAGGAGAGAGATGACTATTTTAACTATTGAGAAGGGCAACTATGCTGCCTTCACTTTTTATTTTTCTTTTGATATTTTGTAAATATTTGCCACATTTGTACTATATTTAACTTGAAGAACCTATTTCTAAAAAGGGATTAGTTTACAGGAGTTAGGGTTAAGTATGCAAATAATAGGTGTTCAGTTCCAAATCAACATGTTTACAGGGGCTGAAAACAACTCAAAAGTAAATAAATAGATAAAGGCTTGTCATAATTTAGGTCTCAGACCTGAGCATGAACTAAGCCCAGGCCTTTGGCCCAACTCTATGGCCCATCCTCGCTCAAAAGTTGCAACTGGCTGCAAGGCTCATGGACCAGCTGGGCCCCTTCACAGCCACAATATATGGGCTTGTTGGCAAAAGAAGAGGCAAACGGCTGTACAATTTAAAACTGTGAAACGTTATTCTTGATGTTATTACCATCTTCACATTCAGTAAAACACATGTAGAAAGCTTCAGACCAGGCTCAAAGACCCATTGAAAGCCATGACACTGGATTTCTTGGTGAAGGACAAGGAAAAAGAACATGGCAGCAAATTTAAAAATGTCCAATGTTATTGTCAATACAACCAGTGTCTTCACGTTTACAGTAAAATGCATATGTAGAAGGCATATTAAGAACAATTATAGAGATATCAACATGATAAGAACATGTTGAAGTATCTAGCTTCATAGTAAATAATTACCTGCACATGCATATCATAACATAAGACAACAGCTGTGGAAAGAAGTAGTGTTCGGTTAAAAAAAGAAATAAAAACAATGAACTTCTCCAGTTACATGCATAAAAATTTGCCCACGGCAAGAGATTAATACCCATCTGCAGATACATGGATTGATTAACTGATGAAGCAGACTTTCTTATTATGTTTATGTAATATTTGAAACATAACCGATAAAACAACATAGAAAATATTGCCTTATTTAATATGTTGTTCCCAGAACAAAAACAGCAAGGTGGCAAAAACACAAGGACAGTTAGGATTTTTACATGCTTACTACTGGTGGCATCTAATCTGTCATGTCCAGAAATTGCATTTAGAAGAATGGCCGAATCAGCTACTGATGATCCAAAGCATCCAATGACATCCAATGAAGATGCATATGCCATCAACCCAAACCGTGAGACACGTCCATATGTTGGTTTGATTCCAACAACACCGCAGAATGACGCAGGTTGCCTCACACTACCTCCCGTGTCACTTCCCAAGGAAACTACACACTGCCTTGCAGAAACAGCAGCAGCAGAGCCCCCTGAAGATCCACCAGGGACCCTGGTTACGTCCCAAGGGTTTGCAGTTACCTGTAAATTAAATGCTTCTTATATCAGCAATCCTGGTGTATACATATTCTAGACTTCAATAAAGAAGCAGCTTTAAATAAGCACACAGTGAAGAAAGTACCACTGAAAATAGAGTTAAAAAGTCAACTGATGAACGCAATAGAAGCAAGGACAAGCACCTACTAAGATATAATAGCATGAATTTGAAATAATAATAATAATAATCATCAATGTTACAGAAGTTTCATATTACATATGGCTCAACTCACCCCTAAGAGATGTCTAGAAAGAAAAGAAATACAAATGGTAGCAGAAATATTTGTTGACTGAGTTACCACCACTCACAATAGTAAGCATATCATCATGTCTTGGGTAAAAGAAACAAGAGTTGCTATATTGAACTCAAACACAAGCACTTTCTTTTATGAAAGTATGTGGATTGTGAAACCTGACAAACATAAGCTAAAGGCTCAAATTCAGGACAGTGTACAGTATCTGGACATGATTCTGAGGAATCAGTTATAAAGGACCAGCATTCCATTTAAGATACAGTTTTTATAATTTGGTTTGTATTATAGACAGCATTAGAAGAATCATCAAAGAAATATCAACTGGGAAAAGATGGTCAGGTAAAATAGATATTTCTTGACATTCTTCTGATCATTTCTCACTGGTGTTTTACTTGTTAGTTAGCCCATATTATAGCTGACCCTGGCATGAGATAAGTAAAAACAACAGGCCTTCATAAGTGAACTTGCATTAGTTTTCAGGTTCAAGTAAATCCAACAAAAGAACTCACAAGTCTAGTCTTGGCAAAATATTGAAGAACTTATCTCAAAAAAAAAAAAGTTGAAGATCCTTTAAGTTACTGAAGTGGTTCAGTAACATCCATCGCTGAACTTATGCTAACTTTCATGTTCAAGTGCACCCTAAACAAAAGAACTAAAAAAGAAGTCGAGTCTTGGCAAAATATTGGAGCTTATCTCAAAACAAAAGGAAAAGTTTAAAGATCCTTCAAGTTACTGGAGTGGTGCAGTAACATCCATTGCTGGACTCTGTTCAATCTTTGTTGTCTAACAAATTGGTGGTCCAGTTGACTTGTTTTATCAAAAAAAAAAAACCATTGCTGGGTCCATTTCGGTTTCTTAGTTAAAAACACTGTAGCTTGTCCTTTGGGGCTGGGAGAGGTAACAACTCCTACCAGTGGATATAAATGCAAGGTGGGTACCAATCCAGGGTTCACGTGGTTTCTGACCTCACAGATTTTCCAGGCCAAGGGGAGGCCCACTGTCCAAGAGACATAAGGCATGCCTGCAGCCCGGGCTACCAGTGCTTCGGGCTTGATCCTGGGTGGGTGAGTTCAATCTTGGTATTAACCAAAAAAAAATGTAGCATGGTTCCACACTTAACTCTATTTCATGCTAAGCCTGCAGTGAAGGATACCCTTCCTGACTGGTCCCGAGAAACTAAGAATCTTAGCAGTCTGCTCCTTTCTCTGACATTCTAAACACCTCATTTCTTCATTCCCACTAATCCCCAACACTAGAATGCCGAAAATATCTTTAACTCCCCGTCTATCTGTGATTTGCCAGTTTCCATGTGCTAAACCTACTTGCCATCAAACAAAGCAACTTAATGACAGAAAATTCCTTGCCATCAGTTTCTAATGTAGGATCACCTTTGCAGCCCTATCTGCACCGTGATTTGTACTAGTTGAAAGTTTGACAATACCACACATTTAACAAATGAGAAAAAGAACACTTCTTCAACTAGTGCAGATTGTCATGAAGATAAGGGTACACAACGGAGGACCCCGAGTGGTCAACTAGTAAGGACCCCCCTCACTGGGGGGGGGGGGAAGGGAAGGGCCTACAGTTTGCTAGCCTTGGGGAAAATGGTTGCGCATTGAGTTGGGATATCTGTTGGGCTCGAACCCAGGTGTCTCACATTTCTCACAGACCCGAGTGCCACCGTACTAGGTTCCCCGTTATCAACCAAGAAAAAAAATTGTACACAGCAATATTGGCCGACTCGGCGATCCGGTCCGCCTCTGTCCAGCCCAAATATGAGTCGGATAGGTCCAACTTTGCTGAGCATCAGGGCGACTTGAGGTCTTAAAGACCTAGGCAATCCCATGCGTACCTGGGATCAGTCCGGCCCAGATATGATATATATGAGACGGACTGAGACAGTCATAGACGGCAAGTCATGGCACACAAGTGATGTGCTCCCGTTTCTAACTAGTTTTCATTAACTGATTGCCAAAAACTCTATCATTACCGCTGTTAAAGGCCCAAACTCGAACCTAAAACCTAGGCATTGAGTTGAGAGAATCTGCAATAGATAAGAAGGGAGGTGCCCACAGATTCTAATGTGGGACTAAACCTCAACACCCCCCTGACACCAAACCCGAATGGTTATGGTAAGAAAGGCACAATTGAACGTGCCAAACCCGAATGGTTACGGTATAAGTGGCACAGTTGAACGGGTGGGGTCAAGTTTAAGAAAGTCTATCTCCGATACCATGTTTAAGGCCCAAACTCGAACCCAAAACCTAGGCATTGAGTTGAGAGAATCCTCAACAGATAAGGAGAGAGACGCCCACAGATTATCCAATGTGAGACTAAACCTCAACACCGCAAACAGTAGCCCCTCTCCAAAGTCCATTTCCAAGAAAATGTAATATTGATGTGATCTCCGTCCCACAAAGCCACTAGCCCTACGTTCCTAAGCTCGTCACCCATTTGGCTCTCATATGGATGCAGTTCTCCACACACGTCACAAATCCATCTTCCCTGAGCCATTTGTTCCCTCAAACCTACAAGATTCCTCCCTCCTGAGTTTACAACAATTCCACCCCCGGAAGAACTGCGAAACGGAAATACTGGTAATGGAACAGAATTCGGATTGTACTTCTGTTGTTGATCGTTGGTTAGTCAAACAGGACGCAACATCTCTTCCGGCCTTGCTCAGCACTTATCCAACCACCAATTCAGAAACCAAATCACCACGTGCAAGAGTAGGAGAAACCCAGAAACTAGTACCTGGAAACCCGACGCCTCGGTGGTGCTGCCCATGCCGAACTCGTCCAGGTTCGTCTTCCCCACCAAGATGGCTCCTCTCTCCCTCAGCTTCTTCACCGCCGTAGCATCGAACGCCGGGCGGTACCCCTCCAGAATCCTCGACCCCCCTGTGGAGGGCATGTCCGCAGTGCAGATGTTATCCTTTACGGCCACCAGCACCCCCGCCAGGGGGCCCAGCTCCTCCCCCCTCTCCACCGCCCGGTCAACCTCCTCGGCCTGCTTCAGAACCTCCTCCTCCTCCACGACGTGGAGGAAGCTGCGCAGAGAGGGCTCAGACCCGCGGAGGCGGCGGATGTAGTCGGAGGCGACCTCGGTGGCCTTCCTGCGGCGGGAGAGGAGGGACTCGCGGATGGAGAGGATCTCGGAGGGCGGAGGGGAGGGGAAGGGGGTAGTGGCGGCAGCGGCGAGGGTGGAGTGGAGGAGGCGGCGGGGTTGGGGAAAGTGGTGGCCGGGGTGGCGGTGGTTGTGGAGGCGGCACTGGGCCAGCAGGAGCCGAGGGCTCTGCATTGGGGTGGGCATCTCCCTCCCCCCTCCCTTCCCTCTCTCTCCCCCCTTCGCTCTCTCTGGTTTTTCTCCTCCTGCGTCGGGTAAGGGGGTGAGGGAGGGGGCGGGGTGCACGTGTCGTGCACGTGACGAGGAATTTGGTTTGGGTTTTGTGCCCTGTTTGGATCAGTGAATTTTGGGTGGGGGACTGGGGGGAAGGGAGGGGAAACTAGAGTGACGAGACGACCTGGGATGGGAAGGAGAAGGCCGCGTGCGCGAGTGTTTTTTTGTTTCCGTGTGGCCGGTAGAAGTTGGAATTTCAACTTTTCAACCTCCAACGTTATTAATTATTATAATGTTTAAAGCAAACTACCTGTAATTAGGAGGGTCCACTTTGTTCAGCGAAAAAGAGGTAAAAGAGGGAGGAGTGTTGCTCCACGGTAGAATCAAAGCTCAAGGAAGGAAATCGGAGTGGAGAGTTGCAAGGAACTTGAAAAATAACCCGGGGTAGCTTAGTTTGGGTGCTTTTTGGAAAAACAAAGAACTCAGTTGTAACTCTAAGAAGAATCTAGGATTGTAAAATTGGACTGAAAAATAACTCGGGGTAACTTAGTTATTTTTTTGTAAATTCATATTTACCAATGATTCATCAAAATAAAAATAGGTAAGTCAGGCATCTATTAAAGAATAAAAATTCATGGGATAAGAATAGCATATGCAAATAAAAAGGGAAATATTTATGTAAAATGCATGAATTTAGAGTCCATAAAAAATCACAATTTTAAATTATAATTTTAGTTTTTGGCCATCATAATTTTAATCTTTGAATATTTCATTTGTTAAATTTTCTCTAAAAACATCCATTGCAAGTCTCTGAAAGCATCCTAAAATTTGCACATTGGAAAATTTTCAAATGTTGGCCGTAAAGTTCTCGACATCTCATCTCTTAAATCCATCTTCCTAATAAAAAGAACCTATAACTATACTATAAGAGAATCGAGGATCTTTTCGTCGCCGATTCAAGTTTGTTAAGTCTATGATTTAAGGTTTGCATCCGATTTGACTTACACGCAGAGTTACGTTTCACCCGAGTTAATTTATTTGTTTTATTCCACGTCTTATACTGTCACGTGATTTGTTCACTCTCCTTTGTTCTTTCACCGCATCAACTCAAAGATGATGAAACTCTCAAACAGCTCCCACCCAGCCCGTAGTGCTGATTAATATTACTAAATAATATTATTAGGGTTAATTAATTATACTAATAAGATAACCTTAATTATCTTTAATGATCATGCTTAGTTTTTCCCTTTTTTTTTCTCACTGTGTACAACCACTACACATGAAATATATGCAGTAAATATTATTTCCAAGTTCAGTCTAATTTTAGAGTTCTCTAAAAAATTGACCTTGAGAAGTATTGTTTTATTCTTCCTAGCACAGTGACGGTGTAATTTTTTTAATGCCTTTTGGTTCCCTATAGATTTATTAGATTTATGACATGTCACAAAAATGTGAGTGTTTTCCTATCTATGTCAAGCAATAGTAGTAACAGTAAAAAACATACACATAACCGGTTTATTGAAAAAAAGTGTTGATGCGTCATCTGTCATTAATTAACATATACACCCAGTAAAACTTTTCAAAAAACATATACACTCCATAGAAAGAGTAAATAAATAATATTTGAGGAATAAAATATACCATCACCACAATTATTTTTCCAAACAACGATGTATTAATTCTCAAAAGATCGTTCACCTATGGATACAGAGGCTACAAAGAAATTTTCTATTAATCACCTTATTGTTACTAACGAAGAATTAATCATATTAATGTTAATAATATTAATGTTAATTATGACCATTAAAGATATAAATGTTTAAGAAGATGCTAGAGATCACTTAACAGTGGCAAAATGTGGAGTTTCTTGAATATGTTTATGACTTTAGAGAATCAACGTTGCCTGACAAAAAAATGTATGTCTTATTTTGCATAAAATTATAAGTCATCTCATGGACTTGGCCTTATTTATTATTCTAACACAACCATGGTGCCATTTTATATGTACTAGAGAATCCTACTCTGTGGATAAGTTTTCGAAAATCCCCACCCACTACTTGAGAGCGTTAGAAATGATATAACTCTATCAAAATTGAAATCACATGAAAATCTATCTCAATTTGAAAAAAAAAATCTCAAAGTAAACTCGGGCGTAACGCGTTAGTTTGACTAGTAGCACTTGATCCACTGTCAAGTTTGTTACTCCATGAGACAGTGCAATAGATTTTTTTTTATTTTTTCAAAAATATTTTTTACAAGTCAAGACTGACTTGAGCTTCATATCTGTACAACCCAATGTGAGATAAGATGACCCCCGAAAAAAATAAAAATCCAAAGATTCATTTACAACCAACCACTTTTGGCCCATGAAAGTCATTATGGGCTATATCCACATGAAGCTCGGGTCTGTCCCAACCTGCAAAAACAAGAGTAATGCTTCTGCACACCCTGGTGTGCTGCACACTCGGGGTTCGTAGTGTCTTTATTTTTATTTTTAAAACACTTAAATGTCGAGTGGTCAAAAGAATATCAAATACTTGCATTGCTCACTACAACCAGTGAAGTCTATCGAATACTTGAATCAAGGTACACGAAATACTTACACAGTCCATTTACCAAACATCTGGCGATTTCGAGTACTCAAAAGTACATAGAATACTTGAATGATTCGAACACTTGGAGTATGTTGGATATTGATTGCTTAAGATACGTGAAGCACAACGAATATCTGATGACTCTGGTACTAGAAGCACATCAAACGCTCGATGTCCTCAGATCTTTGGTCTACAGAATACTGTACCATCATTTTAAGCTATGATTATGTGAAAAGTTAGGTGATGAGGAGAAAGATGTCAACAAATTGTAGAATGAAATCACCTGTGTTCTTTGGAGTGCACGTACCCGGAAGTTATGGCAAGTTGCAGTTCCTTGCATAAAGAAGATGAGAGATGAACCGAACTACGGCTACAGTCTCTAGATCCCAATGCGCAGGCAGGCACCGTGACAAAGCTGCAACTTCTTGGTTCGGTCGTATTGATCTTTCATCTTCTCAACGGTTGCTTGCGTTGTTGCTACCTCTGCCTCTCTGACTCATTAGATTAATTTCATCGCCCAAGTAATTATAGATTCGGTCACCAGCAAACTCAACTTAATTAGAAGTTCGATCATCAATTCTCAAGCTTCAGTCACAAGACAAAATCCATCGTTATTAGATTATTCCGGTGTACCCGGAGCCTAATTAGTTTTTTTTTTTACCCCAAGCACATGTAAATATGTAATTGGAGGGTCACAAGAACGACGCCACTCAGAAAATAAGTGACGAATGTATTGGAAACGATTACCTTCTCTGTCAGATCAGAACAATAGAGAGATGATTCCACCGACAACCACCCAGATGGATATCAACATCAGTACATTTGCTGCAATCGAGAAATTCATTTTTGCCAGAACGGCAGCATCACAGATGCAGAAACAAAAAACAAAAAAAAAATAAAAATGCAAACAAAGATTGGAAAGCCAATACGAAAGGTTACTCGGATAAGACTGTATTATTCGTACAAAAGAAAAAAGGTTCACCTACTAACGAACGTGGAAATATGCAACAAGAGAGATGGTTGAACCATCTCCCGACATATTCTCCTTATTAGATTGTACATACACAATGACCAGATTCAACCGCATTTATTTTCCCATTTCATTTCAGGCAGCATTTGAGAACCGTACGAGGTGCATGTTCAGATGGAATTGATTCCTAAATTCTTATGTCCTTCCTTCTTTTTGGTTCCATGACCTAATGACCTAGGACCAGGGGGATACAAGGAGGGGAACGGGGAGACCAGTGGTTCGAAACTCGAGCTCGACAATTTTTCATAAATAAGGGTGACCGATCTCGTTAACTAACAGCATCCCAGTAGCGAATAATCCGGCAGTGAATGATCTTTTCCAATATGAAGCTGCACTGGGAATTGGCACTGCCCTCCTACAGCAGAAATTCATAACCACCCACGTCCAGAATAGAAAGTACACACTACACGACATAATGCCAGAACCCGACCAAAAAGAGCAAAAACACACTTTCACAAGAATCCACGTCTGAAGGAACTCAACCAAAGGTATAAGTTTGACAAGAGAGAATGATAGGCCAAAGAAATAAAAAGTGATGTCAAAAATTGGGATGAGCACGGTTTAATTTAATTTAATTTAAAGAGAATTTGTTTCAAATCAAATCGAACTAAATTAAGAGTTCAACCCAAATTAAATTAAACAGAATTACTTCAAAATCAAATCAAATCAAAACCGAATTAATTCGATTTGATTCGGTTTAAACTATATTCCTTTCCCCTATCTGAAATTAGATTGGATTAAAAAATGAGTAGAGAAAGAAAGAGTAAAATAATTTCTACTAAATAAAATAAATATTAAAAAAATAACATCAAAAATTATAATTTATAATAGTAAATTCCATGATATTTCACATAAAAAATTTAAAAATTTTAATCACATTTAAATGGAAAGTGATTTAAAACCTACTTTATAGAGTGAGAAATTTCATCAGGACGAGGGATTGAACTTTTAGAATTAAGATTTATAATTATATTACACTTATATTAACTTGACAAAAATATCCTTAAATTCAGATTATTTGATTCGGTTTGATTTCCCAGACTTTAAAATCAAATCAAACTAAAATTTTTAATACGGTTCGTTTTGAACTCAAATCAATTTTTTTTAAATTTCAACTCAAATCAAACCGAATCAAATCTATCGATTCGGTTTGATTTTCGAGTTGAACCCAAATAATGCTCACCCATGACCAAAAGGGCAAAATTTGACTGGAAAGTTGTTGCTTCTCAGAATGTCCTAGTCTTGTTCGCTCGTACTGTATCAATCCTTTGCTTGTAAGTTCAAGTTCCTCGGGGAGATTTTGAAGAATAAGTGGGTTACAGAACATATGCTAATTATGCCTAGATATCGCAAATGGAATCTTTAGCGATGAGACAACTTCAATTGTAGCCAATGTTTCAAGAACAAAATTCCAGTAACTTCAGGGGAAAAGGGTATGCAAGTTGTTGCAATTTGATTACTTTTTTCATATGTTTGGACGTCTTGAATAATTTGATTGATGAAAACATGTAAAATCCTCAACCACCAAAAGGGAAAAAACACCCGATAACGAGATCCTAAAAAAATAAATTAAATGGCACAAAGGGAAATAAAATAACAAGAAACTAATAAGCAAAACAAGTCAAAGAATGCAGCATAAAAGAATCTAAAACAAGAAAAATGAAGCAAGAAAATTGCGCAGCAGCACAGGAAAATGAGAAGTGAGGTTGACCTAAAAAATATTCAATGAACAGTTTTACTAGGCATGAGATATGAGAGAGGATCAATGGAATTCACGTCCCCATATAAGGGAAGGGCCTTTTTGTGTGTGCGAGAGAGGGGTGGAGGAGGGTTGGGGGGGGAGGGGGGTCGATTATGTGCTTTCAAACATATGCAGTTCCCTACCATAGTCGAGTCCACTCTGAACATTTCCAGATCAGACATATTCTCACTTTCCTTTCTAATATAGTTTCCAAGTCTGCATGAAGAGCATCATGTTTGTTACATTGCCAGCATCCCCCTTGTCTGTTCCTTACCCCCTCTATCTAGTGGGACAATGGGCAAACCGTAGTATCACACCATTCTCTCCTAATCTTGGATCTATTATCTAGGGCCGACTTTGATATTCGAATAGGGTAGGGGCCTGTCAGGTGGCCCATTTGACCTTAACCCGCCTTTTTATCTTTTTAACCGAGGTCGAATGGGCCATTCGACCCTTCCCCTCGAACCAGTTACCTCCTTTCTCCTAGTCCTCTCCCACCCTCCTTCCCACCTCTTATTTTTGGTCTCATTAAAGGTTCAGTTCCATCTCAAGAACCCACTTGGCAGAGAGAGCCTGAAGTGAGAAATGGGCAGTGAGAAATGGGCAGTCAAATGTCTGCCAATAATTGGAAGCATTGGCGGTGTTCACAGATCCCCTTAATTGGGATGTAAGAAATGTTTGGAATCCACTTCTGGATGCTCAAAATTATCAGAACATTAGCAGTTAGATGAGATGGGCATGAAATATGGGCCTCCAAACTTGCCTGCTTCCAGGAGTGTGCATTCACAGCATTGTAAATGTGAAAAATCATATCAACCAGCCAGACAAATTGGTCCAAACCAGCTCCAGCAGTGGTTATATCTCTACCAAAGACGTTTACAGCTCTGTTAAGGCTCATCAAACTACATCATCATCCAAGACATGGAAAAGGCTTTGGCAGTTTCCACTTCAAAAGTGAAGTCTTTCTCATGACAATTAAGGCTTCCTTAGGAGAAACTCTCCAAGATTATACCTCTCATGATGAATGATTCTATCCTCTACGGAGCTGCACAGGATTTGGGACATTCCCATTCGAAGCTATGGCAGAAGATTGAGTATTTCCTTAGACTTACAATACCAAGGATGGTGGATGAATTGGGTAGACCTATAGCCATGACAAGGCCTACATGTTTAGTGGAGAACTTCAGATCTTCCTTTCTCTTCTACGCACCATGGAATACTTGGAAAGATAGAAACATGAGAACATCCGTGTTATTATATTTCAGATTATAGTATGATAGTATCACATGATGAATGATTGTATCCTCTACAGATCTATGAGTTATGGAAAGAGAGAAGTCATGTCGAAAAGGAGTCATAAACATCTCCTTCATATTTAATACTTAATTACACCTAATAGATGGACTGTTACATATGAATGTAACATATATTGGAAAGTAGTTCCCTCAATGGTGAGGGTTGAAATACATCATCCAACGGTCAATATTGCTGGCGGACAGATGGAATCTAAGACAATATTCCCTTGTATCCTCTTCATAGTATAGATAGATTCATTTTGGTTACAATCTCTTTTCTTAATTAAAATTATACATGAAGCAGTGAGGCAAGTCTTTCATCCACAGAAGAATCTTCTTTTTCCCACAAAGTGGATAATAACTCCGCCGCCTCCGAAGAAAACCCACAAAAAAGGTACTGGAAGAAACGTTATTTAAGTCTTGTAGAACTACACAACAACTTGAAATATAACATAATCCATGCAATGCATCGTCAAGAATATTTAGATAATTATATGAGGAAGAAACACAGAAGATACTAAATCGTCGAGAAAAGGTTGAGGCGGAAACCTTTGAGGCAACCAACCTATCCAAGGTGCCTAGGCACAGATTTGCACATAATGCTCACGTGCACTTTCATTCTGGAGACAATTTACTGAACTTAATACATACTTCTGTCCAGATAGTTTCCAAATATTTTTTCACCATGATAAAAAAATGTTCATTGTTTCTCAACATTTGAGTAAAACCATCCCTTACCACATACAAATCGTACATAGAGATGTAATGCCAATTCATGAGAGGGGGAAAAAAACGCAAGTTCCATGAGTTATGAGTTATTAAACATTATTCATGGCGTCCAAACAAGGATTACAAGGTTTACAATTACGGGCACTCATATGTTTACATAACGGAAATGAACTGCAGGACAGAATATTGGATGTCTTCAACTCAGCTATTACAACACAAAAGAAAAAAACACCCCTTTTACCCTTCATCCTTTCTCAGAATGCCATTACACTGCAAACTCAAAACAGTGAAAGAGGCCACAGGAAAATCTGACCTGACCAGTCTCAAAAGATGATGTCTTCGTCCTTCTCAGCGCCTACAACGAGGATGTTGCGGGCGGTGTGCATCGAGACACCCCTCTTCAGCGCGACCTCCTCTGCCCTCTGCTCCTCAGCGAACTTGGCGGCCGCCAGCATCTGCCGCTCGATCTCCCTCTTCTTATACCCCTGGATCTTCTTCAGCCGGAAGAAGTCCTCCCTCTCCAGCTCGTCCAATTCGCCCTTGATGTAGTTGATGGTGTTCTCGATCCGGGGCTTCACGACGTTCTCCAGCGCGTTCACACGCCGGTTGGTGGTCTTGATGGCCTCGTCCAGCGTCAGAAACGAAGTCTGCAGCGAGGCCAGCTCCACCAGCACCTCGATCGCCTTCACGTAGGAGGCGCGGCACGCCTGCACCTGGATCCCACCTTTGCCGAGGCCCGTGAGGCTGGACCCCTTCTCGGCGCCGGCGGAGGCGTCCACAAAGTGCTCGAACCGGGGGAGGCGGACCCCGGCGACGTTGTCCTGGCGGGAGCGTACGCGGAGGGAGGCGGAGCGGGTGGACTCGGCAAGGACGACGTGGCGGACGACGTGGTCGCCGGCGGCGTACTTGGCCTCGGTGAGGGCGAAGGCGGAGGCGCGGAGGGCGTCGCCCATGGACTCCTTGGCAGCGACGATCTTCTTGAGGATGGCGCGGAACTGGACGGTGAGGGCGTCGGACTTCTTCTTGAGGAGAGCGTGGCCGCGGGTGGCGCCGATCAGGCGGGCCTTCATCATCCCCAGCATCGTCACCGTCGGCACCACGTTCAGGCGCTGCCCCTGCCCCGACATCTTCGGATCTTCTTCTTCTTTCCCCGGCGCCGATCGCCGATCGCCGACGCCAACCAACCTTCTAGGGTTTCGGGGGCGGTCTTCCCCGGAGATCGGAAGGGTTGCCCCCGTACTGCAGCTTCCTTGGAGAGAGGATCGGGGGAGCGCACGGGCTAGGAGTGCGGAGATGAGGGGGCGGCGAATCACGCCGCTTGGGGGGGTTGGGAGGCAGAGAGAGAGAGAGAGAGAGAACGGTGGAGAAGGGAGCGGGGTTAGAGAGAGAGATCTGTAGTGGGGGGATTGAGCTGTTGCACTGGTTGCTTCCTAGAGAAAGAGAGAGACAGAGAGAGGAACATGTGGAAACGTGAGATGAAAAGCGGGTGATTATCGGGTGGGCTCTGCTGGGCTGGGCCCATCTTCTGTTTTTTTTTTTTAGTCAGTGGGCAACGATAGAATCATAGAATGGAGGAGGTAGCAGGGAGGGGGGGGGGGACCTGATCTCCTGGGTGTTTGTAAATGGGCCTTCGAGATGTTATATATGAATCTAGGGCTATCAATGAGTCGGACCGATTTGATAAATATGTGAGTCTGACCTAATTTCAAGTTAGGTCATAAAGTCTTTTTCGACTCTCGAATTTTTAGTTGGATCTAAAAGTCCGGCCCGACTAGACCTGCAGGCCGAGCTCGAGCTTTGAGTTCGGCCCGCGTGCTAGTCCGGTCCGTTCTTTTTTTTATTCTCATTTCAAATTTTAAAAATTATTTAATTAAAAATATATTATGTTACTTAATTAAAAATTTTAAAACTCTCTTTTCACACAAATTACGTAATGAATATCAAAATTTTAATTAATTTAGTAAGATTATAAATTTTATATTATTAAATATATTATTTTTTATTATTTTTATTATTTTATTTAAGTAGTCGAGAAAGCCGAGTTTTGTATTTTTTAAATAATATCGGGTAGGGTCCGACTCGGCCTGACATAGGTGGGGCCCGGGCCGGGCTCGGGCCTTAATCTTGATAAGTTGGGCCCGGGTCGGGCCTAAGCCCGGCCCATTGACAGCCCTAATGCATCCGAAGAAAAATTCATGATTAGGGTTGTCAATGAGTTAGGTTGATCTAATAAGTTCGTGAATTTAGTCTGATTTTAGATCGAGTCACAAAATCTTTTTCGATCCACAAGTTTTTAGTCGAGGCTTAAAAGTTCAGTCCAACTAGGTCCGTAGGTTAGGCTCGGACTTTAAGTTCGACTCGCGGGCCGACACTACTCGTTCTTTTTTTGTTTGTTCTCATTTTAAAATTTAAACATTACTTAATTTAAACTATATTATTTTATTTAATTAAAAAATTAAAACTCTTTTTTGACATAAATTATGTAATTAATATCAAAATTCTAATTAATTTAGTGATATTATAAATTTTATATTATTAAATATATTATTTTTTATTATTTTTTATTTAAATTGTCAAGTCGGATCGAACTTTAGTCGGACTTTATACTTTTTTAATAGTATCAGACCCAGCAGGACATAGCTCGAGCCCGGATCAAACTTAGACTTTAATATTGATAAGTCTGACTCAGTCTGAGCCGACTTAAGTCTGACTCGAGTCTAACCCATTGACAGCACTATTCATTACACATCCGGGTGTGCTGCACACTGCGAGTGAATAATATTTTTTTAAATTTTTTTAAAAAAATTATAGCAATCCGAACTCAATGAGTCCATTCTGATGAAAAAAAGAACATCTCAATTGGTCCATCCTCACTCGGCTGACCTTCACCCAGATGATCTGGGCACCTGTAGGGTAAGCCAGGGATCAGTCTTGGGACCTCTCTCCAGATAACAAGATATGTCCACCGTCGCGCTATGGACGTACCTTCTCGTTGCTATTAAGAGATGGAGTATATCTTGACGTACACAGAAGTTATACATTTGAAGGTGGGTGTAAAGTAAATTTTAATTTTTTTTTCCGAAATATGGTGAGGCAGAGACTCACCTTACATATCGGTTCATCTTTTCACAGGACTGTTCAAAAAAGTCTAAGAAAATAAAGATCTACTGTTCCCTATGGTCCGCGTTGATAGCGGGTTAAGTAAGAGTTAGATCGATTTTTATCTCCGAGTTAACATTTTTTACTTTGATAACAAAGGACGAGTTAAGTACGGTAAAAAAAACAGGATAAATCTTGGGTTAATCCGAGTTTACGAACTCATCTCGCGGGGTGGGTTAATCCAGTGTTCGACTTCTCATTTTTGCGCATGATCGTCCCCGTCCTCGAGGATTGAGATGGCAGGTCATCCATCGTCCTTCCTGCAGAAACATGTGCTTTACTTTTTTTTTTTTTTCCCTTCACCTCTTCGCCCTCCTCCGCACGGGTGATCGCTTCTCTTCTCCCCTTTCTCCGAACCCCCCCATCCACACGTGGCTTTGACATAATTTATTTTTATGAAATAACTTAATTAATAAACAACAGCTATATCATTAATACGTGAATTATAACTTATATTTTACATTTTACAAATGTTTATTTAATTACAAAAATAATGGAAAAAATATATTAAAAAAATGTGTGTGCATTATCATCAAGACGGGTGGAGAGAGAGGGATAACATGATAACGGGTAAAAACTTGAAAAGGAAGGGGTATTTTTCGTAGATCACTTGTCATTATCATTAGACTAACACTTCTTGAGAATTAAATATAAATTAAATAAATTTTCTCGAGAGTCAGATCTGAGATATCTCTAACCTAACGAAGAATTTGTGAACATGAGTAGTCAACATGTGTTAGTGAGGTGACAAAGTATTATTTATTCAGATTTTTTGTGACCATATGGAGCAATCAAAACCACAAGCCAAAGTTTTAAAAAAAAAAGTGGTGAAGAAGAAGCACACGACGACAAGGTAATCAAAGAAAATAGGATAGGAAAGAAACCATTTGATGACTCAGAATATCCTTATTAACAAGGAAAGTGGCTAAACTTCCAAGTGATTTAAAATCTAGATTCAAGTGGCCAGTATTGCATTTTGTGGTCAAGGCAAAGCTGTTTTGATTTGTTTTCTAAAATGCTAGGAGTGGTTCATAAGTTTAGAGAGAAAAATCTAATTGCTTTGTTTAAATGCTGAGGTTGTTTCATATTACACTCATAGTGATCTATCTGAAGAAGGTGTGTATAAACTTTTTTCGCCAAGAACTTAGTCAGTAGGTAAAATATCACTCTTAATAAAACGTGATTACTACATGTTAAATGGCATGCAACATGGCAACACACAACTCTTAACAAAAATTCAGTGAAGGTACTCTATAAAAACAACTTTGGAAATATTTTTGACAGAATAAGGGTGGTCTTTAATTTGTTTGCACTATTATTTTACTAGGACAATAGATATTAATACATAGAGGTCCTTTTAATTCTAGCTACTTCCAGCAAAAGTGTTTCACAATGATACTTCCAATAAAAGTACGGTGTTTTTGCATATAAATCATTGTTACAGAGAAAATGACACAAATATCATTTCTGAAAATATATTAGCAGACGTATCATTATTTTTAACCAAAATTTTTAGGTTAACTACAATCAATGGGGACACAAATATTCCACAAAGATTCGAAGATTTCTATTAGTTGGTCATCACATGACCAAAATATTTCCCTCCCTCCCCACCACTGACTCACACACACACATGGAACCACACACACACATGGAACCAACTTTGTATTCTCGGAGAAGGGTAGCCATGCGGATCTACTAGCGAAGTGGTTGGCTACTGGCGGCACTGTGGCAACGGGGGTTTGGCTGAATGTGCTAGCGGGACCACTATAGGGGCAGCAAAAGAGGGGCTGACGGTGGTGACCAATGGTCAATGACAACTGATGTAGGAGCCTAGAGCTACAGGTGGTGTGCGAGTAGTGGTGGTGGATGGGGCAGCGCAGTGGCGATTAGAGGGGGGTGCAGTTGGGGGAAGGGAAGGAGAAGAAGAGGGGGTCGATGCGATGGGCCGATCTTAGTGGTGGAGAAGGGCACAGGGGGGCGACCGGGTTGGCCATAGACAGTTGTGGTTGTCGGTGGTGGGGGCGAGCATGGACGCCAACAGCCTGATCTGGACATTGTCGCCCTCCCTTCTTGCTACACTGCTAGCGACCTCCCCTTCTCATTCCCCACCACCTTCCTTCCCCTTCCCCAGTCGGCTGTCATCCCTCCTTCTCCATCCCCTTCATCCTATCATCAAGCCCACTCCTGCCCAGTGCCCACCTCTCTCTCTCTCTCTCTACCACCTTGCCCCCCCTCCCCTCACTCTGGCACCCTCCTCCCACTCGCCCACTCTCTCTCTCATCAGATGTCCCTCTCTCTACCACCCTACCCCCCCCCCATCACCCCTCCCCTCACTCCAACACCCTCCTCTTGCTTGCCCACTCTCTATCTCTTATTAGATGTTCAGTCACCCATTGCCAGCACACAGTAGTCACCACAGGTAACTCAGGCCCCTCTCTCAAACCCTAAGATGTAACCTTGAGTAGTATAGTCTCTGTCTAGGATTAGTTAAAGACAATTATAATTAGGTTGACGGGAGATAATAGGGGGTTACCACGGTGGCATTGTCGAAAGTTTTAGCTAAAAATAATAATATATCTACTCCTGTGTTTCCAAGTGTGATATCTATGCCATTTCTGCTCTAACAATAATTGATATGCAGAAAATCTAAAGGTGTTCTGCATAGCGTTGGTGAACGTGGCTTACATCTTAGGGCTAGATCTCATAGAAAGTGGCTTTGCTTATAGCAAGTAAAGCTTCAAATGGCAGGTAGAAATAGCAAGGACTTGCAAATACATGGCCAACTGAGCCACCGCCCAAAGTGGGGGTAAAAAAAAGAAAAAAATCTCATCAGCCAAACTGGGCTGCATATTCATCTTTTGAAATAACCATTACAACCTGCCCCAGTGAGTGACCTACCATGGCATAGAAACTGATTCACTCTTAGCTTACCCACAATCAACTACCGGTAGGGATTTTTAATTTTCAACCAGGATTTGTCGTCCCGACCGACCCACCCGTCTCGATCACGGCCTGAGTCAGGTCGATCCCGTCTCGATCCATCTCCCTCCGTGTTATAATAAAAAAAGACTTTATATATATAATACATATAAAATAATAAAATAAAATAAAAAAGACACTTTACATATATAATATAATATTAAAATAATAGACCGTCTCGGTGACGACCCACAACCCGGGCGTCCCGCCCACCACCTGAGTCGGGTCGGGTCGTGCGGGTCGAGACGACCCGCACCGGGACGGCAAACCATGTTTTCAACTTTTATAACCTCACATATTTAGAGGTTAACCCCTTCAATCTAATTATTTATTCAAAAGTCCTCATAATCTCAAATTATTTAATGACATACGTTAAAAAATTAGGGAAAAGGCCTTCAAGAATTAGGAACAGGCCACTGAAAAGGGTGTATCAGTTAAATGTAACATTATGAAGGGCTACAACAAAATATCAAGATTTAAAGGGCTAATTCCTAGATACGAAAGATTGTAAGGGTTAGAAAGCTAAAAATCCCCTAGTCCCTTGCCCCGTATTGCCCGACTCCCAGTGGATCATCAAATGAAGGGACAATTTCAAAAGGAAAAGAGAAAAACAAACACAAAAAGAATATGGAGAATTAAAATCAGGTTATGAAGAGTCATGAGAACAAGAGAACACCCAGATTTTGGGAACAGAGAGACGTCTCAAGTTGAATCCAGACGGATGTGGAAAGACAACCATTTTCCAGTAAAACAAATATGCCGTAATGGTAATGTATAAACAATTCAGTTCCCATCATGCCTTCCCCATGCCGCTTGCCCTGCATCCCTCTCTTTTCTTTTCACCCTTTTGTATGAAGGATAGTTTCATACCTCCCAATAAACACTGGGCGGTATACGTGTTAACCGGCCATCTGAGCTTGAAACACAGGCTGCCTCAAAAAAATTTCATGGCAAGCAAGCTCCCTTCCGCCAAGAGCCGACTTGCAGCTTTCATGGAGCAACGTTCTTGAAGAACGTGAACATTTCCTCCGCAGCCGTACCACTGTGCATCAGACTACACGGCTGCGCCTAAATTAAAAAAAAAAGGAACATGCCTGGGATAATGACGGTTGATCCTTCCAACCTGGAGTTGCACCTAACGAAGGAGTGGCGAAGGCAATAGAAAACACCTGAAGAAAGTATGAGGGGAATACCGGAAGACATCACTAACCAAATGGAATACAATCAGCCTACAAGGCCTCAAAGCGTGTGAGGAAATAAAGCACGTAGAAGTTTCAGGCCAGATATCGGTACAATTTCCTGTCCATTTTGTCCCTCTCTAGGAACTCCCTCTCAATCAGAGATTCAATCCGTTTCTTAATGATAACTGGATTCGGCAAGAAACGGGACTGGAGCTGCTTTGTCACCTCAGCCACGATGTTGTTGTGATCCAGGACCCGCCTTGATTTCATGATCCTCACAATGGCAGCCTCAATCTGGGGCTTCCTGTCTTCCTCCACCCTCTGCCGAGTCTCCTGCTTCTCTGGCTCCGTATCCTTTTGTGCTGCAACAGTCCCTATCTTCACCTTGTAGAATTTACTAGTAAATTTGTCATTAAAGTAGAAGGCATCGTCATCAGCTATGTCCTTGCTCATGGGTTCCTTGCGGAGTACGTTTTTACCCTTAACACATGCAAGCGACTGAAGACACCTCTTCAGATCTGAGGCCGGAATTTCTGTGGCCTGCTCAATGTCCCTGTAGCTTAGACAGTCTGCAGAGTTGAACAGCATGAGAATGCACATCTGGTATGTAGAGACATTAAGCTCATGCTTCTGACTCTTCCCAAATGTCGCCTTCAAATCTGCCGTCCCCATATTTGTTTGCCATGACAACCTCCGTCCAGTGTGAGTTCCAAGATAATAGGTTCGGAACTTTTCACAGACACTGAGTAATTCAGCAGGCAGATTGCATGCTGCACTGGGCTGCATCGGCCATGAGCCAGTTGTAAGAACCTGGACAGCTAGGGTAGGACCATCTCCAATATCTGAAGGTTGACTCGCATAAAACCCTTGCATGGTATCCTGAGAGGTCTTCAGATCTGTAAACATTCCTTCCAATTTAGAGGTGAACTGGTAGCCACATTCTGTCTTGAGCTTGACTATCAGACTTCTCTCTGCATCATCTGAAACAGTTTTACCAGAAAGAAGTCGTTTAGCCAGATGCTGCTTGTAGTACTTTTCAAACACATCTTTCTCTTGCAAGTATCTGAACAGTGTCATCACTTTGTCCAGGACAATTTCAACATCTTCTTCACTGACCCCTTTCAAGCCCTTGCGAAGTTTGTCATCAACGTACAAGGAAATGAACTCGGGGGATCTATTATTCAGATTAATAAAGTACTCAAATGATGAGGTCAAAGCATTAAGGAAAGTCTTATCGTTGTTAAATGCTAAGCCGATGATTTTGTCATACTTATCCTTCTCATCCAAGAGGCGTTGAACAAAGTCCACAGGATCCCTTAATCTCTCTGGATCAGTAACCAGCTGCTTTCCTTTCTCACGAAGGTGAGAAGTCATCACATCTCTAATTGTTGAAAGCCCATCAGAAACTCGACGAAATAGGTTGTACATTCTGCCCAGATCTTCATACTTGTCATTAATAAGCATATCTACAAGACCAGAGTTCTCCATATGCACCAATCTCTGCATATGGTTCTCAATCATTTCCCTTTCAACCACATTTGTTATTTTAGGTTCACTCTTGGGATCTAGGTAGTGAGTAACTCTTTCCATCTCTTCGTTGAGCCGCCGCTCAGCTTTCTTCAGATACTCCCCACAGTTGCAGCATTGAATGAACTGCTGGGATTCACCACTGTAAAAGCTGGCTGAGACTTCCAGGAAAGGCTTCTCAAAATCTTCCTGATATACAGATGATCCTAAATCTGACAGCATTTTGGTTATATTCCTCATCAGACCCCGATTGATAACTTCACCGGTTCGCTCTCTGTATATCTGATCAAGAAGCATATTGAGCAACCGTGATCTAATACTCTCGGAGTGTATGATAAACTCTCTCCACAGACTCAGTCCAAGCTCATGGACGGGTGTCTTATTATTAGTGGGGACATAAGTCCTGTCCATGTACATCAAGATATCGCGAATCATCTGCAATGCCTTGTTGTGCTCCCCCCATTTTCTGTTAAGTTCTTCCAGGAACAAATCACCCTGAGCAGCTTCTATTGACTTTGATATTTCTTTTAGATGGAATGTCATAGTGGTAACGAGACCACAGTACAACTTATCGCCAAATTTGTGCAGCACCATATTGTATGCATTCCTAAATTGAAGAATAAGAAACCACGTCAGTCACACACATTTAAATGTGGGGAAATTCATTAGCACGATGCCCAACGAATCATGTCTAGAACCATCTAGACACAAAAGCAAAGAATATGCACTTGATTATTTTGTCATCCAGGTTTTTTATTTAAATTACATATCTGAAAATGCTGTAATCCATCTCCAATCAACAAAAGAATATAATGCAATTCCTAAGTGATCTGATGCTTTCCAAAGCCACAAAGCCTTGACGGTGCTGTTCTCATCAGATCTACAAAGGACCTATGATGGGACATACGGAGATCATATTTCGCATGCTGCTAACCATTACAACAGGCTTATATGAAACAGTTCATGAATGTAGAGGTGGCCTGCCATGATACAAATGTTCGCAAGAAGAATCTGACAGTCCTTATAAAGACAAATGTTTAACATACATGAACCCACACTAAATTTCCACAAGTTGCCTTGGAATTGATTTAATGTCTGTGTCATACTTGCTACAACCACAAAGGCCAAAAAACAATGAATACTCCCTGGTTATATGAGCTTAAAGTGCAAACAAAAAGAAGTTCGGCTATCTGCCAATTGGTCTTAAAAGGCTTTCAACAAATCATCTCCCTTAGAAGTTATTTTGACAAGGTTCTTTGCACCTCCTTTCACAGGGTTGATGTTAAGCAGGTGTTGGAATGCAATTTAGACTTCCCACTGATTCAATTTCCTTAGGGCTTTAAACATAAATGAGCATTCCATGGTTGACAATTGTTTTTATTTGCATTTGACAATGCTTGATTGAAGAGTCTTTCTACATTCTTTTTAACTTGGATTCTCCCTGCTGGTTTGAACATAAATGAGCTCTCCCTGACAAGAGATAACCTTTGATTTCCACCTGGTTAATGATGGCCCAGAAAAAATATTAAACTTTAAAAATAAGGAGGGTTTAATGCAGTACCGTTGCTGATTGCTCTTTCTACATTCTCTTTTTTTAGTGTAATTTTAAAGTACTTTTGCAGAATTGCAATGATTAAAAGCTGACTGCGGTTGTCACTATATGTGTAGATTTTTCTTTTTAAGCAAATAAAAGCCTTAGGGATAACTCAGGAGAGCGCACATCACTTCAGAGAAGTGACATAGATCAACTCCACTGAGTCGGACCTAAGGTTTTTTATTGATAGATTAATTGTCATATGCCACCATTGAGCATTAATAATGATTCCAAAATAATATATGTTTAGCACGGAAATAAATAAATAGTTATTTGAAAAAGAATATGCACATTTGTGGCTATTTAAGTACGTGCTTTATTATTTCCACGAATTTAGATTTATCCGACGATTTGAGTTCGGATACAAGATATTTCCCCCTCAACCGTAGTCAATGTTTATTTATTTACATCGACGTAAAGTCCAAATACTCTTGATTAACTGTCAAAGATACCATTTTAAACCTCTATAATATCCGCTATGATATTGGAGATTTTATCTAACAGATTTGATCAAAGAGATCACCCATTAGAGATACACATTTGCAAGGGAAAATTAAATATTTCATTTTTTAGATTCATCTTTACAAAATACATGAAATCCCGATTATATAGTCAGGTCATTTGATTTACATTCGGCCTTCACTCCACCATCCGAAAAACTGTTGGATTCGAGATTCATAGAGATCAAACCCTTTGGGGCATATCTGCAATTTTGACCATTCTTGGGTATTTCTGCAGATTTTAACTCTTCCAAGGTATTTCTACAATTGTGAACCTTTCCCGTGCATTTCTGCAATTTGTGACCCTTCTAGGTATTTTTGCAACTTGTGAATCCTTTTTAGGTTTATTTAAAGTTTTGAACCCTTTCTAGATTTATTTACAATTGCAGACCCTTTCTGGGTTTATTTGTAATCATGCACCCCTTTTTTGGATTTATTTGAGATTTTGAACATTTTCTGGGTTTATTTGTAATTTTTCCTTGAGTAAGAGTTTGCTTGCAACTTCTAGAAAAGTTCAAGAGTATTTGTGTAGTTTGTCCAAACTAGGGGTATTTTTGTAACATCAAAACTGAACAGAAATTTTCGTGTAATCTTGACATAAGGTGCAAGTCCCTCCTTAGTGGACGCACGGGAGCCAAAGGCTCCGGAGATTGCTTCTCCTTCTCGAGCTCTCATGAATTGCAGTCCAGCTTCATGCGTTCGTCAGCGCAATGCCAGAAATCGACCTACCCGGTCAAGTCGCGGGGGTCAAGGGGGCAGCGCCCCTTGCGGAAGGTTACCGGGTAGGCAGAGTCCCATGGAAGAAAATTTTCTTATAATCTCTCTTCAAGGAGTGACAAAGGGAACATAACTACAAGGGCATCTATGTAGATCCTTTTTGTAAAAGTTGAGGAGCTTATGGGATTCCAGATTAATTAAGAGAATCACATTATTTTTTCTCAAAATATTCCCAATGAGATTACATTAATCACAACATAATGACATGTGTGCGGACTCAAGGAGGGACAGATTTATATCATACCCTCACTGTGAGCACAAGCATAACACAAACACAAACCCCCTTGAAGGAATGGGCCTTCAAAAGCACAAGGATCCTCAGAGCTCTATCTCTTTGTGATCTCTCTTCTCTATATGTCTCAACTGGGGTTCCCAATGGGGTATTTATAGAACCCAGGAGCAATTATGCACGGTTGCATCTTTATCCGGTTCAAAGAGGCCAACCTAGGGTTTTAACCGGTCCAAAGTGGCCACTCTAGGGTTGTAATCAGTCCAAACTCATGGAATGGAGAAGTTTACCTAGGACAAGTACCCCAATTGGGGTTTTATATCATACCCTCACTGTGAGCACAAGCACAACACAAACACAAACCCCCTAGAAGGAATGGGCCTTCAAAAGCACAAGCACAAGGATCAATAGAGCTCTATCTCTTTGTGATCTCTCTTCTCTGTGTGTCTTGACTGGGGTTCCCAAATGGGGCATTTATAGAGGAGCCCAAGAGCAGTTATGCGCGGTTGCATACTTTATCCGATTCAAAGGGGCCAAACCAAAGTTTTAACCGGTCCAAAGTGGCCACTCTAGGGTTTTAACTAGTCCAAACTCATGGAATGGAGAAGTTTACCTGGGCCAAGTACCCCAATTGGGATTTAATCAGACCAAATACCCCATTGGGGGGTTTAACCGGTCCAAACCCCCCAAATGGGAGTTTATCCTGTCCAAACCCCAAGGGTGGGGATTTTACTCGGTCAAAACTCCCCCCCTTGGGGTTTATTCAGGCCAAACCCCCAAGGTGGAGGTTTATCCGGTCCAAACTCCCAACCATAAGGTTTTACCCGGTCCAAACCCCCAAGGTGGGGAGGTTTATCCGATCCAAACCCTTGAAATGAGGGAAGGGGGGCCGACCCTTTTTTGTCTCTCTTTTTTTTTCATCCAATTTTTTTGTTCCAACACATGGGCCACCACTACATCAATGTTTTATAATGCCTAGGCAGAGCGAGTTGGTTGACTGCCTACCGGCCTAGGCAGATCACCTAGATGGCAAGGCAGGCACCTCAATTCTGAGGCGATTATTAAAAAAACATTTTTTTATTTCTTACATATGCTTTCTATCAATTGGTAACGCCGCTAACTATAAACACCTCACATTAATTAGATTAGCATCATTAAAAAAGGGTTTTTTGAAAATAAACCATTGTTAAAGATGATATAGTAAAAAAAACTATACCTAGAAATGCATTAGTAGGGATATCCTTGCTTTTGTCAAAATAGTGCAAAAATGGCATCGTTGTAACCCCCCCCCCCCCGTTACCAGTCATGAATTTAACCCTAGTTAACTTTAACTCGACATGAAAAAAGACGATAATATCCATGGTTAAAAAAAGACACGTCTCTCTCCCAACTTCGTCCCCCTCTCACCTGGCGAGAGAGGGGTAGTAGGGGTGGGGGACTCCGACGTGAGGGGGGTAGTAGGGTGGAGGGTCTGGCACCATGCGCCACCACGGCAGCTTCCAGGTCGACGCCAAGTTAGTCGCCAATGGGGGGCGTTGAAGATGCAACAGGGGCTGAGGGCCGCTTCCCTGGATCTGCAGCACCTGATGCAACAGCACCAGGGGGACAACGATGGCCCTGCACCCATAGTCGGAGTGCGGCCATGCGCCTAGTCTGAGGCAACAAGCGCGGCAACCGGAGGAAAAGGCGCCATTCAGAGGAAAGCCAGATTTGTTGCGACCGAATCTGCAGGGGGGTTGGAGGCGAAGCAGTGACACCTGCTGCAGGTGACAACTCGCGATCCTCGCACGAGCACATAGGACGTCCTAATAGATCGTCCCAGGGACAGTCACAGGGACCAACCCCACCCCTCTGGAAGCCAAGGTGAAGTCATCGAACAGGTGGCCTCGTCCCGTAGCGTGAACAATAGGCTGCAGGTCACCTTGAACGTGAGCTTCTTCATGAACGGCACCGCCTTCAAGGTGGTCTTCCCTTCCACTTCCTTCTGCAACTAGGTCTTGATGATTTCTTCCATTTGCACGATAGAGTCCTGAAGGGTCTCAGGTTTCAGGAAGCCCATGAAGGCACCTTTCACCCGCTTGTACCTGTCAAGGAGAAAGCCCACCAATTCATGCAAACATAGACCTTGCACTACCCAATTGGCTTGTTTTTGGAGCTGAACTCTATTATACTTGTTCCCTGGGAGCTCTAAGATGTTCTGCTTCTCAAAGATCCTCAAGATCGACGGCGGTTGTTTGCTACTGCAGACCTCCTCGTTGTCTACAAACATGAACTTGTTGCGGGTCTGGCCAACGACCACCAAGGTGGGGCGACTAGGGCGGTTCATAATTCAGTTCAAACCGAAAAACCAAATTGAACCATTCGGTTTGGTTCGGTTTGAAGTCGAATTCGGTTCAGTTTGATTTCATAATGTGTGAAACCGAATAAATCGAATTTATTATTTATATATTTTTATTAATATTATATATTATAAATATTTAAAAAATATTTAAAAATTTAATTATATACACATAAAACCATACAAAATATAAATATTTTTACTTTATTTTATATTCATATAAGTCATTGAATTGATATATATTATAATAAAATATTAAAATTTGATTTGAAACCGAACCAAACCGAATTTTTTCGGTTTGATGAGCAAATTCGATTCGATTTGGAAAAAAATGGTCCCAACCCGAACCATGTTCACCCCTAGGGGCAACCCATGAGGGATGTCATGAAGATGGGGCCATACTTGAACACCCGCATTCGTATCCACTCTACCGTAGGCGCGGATGAAGCTCCACAACTCGCCAACCGGGAAGAGGCCTAGGGAACCCGGGGGGATCCTCTTGCCGGTGTAGGGGCCCTTCGGATCAGGGCGAGGAGGAACAAGAGAGAAATCAGGGGGGCCAACACCAAGGGGATTGGAGATGACCCCAGCTCAAGGAAGTTGGAGAGCCAAAAGGATGCGGTTTGATCCATATAATGTAGCCGCTAATGTCTAACATTAGGGCATGAGTGGAGTAGGGTGGGGTGCCGAAAGCCCCTAGCCCTCCCCTTCGCGCCGAAAGCTTCCATGGGTACCCTCGCCAGGATAGCTCCGTGGCTTCGTCGCCGGCTTAGTCTGTCGCCAACGCTCCTCTAAACCATGGTGCCGATGCAGGGAGGGCCGACAACCAAGCTCCCCCTCCCCTCCCCCTACAAACCCACTAAATTCCTCTCTCTGTCTCTCTGTCTGTCTCTCCTCTTTGCCACTCAACCTCCACTGGGTGGGTTGCCGACACCGAAGGGGGAAGTCACCTACTTCCCCCCTCCGGCATCTTCCCCCCTCTCTCTCTGTCCTCTATCTCTCATCTCTCTTTTGATAAGGGTAAGAAATTTAGAATTTGAGGGGGGTCTTTTAGTCATTTACTTACAAAATAAAGGGAATATCCGTTTTTCCATCGACGGAAGTTAACCACGAAGACATTTTTGCACTATTTTGACAAAAGGTAAGGACATCCATGCTAACGCATTTCCAGACATGGTTGTTTTACCATTTCAACTTTAACAGTGCTTTATTTGCCAAAAAAACAAAAAAAAATGATTAATGAATCATAAACTAAATTTGTTGTCCCTATGTTTAAAAAAATAATATGTGAGGCATTAGAGAAAGAGTGGAGGCTAAGTACCATTTATGGTCCAGAAAAATGTCCAGAGAAGTTTTCCTTGTCAGAGTTGGATCAGTGCTCTCACATTAGTACTTCACCTCGGTGTATCATTGGTGATTTTAATAAAGTTAGAAGTCCTTCTGATAGAAGCATAGGCTGTCGTTAAAAAAACGACTAGGGGCATGAAGTAGTTTAATGAATGGATTGAAAAAGTGCCCTAATTGAATTGGACATTTCTAATCAAAAACATACTTGGACTAACGCAAGGGGCAATCCTTCTTTCTCGAAATTGGATAGCATGCTAGTGGATGGCCGGGGGGGCTTTTCTCTCTTGCAAGGGTGATTGCTCAACCTCACGTGTTTTCAGATCATAATGCTCTACTCATAGACAGTACAGATAGCCAAAGAAGTGTGCCATTCAGATTTGCAAAGGTGTGGCAGAAATATGAGGAATTGCATTCTCTTGTTAGAGACACTTGACAGACATTTCCTGCCACAGGGGAACATGCAAAGGGATTGGCTGCTAAACTAAAAAGACTGAAAGAGGTGCTCAAAAAATGGGCTTCAGTCTATTAAAGTAAAAAGACTAAGAGATTCTCAAAAAATGGGCTTCAGGTTGGATAAGGTCTCGGCATCAAAGAAGACAGAATTAGAAAGGGATATTCATGACCTGGAGCTTGTTCAGGAAACCAGAAGGCTTTCTGATCAGGAAAATGAGAGTTTAGCATCCTCGAGGACTCAGTTTGCTTATTGGGTTCATGAGGAAAAAATCAGATGGAAGCAGAAGTCAAGGATTACTTGGATACAGGAAGGGGATAACAACAGTAGGATTTTACATCAAGTTGCTAATGCCAGGAGAAGAAACCACATTTCTGTGCCGAAAACAGGCAAGTTTTGGTTGGAAGATGAAGAAATGATTGCAGCGGAGCTAATATCATTTTATTCCCAACTTTTCAGATCAGAAAATAGATGGTACCCTCCTTGGACTGTTCCAGAGGGGAGACGTTTGGATCTTGCAGATCAGCAAAGGCTTCCTACACACATTACTGCAGAAGAGGCTCAAGAAGCTGTTTTTAGCATGGTGTGATAAGGCTCCTAGGCCTGATGGATCTTCAATGCTCTTTTATCAGAAATTTTGGGCAACTATCAAGGAGGATGTGACTCTTGCAGTACAGGAATGCGTTAATAAGGGCAAAGGTGGTGAGGATTTTAATCATGCATTTTTGGTACTTATTCCTAAGGAGGATGCAGTGGAATTAAAGGATTTCAGCCCAATAAGGTTGCTTAATGGCACTTATAAAATCTTATCTAAGATTTTGGCCACCAGACTCACCCATATTCTGCCTAAATCATTTCAGAAAATCAATCTGGTTTTATTCAAGGAAGAAAGTTAAGAGATGCATTATTGGGGCTCATGAGGTCGTGTATTCCATGGAATATCAAAGAAATTGAGGTACTGCTTGTAACCTGGACTTTTAATAAAGCATACGACAGAACTTCCTGGGAGTGTCTGGCAATTGTTAAAGGGTCTTAGCTTTCATGAAAGTGGGTAAAGAGTGTACAGAATCGTGTTACACAGCACAATCTCCATTATTTTTAATGGAAAGGTGCATGGGTTATTCACTAGCAACAGAGGGCTTAGGAAAGGTGACCTGTTATCACCATTGTTGTTTGTAATTGTGGAAGACGTGCTTAGTAGAATGTGTGGTATGGCAGAGCAGTATGGCTGGTTCAAGGGAATACAAATTTTGTATATGCCCTTTATTGTTTCTCACTTACAGTTTGCCAATGATATACTCAATTTTTTAGGAAGGGTATGTTGCACAGGTGGAAATTTTGCTGTTTGTCCTGAAAAACTTTGAAGCCTGCTCTGGTTAACTTATTGATTATGAAAAGAGTGCTGCTTTCAGTCTTAATATGGATGTAGTGGAGGTAGAAGCATGTGCAGGTGTTTTGGGGTGCCAAAAAAAAAAAGTTTCCTTTAGTTTATCTGGGCCTCCCCCAGCTCCGCTCCACTATAGGCACCTGAAAGCATCAGAGTAGGGGCCTTTATTGTGCGGAATTCAGAGAAAATTAGCCCAATGGAAGGCAAGGTATTTATCTTTAAGTGGTCGCATTACATTAACTAATGCTGTCTACCATCCCCTTCATTATCTCTCAACCTTCTTAATCCCAAAAACAGTCTGCAAGAAAATCGACACAATGAATCGGAGATTCCTGTGGAGTGGCCATAATGACCAGAAACAAGGTATTCCCTTAGTTAAATGGGATAAGATATGCAGAAGTCATAATCAAGGGGGTCTGGGGATAAAGAATTTATACTGTTGGGCAAGTGGCTACAGGACCTGGTGATCGGCAACAATGCAGCACTATGGAAAAAGGGCATCTACGAAGAGTGCTATCTATGCATCAGAGGTTCTATCTGCAGATGGAGCATGCCAACCAAACTAGTCCCTCTTTCGAAGGGTATTCTTCAGGCTAGTAAAAGGGTTGTATATTAGAATTAGTAAAGGGGCTCATATTTTATTCTGGTTTGATCACTGGCTGCATGGATCTGCTTCCAGAATCAGGTTTTCAAATGTGTTCAATCTGGCAGTGGATAAATGGATTCTTGTGAAGGATTGTTATGATAAACAAGGTGATTTGGTGATCTTTGTACAGGCTTTAGATATCGGAGGAGGAAGAATATTTACAGCTCCTTCAGTTACATGGTGGGGTTACCATTTTCCCCGATGGTGACAACTCTTTTTTCTGGGATAAGGGGAACCATTCCCTATCCTTTAAAAGTCTGTACAGTTTCATTCAAGGTAGGCACCCACCTTATCAAAGATACAGAAGCTTGGAAGGTATAAAGTCCCCTTAAAATTAGAGCTGTCACGTGGCTGCTTTTGGAGAAAAGAATTGTCACAAAACTATATAAAAGAAAATGGGATCCAACATGTGATGCCACCCATGCTTTCTGTGAGGCTGAGAAAGAAAATGTGAACCATTTGTTCATAGTAAGTTCTCTCAGTCAGAAGTTTGAAAACATTTGGTGATCTGGCAGGCCATCAATGTGTATTTTCTATGCTACATGATAGGTGGCTTTTCTTTTGAACGCTCGGGAGTAATATTCAGGAAGAGATGATGAATAAATTCATTTTGTCATCCCACATGCCATTTGCCAGAGCATTTGCAACGAGGTCATTGTTCAGGGAAGTAAACTTTATGTTGAAAATATTTTTCATAGAAGCGTGTCTTTATTGTATCTTTGGAGTACACATCTTATTCATATATCTACTGTAGAGTGGAATAGCATGATAGCTAGTCCATAGCTTTTTCTTTTTTTTCGAAGAGGAACATCTCTTCCTTTTGTTTTGATTGTATCACCTCAATTTAGTAATAAAATTGGTGGTACAGGCCACCCTTTACTTCAAAAAATAGTCATTAAAGAAAACAAACACAACATGATCAACCTCACAACCCACAAAAAGTTGCAAGCATCATAACAGTGGGAACCACATGAACAAGGAGAAAAAGAAGATGCTGCTTCCTCATAGGCAACAGGGGGAACGAGAGTCGTATCACCAACTAGACGCCCGTCAAGTGCCTCTTCATGGTCCTGCAAATTGCAGATTTCATAGAGTTTGGAACTCCAGCAAGGGCCGCAAGGCTCTTCGCAGTTACTACTCATTGCAAATCCCAGTGGACATTTTCATGGTTGTAGATTCTATGAGCCTCTTAATCTTTGTAATTGCAGTTGCCATTCATTGTTGCAGCAGGAGGCAACAGCATGAAGAGTCTGTGGAGTGGGAAAGGAGGTTTCATCGTGGGTATGACTGAGAAGTATTTGTAAGTCCAAGACCACTAATATTAACTAAAATGGGTACAATGGTATTTCAAGATAATATTAACTCATCAATGAAAAACTTGTGAAACACAAAAAGGCCGAAGCCACCCAGGCAGGAAAGGGCTATGAATAATGACTCATGAATCATCTAGGTGGCCCACCCCACCTAGTCACCTAGGTGACTGATTTTTAAACAATGCATTAATGCTAATCATTGCGCAAAAAGAATCAGGTAGACTGCCATGGCACACTAATGGTAGCATAGGCACCATTGTGAACAATTGTGAACTGAAAGTGAATAACATAGGCCACCATCGCATGCAAACAGTGGTTTAGCATAAGCCACTATTGCATGCTATCAGTGGCTAAAATGAATATCATAGGCCACCTTGCATGCTAGTGATGGCTCAAAAAGGGTAGCATAGCCATCATTATGCACTAGAATAGCTTTTTTAAAAAAATAGCATAAGCCACCATTGCATGCTAACAGTGACTTCAAGGTGCCAGCATAGGCCAATTGAACAGACACGTTATGTCACCACCTGGTCCAACCTCTGTAAGGTATTGTCTACTTTGGACCAAGTCCATAGAGTCCCCAAAAGTTACCTCACAAGTAATGGATCTAGACCTTACATATATAGCTCGGTAACTTTTTTTTCCCTCTCTGTTATAGGTAATAGGACTAATCCAGTTCATCCCTGCTCCAACCCTCATACATAGTGGTAGCTCCATACCTTGGCGGCTCCACACCAACACATTTCACGCCTATGTCTGAGTAGCGCTTTTCTACAAGTAGCCCTCTTCTCTTGCATAGCTTACAAATAGGCCACTACAAGCCCATCAGCTTTCGCTTGGTTTGTCCCCGATGCAACCCATAACGTACTGCAAGGACCCTACTCTAAGACTATACTATCACAATCCAATCCAACCATTGTGAGGTATCGTCCACTTTGGACTAAGTCCGCATGATTGTCCCCAAAAGAAGCCTCACAAGTTATGGATCTAGGTTACATACAAACATCCATACCACAGCCTCCATACATAGTGATAGCTCCGTGCCATGGTAGCTATATACCAGCGCATTTTCACTCCTACTTCCGAGTAACCCTTACCTATAGGTAGTTCTCTCCTCCTACATAGCTCGCAATTGGGTCACTACAAGTTAGCCCTCACCAAGCACCAAAGGCAGCTGATCTCAAGGCAGACCATTGCCACATGTTAATGACAGCTCAAGAAGCAGCCGACAGCAAAAGTGTAGCCCACCATTGCACACAAATAGTAGCCAAGAGGGGCTGCCATTATGTGCCACCAATGATTCCTTGCTGATCCCAATGAATAAAATCCCTTGAATAAACTCTAACTAGCACCCAATATGGCTCATTGAGCCACCATTGAGTGCTAATAGTGACTCCCTTTGTCGAAAGTGATGTCTTCTTGTCATATCCTTTTTTCCTTCACTATTTTTGTGAAAACGATTTTTAAGGACAATTGAGCACCATCGAGTGCTAATGATGACCTCCTTTGTCAAAAGTGATGTCCTCCTTTCCTTTTTCCTCCCTTTCTTCAGGCTTCCAATCTGCTGCAGAAGTCATCAAATACCTGGGTGCTCCTCTGTTTTCTGGCTGCTCAAAAATGTCATACTTTGATTACTTGCTGGACAAAATCAAATCCAAGATTGCAGGTTGGCAGGGGAAGATTCTCTCTCACTATTTTTTTAAAATGATTTGTAAGAAAAATTTTCCTCTGCTGCCGCAAACCTTTGGAGGCAAAAGCATCCTTCTACTCTCTCCAAAAAAAGAAACTGATTAGCATGGCAGCAAGTTGGAAAACTCTGTCAAAATTTTGATCCCAACTGGGTCTGGCAAACCCGGATTGATAGGATAATGCTTATGTCTCTAATTCCACCACTTTCTACAATTACTGCAAAAAGCAAAAGAAAAAAGAGGTAATTCCATAGTCAAACTCCCACCATCATTACCAAGAAACGTCTACACCTTAAAAGCCATCAAAATTCACTTCTCTTCTCACACCCGCTTCTCATTCTACCGTGGCATATAACTTAAAATGTTACCAAAGAAAGTTTTTCTAGCCTTTACTTCACACTCCACTTCCTGCTTTCATTTCCCATCTACGCAACTATGCTTGTAACAATGCACTCAAGAAAAACTTGGAGACTTTAATAGGTTGGTTTAAATTCTGACTTAATGGATGTACCCAAGTGTCCCACTGTTTAAACCAAGGTTTGACGGCCCGGTCATACCGGCCGTACCGGTTTCATACCGGAACGGTAGGACACCATACCGTATTGTACCGTAGTGTACCAAGGATAAACTATAATAAATATTTATTATAGTAAATATTAACATGAAAGCTTGTGTAGCAGAGTTGGTTATGGCGTCTTTTATTCAACTGTGAGGTGGGTGGTTTCGAATCTCACGGTTGTCTCTTGAATTTTGATTTCTTTCCCCTAGAAATAGTGAAACTTAAAAAAAAAGGTGAAAAACACGACGCTCCCAGGTTTCAAACCCGAAACCTACGGTGAGAAACGGTCATCTCTAACCAACTTACCCATCAAAATGTATTAAACATAAAATAAAATATATAATATATGAGTACGTACCGATAGCGTGCCACAGACCGGTCGTACTGGTCTATGGGTGGTACGGTCCGGCACATGCGATTCGCCCCGTACCGGACCAGTTTGTAAAACCCTGGTTTAAACTACTAGAGTACCAATTGATCATTCTGACAATGTCAGCAGATGCAACTAGAATTTTTTATGGTCAAACTGATATCTACTGTTGTCAAGAAGTTGCCTGGGCATTTTATGGTCTAACAATGAGCCTGGACTTGTGCAATTTCAGATCAATTCCAAGCTCATGATTTTTCTTTCTTCTTTTAAATTTAGTAGGGATCAGGTCTCCCCCATTGAAATCAAATAGGCATTGGTCAAACACAATCACATCAGCCAATCGACATCCCAATTCCATGAACATTGGGCTTACAAATAAGCACAATTTTTTTCTATATGCATCTCTTTGAGGATGCAAAACAGCATTCTTCATATGCCTACTTAATTTGGTTGCCACTTAATGTGTTAGACACTCTGGCTTTCAAGCCCACATTTGTTTGTTGCTTACCCACTAACCACCTCTTCTTCTTCACGTACATCAGCGCACTTTGCTTAATTTCATAAGCATGTCCTTAGCATATCATGCATTTGAGGTATAAGCACAAGTTTTAAGTTGTTGGATTCCAACTAGGAAGTCATCCATTCTTTCAGGGGAAAAAAGGAAGTCATCAGCAGAGATGCTTGGCCTCATGAAGTTGGAAGTTCAAAGTCATGATAAGAATTAAATATTTTGTTAAACACACAATATTTACTTGAATATGTTACCAAATTATGATTCACCTGGATATCGCCTTGTTACCTATACAACAAGGCAATGGCTCCTCTTCGCACCTTGGTTACATTTACCACTATCCCCATTGTGTGATGCAAATAAAAAAAAAATTGGGCCATTGTAAAAGGAGCATCAAGCTAGTACATCGCTAAAAGAGTGTTGACATAATATGTTTTCCATTATATGCTCTCTGGCAAAAACAAAGACATTGTAACTTCAAAGTCAATGTCGTGGGTTGATTCTAAAGATAAAGCCATTATAACTTAGAATCAATAAGATTGCAAGCGTAAAGTGAACAAAGTAGCGATATTTTTAAGCCATGGGGGCGTAACTCTAAAATCTAAAATCATGAGACTATATCTTCGAACTCAACTCTAGTGAAGCCATCAACCTGGAAGAATTAGATTCTGATAGAGTCATGGACTGGTAATTTTGGTCATTGAACTATATATCTTCGAAGTAAAGGTACTATAAATCCCAAGGCATAGTTTTAGACTCACATATAGCACCTTCATAGCCATGACAGGATAACACATACCTTATCATTAACTCATGGGATACATGTGCCTCTAATAAGTAATGACTAGCAGCTTCAAAACCTTTTTCCTAGGTTGTGTTCTCAGGTTGGGGATAGGAGGACACTGAGGTTATGTTTGGTAACCTGGTGAACACACCTTGGCTTTTGTGTGCATCCATCTTCATTCAGATTTCTTAGGAGTCTTCTTCAGATACCAAGGAGATCCGACAGACCTTTGAAAATGCACCCGAGAATGCCATGTACCCAGATTTGATTGGGAACAATGGAGAAAAATGAAAAATCATTTTTGTATAATTTTCCCATTAGGAAAAAAGCAACACACTTATCCCCCAGTTTGCATCAAAAACTTATCCAAATGGAGCCAAAATCAAAGACCTTTGATCAAGTTCCTTTAGTTTCAGATGACAATGAGGAAGACGAAAAAGTGTGATAAGCGTGCAATTAAGGAGATGAGAGGTCATAGAAAAGGGATATGCAAGGGGGTACATGAAAGATGAGAGATGACTGATGGAGTTGAAGGACCATAAAGATGACAGAATCAGGCCTAACAAGATAAGGGAGCAAGGCAAGTGAGGAACATGACAATGTAGATGAGTATAAGCAAGAATGGCTGCATATGACAGAGAGAGACATAAATTCCCCAGGCAATGAAAGGCTAGGCTGGCGATAATGAAGGACCAACATGAGAGGGTGCTAGCACCAAGGATCTATAACTGAGGAAACGAAACATCAAACTATAACTAGCTGAACCAATTGTATCAAACAATGACTGGCAGAAATAAGTACTGTTCTGGTTGCAGGAATCAGCCAGAACCGGCTGGTACTGTCCCAAACCCACTATCTGAATTGGAACTAGAGCTGGAAGCGACCAAGATGAGTCTGATTCTAAAATCTAATTTTTCCTTCCTAGACTGGAAGTTCAATTATAAAATGAATGAGGAATAATATTCAAAGACAAGGAAAAAAAGATGTTGTCATGACATTGAATGTTAATAAATTTTTCCCTGTTTATAATGTACAAAGTCTACGGCACAGTGTATGTGTCTAGCTCTCATGGTCACGGCACAGCATCTCTTACTAATCGAACCATGAACTACCATAATCCAAATGGTCTTCCTCTTTTAGTGCTCCTCTTTCATTTTTTTTCCTTCTTTGGTGAATGAGCATGTGTACTTACTATTCCCAAAGGGGTTTATAGTCATTCTTCCAAGGATCCACTTTTGAGATACTAATTCAATTATGGGCAGGTAATCTAGCACACAAATCTCAGACCAAAACCGGGGGGGGGGGGGGGGGGGAGAGGAATACGAAGGCAATGCCACTTACCTTATCCAAACCAGGTATTGTCCATCTTCAACATCATCAATCAACAACATAAAGACAGTACGGAATCAACATTAAATGTTTATGTCTGGACCGTAGACAGTTAATGAACAGCTTACATTTACAAGGAAATAGATAAAAATCAACCTCTGTTTTGCCAAAACCCAATTACTCCAATACTGCTTTCCAACGTAGCAACCCCGCAAACACGATCATAATTTAAAAGGTAATATGTCTCAACGGTCACCACCAAAGAAGTTATGATGATAATTGAAGAGGCGAAATCTCGCGCTGCGTCCTGAGCGGGCCGTGGATCACCAGAAGATGAACTGTAAGACAGGGAAACGTATCAGAGGGCCCAGGGGATTTCCCTGGGACAAAACCCTCCGATGGCTAAGTCAGTAGAGCTGTGGTGGAAGCAATGAGGGGAGGAGGAAAGCTGGTGCGCGAGACTCCTCTCCACCAAAAAGGGGGGGGGGGGGGGTGAAGCGGATTGCTCAGGAGTTTTACCTTCCTTTTTCTCTTACCTTCCACCGGAGGGTAGCCCTGGTTTAAGTAGTATGCCGCCTTCAGGAGTCCTGTCAGCTGGGGGGTCTCCGGCGAGAGTTACGTCCTCAACGTGGGCTTTCATGGCCTTTATCGTGGGGGCGTTATCACCTTGAAACCCGGTGACTGATTGATTCCCCTGTCCGTTGGGGACTCTTAAAGGCAGGGCAAACGGCTAGCGTCCGGTCCGGCCGAGCTCCTGAAACGCCAGCCTTGTTCGGGCGAGGAGGATAGCTCGGTCAAAAGAGGGGTCGGATAGGTCGGCTGGCGCCTGTCTCTCCCGAGCGGGAAAACGGCCTGGACCGGACCTTCCTTGTGACCTAACCATCACTCGGGCCCTCCGAGCCTAGGGGCCGCCGGGGAGAGTTGGTTCCTCGAGTGTTTGTTTATTGGGCTTTTCTTCCCCGAGTGGGCCCTGTGGGCTGTCTCTCCCGAGCGGGAAAACGGCCTGGACCGGACCTTCCTTGTGACCTGACCATCACTCGGGCCCTCCGAGCCTAGGGGCCGCCGGGGAGAGTTGGTTCCTCGAGTGTTTGTTTATTGGGCTTTTCTTCCCCGAGTGGGCCCTGTGGGCTGTCACTCAGGTTGGCTTGCCTCGTTGGACCCTGTTGGGTCTTGTTGGGCTGCTCTTTGGGTGGACTACAGAAATCCCCCTCTCCACTTGTCCCCCTCCTACTCCCGAGCCATGGAGGCTCGGTCGAGTAGTTTTTGAGGCTTTGGACCGGCGTGGCTCAGGTGGGTGAAATTCTGTTGGCGTGATAGAGCCACGTATAGTGGTCGCCTGGGCCCGTAATGATGATCCTGACGGATTTGAACTGAAGGGGCCCCCCTTTTCTCGGAACACGGAACGACGCGCCGCCTTCCTCCATGGTTTTATAGGCGTTGGGCGCTGTTCGTCGTTCTAGGCTTCTCAGGGTTTTGGGCTTTCCTTAGTTTTTTTGCTTCTGGGGCTCCTTGATGCGCCGTGAGGGCATAGTGGAGGCGCGAAGTCTTGCGGCGGCGTTCGAGGAGTTGGCGAGGACAACCGCGGAGGCGGTCCGGCAACTTCCTTCCCCTCCGGAGTCTTCGAGTTCTTGCGAGGGATCATCTTCCGGCTCGATGGCTGATCCGTCGTTGGAACTCGGGCAGGTGAGGCGGGAGCCTGTCCCCCACTACAGTGAGTTGGGGGAGGCCGAGGTGAAGAAGCTGGAGCATCGCTTTCGCTTGCCTTTCAGGTATAGCTTTGCTGCCGCCATCCCGTTCGAGACGAGTTTGGACGACCGAACGGGGCACATCTGCACGTTTCTTCTGGCGTGGAAAAGCGGGTTCCGCCTTCCCTTCGAGCCCCTCGTACTCCAGATCCTCGAACTTTTCCGGTTGGCGCCCATTCAACTGGTGGCCAACTCGTACCTCCTCCTCTCCGCCTTTCGGATCCTCTGTCGCCAGCACAACATTTTTCCTTCCTTGGACCTCTTTCATTATTTTTTCAAGCTGAAGGCACACCCGTCGGTGGGGAAGGGCTTCTATTTTATCCAGGCAAGGAGGAACATGAGTTGCATCTCCCTCGCGGCGAAGGACTCCTCGCACAAGGGGTGGAAAACCCAATTCTTCTGGGTGAAGGCGGAGGCGACGGATGAGCTCTGGAGATGCCGGATCTCGCCCAATTTCCATCCGAACATTCCTCCTCGCCAGGAGGAGTTCCCTCCCCATGTGGAGCAGCAGGCCGCCCGTCTACTGGAGAACCGCCGGTCGACCGAGGAGCTGGTGACGTCGGAGAACATCGAACGGTGCTTGCTTGCGCGGTTGGCGTCGACGGGTACTGCTCTCGAGGCTGTTCCCCTGGGGTGGTAGCTGCTTCTCCTCTTCTGACCGGATTTTCTTTCTTTGCTTGCAGACGTGAGGCGGGAACCTCTGGAGGATACTGCTGAGGTCATCGATCTGGGAGAAGATGACTCGGCGGCCGACGAGCTGGAGGCTCCTGCGGGTCGCGCTCAGGCCCGGGATAAGGGCAAGGGGGTGGCCCCCGGGGAGTCTTCGCGGCCAGCTGGCACAAAGCGCAAGGATCCCATGGTGGGAAAGTTGCGGGAGGCCGCGAAGGCCAAGAAACGGGCCAAGAAGGCAGGTCTCCCTCCTACCGCCGGGGGCGGCCCTGGCTCGGCGGCACTCCCCCCTCGGGGGCAAGATGGGGCCGACCTCTCGGGGCCAGCTCCCCCACCTGCCAGGCGAGAGGGGGCCGAGGAGACCGGGGGCCCTTCAGAGGACGGCGATAGGTCGGCTCTCCCCCCTACTGGGGTAGAGGGGGCCGATGCTGAAATAGCTGTCACCGAGGCTCGGGGGTCGGCCGGAGGCGGTGACGTCCCGGTTGGCGAGGTGCTGGCCGAGACAGGCGGGGCAGGGGGTTCGCCCGCGAGGGCGTTGCAGCCCCAGGTGCAGGGAGCTCCCGGTGCGGTTGGTCCGGCGGCACCGGTCGAGGTCAGGGGTTCGCCCGGGGAGGCGTCGCAACCCCAACCGACCGTGGCGCGCGAGGTGGCTGGTCCCGTTGCTCGGGCAGAGTCTTCTGGCGGGGTGCCTCGGGCGGAGCGGTCCCCTTTGCCGGAGCCCTTGGAAAGGCTTGGCATTACGGGCGACCTGTATCGGGTCTGCCGATCGATTGTCGCGAGGACGAAGGGGGGAGAAAGGCGCAATACCCCCCCCCCCCCCCCCGGGCTCCTCGATGTTCTGATGGAGGGCGGCCTGGTCATAGCTCGGTCGGCGGCTTTGATGGCGGAGGCGCACGCACGGACGGAAACGGAGCGGTCGAACCTTGCCTGGGCCGTCGGGGGATGCGAGAGGAAGCTGGCCCGACTCAAGGGGGAGCACGAGGGGCTCCGGCAGGAGTTCTCCGCGTTCCGAGAGGTGGCGCGGGCGAGCCGACTGGAAGCCGGAGTGCTGACCGAACAGCTTGCCAAGACCCGAGAGTCTCTCGAGAGGGCAAACCGATCTCTGGAGGAGGAGCGCCTGCGTCCCCTCGAGCTGGACAATTGCTGGGAGCTCGAGCGCGCCGAGCTGCTAGATCGGGCGGAGATGGCGGAGCATCTCCGAGCTGAGGCTGAGGCGGACCGGGCCTAGGCAGAGGAGCGTGCGGCCGAGGCGGAGCGGGCTCGGATCGAGCTCGTCGGAAGGGCGGGGCAGATCGAGGCGGAGGCGATCGAGCGTTATAGGAGCTCGGATGCTTACTCGGCCGACCTGGTGGAAGCCGCCCTACCTTACTACGAGGTAGCGCTGCGCCGAGGTGGTCGAAGGGGGTTCAAGCAGGGCTATCGCAGGGCGGTGGACTGCGCCCACGAACAGAACTCTGCGATCGAGTTCCCCCTTGGCCAGTGTTATGACTCGGATGAGTCAGTCTCCAGCTCTTCTTCGTCGGCTGGGGAAGGTTCGGAGGGGTCTCCTCCGTCGGGGCCACCGGCTCCGGGCGCCTCGAGAGAGCTCACGACCGAGACAGTTCTCGAACAGGCGAGGTCAGTGTCCGAGCCGGCCGTCGCCGAGGGCGCCGGGGGTGACGCCCCTCCTTCCGCCAGTCTCGAACGTCGCAGTGGGCCCGAGGCCTGATGTATTTTGCCTCTTTCCCTTTTTGTCTCTCTTTTCTCTTTTTAGAGGGTTTCCTTGTGGTGTGATAATAAATGACTTGCTCTGTTTGAGTACTATCCGTGCCGTGATTTGGTTGGCGGATCTTGAGTAGTTGGGAGGTGCCGATATGTCCTGCACGATTCTCGCACGCTGTTTTGGTAGGCTTCTGACGGGGCGTCCTTCCGTTCCTTATGCTTTGAATGTCTGGCCGCTTCGTGAATCCCGCGAGGGCGAGGAACGAGGAGTTGGAGGTGACTTGTTCAGGGAAGAAAATCCTTTGGCGTGTTTCCGAGGGGGGGGCATTTAAGGCGTGTAGCCTCTTTTGGCCTATAAGAAGGACCGAAAGGCGCCCTTTCCTCTCCACTGCTTGGGATTTTCTCTAACAGTCTTTCCTCGCACCTTCCTTTTCACTCTGCGTTGTGCCTTTGCATTCTGAGCATGGAGGATCCTTCGGAGGGCGATGCCGCCGACGGCGGGGAGCGGCGGGCTCCCGCGGTCTTGTACAGTCGAACGGATCCCACGGTCGCCGCGCGTGCATGAGACGGGTCCGACGGTCGCCGCGCGGATCTAGGGAGGACTTTGGCGTGCGGAAGCACGCCGTTGGCCCCTCCCTAGCTCCGGCGAGGTTTCCGGGTGGACGCCGAGGCGGAGGACGAATGGGGGCATTAGGGGAGTCTGCCGTCACTTCCCTCCGTGTGAGGGGAGGAGGCGTATCCAGCTCCCTCCTTACCGAGGCCTTCCTCCGTCTGCAGCCTCTTTCTCCCTCTTCTGCTCTTCATTTCTTTCACTCTTCGGGAGCTGCTTGCTTTCTCCCTCCTTCCAAGGAGTTGGCAGTTTGGAAGAGGGGAGGCCTTCACGGCGCTCCTTTTTCCTGGTTGTTGCCAACTTGGGAGGTAGCCTTCCTCAATGTTAAAAGGTGGCCTTCCTCCTGCAGTCCCTCTGTCACCTTTGTCACGGGCCACCCGAGCCAACTGGCTCGACCACCTTGTGTCCGAGCCAGTTTCCGCACGAGGCAGAGTCAGTGGCTGGATGCGAGGAGATCAAGACCGAGTCAGTCGAGCGATGACCCTTTGAAGCGATGTTAGACGGATTTTCTTTTTTTGCTATGTAATGTACTGGCATTTGCCTATCTGATGTACCAATTGTTTGGTAATAAAAAGAAAGGGGATTTATTCCGTCCATCTCGCTGTATAATTTCAAAAATAGAATCTGCGTAGTGCGGTTGCGTTCCATGTCCGAGGAATAGGCTCCCCTTCCATAGTCGCTAACCTGTACGCACCTTTCCCGAGCGTCTCGACCACTCGGTAGGGACCTTCCCAGTTGGGGGATAGCTTGCCCGCCGCCTCCAGTGGTCGAGAGGCTTCGGCCTTCCTGAGGACGAAGTGCCCCGGTTGGAAACGTCTGTCTCGGACCTTGGCGTTGTAGTATCGAGTGAGGCGGCGCTAGTACTCCGTTGCCCGGACGTTCGCGATCTCTCGGAGTTCGCTTGTCAGGTCGAGGTTCTCGAGCAATTTTTGCCCGTTGGCCTTGGGTGAGAAGCTGATCACTCGGAGAGACGGGTTGGCGATCTCCAATGGAACGACGGCTTCGGTGCCATATACCAACTGAAAAGGGCTTTCACCGGTTGCCGTTCTGGGGGTTGTTCGGTGCGACCACAGTACGCTAGGCAATTCCTCGAGCCAGCTACCCTTAGCCTTGCCGAGTCTGGTTTTTATGCCTTTCAAGATAGTCTTGTTGGCATTTTCAACCAGCCCGTTGGCCTGAGGGTGGGCGACCGAAGTGAAGTGGTTGCGAATATTTAGGTCGGCGTATCTGTCTCGGAAGTACCGAGAGTCGAATTGCCGACCGTTATCGCTTACTACCACTCGGGGGATGCCAAAGCGACAAATGATCGATTTCCAAACAAAACCCCAAACGACTGTCTCGGTGATCCTTGCCGTAGCCTCGGCCTCGATCCACTTGGTGAAGTAGTCGATGGCGACGATGATGAACTTCTTCTGGGACTGGGCCGTTGGGAATGGCCCAAGGATATCGATTCCCCACCGAGCGAAAGGGTAGGGCTCGGTTAGGGTGACAAGTTCCGTAGCCGGCTGATGGACCAAGTGGTCGAACCGCTGGCATCGGTCGCACTGTTGAACATAGGCCGAGCAGTCGCGCTGCAGGGTGGGCCACCAGTACCCCTGTCGTAACAGGATTCTGGCCAGCGACCTTGCCCCTGAGTGCGCTCCGCACAGGCCTTCATGAATCTCTTGGGTGGCTCGGCCTGCCTCGTCGGGACCGAGGCACTTCAGGAGGGGACCGGAGAACGATCTTCGGTAGAGGGTGTTGTCGAGGACGACGAAGCGCCGAGCTTGATACTTCATTCGGCGGGCTTCTCGAGGGTCGGAGGGCTCTCGGGAGTCCTGTAGCCAGGACAGGTAGGGGGAGCGCCAGTCACTCGGGGTGGCTGGGTCAACAGCGAGGAGCTCCGTGTCGATGCTCGGGCGCTCTAGCTCTTCTAGGAGGACCGATCGTGTACCTTCCGGGTCTAGGGAGGAGGCCAATCGAGAGAGGGCGTCCGCCCGGGAGTTTTGCTCCCGAGCTATCCGGACTACCTCAAATCCCTCGAACTGTCGGGCCAGGCTCCAGACCAACTGTAGGTATTTGATCATGGGTGCCTCCCGAGCCTCATACTCGCCGTTGACCTGACCTGCGACTAGTTGAGAGTCGGTGTGGATCCTGACTCGCTCGACCCCCAGCGGTCGGGCCATGCGTGCTCCCGAGATAAGGGCCTCGTACTCGGAAGCGTTGTTGGACGCCTGAAAGTTGAATTTCAAGGCGTACTGTAGTTCTATCCCTTCGGGGGACCTTAGGAGGATCCCCGCACCACTGCCTGCCGAATTGGACGATCCATCCACGAACAGTTCCCAGGTTGGCCCGGTCGTGATCGGAGGCCTGTCCTCGGCAGGGATGGTGCTCTCAGCAATGAAGTCGGCGAGCGCTTGGCCTTTGATTGTTGATCGCGGCCGGTACGAGATGTCGTAGGCCCCGAGCATGATGGCCCATTTGACGAGTCGCCCTGAGGCCTCGGGGTGGGCCAGAATCTTCTTCAACGGCTCGCCGGTTAGCACGGTGATGGGGTGCCCCTGGAAGTAGGGGCGGAGGCGCCTCGCGGAGGTAACCAACGCTAGCACGAGTTTCTCGGTTGCGGGGTACCTCCGTTCGGCCCCACTGAGCACCTTGCTGGTGTAGTATACCGGTCTTTCGATTCCCGAGTCATTTCTGACTAGGACCGAGCTGACCGTAGATGGCGTCGCCGAGAGGTAGAGCAGCAAGACCTCGCCAAGGACGGGCTTGGAGAGCACCGGTGGCGAGACCAGGAATTCCTCAAGCTCGGCGAATGCTGTCTGGCATTCCTCATCCCATGCGAACGTAGCAGATGCTAGCTTGGGCCCCCTCATCAATTTGAAGAAGGGCAAGCATCGTTCGGCCGCACGGGACAAGAAACGGCTGAGAGCGACGACACGCCCCGTCAGACGCTGGACGTCTTTAATGCATGTGGGCGGGCGCATGTCCAGGATGGCCTGGACCTTGTCGGGGTTGGCCTCGATCCCGCGCTGAGTGACTAGGAAACCCTGGAACTTCCCGGATTTTACTCCAAAGGTGCACTTGGCGGGGTTGAGCTTCATGTTGTACTTCAGGAGGGTGCCGAAGGTTTCGGCAAGGTCGGCGAAGTGGTCTTGGGCCTTGGGGGTCTTGACGAGCATGTCGTCAATGTAAGCCTCGACGTTCCGGCCTAGCTGTCCCTCGAACATGTGGTTTACCAGCCGCTGATATGTGGCTCCGGCGTTCTTTAACCCGAAGGGCATCCGGGTGTAGCAGTACACGCCGTAGTCAGTGATGAAGGCTGTCTTCTCGACGTCTTCTGGATTCATTCTGATCTGGTGATAACCTGAATAGGCATCCAGAAAATTGAGTATCTCGTTGCCCGAGGTTGAATCAACCAATTGGTCGATGCTCGATAGCGGATAGCAGTCCTTGGGAGTAGCCTTATTCAGGTCGGTGAAGTCCACGCACATTCGTCACTTGCCTGTGGTTTTCGGCACCAGGACGACATTGGCTAGCCACGTAGGGTACAGGGAACTGGTCTGAAGAGGCCTGTCTCTTGTCCCTTGGTGACCTGCGCCTTGATGACCGCCTGCTTCTCGGGCGCATGCTTTCTTCTCCGTTGCTGTACGGGCCTGACAGTGGGGTCGAGGCTGAGCTTGTGCATCACGGTCTCCCCTGGTATTCCAGGGAGTTGATCATCGGCCCAAGCGAAGACCTGAGCGTACTCAGAAAGAAATTTCTTGTATTGCTGCTGTTCCTTGGGTGGTAGGTCGGCTCCGATCCTTACTCCGAGGGCCGGGTCATCGTTTAGGAACACCGTTAGCAACTCGCCACCGAGCTCGGCGGTTACGGTCTTCCCTTCGATTCCCTTGGGGCCCTTATCCCCTCCGTCCGGCCTTGAGGCTTCCACCGAGATGTTGTAGCACCTTCTAGCCGTGGCCTGGTTACCTCGGACTTCCCCCAACCCGTTTTTGGTGAGAAACTTCATTTTTTGGTGATAGGTAGATGGTACGGCCTTCAGTCGGCTGAGAATTTTCCGGCCGAAAATGGCGTTGTACGATATCGTACCTTTGATCACTATGAAGTCCACCATGACCGTAACGGTTTTGGGCGGGGTGCCGATGGTGACCGGCAGGCTTAGGGCTCCCTCGGGGTAGGTGGCCAGGCCGTTAAACCCGCAAAGGGGGGTTCGGATCGGGCGGAGCTTGGATGGGTCTTCCCCCATCTTAAGGAAACAGTCATAAGATAATACATCGGGGGCGCTTCCATTGTCAACCAGAATCCTATCTACGTTACAATGGTTTATCGTGGCCGAGATGACGAGGGCATCATCATGCGGGGTGCTTAGCCCTTCCAGGTCTTGGTCGGAGAAGACTACGACCTGGGGCTCCCTCGGCGGGCCCCCTGAGGGCTCTAAGACCCGGCTGGCCCGCTCGGCATGACGCTTCCTTCCTCGACTGGTGTCGCCGCCCGATGCCGCTCCTCCGGAGATGACGTTGATGTGGACCCCTCGGGGGGCGTTGTCGATCTCCTCGGCGGCGTCTTTTTCTTCTTTGCGCCCAGCTGCGAACCGGGCCAGGTGCCCCTGACGGATGAGGCGTTCGATCTCGTCCTGGAGCTGGTGACAGTCGCCGGTGTGGTGCCCGTGGTCGTCGTGGAACAGGCAATGTCTGTCGCGCTTGCGGTTCTTCGATCTCATTGGTTCGGGCTGGCGGAGGAGTCCCGAGTCTTTGATGTCTTCATAGATCTCGTAGACTGGCGTGGTCAACGGAGTGTACCGCTCGTACCTCCGTTTGCGCTCTCCTTCCCGATCACGCTTCTTGCCCGAGCCAGGGTTTGACTCGGGGGCCCGCTTCTTGTCCCCCTCCCGACCCGAGCCGGTTGTGTCTCGGCAGGCGCTAAGTACCTCTTCGCACTCGGCGTGGCGCAGTGCCATAGTCACTAGCTCGGCAAGGGTCGAGGGAGGGTGGAGGACCAGTTCGCGGCGGAGATTTTCGTCCCGGGTGCCCCTGGTCAGAGCGGTCGTGGCTGAGGCCACATCCAGGCGGGGAATTCTGAGGGCTTCCGATTTAAATCGGTGGACATAAGCCCGGAGCCTTTCCCCTTGTGCCTGTTTGAGGGCCAGGAGCCCCGCTACTGACCTCGGGGGGGTGCTTCCGACGAAGCTCTCCTTGAAGACTCGCCCGAATTGCCTGAAGTCCCGGATGGACCCAGGGGCGAGGGCCCGGAACCACGCCTGAGCGCCTTGGACCAGGGTGGCCGCAAAGGCTCGGCATTTAATGGGATCCGGTGTTCCATGCAGAGTCACCAGGGCGTCGAAGCTGTCGTAGTGGTCGGCTGGGTCGCCCTGGCCATCATAGAGTTTGAAGGTAGGAATGAAGGTTCTAGGAGATACCTCTGCCTTCAAGATGTGCTCGGAGAAAGGGGATTTCTCCTCCTCCTCCGGGAGGGAGGTCTTCTGCAGGGCGCGCTCTTGCTCAGCGAAGCGTCTTTCGAAATCCCTCAGTCGAAGGGATAGTTCCGGCTGCGGTCGCGCCGTGGGGCTGGGGGGAGCGTCGTGGCGATCCTCAGGACCGTCGGCGCTCGGGCGTGGAGGCCTCGCCCCTTGCTTCCCTCTTCTGGGCGTGGAGGAAGCCTCTTGCTCCGGGGGTGGAGCTTGCGAGGGTCCTCCCGCGTTGTTGCGGATGAGCTGCTGACCGCGGAGGGTGAAGCGGCCTCCAGCGGTATGCTGGGACGCACTTCGGCGGGGGGGGCTCCCGGACGGGGCGCGAGACCTGGCATCCCTCGCCGCCTGGGCCCTCATGAGCTCCACGAGAACGTCAAGCTTCTTACTGAGGGCCTGGAAGATCTCGACGCCGCCGTTGGGGGCTACCCCCGTTGCCGTCGGGGGGGGCGGCGGCCCGTTGGTGGGGACGCTGGCGTTGGAGGGAGGGTTCTGTGAGGCCCTAGAGGGGTCTTCTCCCGCCGCCGCCACGGCCTTACCCTTCTCGACGGCGGATCTCCTCCCTGAGCTTCTTCTCACCATCTCGGCTCTTCGTGCGTTTCCCACAGACGGCGCCAGATGAAGAGGCGAAATCTCGCGCTGCGTCCTGAGCGGGTCGTGGATCACCAGAAGATGAACTGTAAGACAGGGAAACGTATCAGAGGGCCCAGGGGATTTCCCTGGGGCAAAACCCTCCGATGGCTAAGTCAGTAGAGCTGTGGTGGAAGCAATGAGGGGAGGAGGAAAGCTGGTGCGCGAGACTCCTCTCCACCAAAAAGGGGGGGGTGAAGCGGATTGCTCAGGAGTTTTACCTTCCTTTTTCTCTTACCTCCCACCGGAGGGTAGCCCTGGTTTAAGTAGTATGCCGCCTTCAGGAGTCCTGTCAGCTGGGGGGTCTCCGGCGAAAGTTACGTCCTCAACGTGGGCTTTCATGGCCTTTATCGTGGGGGCGTTATCGCCTTGAAACCCGGTGACTGATTGATTCCCCTGTCCGTTGGGGACTCTTAAAGGCAGGGCGAACGGCTAGCGTTCGGTCCGGCCGAGCTCCTGAAACGCCAGCCCTGTTCGGGCGAGGAGGATAGCTCGGTCAAAAGAGGGGTCGGATAGGTCGGCTGGCGCCTGTCTCTCCCGAGCGGGAAAACGGCCTGGACCGGACCTTCCTTGTGACCTGACCATCACTCGGGCCCTCCGAGCTTAGGGGCCGCCGGGGAGAGTTGGTTCCTCGAGTGTTTGTTTATTGGGCTTTTCTTCCCCGAGTGGGCCCTGTGGACTGTCACTCAGGTTGGCTTGCCTCGTTGGACCCTGTTGGGTCTTGTTGGGCTGCTCTTTGGGTGGGCTACAGAAATCCCCCTCTCCAATAATCATCGAGAAAAACTCACTAAAGCTTGACAAATCGCTATTGAAGAATAGGTTCCAGCAGCCCCGAAGAATACCATGAATAAGGATTCTAGGAGGTCAAGAGCACCGCTTACTGTCACATAATCCCAACCAATGATCAATAATATGGCTCGTAGAATAACCACTAATCCTGAAGGAGATTGCACAGTGTCAATGAAAACGACACTGCATAAAATGGTTAACAATCCAATCTAACGAACGGATGATCTAAAAGGACGCCATATCATGATTAAAACCGCTGTTGCAATGAAGAACATGAACCCGAAAGGAAAAAGCGAGGACCAGGGCACAGTGAAGAGAACCCTAACCTGTAGAGCTCCTCAAAGCTGAGGCCGCTGGCGTTGTGGTTGTAGATCTCGTGTATGGCGTGCTCCAGCACTTTCCACGTCTTCTCCGCGTACTTGGGGTCCACCTCCACCCGGTGCTTGAACGCCTCGATCCGAAAGTTCCTCTTCTTCGGCGTGTTCATCCTTCCTCACAACCCCCAGCCCCACCCCTCCCAGACTCACCACCCCACAGAAAACCCCCTCCCCCCCCCTCCAAAACTCCAACCACAAAGAGAACAACAACCCTCCGCAACACAGATCAGACGGTAACCAACGGGGCCGGATCACCCCCTCCCCCGGGCAATACAGGACAGAGAGACGAAGGAATTAGAACCAATCCCCACCACCTGGGCCAATCCAAATGGCCGGAAACTCTAGGGCTTTCAGACCCCGGGGAATTCCTGGACCGCGACAGCCGGACGGAACACAACACAGAGAGAGAGAGAGGGAGAGGAGGGAGAAGGTGGAATAGGAAGCAGGGGTGAGCAGGTGGAGAAGATGGAGAAGGAAGGAGAGAGAGGAAGGGGCAACGTGGAGTGAGAGGACCCCCGGGAGGGGACTGGTATCTACGGTGGCGTCTGCAAAATGGTCTCGTCGGGCCTCCGTCTTCTATGTCTGTTTGGCCCTTTTTCTCTTATTCTCTTCCTGTACCCTTCTTGTCGGCTTGTTGGAGATAAATGCGCAAAAGAGAGGGGTGGGCCTCGGAGGGGGAGGAGGTATAGATTTGCTTCAAACATGGGGGAAAGTTGGGTTGGTTTCCTGAAGTAAGAGTCCAATCAAACAAAATATTACATTAGATGTGTGTTCACGCAGATAGGGATTGAGAGGGAGGACATTTGATGTCAAACACTAATATTATAATCACTTTGATAATGGGTTAGAATAAATCACTTAGGATAAGTCTGATAAGTTATTCTATGGTTAATTCTAACTGAGTTTAATAAGAATTTTTTTATTTTATCTAAATAAAAAATTATGTAACCTTATCCTATACAATCTAAAATAGTTATCTTTAAACTTGAAACAACCCACCCGACTCTAAATAATCTACATTAGCTACCAAATCCCGTTAAGTGGAATAACATGAATAAGCCACTCTACGTAGCATCCTGATTTTTTGAAACCAAAAATACATGAAATTCTTTGTTAAAAGTTGTGTACCTTAAGCGGAAGCTATCCCACACGCGAGGAGAAAGACGACGAGGAGGAGATCCATGCACGTGAACGTCGGGAAAAGAGATGCGCAACCCAAACGATCTCCCTCTAATTTCCTCTCTCTATCTCTCATAATTATGTCATGATCTAATGGGGAGTTGAACACATATATATAGAGAGGAGGGACCAGTCCCAATTGGGCCTAAAATAGGATTCCACCCATAACAAGATCCAAATGGACACTTAATGGGTTATGCCCAATAATAATATTCCTTTAACTGGACTTGTCGGTGTGTTTAGATGCGTGAGGCCCAACACAAGTGGACCACTATATTAGGATAAAACCCAACATTCTCCCACTTAGTCCAACTTGTCACAAACACGTCAAATCTTCCTTTCGAAAATATACATATAATATAGACATATATATAGTTTAAAAAGACTCTTGAAGATTTGATATCTTGGGCCTACACCTGAAGGGAAAAATACGGTACATGCGCGCATGATTAAAATAAAACCACACACCACTCCAGTTAATGGAATCTGAAAAAATTCAAGTATAGCAAATCAAATGACATGGGTCATGTGGTAAATGTATTCGAATCACATACTACCTTCCATGTGACACAATGCCACCAACTTACTATAACTAAACACTAAAATAGTAGATAAACTCAAATTTAATGTTTATCCGCTGGTCACCACTTAAGTATATATCCTGTCAACCATAATCCATAACCAACATGTATACACAATAAAATGGAATAGGTAAAAAATAATAAAAGAACCATGATATAAATATGATCACAAATAATTGCAAGTGTCATGACATATCAAGAGAACTAACAAAACTCATCCGAATCACATGACTACAAAAGGTGTTAGCAGGTAGTCCTTTGGTGAGTGGGTCAGCAATCATAAGATCTGTCCCAATATGTTCTATAGATACCTCATGATTCTTCACTCTATCTCTAAGAGCAAAATACTTGATGCCCAAGGCTCTACTACCCTTAGATGCCTTATTGTTCTTAGAGAAGAAGACTGCAGCGGAATTATCACAGTAAATCTTGATAGATCTGGAGATAAAACCCATAAATGGAAGATCTGTGAGCAAATTTCGCAATTGAATGGCCTATCCACTAGCTTCAAAATAAGCAATAAACTCAACTGTCATAGTGGAAGTCACTGTAACACTCTGCTTCTCACAGCACCAGGTAATGGCTCCCCCTGTCAAAAGGAAGATGTAGCATGTAGTAGACTTCCTCGTGTCAAGACAGTCACCAAAATCAGCATCAGAATATGCAATGACCTCCATCTGATCTGATCTCCTGTATATGAGCATATAATCTATAGTCCCTTTCAGATAACGCATAACTTTCTTGGCAGCCTTCCAATGATCTATGCCTGAGTTGTTCTGGTATCTGCTAAACATACCTACAGCAAAGGCAATATATGGACGAGTACAAATCTGAAGGTACATGAGATTCCCAACTGTTGAAGTATAAGGGATGGGCTCTATCTGCTTCCTTTCTAAGTCATTATTGGGACACTGTAAATCACTGAATTTATCTCATTTCACAATGGGTACTTTATCGGGTGCACGGAATTGCATGTTGAACCTTTTCAAGACCCTTGAGATGTAAGCTTTCTGAGACAGACTAAGTGTACATGAAGATCTATTTATGGTAATCCCAATGCTTAAAACATAGCAAACATCACCCATATCTTTCATCTCAAAGTTATTAGAAAGGAAAGTCTTTGTTTCATACAACAAACCGATATCACTACTGACAAGCAAGATGTCATCCACATAAAAAAATAAGACAATGAATTTACTCCCACTAACCTTTAGTTATAAACATTCATCAATGATGTTTTCCTTAAACTCAAAGGATAGTATGATTTCACTAAATTGATGAACCATTGACGGGAGGCTTGCTTAAGTCCATAAATAGATTTCTTTAATTTACATACCAAGTGTTCTTTTCCTTTAGCATGAAACCCCTGAGGTTACTCCATATACACTTCTTTATCTAAGTCCCCATTTAGAATTGTCATTTTCACATTTATTTGATATAACTCTAAATCAAAATGAGTCCAGCCCACTGAGACGATCAATCCTTTAGACAATGGTTTGAAAGTAGACGGTGAAAGATAGATGGAACATGTGAAAAGGTAGGCGCTAGAAGAGAAAGTTGGACGATAGAAGATGATAATAGAAGATAAGAGGAATGAAAAGTTTGACGATACGCAAAAGGGGACAAAATACTTAGATGGTGGATGAAAATAGATGATAAAGTTAAAAGTTAGGCGAAACATTTAGACGGAAGGAATGGAATTTAAGCGATAGACGAGGGGGTTGGACTATAAAAAAGTAAAGTGAAGGGTTAGAAGCTAGACGATGCAAGATAGGTGATGTAAAAAGTAGACGAAAATAGAGTACTTAGACAATGAAAGTTCAATGATGTTCTACCTCTGTTAAAGAAAGTTAGATAATATTTCGTCTAAGTGAAGAGAGTGGATGATAAAACAAGGACTTAGACGATGCATTAGAAGTTAGGCGAAGAAAGGTTAGACCATGTACCAAAATTATACGGAAGCAATTAAACAATGACATGGACTATAAAGTTGGATGATGTAAAAGTAGGCGGAATGACTTAAACAATATAGCACCGAAGTCGAGGAAGTAGGCGATAGTTTGGACGGAGTGAAAAGTAGGCGATGGATCATCTACATCAAGGAAGTAGATGGTAGAAGTTAGGCGATGATGTGGACGAAGAAGTTAGACGATGTAACAACTAATTGAGAGATATATGATGTATCTCTTAAGTTAGAAAGTAGATGATATGAGATAGACGGAAAGATTAGATGATGGAATAAATAATGGATTTAGAGAAACTAGACGACATGTTGATGCTTTAAAGGAGTATATGATGGGTTTAGATGATGGGGAATGAAATAATGGACTTTAAACCCATAGAAGTCACTTGATTACCATCTGACGAAGATTGGAAATGTCTAACAGAGATTAGAATTGCACGACAAAGATCAGAGCCTGAGTGATAGAAATTAGTGACGTATGACATGTATATATGACAAGTGTTAGTGATAAATGGAGTTTTATAACAGGTTGACGATAAACTATGAGAAGTGAAGATCATAATTTGTATGTCAGTTGTTAAGTTGCAAGGAGGATGTAAGAGCAAGTATGACAAGTGAAGATCATAACTTTAACATGGGAAATCGATAAAAGGGAAATATAGTTAAAGAACGGATCCCCTACGATATATTTATATCTCTCATTTCCCTATCCTCATCTTCTTCCTAACATGATCGTAGTCCTCTCTGATTTCTTCCCTCTCTCTTCCGGACATCTTCACTTGGTAAGTACTTGACGCGGACGGCGTCGGAGAACGGATCGACGGCAGCTTCGAGGGGATGAATAGGACGAGATAACTTACTGTCTCGTACAGCTCGGCCTCACACCAGGCGGTCTCTCACCGGGCGACTCTCAAATCTCACAAGAGAAAGGAGGGAAGGGGGAAAACACAAGGGGATATGCACCTTCTCCAAACTTCATTCATTCGTATCATATCATCGTACGAATAACACACCGTTAGCCTTCCTTATATAGGAAAAGTCATAACAACAATACCCTCAAACTTTCCTAATTACATCTATACCCAAGTCTAATAAAATAAACCCACCAACCCACCTTTTGACTTGTGGGTTTAATAAAAATAAAATACAATAACTTTTGACTATAACTAGTCTAATAAAATAAAAGTAAATATATGTGTTGTAATACATATATTTTACTCACATACACACAAATACACAAATACGTAAATACGTACAAGTAAAATACTCAAGATGCCGAGTCTTCGAGTGAGTCTCCGAGCCACAAGCTCGGTGTCGGGGCCGTGCGGCGTCGGCTTCGAGTATGGGTCCGGTAGTAGGCCCGGTGTCAGGATGCCGAGTCTTCGAGTGAGTCTCCGAGCCACAAGCTCGGTGTCGGGACAGTGCGTCGTCGACTCCAAGTACGGGTCCGGTAGTGGACCCGGTGTCCCCACCACACTACTAAAAATTTATATATATAAGGTAGAAAATAAAAGGCAGAAATAAATTATGCCTTTTTTAAAGATTAAAAGGCAAAAATAAAATATGTCTTCTATTTATGCTAAACATATTTTATTAAAGGCAGAATATTATATTCTGTCTTATAAAATTTAATAAATTAAAGGCACTACTGTAATTATGCCTTTTATAATTTTATTCTGTTTTGAAAACACTTTTTTTTTACGCCCTTTTTCCACCCGAAACTGAACCCTTCCTCCTCTTCTCCTCGTTCTTCCTCTCCCCTTCCCCGTCTTCCCCCTTCCTCTTCCTCCCACCTGCTGGCGGCCGATGGTGGATACGGGAGGGCCAGGCGGCTGGCGACGACGGGGAATGTGAAGCGGCAGCCGTAAAAGAAGACGACGACGCGGAGCTTCTTGACGGTGCCACGCTATGCGAGGCGATCGAGGAGGAAGAGTCAGAACCTAAGGCTACGGCTGGAGTCGACAGATGGTGATGCCGGTCCTTCTCGACGTGGTGTCAAGGTGGGAGAGGAAGTTCGCGTCGGGGTGCCACAGCACTGGTGCCGTCGCTCCCCTATTTTCCCTGCCCCCCCTCTGCCCCTTTAGGCGGGAGACGAAGTATCCGCTCGGTGTCGCCTGGGCACCCGCACAGCACTGTGCCATTGCACAGCCAGTGGCTGTCCTGCCCCCGCCCCCACTTCCTCCGGCGACGATGACCCCAAACTGAGAGCTCGGCGGTACCGACGTGGCTGTGCGGCTGCTATGGCTGTGCCGCTACCTCCCCCTCCGGCTGCCGCTGTGGTGTGCGGGATGAGGCGGTGGCGGAGGAAGCGGGCTGAGCTCTCTCTCTCTCTCTCTCTCTCTCTCTAGTTAAGAATGGGCGTTGAGTTCAGGTGTTCATACATATATTGATTTATGGAGAATATAGTTCAGGTGTTCATACATATATTAATACCAACATATACAAGGGCATGAAATCTCATGGCCTAATTATAGAGAATATAGTTTCTGTGCAGTGTTTTTTTGGGGTTTATTCTGTAGGTGCATGTCATATGGCATTAATTTGAGGATTTCTTTGTGGTTGTTTTTGCAGCTACTAAAAGACTTTCCAAAAGACTTGATTTCTTTGAAGAGAGCTCAAGTACTATGCTTTTACATTGGTCGGCCTGATCTATCATTAGATCTTGTTGAGCAGGTTGTTTGATCTCTAAGAAAGATCTTATCCTAGGAGTGTAACAAGTAAATGAAGTTAGAAGCCTAGTTTCTGGTAGTATTATTTTATGGGATATTGTTAGTTTGAAATTTGCATTTCTATTTGATACATTTACTGTTCCTCATGTCCATGTGTTGAGGATCTGTGCCTTCCATATGGGGTTGGATATTTTCCATCGTAATGTCATGCAGCAACGTTTTTATTTCCTTACGAAAGGAAAATAATAAAAATGCGGGAGGCACATAGGAGCATTTGGTTGATTTCTACTTTTTGCTTTATGCTTACATGCTTTCTGATATGAGCATTTGGTTGACAGATCTGTTGCTTAATTTATGGAATTTAAGTTTTATGATGGTCATTGTTTCTTTTGTCATTATATTTTTGGCGCGTGACAATGACCTGCAGTTGATTGCCAATTTTTGATATGCTTCTAACCCGTTTTAGTTGGATCTTAGTTTCTTTGCCAATGTCCCTTGATAAAAGATTGCTTTCTCTGGTCTTTTTTTCTTCTCATTCCTGCAAAACCAGCTAAAGTTATTTATAGATTCTATCCTTCAAGTTATCTCAGTGCGTACTATTTAGTAGCTCACAGTTATTGTAATTTATTATTCTTGTGAACATTGTAGTTTCCCTGGTGCTCTGTCCACCATTTCGACCATCCACGGCACTGATTATTCTAATCTTCATATTGAAAACATTTTATGCTAGTCCATCTTATGTTCATGTTTTCTTATGAAACTTGGAGGTCCTTCAGTGTTCATATTTTCCATTAACTCCCTGAGACTGCAAACTTACAATGTGTCAAGTGTAGCACATTCTGTGCCCAACACACATAAAAAATGACTTGAAGCAAAGTGCTGGTTACCATTATCCAACCTCAGGGTGTCAATGGCTCTAATAGCAAAATCTCTAAAAGAAATATGTTGTCTTCTGTTAATGTATTTTCCTGGAATTTTGTTCTGAGACTGATATGATTTTTCATGGATGAATCTTCCATTCCCTAGAGAAATGTTGCCCCACCAGCATGTCTTGCATTCAATGACACTATTGTATTTCAGAGCTATAAATTTGAAGAAAGTTGTATGATCTTTCCCTGGTGGCCTTGTGGCATGTTGTAGAAGATTATCACAAAGCTACATTTCATTATTTTGCATGCATTTAATTTTAGTACAAGTTTGTCCCCAGATTTTAATTGTGACGCTTTAGGTTAGGAACCTTCTGTATTCATCATTCTTAGAGCACATTTTTTTCTCTCTCTGGAAACTGAACGAATGCTATGTCAATCTTGACGACCATTGTGATAATCTGATATGGGGTAATATGCAAGATTCCCTTTAAAAGTTTCACGTGCTCTGTTGTTTTCTTGCCCACAATTCTATATTAATGAATATTTATGGGAGTTATGAATGTATTCCTTTCCAAAGTGCAGGTTCTGACAAATGGCATTGAGGTTAAGCTGCAAAGGAATGCTTTCAGTGTGATCGAAGCTCCAACTGGTCATGAGGAAGATGATATGGAATGTGAAGATGTACAGTGGAATGGCTCTAGCATGAGTGAGTCATTGATTTTATTGATTTTGTTTTATTCATGATGTGATGAGTGTGACAATTATCATGTAATAATGTTTTTACCCAAAATAAAACATGATGGTGCAATAGATCTTAGGGTTTCCAAGGTTTTATACATCCTTGGATGTTTTCTACAGATATGTATACTTTACCCAAAAGAAAGAAATGGAGAAAGAACTTTTACCAAAAGAAAAAGACAATGGCGCCATAAATCTTAGGGATAACAAGCTTTTATGAATTCTTGGCTCTTTTTTTTTACAAATTGTTGGATCTTATTGTTAAAGTGTGACCTGTATGTGGTCGTGCCAGGTTCACTGTGTACTTTGAGAAACTGCTTCGAAGTATCATTCTTGTGTTTAGCTGCAGCAATCAAAAGAAGCATTAGTGATTAGGTCACATTGTGAATGGATATCTGAATTGACTGCAATTTTCTTTCTAACATATGGCAGCTGTACTGTCTCAGTATATTGATGTCTGGTTTTGTCATCAACCTAGATGTAGTTTGGCAGGAGATAGATTGAGTTGGCATAGCAAATGTTTCTGGAGTGTGTACATTTGTGTGGGATAAGCTTCCTTTTTTAAGTGTCTAGACAGTTGACTTTCTTTTGAGATTGTTTCTCTGAATTAACTGTGCTAAGGATTAAAATTTAGCTTGCCATTTTAGATAATTTCTCATGCACACCACTAATGCAACAGAAGTGACATGGACTCCATTAGGTCTGCCTTTGTTGTGGTTAAAAGCAGTCAGACTGAAGAGTAACAGTTCCAGGTTTTTGTATCACATGTCAGCACATCCCCTATAATGGATTCCTTTCTGAAGAAAGCATTTCTGATCTCTAGGACATTGTGCATTGTATGAGGATAAACAATAAAGTAAATGCCTGTATCACGTAAGTCATTATTGGTTTGGAATGTATAACAACGATTTTCTTGTGTATGCAACTTTAGGCTTTTTATCATCCTGCAAGAAAGCATGCCAATCATTTTACTCATTTTTCTGTTGATTTCCATTCACTGATGTCTATTTCCTTACGATACTTCTTGCAGCATCTGATGACACACAAAAACTTCCAAAACCAAGGCATAGGCCACATAAAATAGTCGGATTGGCAAACAGGACCCTTGGTCAGTCGCTTTCCTGTGTTTCACAGGCAAAGGGACTCACTTCACCTGCTGACACGGCCACGGTGTGGAAATGCTTTGCTTTTTGGCAATCATATTTTTTGTTCTGAATATGATATTTATGTCCTTAGAGATTTTGATGAATTGGACATAGTTTTCCATCTGCCTGGGATGAACCATAAGTCTAAGATACAAGTTAGCTTGTAGCAGTGACATACTATAATGAGCAATGCATATAGAAGTTTTCTACTTTTACCAAATGCTTTTGGTAGTTGGTGCAGAAAGTTGACCTAAGCAAGCTGGAAACAACCGCATTATGGAGATATTGGAAGCACTTCAACCTTGTGAGTCCTTAAATCATCTTTTGCGGTATCTATTTGATGTAAACGAGTGACCAACTGTAATCCAAAGATGTTGAACTCTATACCAGTGAAAATGGTGATTGTTATATTGCTTCTGTGAGGCTCAGAGTTTTGTGTGCGGGGCAGGTGGGCACCAGTCCTAACCCTTCAGAGGCATTTCATGTCACAGGTGCTTTTTCTCAGTCCCTTGAACTACTGTCTTCCTCCTCCACAGTGTGCAGATGTCTTAATGAGCAAAACATAGTATTCTAGCATCTAACTTCAATCAGAAATTTTTGACACTTCTGAAAATGTTGGGTACAAAGCCTGCATAAAATTTCTCGAGCGCTTCTATTTTATTTTCCTGATCATTTCAATCTCAAAAGTTTCAGGATGATCACTGTTTGTGGATAAATAATTGTGTTGGCTATGGTGGTGCTTTGCATTTTGTTTACATTGTAGACCATCTGAAGAATGAAGAAGTGGAGGAGTAGGAGGATTGGAGATGCCGTAGGAGGACAATGGGGGCAGAGACCAACAGCCAGCTGTGTATGCCAATTTGAACTATGTTGCGTTGGCAATTTATTTTTTAAAATCCAATGTAAACGTCTACAGGGATTGACAATCTTTGTATATAAGCAATGTGATGTATGTATTGTAATTTGTAAGGTGATAAACAATGTCTTGTGCCTGCTTTTTTAATTTTCATTTTCAATGTGACTATTATAAGCTGTTTAATGGTGAATATGGACATGTGTACAATGCAGTCCCATTTGAAATGATGGACTTCATTCATGTGTAAGCCATGGTGTTTATCTTCTCATTCGATTCTGCTCATGTGCTGAATGTATAACATGGCATGACAACGGTGGGTGATAGCCATGGAGGTAGTTATGAAGTTAGTATAGAAGGTAAAAAAAATGCCTTCTAGTGATTTATTTTGACAACTTATAAGACAAAAAATTTTGCCACTTAAAAGGAATAGTAAGTAAAAATATTTGTCTTCTATATAGATCTAAGAAGGCAGAAATTCTCGTCTTCTAAAAAATAATAGAAGGCGCATATAAGTGCCTTTAATCCTGAGTTTATATGGCGAAAAAAATCGCCTTCTATAATTATCATTTCTATCTTTTAAAATTTTCGCCTTCTAAAATTCACTTTCCGCCTTCTATTTGCATAGAAGACAGTGGAATAGAAGGCAGAATATAATTCGCCCTCTTTTTGCCTTCTAATAGAATAGATGGTAAATTTTGACACTTTAAAAGATAGAAGAATTTTACCTTATATTATTATTTTTCTAGTAGTGCCGATACTTCCTAAATCTCAAGATCATATTCCAACTCCTTACTTTTCAAGATTTTCACATTCATCTAAACTCTACCTTATATCTTCTCTCTTAGCTTTCTTAGGGAGTAGAGCTCGGAGGAGTTGATTCCGAGACTGGTTGCTTCCTAACAAAGGTAGGTTCCCTAAATGCAAGTCATGCATGTCATCCTTAGACCTACCTTCAACCTACCTAAGTTCTATGATTATGTAATCTATTAAATGATTCTATGTAGAAACCATGATCCTTTTAAGTTAATTCTCTTATCATCATTGAACCCTTCTGTCATGATTTACGAAGATTCTTTTAAGATAGATTAAGCAAGTAAGCATTCCATAAGACAGATGAACAAGGCAAGTTACGCTTTTATTCTCATTGTAAAATGATTGAATAAGACAAGTCATACATGTATTTATTTTACAAGTTAAATGAAACAAGTCATATAGGTCATTATAGTACCCAACACGTATGTATATAATTCTGATTGCATGAGCTTCAATCCATCGGGACAGGAGGTACATAGGTATGTCATGATAACCACCAATCTTGGATCATGTTACACCCTTCGGACCACATTTTCTTTTTATTGAAATCTCACATTTTTTGACTATACTTGAGCGGGTAGGGTGAATGGTATAACATTCATACCGAGTTATGACCTCAGGGTAGTAGGGTAAGAAACACTACACATCTCCTGCCCAGATGTGTGGCATCACTTAGACAGTAGGCCGAGAAAATCCCCATGAAATTTGGGGTGAAGCATAGGCCTCCAGTTTGTGTACACAACTAAGGCTCACTCAGGGTGCGTCGGTGTCGAGTGGGTACTTAAGTACAAGAGCTCGTTTCTTGCGGAGTAGTAGTCGTTCTGTTTTAATTTTAATCTATCATGTTTTTATGTTTGATTGCTCTGGTTGGTATGTGGATGGCGTAGGCACCAGCTTTATATTACAATATTATTATGGAAAGAATGCAAGTCAGGTGCAAGTTATTGACCTACTAGTCTGCATGTTAGCTACTTCTTATAAGCTATTTCACACACTACAATCTATATGTGCATAAAATGTAAAAGAAGTAAAAATACAACTAACTATAAGATTGTGAACTCTTTACTGTCAAGTTTTTGGTTGATTTAAGTTTACAAGTCTTTACTGCAAGTCAATTTCAAGTTCACGTTATGAAAACATGTTGTAAGTTCATGTTCCGCCATGTTGATCTTAGATGCCATGTGTAGCTTTGTAGTGTTATTTCTTGGCCTCAACAATTTTGGATGATGGTACGAGGCACTCACATTGTTATTCCACCTAAGTTTAAGTTTTGATTAGCTTAAGAGATCTTTCGCCTTCATTTATCTCTTGAATCAAGTAGTTGCACTTATGTATATGCATATAATATGAAAGTTAGTTTTACATGCAAGTTGACACTTTTCAAGACGAGTTTAAGTATATTTTAATGGCGGGGTGGAGTGTAGTCTTGTATTAGATTCCTAATGAGTCATCATACTCGGGCAGTTCCTTACCCTTCATTTTAGGTGCTGGCCAGTGAGATCTTAGACGCGGTTGTGGGTGGTGCTGACCAAAATTTGGAGTTTGTTGTGCCCATGATGTTGGAGTGTTTGGAGGTGATGAGCGAGTTTTGAGCTTTTTATTTTTTTGTCAGGGTGTCGAATGGGCTTTGTGTACTAATGATAGACACGTACATATGTATATAATGTATATATGTATGTATACACGGCCATGAATGGAAACGCTTTCATTGGTTTACTATTCATATGGAGTATGTATGCGTGTTTCATTAAAATACAGTGGAATGGGTGATGTCATATCTTCAGGTGTTGATACCGTCTGCCATGTTTACAATTGTGTGGTACCGTCTAGCCCTACGCTGACGAGTGTCACACTATATTCTACTCTTATTTGATCATCAAAGTCTCCCTAAAAGAATTGTTAATTAACAATCACTCTTGGAGAGGGGTAAATTAGTGGCCCTAAAGATATGTGGCCCAATGCGGCCTAATTGGACCCGTAGAGCTCAACAAGTGATAGCCCCTTATTGGGTCCACTCATCAAGAAGCCCGACTCTCTCGGACCGACATAACCCAGGCGACCTTCGGGTTCGAGAGTCTGAGTAACGGTTGCTCGGAGAAAGCCCAAATGGCGGCCGAGTGTAACCGACCAAGGGGAGCTCGGGGGTTAAGAGGAAAGAAGGGTAAGTGCCCTCGAACGAGGGAGTGCCCACATTTAAGGGGTAACGCCCCCTAAACACTCCATCTTCCACTGTTCCCAAAAGAGAATGAACCACTATATAAATCAAAGGAAGCCCTCCGGAAAGGTAAGTCATTTTGAGCACTCTTAGCCACCCTTATCGGTGGAAAGCAATCTCGTGCCCACCCCCTGCCTCCTTCTTCTTCTCCTCCGCACAGATCTCTACTATCTTACTGACTTAGGCATCGGAGAGTTTTCCCCGGGATTACTACCCTAGGCCCCCTGATCTGTTTCTCACGTTGCAGAGTTCTAATCAAGCGTGGGTACAATTAGTGTTCGTCGAAAATCGGACGGTTCAGGCTTCGACACTAGATCACGCCTCTTCAACTCTAATTGACACCAGCAAGAGAAATTTGGATGTTCTTTGTTAGTTATTAAGATTTTTTATAATTTAATATTATTGCTATAAGACAATCATAGATTAGCCATTCGTACGTTTGAGTTTATACATACGTTATTTAAAATGTAAATTGTGGACAATAAAGATCACAAAATCATCTTTTTATACAGGTCTAAGTGATATTTTTGCATATTAAAATATAAGATTTTTTTTATGAAAATTATTGTTAAACAGGAATTTATAAAAAATAATATTTCTAAAAATACATTAGCAGACATATCACTGTGTAAATTTAACTATGTAAAAATGACATTTTTATTTACAGGCATATCACTTATTTTTGTCAAAAACTTACAAAAAAAATTATATATAAATGATATTTATACACTATTTGAATTAACGTAATCATATGCATATTAATGTATTTCTAAGAATGATTTTTTTACAAATTCACCTTTAATAATAATTTCTAAATTCTATGGCAACCGTATTATTGAGAGATGTAAAAAATTTCAAGATGATTTACAATGTAATCATATACCAAAATCCCAACAACCAAATATCCAAATGAATTAGTAACCTACTAAATATATATAGTAAAATGAAAGAAACTAAATCTAACTAAAAATAATTAGTTCCATTATCACAAACATAATATCACCACTCTACTCAGAATCTAGATCTCTTTGAAATATATCTTAACAAGTCAAATGAGTCATGCAGCCTATTAGGCATCATAACCCTATAAAAACAATCCCTACATGTATAATTCGGTTTGTTAACTCTGGTTCCTTTACTTAATGGAATGTTTGCTTCCAAAAAAAAAACCCTATGAAAACAAGTTTACAAATTCAAATAATATACATAAAATATTTGATATGAGAATATGATGAATTAAACATATAAGCATAAATCAAATGACATTATCAAAACCAAACTACAAGCAAATTAGTTTTCTATTCATAAGGTATTTTCTAAATTAATATTTAAATATTTTAAATGAACTTTAATACTTCCTTCTTATGCGGGTCTAGAAAAACTTGTTCAAATTACATCCGATCTCCAAGATATATGAAGGTTTTAATCTAATCTAATTATATAAGCTAAACAACATAGCTCGCATGGATATGTTCCAAATCACAACTATCACGTGAATGTCGTACACATGTTTCCACTTCTAAACCATAACATAAGAGGTCAACCGAATAAATATTAAAATATTAGAAAATATACTAAAATCTTGGCTGCTATGTATACAAAATTAAAGTTTGATTCCTAAATTTCATCTCATTGCCTTTAGTTGGAATAGCTTCACTTTAAAAAGGAGCTGTAGTGGGACTTTCTGCATATAAACTATTTTTATGAGTGAAAATGTAAAAAATATCATCAGTAGAAAAACAGCACTAATTTTATTGAAATATTATAAAGATGTCACTTTGGTTAACTTCAATCTATAAAAATGCGAATATCCCTCACCGATTATATTTTACCTATTAGTTTAGCTCCTATGACCAAAATACCCTTCTCACCTACACTCGAGGTCGAGGGTGGCTCGCTGTCCATGGGGATGGGCGGCCCCACCGTCTAGATATGGAGGCTGGTGTCATCATGGAGAAGCCCCATTCTGGCAATCTCAAGTTCCTCGACCGTATTGCAGAGCATAGTGTAAGACTTCAGAGAGAGTAAAGATCTGCAATTGGAAGAAGGTCGACTAGGTGTCCTTGCCATGGGCAACCCACATGCAGTGCGACATTTGCGATTGTCGCAAAACAGAAGCTATCAAGAGAACTCCTCGAAGGCCATCCCTGTGAAGCCCCCTTCCCTGGATCCTATATCCAAATCTAGGGACAGCTGAGCCCAATTTGATAAGCGGATAACGTCAGTTATCCGCCGGTCACGCGTCCCTGTTCACCTGTGACATTTCTTCAAGTTTTGATAATCACTCGAATAACGACGGCGGACAAAAGATTTCTTTCTCATTTTAATACCCAATCCGAGATTTCATATTCAACTTGAGAGGTCGAATACGGGATCCGAATGAGATACCAACCGGTGACGTGCCCTATCAGCTTATCAAACAGGCCCCTGCAGTCTCTATCTCTTACGTTGTGAACCGTATCAATCCGCGAGACACTCAAGACCCGACCATCCGTAATTTCTAAAACCATAATCATACTAAACTCACAAAATATAATTTATAATAACACTTCACATAGAGATATTCATTCCACCGATCAACATATACAACGCTAACGTCTCGTACACTTAGACTCCAAAATATCATCACATACACAACAAAATAACTCAAAACCTATACTCGTCCTATAGATTAGCTTCGAGTCTCCTGTGATGTTTATGTCTTAGTCCTTCACCAAGGCTTACACAATTAATGATCTCTTGAAAAATATGTTTTTACATGTGTGAGTCTTAATACTCGGTAGAGATCAAAACCAACCGCATGCTCAGCATATAGTAGTTATTTTGGTAACTTCTTCGTGCAGTAAGTACGTAGTAGACGTGCACTCATAAGCGTTCTTCTTATGTATAAGCTAAAGGAAATAATCATAGAACTATATATTGTTCACATGCTGACATATCATGGCATTTCAACAATTATATGGATTACCACATATTCCAAGTTAAAGAATAGCATGCATAACATATCAAAATATCATGCATAACATAGATCTCTTCTAAGTTTCGTTGATTCCTCTAGGACACTCCTGGACGTTCCCCACGTGCTCGAAGATTCCTCTCCTCCTTTGCAGTCTCAGTGCTTCCCTCTGACTCTAAGTTTGGGTGCTTATGACAGAAATAGGGGTAACATGAGAGATAAAAAGGAAGGAAGAAGGGTTTAAATAGGTCGTTCTCACTATCACTTAGTGAGAAAATATGTTTAACCCAACACCTTTGCTAATTCTCTTGTGCTTTCCATGTGTTGGGAAAACACCCTCCACCTGTTACAAATTACCTTTCACCTATTAAAACTGCTAACACATATCCTCCATGTCCGTCACACATCACTAACCCTATCACTCATCTCTGACTCCTACCATACATCATTTTGTCTCATTGTTCAAATCTTAAAGTCCATTATTTAATTTATCATCGTCTAAATATCCTAAAGATGTTGCACGATCAAATTTTATATTGTTTATGTCCATCGTCCGAATTCCAGGGCTTAAAATCTATCGTCTAGTTCGTTAGAACCCAATCCCTTTGTCTGTTTATGTATGATTCATATTGATCGCCTAATTCTACCGTCCAATCCCCGTATCGACCATGGCTAATCGTCCAATTTCATAGAGACCAGCTCCATCGTCTAATTTTACATTGCAAGAAAGCTATCGTCTAACTCCATTATCTAAATTCTTCAGTGAGGTCATTATCTAAGCCTGTCATCTAATTTATGTATATCGCCTAATTTCTATATTATCTAAGTCCATATTGATGATTTGTGTAACGACCTAAGATTTGGGTATCAGAAAGGAACCGATACGGCCCGAATCATGGCTCGCCACCCACGAGTCGGGAGACTCGGAAGGGTTATTTGGACGGTAGGGAGATATGTAAGAATCTAAAATAATTGCAGAACCCCATAACATAATATAATAATGTAGGAAACAAACAATTTACATAACTAAATAATTATACAGTCTAGAATATCCCTGTAATGTCCCGAGTTTTCGGACACTTTTCGGATCTGGATCCGTGAGTTTCAGATCAGTTTTGGAGGTCCCGGAACGTATTTTGCAGTTTACACGTGTTTTCCCTGACAGGACCTACGGAACCCTATATCGGGTAAAATGTTGCATTCTCCTACTCTGGGACGGTACCAGTGCGACCGGCATGTTCCGAGGATCGCGGAGATGTATTTTTCTATTTTTTCATATTTTTTAAAAAATAGGGATTTTCTATAAATACCCATTTCTTTTTCTTTTTCCCTTCTTCTTTCTTATTCTCCTTCTTCCTCCCGTGAGCGAACCGGCGCCCCCCTCTTTCCCCTCTCCCGTGGACGCGGCGGCGACCTCCCCTCCTACTGCAGACGGCGGCGAGGTGACGGTGGTGGTGGTGTGACGATCGCGGCGGCTTGCGTGGCTCGTGGGAAGCTTGTGAAGAGCGAGGGTTTCAAACGGATTTTTGAGGATCGGCGGTGATCCGTCGTGTTTCGGGCGACCCCGAGGTAGGGTGACGGATTCTTAGCTCGGCATTTACCTTTCCCGTGAATTCTAGGCCGAAGGGAGGTCGAGAGAGGGTTGTTTTGAGCCGGGAAGGGAAAAATCATGATTTGGGGTTGAGCGCCCGATCTAGAGTTTTAATCCGTTATTTTGTGGTTTGTGGGCATCAAATGGTGCCATGGGACATGGGGAAGGGTTCCCCCTTTGTTTCCCCTTCACCCGGGGGTGAATGGGGCGTGGAATGGCGATTTTGGACATTTCCCGCCGTTCTCGATTTTCCGGCATGGTAGCAGTCGTTACAGTGACCGTTTTTGGCCGTAAACGGTCCGAGATAGACCGTTTCCTGAGCCCCTGATTTTGGTTGGGCCTAGTGGTCACGCGATGGACCACTAGCTCCCTCAAGCGGCCTAAAGGTCGACCGTTTTCCCCCGTGGGCCAGCGTGGCCTTCGAGGTGTTTTGACCGTTGGTTTTTGACTGTTGAAGGTTTGCTGGGCAAGCGGTCGTGCGATAGACCGTTTTCCCTTGGCAAACGGTCAGTCCCATGACCGTTTGCTCCTTCTTACTGTTGCATTCTCGGGGCGCAAGTTGTGATCGTTGGGAGTCACGTGATGGTATGCGGTCTAGGGCATGACCGTTTACTGCGCCATGTGGTCCAGAAGAGGACCGCTAGGTTTGGGCTAGCGGCCTCGCGATAGACCTCTTGGCTCTCACGTGTCTCACCCCTTGCGGCCTGGCATTAGACCGTTTGTGCCCCTTTAGCGGCGCAAGGGTGGACCGCCACTTGGGTGTTGCCAACCGGATTTCGTTCTTGCCGATCCTAACCCCGAGGGAGTGGACCTTGATCCCCGTGCTGACCGGTGGTCCGACTGATGCTGGGCATCATGTGGGGACCGTAAGTGGGTGCCATGGGAACCCCAGGGAGTGACGTGGATCCGGCCGTTGTCACTGTGAGTCAGTGTCAGTACGAGGAGCAGTCCTTGTGCCTTGTCCAGTTCAGACGTTGTTTTCCATTGACTAGAGAGTCTACTCTTTCAGTGACCCTCCACTAGTCGTAGCCTTCCGACACGCGAGTGGTTCCACCAGGGAGTGGTGGCGAGGCTATCCCGAGAGACGGTTCTTAGACTGGTTACCGTAGGGCCCCACGACTTGACGCCAGAGTCCGACTGAGGGGAAAACTAGTCAGAGGGCCAGACCTAGGACGCATGGTCTGCGTGTGCACACGTGGTTAGGGGCGGTGGACCTGCGCTGACGAGCGCAACCCCGACCAGTCCTTATTTTGTGGTTACTTGTACGGGTCCCCGTTTCGCCAGGGTGCGATGAGGGGGACGCCTGAGGCGCGGTCTAAGATGCCAGTGTGCGCATCCGGCCTTGCTTCTAGTGGGTGGTACTCCTGTCTGTGTCAGGTAGTGACTCTTGGTGTTTTGTCGGGTTATCTCGATTTTTGCGCCGTGCGGTCGGTACTTGGTGTAGCTGAGCTTTCCCGTTTACTTACTTTGTTGGCATCCGTTCTACGCTTGGTTAGTGTTAGCCTTTGACTGCTTTCCGTGCAGTTTCTCATTTTTCGATGTAGGGGTCCGGGTGATCCCTACTGAGTCTTTTGTTATGAGGCTCATTCCCTGCGTCTTTCTGTAGTTTCAGGTGAGGTGAGGCTTCAAGGGAGCGCTTCTGAGGTTCCACGTGGTTCTGGTGCCAAGGGTTAATTGTCAGTTGCCAGATCCGGGGTATGTCCCGCGTAGTTGTACATTTTCTTTCTGGACTGTACTAGTTGTGGACTACTGTTATACTTTAGACTGATATTGTATTGTGGACCATGTAAATTGTTTAATGTTATTTATCATTTTCTGCTTATTCATATTAACTGTGTAGTTCTGTAATTATTTTAGATTCTTGTATATTTTCACACCATCTCTTTAACCCTTCCGAGTCTTCAGGCTCGTGGGTGGCGGTTTGAGATTTGAGTTATCGGGTCTTCCCGGTGTTAGAATCTCGAGTCGTTACAATCCCAGTCCATAATAAGTACAGTAACATGGGGCATACCCCGTCTCTAGCAAACTGACAGTTCGACTAGACCGCCGACACCACGAGGAGCCACCAAAGTACTCCGCATAAGCCTCGCCTCACCTGAAAAATAAAGGGGGTGAGCCTCATCTCATTGACTCAGTAGGGGTCTCGCAGATCTCTACCTCATAACGAGAAACACAAAAGTATGGTAAACAAAAAGCAAAGAAAATAAATAAACATATAACAGAAGGAGGCAGTAAATAACAAAAATAGAGATCTACGGTACCACAATACTGTCCTCATAAACCATGAATCACACATATCACAGCTACACGGAGGTAATCTACATCTCGGTCACGTACAACTAAGCACGTTGAGCCGCCGAAATAGTAACCTCGTGATGAAAGGAACCTGAGTCGCTACCTCACAGGAGACAAGAGTAATACCCACTAGAAGCAAGGTCAGATGCATCCACTGACGTCTTAGTCCGCGCCTCAGGTGTCTCCCTACTCGCCCCAGGTGGAAACTGAGACATAGTAACCGCATAACCATAGAACAAGGACTAGTTGGGGTCACACTCGTCAGTGCGGGTCCGACGCCCCCAACCACGTGTGCACACAAAGACCATCTGCTCTAAGTCATGTCCTCTAGCTGATTTTTTCCCCAGCCCGGACTTAGGCTGCAAAGGCAAGGGGCGCTGTGATAACCAACCTAAAAAACGTCTCATCGGGACTCACTCTCCACCACTCCCAAGTGGGTCCACACACGCGTGCACAGGAAAGCTACGACTAGTGAGGAAGGTCACCGGAGGTGAAAACTCGCTAAAGAAGTGGAAACCATCGGAGTACCACCGGTTCATACTAACCCAATTATACATGTAGAACGCACCACGAGATGGCTCATGTCATGAAAACCAAGGATCTTCGACTGGATGGCTAATCTATCAACTGTCGGTGCATAGGGCGCGAGCCGAAATCGGTGATCACGCAAAATCTCAGAAATCTAAAGAATTGGCTAGCTGAGCTCTGGGCGGCTAGCCCATTGGCCACCTAGAAGCCTGGGCGGCCATAGCTCTGGCAGCCCAGCAAAGAAGGGCCTAGGCGGCCACCCCAGTGGCCGCCCAGTGACATGGCAGGGCGGCCAACAGACTTGCCGCCCAGCCTCTAGGCAAACCCCTCTAGGCGGCCACCCCAGTGGCCACCCCTCACAAGGGTAGGGCGGCCAGAGCACCCAGCAAGGAGTCTCCTGTGCGGCCAACCCAGTGGCCTCCCAGCCCTCCCAAGTAGCCAGACCTCTGGTGTAACGCCTTGGGTTTTTCGGATCACTGTTCGGATCAGGATCCGTGGGTTTCAGATCGCTTTCGTGGGTCCTGGATTGAGTTTTGCGATTTACGCGTATTTTTTTCTGTCGAGCTTTCGGAACCCCGTGTGGGGCGAATCGTTGCGTTCTCCGACTCCGGGACGTTATCGACGTGTTGTGCATTTTTTGAGGATCGTGGAGAGTATTTTTCTCTATTTTTCATATTTTCTGGAAATTTCGGATTCTCTATATATAAAACCCATTTTTCTCTCTTTCCCCATCTCTCATTTCTCTCCCTCACCCTCTCTCTTCTCTCACGCTCTCTCCTCTCCCCCTCTCTTCTCCAACTACCGACTGAGGCAGATGAGGGCTGGGCGACGATGCTCGTGTGGCAAGGAGCGACGGGCACGAGATGAGGATCGCGATGGTGGAGGCGGTTCGTGGGATCAAGAGCCGGAGGCAGTTTAAACGGTGTTTTCTTGACGGATCAGCGTCCTCGGCTCGTGGAATCTTCGGTGGAGGTAGGGGGATGGTTCCTTAACCCATGCACTTCAATTCCAGCGAGTTTGGTAGCCCAAGATGACTTGAGAGGGTTTATTTTCCCACCGGGGTCATAATGTGTGATTTTAGGGTGTGAGCCAGATTTAGTGTTTTGATTATATTTTTGAGGTTTAAATGTGTCCTCTCGGTGCTAGAGAGGTTGGGGAATGATTTCCCCTTATTTTTCCCTTTACATGGGTGTGAACGGGGCGTGGAATGGGGTTTTCCACCGAATTCGCCATTTTCGGGTTTGCGAGCAAGTAGCGGTCATATCAGAGACCGCCACTGTATGAGGCGGTCCTCTGAAGGCCGCCACTTGTCCCCTTAAGTCGGTTCGTGGGTTGCGGTCTCGCGATGGAGCGTCATTGGTAGCAGCGGTCTTGAGGAGACCCCCAAACAGTGAGTGGCGGTCAGGGCATGACCGTTTTTATGGCTTTAGTAGCCAGGGGGCTGGCCGCTACTTCTTCGTCTGTGTCCCGTGTAGTAGCGGCCTCGCGACTAATCGCTATTCTCTGAATAGCGGTCAGGCCAGGACCGCCACTACGGTTGCGGCCTTGGGGATGACCGCCCCTTGACCATGTGTTTTTGGGCAGCTAGCGGCCCAGGATTGACCGCTATTAGGTGGCTTGCGGTCCAAAGTGGGCCGCCACTGGATGTGACGGTCCAGGGAGGACCGCCACTTTGTTTTCCGTGTTAGTCGTGTTCCGTTTGCGTTGTGTTGGCCCCCGGTCGACCCGGTTGTGACCCAATGGTCGATCTTCGATCTCGTGGATGTCCCGGACACCCCGTGGGTTCTATGTCCTTATTTTTTGGGGTGTCTGGAGGTACCGTGTTACCTCGACTAGCGCGTCCATAGGTTTGGTGGGTCCGGGTGACCCCATGTGTTCCGAGCTTTCGTATTCTCGCTAGAACGAGTCGTCGTGTATCGGCATGTGTGCGGTGGGTTATTCCCGCACGTCATTGGCTTTCCGATAAGTGTTTTCCGAGTGGGCCGTGAGTTTGGCCCTTGGACTGTGAGTCCAGTCACCCAGTCTGGGGCTGGAGATTTCCCACTTTTCTCTTGGATAGGGGATCGACTCGGCGGCTAGTGAGCTGCCATGGGAATCGTGCTACAGTGATTTCAGACCTAAGGATTAGGCTAGATTAACGGCGTTGTGCTGTCCTGTACGACGGTCTTGACCCGAGTCGTGTGACTCAAGGACCGTTGGGTTAATAGGTTTAGAAGGTTATCCCGAGTCTGGTGGCACGGGCCACCTGTTACTCGGCGTTACTCGCGATGGGTGCATGCGTGACTTTCCGTGTTCACGTTTAGTGACCTCCTACTGGTCGTAGACTTTTTACAGCACGCGTGTGCTGACCCACCCGGGAGTGGTGGAGCGGCTTACCCGAGAGAGACGATTTTTAGGCTAGTTGCCGTAGGGCCCCTTTGCGCAACCTGAGTCCAAGCTTTGGGGAAGAACCAGCTAGAGGATCTGACCTAGGGCGCATGGTCAGTGTGTGCACACTTGGTTGGGGGCATCGGACCCGCACTGACGAGTGCGACCCCAGCTAGTCCTTGTTCGTGGTAGTGGTTGTGTGTCTCAATCTCCGCCTAGGGTGTCGTTGGGAGACACTGGGGTGTGGTGTAAGACGTCAAATGATGCATCCGGCCTTGCTTCTAGTGGGTAGTGCTCCCGTCACATGACGTGAGTTTCTCGTGACTTGAGTTCCCGTTTCCCGTCTGCAAGATGTGATTTTGCGTGTAGGTTCCGTGTGGTTTCCCGAGGCAGAGGTGTAGGGTTTCGGTAAGCGTTACCGAGGGCTTTCCCTAGACGGTGTTAGGTTCACGACTGCGAGGTCGTGATTGTGTCTACCCAGACCGCGTGGCCTTGGGTCGAGCCTTTGTCTGTGAGAAGGGCCTCCACGACGGAGTTGTCGTGGTGTGTTTTCTGGCGGTGTAGCCAGAGGTTTTCCCGTTAGTTCGGTGGTCCCCCGCTTGTGAGCTTGGGATGTGTTTTCAGGTACAGTAGGAGTAGCTGTAGTGCCGAGTTTTTACCGGCCACCGGTTTGCTGTTCTTGCTGTCATTGTTACTTTCTGGTACCGCCGTTGTTTACGGTTGGGGTTCCGCGGGACCCCTACTGAGCCAGTGATAGGAGGCTCACCCCTGCTTTTCAGGTGTGGCAGTTCTTCCTCAAGGTTCGAGGGTACTGTACGGAGGTTCTTAATTAGTTGCCAGCTCGTCAGGCCGAGTGTTCATCGGTGTTGGGTACGCTTCTCTGTCTTTGGCTGTACTTTTGTTGGACTGGACTCTGTTGTCGTTAGATTATTTATTTTTGTTAATTGTTGAATTGTCCTACTTTATTTTCTATTTCTTTGTACCTTCACACTCCTTTTAGCCCTTCCGAGCCCTCCAGCTCGTGGACAGTGAGGCAGGATTCAAATGGTATCGAGTTCTTCCCTGTATCCAGATCTTGGGTCGTTACATTTGGCCGCCTCTGAAGCAGGGACCCTCTCGGAACTCATCCGGAAGGCCATCCCAAGCCCATCTTGCCCCCATTGCGAGCGGAAACCCCTGAGAAATACGAGAAACTCATCCCCGACGAGGATGGCATCCGTAAAACCCGATCTAGACTAGAAATCACAAGGAAACTAGATCGAATCGTGCTCACATCTCGGAACATGGAGTTTTCCCCCAAAATGCAATGCACCCCACTCTCTTGCCCAAACCACTACCGATCGGAAGGGAAATGCGAGAGGGAAGTTTGGGATCCATCCCCCTACCTCAATGAAGCTTCCAAACCTTGAAAGGGCTCGATCCACGTCGGATACCGTCGAATCTCGAACCACGCATGGAATCACGATCTCGCACGCACGAACCGCCTCCGCCTCACACACACTCTTCTGCCTAGCCCACTGCCGCCGTCGATCGGATTCCCCCTTGCGCTCGCTGTCTACAGTCGGAGAGGAGGGGCGAGCGATCTCGCGATGTGAAGCGAAAAGGAAGAATGAGGGGGGAGAGAGAGAGAGGAGAGCGGGCCCGCGTTTAACGGGAAGAAAAAAATTGGGATTTTCCCAAAATCTTAGAAAAGCTGAAATTATAAATACGCCTTATCCTCTTGCATTTGGGGCTAAATATTCACGAAAAAATCCCAAAAAGCCGCGATTTGAACGTAATCTGAATTCTGACATTTAAAATTAAATTTATTCACAAAAATAAATCCAAACTCTGGGAAAAAAAGATCTAAAAATCTGGGGGCGTTACAATTTGTGAGTTGAGTTGGAGATTTCCATCCAATTTCACATTTGTAAGTTCATCGTCCATGTCATAGTCTAGGTTTCCGCCGCATCGTCTACTTTTCGAACTTGGTCGATCGATCATCTAACTTTAGTTCCGCTTAACTCCCAATCTTCTACTTTACATGGCCATCGTTTGAGTCCCTCCCTTCCATCTAACTTCTTCTCTTCCGTCTAAATCTACCTCCACCTAAGTGTTCTTCCGTCCAAGTTTCTATCGCCTAAGTGCATTGTCTAAGTTTATCATCTTATCGCCTACCATTCCATCTAATTATATCATCTACTCATCCCATCTAATTCGTTCCAACCATGTATTTTAGCATGTATGAGCCATTAAATGACAAAGTCCCAAGTAGTTCTTCATAAAAAAACTTGTAAATTATTTAATTATCTTTCCCGTGAGTCTAATATTCCCCTATTGCGGGATTTCTACACGTAATTATGCTTCAAATGGCGATCCCCATAAATAATTTCTCAATCCTCGAATATCCATCCTACTAATTTCCAACCTATTGGGCACTTATCAGGAAAATCTAACATGATCTGAGTTCTTAGAGTCGAGGTGTTACAATCCCAATGTGCGGCAAATGTAACCAAAGGGAGAAGTAGGCCATTGCGTCATATCCCTCAAACGTTGTGAAGATTCTATGAAAGATGCCCATGTCCCTGGCCACCTTGATGGTCCACCCTAAGAACACATTGGCGATGAAGTAGAGTAGGGGCCACCCATCACGGTGGGCCACGTTGACGATGAAGCACTCAAAGTGGGGCCAAGGGACATGGAGGCATGGAAGAGGCGGATATGTGGTGGCAGTAGAGGGAGTCGATGTTCTCAGAGTCGGGCGATAGACCATGGCCGGTGCTATAGAAGGGGTGTCTTGGAGTTGTCACCCCAAGTATCTTCCAGACCTCCAAGGACACACTTCAATCTCGTGACAATCGCACCTTTGAGTCCCCCAGTCTCTTGATAGAGAGTGAGAGAGAAATGGAAAGTAAAAGAAGAGGAGAGAGAGTGAGGGATGCGCCGAAGCCAACAAACCTCACATAATAAGGGGGTTGTAGAGAGAGAGATGGCAGGTGTTGATGGTAGCGAAACTCCTGACATGAGGGTACTCTTCTTCGATGAGGGTAGGGCTTTCCTCTTATGGAATAACGACGATTAGGTAAGAACGTTAGCTACCGTCTCTTCCCCAATTTGTCATTGTAGTGAAGTGATGTGATTCCAAAAAGGGGAAGAACCTATTTTGCTTCTCTTTGTGGATCCCTTGATCAAGCTCGTTCCCGCCCATGACAGAGGTGAAGATGGGTGACCTGGAGGGCAAGATCCTGGGCGTCTACTTCTATGTCCAATGGTGTGGGTCATGCCTAGGGTTCAACCCAAAGCTGGCTTAGGCCTACACTCAACTTTCCCCTAAGGGTAGAGAGAGAGAGGTGCCAGAAGGGGTTTCCCCCTCTAACGCAAGTAATTTGCAAAGAGAGAGAAGCAGAAGAGGGAGTCTCCCCCTCTTACACCAACCCCCACTCAAGGGAGAGGTTTGTAGAGAGAGAAAGAGGAGAGAGATGGAGAGCATTGGAGCTGGCACTTCCTTAGTGGGGTGGACATAGGGAGTCAGAGAGGGGCGTTAGCCCCACCCAAAGAGAGAGAGAGTGAAGGCATAGGAGAGGAGAGATAATAGTATTTTTTATTTCTAGCACTATCGTCAAAGGTAAACCTGACTAAATGGACAAAAGGTAATGATCGGTCACGATGACTACATTTTAATAACATTTTGACAAATCAACGATACCTGTGTTAATATGTTTAAAGAAATGATATTTTTAGAACTTTCCTAACAAGGATGATTTATATGCAAAAGATCATATGAATAACCCTTCATATGATGACATTACCTTTTTATATACTTTACAATATATATATATATATTTCTTTATATTTTTTGAAAGCATCATCATTTATTCAGTAGTTATATTTATTTAGTATTATGAACAATAAAAATTGCCAGTTTAAGTCCAAATTCACGAATAAATTGTAATGGCATATTGACTTTTGTCTCAAAGTATCTATTGGCGTCAGTGATAGACTTGCATCTATTAGACGGTTCCGCAAGTTTTACATTGTTATTGATCTTTTTAAATAGAATGCAAATGAATAAGTCAGAATTAAAATTCATAATAATAATTTCAAAATGTTCATAGGCCATTCATGAATTTTTTTGATATGTCCTAATCAAGTTCTTGATGTCTGACATGCATACATTAATATCTACTCACTAAACAGTGCACCCTATTTATTGCTTTCTCCATCAATTATCTTAGGTTAAAAGCCATGGTTATAATTTACTAAAGTTTCTAATGACTATAGACACTGCGAGACTGTGAATGATTACATTTAGAAGAATTAAGCATTCCTTACTTTTTTTCATGGATAGGCCAAAATACTCGTCAATCATTTAGAAATTTCCCAAAATGATGATAGTATTTAATTCTATTCATATTAAAATGGGTTTTTAAATAATATGTTAGACACCTAAAACCTGCACTTTGATGGCATTAGTTTAAAACACATTTTTTACTAGAGTTGATGAAACAAAAGTAATCTCAAATGCCATTTTCATTTGATTAGATTTCCAAATTTTAGACTCTCTTATATCTATGAGATTAACCAATGAAGATTAAGATGGAAATATTATTTTCAAATGAGATTATGAAATAGTGTTTGCATTTTTAGATATGCGTATATATTTCGCAATGGCATCCTTTCTCCTTCTGTGGCACGTGTGGATGTAATTTTATGATGTCTACACACTCTCCTCCTCCTCTTTCTTTACATTAACAGGAGGAAAATTACACTAGCCCAAGAAGATGGTGGTTGTTCCTAAATGTAGTCTAAGGGTATATTCCTTTTTCCAAAGTAATATTAAATGATAAAAGTTTTATGCAACGGGTCACTTGTTTTTTTTGTTTTTTTAGTGGCTCCTATTATAAGTTATTTAGACGTTGATGCCGATGACGTGACGTGGGGATTATGTAAAAAATTTATCTCGTACGAATTGTGAAAAATAAAATCTTTATTATTACAAGGTCTCATTTTTTTACATGATTTTCACGTCACGTCATCGAGTGACGTGACACTCACATCTAGATAACTTAAATTGGGGCCACTAAAAAAATAAAAAAAGTGTTACACACAAATATTATCTCATATTAGATTTTTAGAACCACTTGAGAATGTATTTTCAGAATTTTTGGATGAGAGGTGTTGCAAACGATTCTATCATATCCAATGACTGAGGAGACAAATAAGGATGTAGATTTTGGAGGCAACAAGAGAGAGAGACACAATGGCGAAGGCATTCCTTCATCGTCAACGAAGGCTACTAATATATTTTTCTTTTATGATTTTTTAGGTGTTTTATATTCTAAATTTAACTTAATAAGAAAATGGTGCATATAGGTGTTTTGTGAGATCTTCCTATTTTTGTTTTAAATCCCCCTCCGAAAAACAAGTCTTAACTTAAAAAAAAAATCTATAAGCCCCATTTGCAACTCCTCTCTTTCATTCCTTGGCTCTCATTATTTTCTTGACCTTGTTGTTGCTACCTTCTCTAGTTAATTGTTACACAAGCAAAAACGAAGAGGGTAGAAGTGATCACTCTATGTTGAGCCACATGTGCTCATTTCTTTCTTGAGATAAAGAGGCAACAAATCCATTGAAGGAAAAGTGTCGGCCAGTTTGTCAAAGAAGTAAGTCAAGAAATCTACCAGTGAGGTCACTCTCGTCGATGTTGTCGTGTGTGAGTGCAACAAGGAGGGTTTCATCACGTCCACATGGCACGGTGTGATTTATATTCTTAATATAATATTTTATTTTTAATTAAGAATGATTATTTGGTTAAAAAAATATTCTAGACATAATATCATATCATATTATACCGCATTTGATCGCATCACTAAAAAATCGGCACGATTGAATCGATGGCACGATAACCCTTGTAATATGGTCAATCTAGTGCGAGAGTGCTCAAGGAAGTGACACGAATGAAACAATGCATTGGCGTAAGCCTCAATATAGATAGATCAATCAAACTCAACAACAACATCTTATACAGTTGAAAAATACTTTATGCACCTAGTGCACTAATTACACCTACTGCTGTCATTAGTGTAATATTTATTTTTTTTTTATTTTTTTTGAGTGACCTCCACCCTAAATTTATTTGACCCCCACGTCACATCACCAGGTGACATGGTGTGGGGGCCAAGTAAAATAAAAATCGGGATCTATGAATAGTATTTTTTACTATTAACATAGAGGTAAATTTATTTTTACTCGACAGTGGAATAAAAAATTATTCAAATCTGATATCAAAAGAATATATATTATATGATACAAAAGATTATACTAACTAAGCCATTCATTCTACGTCCATATGATGCATAAGAAATAAATGTTGGAACTATATGATCTTTAATTCACAAGTAGTTTACTGATAGTAGAGAAGATTTAACGATATATATTAAAAATTTAAGATTGAATCATGTCATTTTAAAATTGATGACGTCGCTATTTCATTGTCGTCGGTGACAATAGATCGCTCCTCTAATAAGAGAACATTTATGTTGCCCAAGCTCCTATTCTAATTTCTATACACCTCTTATCTTAATCAAACATTGTTTTTGAATACGAATTTCTCATTCAACACGCAGCAATATCCGAGAGACCAAATTAAAATTAGAACACAAACCCAAACAAATGTTCTACATTACATAAGTATTTTTATTATAAGATTTCTTATTCCACTACCAAATTTAGGTTTAAAGATTGTATCAAACAGGGCTAAACAGTCAATTTCAGAGGATGAAATAGTTTCAAAGAAAAACTGTTCGCAGCAGGGCATAATAGCCGACGCAGAACTTCATCGGGATTTTATCCGGGAAATCAGGAGGGTAAACCCCGTTGCTATTTTTCTCGGTTCTTCCAGTTCACGGTTTGGGCGCGCTGCCAAGTCTGCAAATTCCAGTAATTAATTCTACGTGCGTCTTCTGTACGCAGAAGCGAGCTCCGCTCCTCTCTGAGCTTTTGGCTTCTTCCCCACTACCACCTTCTCTCTCTCTCTCCCTCTCCCTCTCCGGACAACATACACGCACAGACTCACTGAGATGGCCGGAGAAGGCTGCGTGGAGCAACCCCTCTTCGGTGGTGCCGTCTCCAGCGCGTTTCCCCTCCGCTTCCAGGTGCACCCAATCTCCATGCCACCCCTCTCCTTCACATGTCTCTAGTCCACGCGTTCTTGCTTCTCGTGAAGTTTCAAGCTTGGTTGAGAATGAAAAGGAAAGTTGTGATTATTCTGCTGTGGTAATCGCAGGATCTCAGCAACATCCGGGACGTCCCTGATCACCAGGTCGGTTTAAGAGCTCGATTTCTGTGTTCTTTTGATTTTCTGCTTTCATCTTTTTCCCTCTTCCCCCCCTTTTCATAGTTTATGAACTGTTTGATATAATGTCTTGGCCCCGGGTGCCGCTTTTGCATGCTTGTTTAAAAGGAGGCGTTTGCTGATCCAAGTCGCGACGAGAGCATCATCTTTGAACTCCTGGATTTGAAGCATGATGTTGGGGACGAGGGGAGCGCCGCATGGTTCCTCCGCGACCTCGCTGCGGAACAAGATGCAGAGAGCAGCATGGTAAGGAATGGGTCGCCTTCCTCGTGCACGGGAGATTTCATTTCTTGACTTGTGCTTTGTGATGTTTGTCCTTTTGAGAGTTTAGAATGCGATGTATAACGTATGTTCTGTATCGTAAAGTTAAAGAAAGGGCAGTGATTTGGAAATTGAAAGAATGCTCTGGTTATGTTCCCTGTAGATGGCAGTGGCTTCTTGTCTTTGTGATTTTGATAGTTACTTCCTGATGTGCACATTTGCATTTTGGGTCTTTTCCTATCACTATTTTAAGGTCACACACTAGGTCTTTCATATAGTGCACTGAATACTTTGCTTACATTGTGCTACAAGTTCTCATGCAAGAAGTATTCGTGCGATAAGCTTTAATGTAAAAGATGAAGTTATGTATCATACATCATAAGTTGGAATAACGTCCTTCTCATGCATTGGTGTATTTGGTGGATCTTGATAGGAGGCCAGACAGTTGTCATGGTTCTTATGACTTTGGATTATTGAGGGAGAGACATTTATTGGCTGAGAATTATGGTTTGCAGGTTGGGATCTCTTCCTAGTGATTCTTGCTTTTTGATTGCTCAATGATTAATTTGCATCACCTTGTAGATGTTGCAAATTAAGTTCCAATGCTAAAGGTGGTTAAAGTCAACCAAACCCAGGTGTTTCTCAAATCCATTTTTTCTCTGTCCTCCATTTCTAAGGCAAGGGAGGTCTCAATAAGCTGTGAATTGTCCTTGCGAACCCGGTCAATCATATCTTGCCTGCTGTTGGATGTTTCAGATGCCATTAATCATATGTCACGATATGATAACTTGGTAAAACAGAGGTGAAATCTCAGAAATTTCTCTTGGAAAATGTTCTTCTTGAACATTCCACCTTTCAGAATGGAGATATGAGTCTATGACAGGGTGCATTGCAATAGTTAGATGTAATAATAAATTAAATCCCTCAGAGCTGTTATGGTGTAATTTTTTTTTGTAATGATCTTTCAATCATGTAATTGTCTATTTAAGATAGAGAACCTGTTTAGCTAACTCATCACAGATCCTACACTTCTCTTCTCATCAATAGATGAAATTATTGGGTTTTTTCTAACAGTTGCATTTATGTATTATCCCTATATGTGGGAGCAAGGCGAAATTGAGTGATGCTTTGGTGACAGCAGTCTAGCAATGACAACCGGTAGATAGACAGGAAACATGGTTACGGAGAATTGCAAGGTTATTAAAAAAACATGCAAAACTTTAAATTGTCGCATTAAAGAAGGTTGCTATGGTTAGAGTGACTCACCCTAGCCAATAGGTTTGTATCTTGTTATGTGGAGTGCAGCAAAATCGAGAGGCAAATAGAGTATCTTGGCCTAAGAAGAAACAAAAAATAAACATTTTATGTTTACAAGAGACAAAGTGGAAAAAGGAAGGAATATGGAGATCATAAACACATGATGAATGAACGAGGGATTATCAGTTATGGTAGGTACACATAGTATGGTCAAGTCGACAATGGTAGGTTCTCCGGTGATTCATGCATCTTACAACAAACATGAATTCTAGGTGAAGGTCTTAGTCCAATTATTAGGTAAGGTAATCTTCCTTGTGAGATTCAGTAGTCAAGACTAGTTAGGAGGGGTCATTATTAAATGCTGAGGATGCTGAGATGGATGTGTGGTAAAATTATTGGGTTTTTCTAACAGTTGCATTTATGTATTATCCCTATATGTGGGAGCAAGGCGAAAGTGAGTGACGCTTTGGTGACAGCAGTCTAGCAATGACAACCAGTAGATAGACAGGAAACATGGTTACAGAGAATTGCAAGGTTATTAAAAAAACATGCAAAACTTTAAATTGTCGCATTAAAGAAGGTTGCTATGGTTAGAGTGACTCACCCTAGCCAATAGGTTTGTATCTTGTTATGTGGAGTGCATCAAAATTGAATGGCAAATAGAGTATCTTGGCCTAAGAAGAAACAAAAAATAAACATTTTATGTTTACAAGAGACAAAGTGGAAAAAAGAAGGAATATGGAGATCATAAAAACATCATGAATGAACGAGGGATTATCAGTTATGGTAGGTACACATAGTATGGTCAAGTTGACAATGGTAGGTTCTCCAGTGATTCATGCATCTTACAACAAACATGAATTCTAGGTGAAGGTCTTAGTCCAATTATTAGGTAATCTGCCTTGTGAGATTCAGTAGTCAAGACTAGTTAGTAGGGGTCATTATTAAATGCCGAGGATGCTGAGATGGATATGTGGTAAAATTAAGAAAGATAAGATTAGGAATGAACACATCCGTGAGGACTTGGGTGTAGCTCCAATTGATGATAAAATGCGGGAAGATAGACTCAAATGGTTTGAACATATACACCGTCACCCTAACTCAGCGCTAATTAAAAATGTGACCAAATCTTGGTGGATGCTAGTAGAAGAGCTCGTGGTAGGCCTAAAATGAGATGGTGTGATGTTATTAGAAGGGACATTGGCCTTTTGGATTTAAATACGAATTTAGCACTTGATAGAATTCTTTGGCAGAACATGATTCATGTAGCCGACCCCAAGTAATGGGATAAGGCTCTGATGATGATGATTATTATTATTAAATGCATAGAAATGAATATCATAAGGTTCCAATGGGCGATCATGGTGTTCTTTAGATAAGAATAGTTATTGCTACCATGTTTGGGGGCTGGCTTTACAGTGGCCATCATGGGCTGCTATCATGCATGAGCACAGTTTAAGGGAGATATAATGGGCTAGGCAGGGAGCTGAGCCAGCCATCACAGGGTGCTGAGGATGGCCTAATGAGGGTGTTTACACGCGGAAAATTTTCGGACGCATGCATATCCAACTTGTTGCATAGATGAGCGCATATTTTTAGCTAGCATGCATATTTGGATTTCCGCGCGCGTAGTTTGTCAGACGATTTAAGGTTTGAATACTAAGACCTTTTCCCACCGATCAGAGTCGGTATTAATTTACATCGGAACGAATCCGAACACTTTTGATTAACTGCCCAGGACCTTTTTGTCTTTATCATATCAGTTTCGCCAAAATTTTAGCCCCAAGGGAGGACTCCCTTGCCTTAAGAGAGGGCATCATTGTAATTATCCCTTTACATGAGGGATTTTTTATAATTTTACCTCTTAGAGGGAGTTCTTTGTAATTTTTCTTTTGGGAGGGAGTTATTTACAATTTCCTCCCTTGGAGGGGTTTATATGCAATTTTCCCCTTTGGAGGGGTTTATATGCAATTTTCCCCCTTGGAGGGTTCATATGCAATTTTTCCTTTTGGAGGGGTTTATATTTGATGGTTATGTTCTTTTTCCAAAAAAATTCAGAATTTTACATAGACTTCTCGGGCATTTACGCAATTTTGCGAACTTTGAGGGTATAATTGCAAACCCTTGTGTTTTTGTGGACTTGAACATAATATTTTATCAACGTTGGCGATATTTAGAGAATTTAACATCATACCCCTGAGATGATTGCGTTCCATAATTTTTGTAATTCCTTAGGGATAATTACGTAATTTCTCAAAAATACGGGGTAAAAATGTAATTTTACACATATTCTCATGGTCTTGTACATGAAAAAAATGACTTTAGTACTTGCATAATCAGAACCAAGCCATCGCATATCCTTGGATTCATTTAATTTCACATAATACGTCATTATGTGAGGGGCATTTGAGTAAACCCCCCCTTTAAGTGAGTCATTTTTGCTCACAAGGTTTCAAACTTAAAAAAACAAAACCCAAGAGGGGGCGCAACCTACACTGTTGCTGCTCTATTCTTCTCGGCTTGCTCCTCCTCTTCTCCGTTCTTCCTCTTCAGCTTGTCTTCTTCTTCCTTTCATAGGAGGTGAAGGAGGTAACCACCCCCGATAGCTCTTAGTGGAGGTAAGATTTTCTTGTCCTTTCATATTCTCCTTCTCTTCTTCCCCCCCTTTTTTTTAATGTGTATGGTGTCAAGGGGGAACCACCCCCGGAGGTATACACAAGGAAGAGAGAGGGGGGGGGGGGGGGAAACCACCCCCGGTGGGCCTCCCCCTCCCCCGGACTGTAACTGTAGATGTAGCAGGGAAGGTGCTGAGATTGGTACTGTGAGGCACAAAAAGTAACCCCCTGTTGTGCACAGAAACCCCCTGTTGTGCACAGAAATTAACCCCCTACTATGCTTTATGTGAGATGCATAAAGAAAAAAGGAGAGAAAGGTGAGAGTTTCCTTAACCTCACCATTGCCAAAGAGAGTGACCGGAACCCCTTGGGGGGACTCAAAGGTGGTGACCACACCCCCTTTCACGGGAGCCAGTAGACTTTGCGAGGAAGCTTACGGGAACCACAACAACCGGGGGAACCTCCAAGTGACGCAACCTCCTACCGGGGGAAAGCCTTCTCCATACGTCAACAACAACCAGGGGAGCAACTTGCAGGTGATGCAGCAAGGATACCCCCAGTGGGTTCCACCGGGGGTCTATTCCTACTTTTTTTTCCCCCCTTCTTCTTTCCGCATTAACAGCAACTGGGGGAGGTCCTCCTCCCACAGCCTTGTACGCAGACAGAGAGAGGAGACAAGGGTGCACACTCCCGGTCCACTGCAAAAGGGGGGGCTACCCCCGCTGAAGAACACCCGGGGGGGTGCACCCCCAGTCCGGTGGGAGCAGGCAGGGGTGCTCCCCCGGTGCCCCCTTTGTAACCAGCGGGAGAGAGAGGAGAGGGAGAGGTAGTGGTCCCCCCTTTTCGTCCAGTCAATGCTATAAAAGCATAGGATGTTCCGAGATTTTTTCTATCATCTTCTCAGCCTTCTTCACAGCAAAGGACGCACCGGAGGATCTGTTTGTTTTGTTGACCATCCCTGACGCCGTATTGTTGTCCCTTGACTCCGTGGTAACGACAAACTTTGTTCAAGGCTATGGAAATATTCCAATAACATTAAAACTTACTCTTGTGCGAGTTTAAAACCCCTTGGTGCATAATTTCACACCGCATGTCCGGTGTTTGACAAAATATCCACTCGTCATATTCGACTTAACGTGAACCTTAAATAATTGTGTGGACTTATGCCGCCCGCCAGGCGTTTGATAAAATGTCTAAGTGTAGACTTTGGAGTTAGAGCGAGTGTGCAAACTTTGTACCGCTCACTAGGCATTTGACCAAATGCCCAAGTGCCATAAAGGGTTAAAAACTTGATTTTGTGTGGAGCGTACTGGTGACTTACACCATTTCGGTCGCCTACCAACCGTTTGACAAAAATATCCATGAGCCTTCAAAAGCTAAAAAGCTTGATTTTATCGAGCAGGTGCGCAAGACTTTGTGCCGCCCTTCTCGTGTTTGATGAAATGTCCATGGGGGTCTTTATGACGGTGATAACTATGCATCGCTCCTTGTCATGTCATGATATTTTTTCAATTTCTGTAATTTTCTGAAATTATTAGAAATTAAGAATTTTATGGGGTTCAACAGAGGGTCATCAACAATGGGGAGGCACACCACTGCCATGTCCAACTCCACAACTTAGAGAAACTGGGTGGGCAAGTGGGCCAAGAGGCACCCACCAGTGGTGGCCAAGGAGGCTGCAAAGAGTTGGAGTGGAGCATAGATGCTACACTGGTTTAAAATATCAGGTTTTTCAGCAAAGAAATGAGTGTTGTGTAACCGTGTAACTTTTTCAACATTCCTTTCCATCATTGGGGACCGGAATCTTTGTTTGGTCTGCTCAGAGACATCGACAATTCTGAATGGAATGCATTGAGTAAGTAATTTGCTAGAACTCGCATTAAAGTCCAAGATCTTGAGGCTGCAATTTTTTTTGGAAGAGTGTAACATCTGAATACAGATTGATGAGATCAACTGCCAGTCTTTAATCAATCCTTTGATTAAGGCAGATGAGACTTCATGGAGCTGGGATGAGGTTGTTTCAGCTCATAAGAAGTACCGGGTGAGTGTGGGGGTGCAAAGGACAAAAGTTCTCTAAGCTGATTTCTGAAGATAAATCAGGTGCTGGTGTCTGCTGGACTTGGGAGGAAGTCAGAGAAGGATACAAGAAATTTAGAAGGAAGAAGGTTGGGTTGAGCAGTGCTTAGAGGAAGAAGACAGAGGCAAGTTTGGGTGAGCCCAGATCAATGGGTTCACCCAGTGTGTTGGTAACTCAAATTATGGACTTGGCTGATGCCCTTATTCCTTGCACAAAATCTCCCAATCCATTGCTGGCACATTTTTACTCCAAAAATTACACTGTGGAGGGCAGCTCTCTATATCATTGAGGGTGGGCAGGGAAAACTTTTGGCCAAAGATGAAAGGGCCTGAAGCAAATATATTGCATGTTTTATGGAGGATCTAGTGGATAATGCCCCATGAGTGCAGGTGCATACCCTGAAAGCCATATCCATTCTTGTCTTGCTGTTCCATCAACTGTTGCCTCCTGAATTGCTGCTTTGATGGCCTGAGAGTGCTGGTTTCGGGAGATTCTTGGGGTAGGAGCTTAAATGAAGTTTGAGGCTGGTCCTGGTTGTCTTCTCTTTGGTGGGAAAGAGAAGACAAATTGCCACAACAAATTTTCCCTAAAATGATCAAATTGCCTCTAAGATGCAAAATGCCCAGAATCAGTTAGAAACATACCGTAGGGGTTTTAAAACATGCCAAAGTCATTAAAGCATACCTTAAACACTAAAATGACCCTTAAACCCTTAAAACATGGAAAATTACAATTACGAAAATACTCATATGGCCCAAAATGACTTAAAATCAACCCAAATTAATTCAAAACCCTCTAAAGCACTCTTAAACTTATTATGGGCTGGGAAATGCTCTTGCGAAGCTTGCGTAACCCATTATGGGCTGGCAAATGCTCTTGTGAAGCTTGTGTGAATGGTGTATTTGCATTATTATGGTTGTTATTTGGTTAGCATCGCACCAGTGGTTAATCAAGGGTATTCTACTATCCAGCTGATGTAATTAACACCGATCGAGGTCTGTGAGGAAAGGTCCAACTGAACCCATAAAACCTGATGTCCCGGGGATCCATTCCAAGTCCCCGAATATATACTCAATTCCATCCATACTCCTATATATTCCCACCCATAAAGAAGATATTTTTTATGCATGAAAAAAAAGTTCCCGCACTCTCATATGTGGAGGTGTCAAGAAGATGCCGAGTTTTAGGCCAACAAATTGGCAGCAAGTTTGTCTGGAAGAGAAAGAGTGTTGTGGAACAAAGCTTTTATCAGCAAATAAGATGGTAACATCAGTCAAGAAGACATCTTGAGACAGATCTTAAATATATGCTCAAAGATACCTTTGGTAGTGGCTGGATATATCTAGGTAGAATTCTTTGAGGAAAGATGTGTTGAGCTTTTGAGTCAGAATTTCAACTTGCTCTTTTTCATTTGCCAGTGTATCATGGAGTAGAGCTTATGATTATTTTCTTCTGTTGGTTTTGGGAGGCTGTAAGTGGGGTGCAGTGAGTGGTAGCATGTTGCATGAATGGAGAGAAGACTGCCTTTTTTATGAGGTTTTCATACGTGTCTCCGTGAAGGTGACTTGCTGCACATTAATGGTCATATCATCTCTATTCTTGCTTAACAAAGTGGTGGTACAACCCAATCCTCACTGGAAAACAAAAATTGTTTACACCAACAAAATTATGGAAAGTTGCATACCATATCTTTCATTTGTTTCTCATTTCACCTTACCTTGTAATTTGAAATGTTATCAAACAAAGCATATCTTGCTTTGTGCTTAACTTCCATTTTCCTTTCCCATCTTGGTATCTATATTCTTACATCTTTTGGATGGCCTGGGCCGGCATATAGTTGGAGGATTGGACAGGAAACAAGATGATTATGTTAGAGACAGAGAGAGATGCTCCAAAAATTAGAATATTTTAACTATGATTCTCAATTGTATTTTCATTCTTTAGTCTCCTATAGTTAAGAAAAGCTTGCACCATTCGAGCTTTCATTTTCTTGCTTCCAGGACAAAATTGCAGGATTGATATGTAAAAACTTTCTTAAAGCAGATCTTGAACACATAATTTCAGGTTTAACAAATAACACCTGATAAATTGCCTCTGTTTTGTTTTAGAATCATAAATTGAGCACACCTGTTCTATTTTTATTTTCATTTCTTACCTTCATAGTTTATTCGTTACTGGAAGTTACATGTCTGTTTTTTTTTGTTCATCTTTTGTAGGTGCTTGAGCATGCAAGTGCTGTTGAAGCATTTCCTTTGAGCTACAATGGTGTACCTTCAACAATTACAACTGCTATTGGTCAAATGGTAATAAACTTGGAGATGATCATCACATCCCAACTATCCCCTTGTGGCTTCTATATCACTATTTTAATGTTCATTTTATGTGTTTCCTTGTAAACTCTTATTTTCCACCAGCTGGAAATTTTCCATTATTTATGGTGGGTTATCTTGATGGTTATTTGATAATGCTAGAGATGTTAACCATCGCCAGACTTTTTTGTGAACTATACCGTAGTAGTGCTGTCTTCTTTCAGAGACTTTGTTTATTGCTGCTGTCTTCATGGAGTTGGCTAGGTAATTTTTTAGTATTTAATTTGCACAAGTTTGGGAAAGGTGGCACATGTAGAGATGCATTCAGTTTTCTGTGTATGATAAATTACAAGTCAGAGTCCACATTTGACAAAACTATTGAGGCAAAATAATTAGGACACTAAAATATAGATATATTCTTTTTCAGTTGTCATTATAAAGGACTGTCTTAAACATTGAATAACAGTAAACCTTTTTCGGTCCTCCTTTTTATTGACTTCCTCCATTCTCTATGATTTGTCTATTTATCTTGTCTGTGCTGAGATGACATCCATTGTCCTTCACAGGCCATTTCAAAAGGCAGACAGGGAAGGGAGACAGGAAATATAATAAGAGTAAGTTCAGTTGTTTTCAAAACCAATATTTCTTACTCCTTCGCAGACAAATAATGAATAGGATTCTTCTGTTACTTGGTTTCCGTAGGTTTATCTGGCAAATTTGCGTCTCAAAGGAGTTGGAACAGACGTCTTGATCACTGTGTATGAGCCAATTATGATAAAGTAAGCATCATTCATGACTATGGTTTTGGATGACTAAATAAGGACTAGTTTCTAGATTAGTGCGCTGACCTTGCACTAATGCATGTTGTTGACAGTTAAATATACATATATACTATGATGAGGAAATATCGATGATGCAATAATCATAACCATCTTTATCTGCTTTTATATGAGTCACTGGCCTGGAATTCTTACCTCTTGTTTGACCACTAGTCTTAAAAAGTAATACTGGTAGGAAAATGGGCTAAACAACCAAGAACTGCCAAATCAATAGCATAAAAAACCTACCAAGGTGCATGATTTTCCTAACAATAAGATGCAAGCGAAAATAATTTAATTGAAAAATCATCCAAACCTTGGCTTAAATAAATATAACCAACAAATGTTTAATGAAAGACAGTAAGCACTTCAACACGAGAATCGTTAGTGTGACATGAAATAAAAAATATCACACAAAAATAGCACATAGTCAGGTTTCTCTTGTTTTTTAAAGGTCCCGTCCACAGGAGTGGGTTCATTTGGGTGCCTGAATGCAGGGTCTCTTGTGATGAATTTAATTAGGTACACATGGGGAAGCCCATGGATGGTAGTTCACTTGCTTCTGGCTGACTGGCTGGGGTTAACTTATCAGCAACTGAATTCAGCCAACCCTTATACATGGTTTTAATTCTATTGATAAGGATCCACTTAGCAACAAGTTCATTCAGGCATTTGTTCCTGTGTTCACTTATCAATTTGCACACGACACTTGTTGATGAATGGAGTGAAAACCTGTGATCACATGTACAACTACGAGGTGCATTACCATTTGACCCACCCCTGGGTGAGTTACAATACACTTTCTGGACAAGTAAAACTATTCTCCTTCAAATGAGGTCCGATAGCAATATAACACAAAAGACAACACGAGAGTCAAATTTAGTTTTAACCTCATATGCAACCATGCACTTTTAAAACAATAAAACATTCAAAGTTTTTATCAAACATGTACGCTTTCTAGGAGAGAACAATTGACCTTTTGAAAATTTTAGTATTACATTCCAAAGGTTGACAACAAAACCATCCTTACTAATAAATTTTAACCCACAGGCTGCTGATATTGGTCAAAGCATACAAGCAAATCATGTTAAAGCAGTCTTCATCAGGGAATAATCATAAAACATAACTTAAATCTAAGTTGCTAGTTCTAGTGGTGCAGGAAGGATATGGGGCAGTATGTCGATGAAAATTTGAAAAATAAAAGGGCACCTCAAAAATTAAATTTTTAGAACTTTTGTTGCTGGCTATGAGGATGCATGAAAGATGAAAGTATCCATGCTGAAGGTTTAAAAGGGTTGACAGCCTTCCAAAAGATTCACATATACCTGAGAGATATAATATCAATAATAATATCCGGAATATTCTTTATTTTCCATTCGTAGAATGGAAGTTTTTCTCTCTCTACTCTTCTAGAGTGAGAAGCTCTGGCGATCTTGGCCCGCCCTTCTACGGGCGGCCGTCGGGGGGCGATGGAGAGGGGTTGGGGCAAGTCGCTTCCCTGTGGGGGGCGGTGGCCCTCGTTGGGGCTGTGCTCCGGGTTAGGGTGAGGGTCTCGGCTCATCCAAGGGTGTGGGGCACCATTTGTTTTTGGTGCCGGTGAAGGGGTCACCTGTAGAGGTTCTGTAGGCCCCCTTTGGGTGGTGCTGGGTTGGCAGCTGGAGGGAGCAGGGGAGTGAGGTCCTTCGCAGACATGGTGAAGTAGAACCGTCGCCCTAGCCTCATCTTGGTAGGTGTGAGCCACTCTGCCTAGGTGCCCTCTCTCCGGAGAGCATGTCAGAGCGGATGGAGTGGCTCGTTCGTTGCATTTGGCTCTCCCCTCTTCAAGGCGGGTTGGACTTGGACAGGACGAAGGTTTGGTTGGACCGCCGATGGGATGTCGGTGGACCCTGGGATGTTAGGATGGCTTACAGAGGTGGGCTTCCTAACCATTGCGGCGGCCGTTCAAGGTGCTCGGGAGGCACCGAAAGCCGATGTGCTCGTCAGAGAAGGCTCGATCCTGCGTGTTCAATGTTGGGCCATTGATTGTGGAACCTTTGCCACCCCAGTGAGCTCTTGCTGGGTTAGATTCACCGAGGTCCCTCTATGTCTTTGTGACGACACCGGCTTGCAGTTTTTAGCCAGAGGCTTTGGAGAAGTGGAGCCGGGCACCGAGAGATTCGTCCCGAAATGTAGAGTCATCACCGTGGAAGCCATTATCTCTGCGTCGGCGCCTCTTCTACCTCCCCGCCCCCCTGGCGGTCCCTTTCTCCTTTGGTGGCCTTGAGTTTGTCGTCAGGGTGACGGCTGGTGACCCGGTGGCAGAGGAGGAACGGCAGTGGCAGTCGGCCCTAGGGTGACCCTCGCCCGTCCGGAGGTTGAAGTCAACACGGGGGCGGGCAATTTGAATTCAAATCGGCCCCCGTCTGTTGCTGTGCTAGTCGCACCCTTTTTCGGGCCCATGGGCCATGGGTCGGTAGGCCTGTGCCCGGGTGCTGTTGGGCCTGGCCCAACCAAGGTGGACCGGGCCGGCGGACTCATGTCGAGGGACCCGGGTGGAAACCTAAAACCCGGAACTTACCCGAGTCCGAGCTACGCGGGGTTACCGGGTCTCTCACACCCGCAATGCCCGATTGTGCCCCCCTCCAGGGGTGCCCTAGCGCGCCGACATCGGTGGTCCTCTGCCCTCCCCTTTGTGTCGTTCGTCGGCAGGAGGAAAGTCAACCGGTCTGCCCCATCGTGCTGCTGGTAAAGGCCTTTTCCTCAGCTGGCCCTAGCTCTGCAGAGGAGAGGGGGCTCCAACACATCCCTATCGGCTCGTCGGTGGAGCTATTCCCCCCCGGGCTTCCTGGTGCATCCCTGCTGGGGCAGTTGCAGTCGGTGACGCCCCATTCCAAGCCCCACCCTTCTTATGCGGCCGGCACGCTTGAGCCCCTGCGCCTGCTTTCGTCCTATTCCGTGGGGTCGCATGTGCAGCTGCCGCCGGTGGGTGACCCTGCTGCTCTGCTGCCGCTCTCAAAACCGGAGGAAGGGGGCGGTGATGTCTGTGGAAAGGCTGACACTCCTATTTGGTACAGGGAGGCCGAAGTCATTCCCGAGACTACTCAGATGGGCGGCATGGGGGTTGCCGGAGGCGGATGTGTGTGGTGCGAAGTCTGTGATGGGACGACTTTCGTCGAAGGAGGATGCAGTGCCTCAGATCCTTCCGGGAGGGCCTGTGGCCTTGATTACAGCAGGGGAGGGGTTTAAAGGGAGGGGTTGGATTAGCAGGGAGGAGGTGAGGGAGATGGCGGGGGAGGTGGAAAAAATTATGGAGGAGAAGGTGCTAGAGTTGGCTGAGAAGACGGGGTTTTCCTTTGTAGCTGGGGCTGACAAGGACGTCAAGGGAGCGTTCTCCAAAATCAGCAAGAGGTGGTGTGCCTCTATCATGCAGGAGGAGAGGGCACAACATAGGAGAGATAAGGAGGGGGGTGTGGGGGAGGAGGAGAACATTCTTTTGTTATCACAAGGATTGTGTCATTGGAATGTTAGGGGTTTGGGGGGAATGGAGAAGAAGAGGGCGGTGAAGGAGGTGGTCAGGAGGTGTAAGATCGACATCCTTTGTATTTAGGAGTCCAAGTGTGAAGGGGAGGGTGAGTCCCTTATGAGGGAGTTTGGGAGGTCTAGACTCACTAAGGGTGTTGCTTCCCCGATAGTTGGCAGGTTTGGGGGGATTATGGTTATGTGGAACCCTTTCGAGGTGGAGGAGGTGGAGGCAGATAGGCATGTGAGTAGGTGGGATATCACCCTTCACTTCATTAATGTGAGGGATGGTTTCTCGTGGGACTTCACTGGAGATTATGGCCCACAAGAAAGGGAGGAGAAGCAGCACCTATGGGAGGAGTTGTCTCTTTGCCATTTCTCTTCTGGGAGGCCGTGGTGTGTTGCCAGTGACTTCAATGCTGTGGCTGCTCCTTGGGAGTTGTCGGGGGAGGTGGGCCAGGTAGGGGAAATGGAGGACTTCTCAACGTTTATCGAGGAGGTGGCTCTCGTGGATATCGACATGTCTCACTGTCTTTTCAGTTGGTCTAACATGCGAGCAAATGCCTCTTGTTCGAGGTTGGACAGGTTCTTGGTGTCTGTGGATTGGGAGGATTACTATCCTCATGTGCAGGTGCTTCCTTTGGCTAGATTGGTGTCTGACCACAAACCCATTCTCTTGAAGACCAGTTGGCTAGTGGACAGGCGGTCCTTCTTCAGGCTGGAGAGATAGTTCAGGGAGACTGACTTCTTAGACATTGTCAGGGGAGCTTGGTTTTCTCAGACTGTTGGGCGCTCTGCTGTGGCGACTTTGGTGTTGAGGCTGAAATATACTGCACAAATTCTCAAGACTTGGGGGCGGACAAAATCCTTCCTGGGAGGGCAGCCAAGGATAGAATTCTACAGCAAATAGAGGGCCTGGACAGCTTGGAGGAGGCAGGTTTGTTGGATGCAGAGGATAGGAGCCTTCGGGATGTCTTGAGGCATTAGTTTGAGGAGATCCTCTGTACGGAGGAAATTTACTGGAGGCAGAGATCCAGGGACAGATGGATTCGAGAAGGGGATGGGAACATTGCTTACTTCTAGCGTATTGTTTCAAGGAGGAGGAGAGTTAATTCTATTACTTCTATTAGGGTGGGGGAGCTCAACATCTCTTCAGATGATCATATCAGGGGGCTGGCCAGGGATTACTTCTCCATTTGTTTTTTGAGGAGGATCAGTTCAAACTCTCCTTAGCAGATGATCTCCTCCCTTGCCTTTCTGCAGAGGAAAAGGAGGATATCACCCCTAGCTTTTCTGTAGAGGAGGTTCAGCGGGCAATTTCTCTCTGGCAGGGGACAGAGCACCAGGTCCGGATGGGTACCCTTTGGCTTTCTTCCAGCATTGTTGGGATATCATCAGCTCCGACCTTCTGGCTGCAGTTAGGGAGTTTCAGGAGGGGAGGTATTAACAAAACCTTTCTGGTGCTCATCCCTAAAAGGGCAGGAGCACATGATTTCAAGGACTTCAGGCCCATTAGTCTGTTGAATGGTACCTATAAGATCATTACTAAGTTGCTGGCAAGGAGACTGGATAGAGTCATGGATAGCCTGGTCAGCTGCTATCAAGGTGCATTTATCAGAGGGAGACATATTCAGGATGACTTTCTAGTGGCCCATGAGTGCTTGCATGCGATGAAGATTCAGAAGAGAAGGGGAGTGATCCTGAAGCTAGATTTTGAGAAGGCCTATGACAGAGTGAATTGGCGTTGCTTGTTTGTCGTGATGGAGAAGATGGGCTTTGGGGATAAGTGGATTGGTTGGATCCGATCTTGTATCACATTTGCTTCCTTTGCCGTGCTTGTCAACGGGAAGTCGTCTTCCTTCTTCTTCAGTGGCAGAGGGCTCAGGCAAGGAGACCCTATGTCTCCCCTCCTCTTTGTTCTTGTGGCTCATGTCCTTAGCAGGGCTTGGCAGAGAGTAGAGGTTGTACAGCTGATTAGAGGCTTCCAGGTGGTGAGAGGGGGATTCTTAGTCACCCACTTGCAGTATGCTGATGACACTATTTTGTTCTTAGCAGAAGGTGAGCAATACCTTTATGTGGCTAGATTGCTTCTTGAGTTGCTGGAGGAGACTTCCGGTTTGAAGGTTAACTTCGATAAGAGCTTGCTTGTTGGGGTTAACATGGAGGATCTATCTCTCCTGCGGTTGGCACACATTATAGGGTGCCAAATAGGTGTCTTCCCCTTGTCCTACCTAGGGCTCCCTTTGTCTCCAGGTGCTCTGCAACGTGTTGACTGGCTCCTTATTGTTCAAAGGTTTGAGGCGAGATTGGTAGGGTGGAAGGATAGATTTTTGTCGTACGGGGGCAGATTAGTTTTGTGCAAGTCTGTTCTGGACAATTTACCTATCTACTTTCTTTGAGTGTTCCGGATCCTGATGACGGTGATGCAGAGGATTGAATCTATCCAGGGGAGATTCTTTTGGCATGGGAGTGGGGAGAGATGTAGGGGTTGGCATGATATCAGGTAGAGGAGGCTGGCTGCCCCTAAGGAGCAAGGGGGGATTGGGATCAAAGATGTAGGAGACTTTAATTTGGCGCTTTTGTGTAAATGGCTTTGGAGATTGGGGCCAGGAGATGTGGGACTTTGAGCAAACCTGATCAGGCAGAGGTACTACAGCAAGAGGAGGGTTTGGGATTTGGATGATCCACCCAGGTCCCAAATCTCTCCCATGTGGCGTGCCATCTTGACTTGCAGCGATATTCTTGCTGTCGACGTTCGTGTTCGTCTAGGGACAGGCAACTTGTGCCTGCTCTAGAAGGATAGGTGGTGCGGTGAACTTCCGTTGGAGGTGTCTTTCCCTAGCCTTTTTGCTGTTGCTGCTGATTCGCTGGGGATGGTGGATCGAGCTTTTGACCACCACCTTTCAGGGGGCTCTTGGTCGCCTACCTTGAAGATGGGTCTCAGGCCTTTGGAGATGAAGGAGCTCCAGGACCTCCTTCTTCGCCTCCAAGGTCTCGCTCATAATCTCCTCCAGGGAGATGCGTGGACTTGGAGGTAGAGTAGGGAGGGGATGTTCTCCGTTCGGTCTACTTATACCTTCATTTCAGATGGAGGGGTTCGTCACAGTCTTGCCTCACAGATTTGGAGACCTAGGAGTCCGCTGAAGGTGAAGGTCCTTATTTGGAGGATATGTCACGGGAGGCTTCCCACTTGCGATGGGTTAGCTCGCTTCATCCCCGACGTCCAATCGACCTGCTATCTGTGTGGATATGATGATGAGAGTCTGGATCACTTGTTCGTCGGTTGCTCGCATTTTGGTGGGGACACCGGGCCCACTATCGGGCCCAATGCTCGGAGCCGACGCCGCACCGCCACTGTACCGAGCTTATGGCTCGGCGACTCGTTTGAAGACGTCCTGAGCATAATATTTATTTGTGTGTATTTGTATTGTACGTATTTGTGTATTGTGTGTAAAATACATGTATTAGTACATGTATTTTTACTTTCGTCTTATTAGGCTGAGTCATAGTCAATAAACATGTGTGTTTTGTGTATTTTATTTGGTTAAAACCCCCAAGTCAAAAGTTAGGTAGGTGGGTTTTGTTTTGTTAGGCTAGGGTATAAACACAATTAGTGGAAGTTAGATGGTATTTATGTTATGGCCTCTTCTATAAATAGGAGGTGTTTACACGCGGAAAAAAATATAATAATTCCGTTCCGGTAAGGAAACAAAACATGCGTATCTGTATTTTGACTTTTTAAACTCGCATGTTATGATTTCCGCGCGCGTGATTTATCAGACGATTTAAGAGTTCGTGTACTGAACTCTTCCCCACCGAATGGAATCGGTGTTAATTTACATCGGAGTCCGAATACCCTTGATTAAAATTGCTAAATGTTCCTTTCTTGCCCTCGTCATATTGATTCTTTTCACCGAAATATTAGTTCGAGAGAAAATATTTCTTTTTACACCAAGGTAGGGCATTATTGCAATCATCTCTCCTAGGAAGGATTTATTTGTAATGTTTCCTTCATGGAAGGGGTTTTAATGCAATTGTCTATTCCCATCTTAGCATGAATTTTCATGCTTTTTAATATTTGCTGTTTCTGAAATTTGCACATATTTTGGGTATCTGCACAATATCACAAACTTTGAGGGTATATTTGCAAGGTGAGATTTTATTGTGAACTTGGTATAATAATTTTTTCATCAACTTTGGATACATTAGGGATCATAAGAACTTTTCCATAGAGTTTCTGATTCCTGTTATTCTTGCCCAATTCTGTAGGGGTATTTACATAATTTTCCCAAGATGTAGGGGTAAGTTCATAATTTTGCACATAGAGGCCTTCCATAAAGTCTTGGATATAGCAGAAATGTTTTAAGCACACCTCTTAGTCAATCAACATGACTCCTGTACTTAAAACCACTTGGTTTCATCTTGTACACATCATGCTTAATAGGAGGGTATTTTAGTAAAGTCCCCTCTTCAAAGTAAAACCTTCACTTAAAAAACAGGTTTTTATCCATAAGAGAGACCCGGAAGGTGGCTGCGACCTGTTGAAAAACAGAAGGCTGCTGGCTGTCCTTGTCTTCTTTTTCTTCCCTTGTATTCTTTCTCCTTCCTTTTTTTTGTATTCTTGCCACCTCTTGTCTTCTTGCTGCTGTCCCTCTCTTTCTTTTCTTGTGGTTGCTTTCCTTTTTGCTGTGGCTGTCCCCCTCCTTGGCTCCTAGTGGGAGCCTTTTATATTGGATTGGAGAAAGGGCGGAGGGGAATCCTCTTCTTCTCCTCCGGTGGAATTCGAAAAGGTAAGCCCCTCATCTTCTCCTCCCTGCATTTTCATATGCCGTAACTGCAGCATTTATTTTCTTTCCTTCTTTTCTTTTCTCTTTCTTCTTTTTTTTGGTAACCGCAAGACCATGGGCGGAGGAAGGCCTCCTCCGGCCTGCTAGCAGGGGGAGGGCCCCTCCGGCCTGCACTCCCTCCGGCCTGCCAGCAGGTAGGAGGAACTCCCTCCGGCCTGCTAACAGGGCGGAGGGTTTTCCTCCGGCCTGCCAGCAGGTCGGAGGGCCCCTCCGGCCTGTCAGCAGGGCGGAGGAGCACCCTCCGTGCCTGCAGGCAGGGTGGAGGGTCCCTCCGGCCTATGGGGTCTCTTTCTCCTATAAAAAAAGGCCTCCGTACATCTTTTTAAAGAAAAAAAACTCACTTCAAGTGGAATACTTCTTTGGCTTTTGGGCTTGTGCGGAGGATCTTCATCTTGTCTTTTTCTTGTGAAACCACGTGTGGGTGTTGCATCAACTGAACTGAATAATGAATCTTCCTTAGGAGGACTGAAAATTCTTTCATTGGATAAACCATTTTGAGTAGATGATTCTTTAGTCACATGTGAAACTTAGATGCTCATCAAGCAAATTCCTTTCTCCATTTGGATTAAACCCATTATATTCCTTGATAAGGAAACTTGGAGTTGGTTTACCATTGGTCTCACTGTCTGTTTCAATCTCTGAATCCATGTAGTTAGAGCATGCTGATCCATGTAGTTAGAGCATTGTAGTTAGAGCATGCTGCAGATCTCTGCTCTAATCTTTTGTTGCCTTTACTTTACTCAATCCAATCCCTTACTTCAGACTTCTCATGTGTTCCACTGTTTGGTACAGAACTAGCATTAGTGTTCCAGCTCCAGGCATTCCATCTTCCACAACTAGTATTCCATCAAATGAAGTCATTTGACTTGTAAAAGGATCAACACCATCTGAATGCAAAGTGCAAGCATCATCTTGATCTGTGAACAAACAGTCCAATACCTGTAATTTGGACTCAAGCTCTATGTCAGTTGAGTTTATAAATGGCATGTAGCAGAAGATTAGACATTGGCTCTACAACATCTGCCAATGCCTCACTTGTAGCTCGCATATTTACTTCTCTGCTAAATAAAATGCCAAAAGATGACACCAGCAAGAGACATCTACTTATCTCCATCAGATAAAACTCTTTTGCCAAGCTGCAGAAGAGAAACCACACCTTTCCATGACACGTTTAAAATTGTCACCAGACTCCCCCCACCAGCAACTGCAAGAGTCCCCAATTCACACAGATTTCTTATTGTGCATGCGATTATGCTAGTAACATGAGAAGCATAATCGACAATTTGTGCCATCACCCAAGTTTCTGTTGGCTTCCAAAATCACCTCACTGGTACCCAAATTTATAGTTGGGAAATATTTCCCGCAGAGTCTTATAGCAGCATCCAGAGCTAGCTGCGCCACTTTGACTACTTCGGAAGCAATCGACTGAATTTTCTTCGGGTGGAATCAAGTGGCTGCTCCTGGAATGTTGTTCTTTGTCAAACATGTTTATTTGAGTCAGTAGTCAAATAAACATGTTTCTTAAGGCCTAAATGGGCACCATTAATATTCATTCTGAGATCAATGAAATATTTTATGGGGTCAACAGGAGGCTAAGGGTGTGTTACGAGAGATGAATGATATGAATGAATGAATTGTGTTAAAGGAGCCTTGCCCCTTTGTTCACCCCTCTCCTTCCCTCTCTTCTCATTTTTTGTGAGATCCGAGTGTCGCCCGGTGTGAGACCGTCCGGCGTGAGGCCGAGCTGCGTGAGATAGCAAGTTATCCCGTCCCGTTCGCGTCCCCGGAGCTGCCGTCGATCCATTTCCACGTCGCCGCCGCGTCAGATTTGGTATCAGAGCCCAACAACGGCGTCTCCGACGTCCCCGACGTCCCCGACGTCCCCGACGTCTCTCTCTTTCTCTCTCTAGGTTGATAGAGTGAAAAAAAATGGAGAAGAATAGCAGAAAAGATATTGGTTGAGAGGAGTTTTGGAGAAAAAAAAATATAAAGAAAAAAAATTTAAAAAAAAGGGAAGAAACCCGTGCGTTATTTCTCTCTCCCCATTTTTTTTCTCTGTTAATTTCTCTCTCCTGTGTTAATCTCTCTCTGTTCCCTCTCTCTCTCCCATATTCTCTCTCTGCTCTCTCTCTCTCCCGTAATCTCTCTCTCCCGCTCTTTCTGACTCTCTCTCTCTGTACACTCTCTCTCTCTCTCGTTCAACGCGGTAGAAAAAAAATGAAAAGAAAAAAAGAGAGGAGAGAGGGGGTTCGCGGGGAGGCGACTTCGTCGCCCGTGCGGGGTTCAAACCCCCCCCCCCCCGCCGCAACGGTCGCCGGTGCCCCACCGCGCCCGCCCCGTGCAGCACCCGCCCCCCCCGCCGCGCGTCGCCGCGCGCCAGCCCTGTCCGCGCCCCTGGCCGCAGCCGCCCACGCCCAAGGCTGCTGCCGCCCGCGCCCGAGGCTGCTGCCACCGTGCCCGTGCGCTGCGCCTGGCCTGCGCCCGGCCCGCGCCTGGCCGCGCCCTGCCGCTTTTGCCCCCGAGCCCGCAGGCGCCCCGCGACTGGCCCAGACGCGCACGCGCCCGGCCCTCCACGGCCACTGCTGCGTCGGGCCCACGCCCTGGCCATTTGGCTGCCCCGCCGTTTGGTCAAACCGCCTGCGCGTGTTGAAATTCCCCTCGGAAATGCGCAGAAGAGTTTGAAGAAAAGAAAAGAGTGTGAAAGAGTCAAAAAAAAAAAAGGTAGGTGAAGATTGAAAAAAAGAGGAGTGTGAAAAAGTCATAAAAAGGAGGCTTGAAAAAAAAAATGTGTTGAATATATATAATATATATATGGAATATATATAATGCTATATATCTATATATATATATATATATCTATTATGTGATTAAAAAGGAGTTAAATATATATAAATATATATTTGAGATATATATAATCTTATATATATATATATATTTATATCTTATAATTTTGTAGCACCGAAGTCCACAATCAGCGACTTACCAGGTGCCCGAGTCACCCGGTCACCGACACAGTCCGTAATTCACGGAGTGTGAGTGTCCGTAAGTCTCCCTGCGCGGAGAAAGTTGAAATAATTTGTTCCCCTGCGTGGGAAATTTTAAAGCGATTTTGTAATAATTGCGACCTCCCTGCGAGGAGTGAATTCTTTGTAACCGGTGAAGCTTCTTCGACACCGTGCGGGCACGCACGTCCCCGCTCGCCTTCGTCTTCGGTCGGAGTTAGACTTTTCAGTCTAGCTAGGTACGTGTTCCCCTCACTTACTCATTTAGTATCTTTTCAATTGCCGCGCGAAATGAAAGAGAGCCCGATCCATGCAGCCAGTCTTCTGAGTGCATCGCTGTGGACGGTGAGAGAGAGCTTGCTTGTACCCGTCCTTTAGGTCCTAGACTGCTGCTTTAGAGCACCCTCATTGTCAGGAGATAATTCCACAACTACTTCGCCTACGGGCGAGCAACTCTCCTTGACCGGTCCCTTTAAGTTGACCCCCTGCATATTAGCCAATCACAATTCGGGTCTATAGCTTGCTAATTCTCGGTCCCAGGACTGCATCATTTAGGTCCGAGGTCGTGCATGCCACGTTGGTCTAGGAATTCATCCGGCCGTCTAGAGCTCCCCTTAACGCTACCCATGGATCAAAAGAGCGTGACTGCTATGTTAGTCCAGCTCAAGCACAATCTCGTGGCCCACTTTTAAGAATTCATAGGCCAACTACGATCGGAACTAGTTGAGAGGATCTGAGCCTTAGAGGACCGCTTGAAGGGAGAGGAAGGACGGGTGAATGGCCACGGCGACCCGTAGCCAATCCTAGGGAGGAAAGAGAGCAAGTCCGCCCGAATCAGGCTCCCCAAGGTAGAGAGCAAGAGGCCCGTGCCCCTCGAGAGAGAGACCACAACGATGAGGACATCATCCTCCGGAACGTCAAAATTGACGCTCCGAGTTTTGATGGGTCCCTCAACCCCACTACATACCTTGATTGGGAGACCGGGATGGACCAATATATACCTGCTACAAGGGTGAGGTTTGCCAAAATGAAACTCCTGGGTTAAGCCAAAACCTACTGGTGTAAGTTGAGAATCTCCTAGCAAGGAGACGAGAGGAGCCCATAAGCACGTGGGAGGAAATGAAGGAGAAACTGAGGGAGAAGTATCTGCCACCCTCCTACCATCAGCGTCTTTTAGACCAATGGCAGAAATTCACCGAAGATGGAAAGTCCGTGGACGAGTACATCGCCAAATTTGATGACTTCTTCCTTCGGAGTCGAGTCGTGGAGGATGCCTCTGTCACCCTCTCACGGTTTAGGGCTGGCCTACACGAGAGCATACAGCGGGAATTGTTCCTACGGGAAGTTAACACTCTCGAGCATGCCTATCAGGTTGCTCGGGATGTCGAACGGTTTCAAAGGGTGGTCCCACCTCGGGTCTCCACCTACCGTCAACCCGAGTCTCGAAACCCCATGGTTCGCTACTCTGAGAGGCATGGTCCCTCCACTTCCTATGTTCCTACTGCTACCCCACTCCGGGCCGTTGCCCCTACGACTCCTTTCCCAAGGAACCCTTTACCTGCACCCGCTGCTGTGCCTAGGCTGGAGTATACTCCACCAGCTGAGAGGAGAGATGACAAGGGAAAGGGAGTGGTCCCTAGCACCTTCCAACCAGCCCCTATCTCGGGAGTCCGCTGCTTTAGGTGTCATAACCTAGGGCATATTGCCACCAATTGTCCCACCCGAGCCTTGGTCATCATCGACCCCCAGCCTGTGGAGCTTCCACCTCAGGAAGAAGAACCCCTTGAGAGATATGAGCCTGACCCTGATCTCATTGCCCAGTTTGAGGAATTAGATGCAGGGTTTGATAGCACGCATGTCGAGTACATGCAAGTGGGAGATATTGCCGAGAGTTCGAACCAAGGAAGACTGGGTGTAGTTCGCTGCATCTAACCCACCCTCAGGAGGACGACTGGCGTCGAACCTCCATCTTCCAAACGTACATTATGGTAAAATCCCAACCCTGCAAGGTGATTTTTGACAACGGGAGCTGTATCAATGCAGTCTCTTCAGACTTTGTCTCCCGTCTAGGTCTACCTACCCATCCTCATCCAAGGCCGTACAACGTGGCTTGGGTTGACGACACGTCTATCCCAGTCACCACTACATGTGTCATTCCCATCCAGTTCCAGTCCTACCAAGGACAAATCCTATGCGATGTAGTGCCTATGAAGGTCGGGAGTATCATCCTAGGACGGCCATGGATCTACGATGTTGACCTTATTACATTCGGTCGGTCTAATCAGTGTTCCTTCTCCCACAATGGAAAGAGGATTCAGTTGTGCCCGACACCCCCAAAGGTGGCCACGGGAAAGAGTCCTACCTCCACACCCGCTGCATCCCCCAAAATTCAGGAGAATGCCCCAACCTCCACCAAAGGGAAACTTCTCATTCCCTCCTCTCCCAGACCTGTCATATCCATCCCTAAGGCCCCTAAGGTTGACCATGACCCGATTAGGCGCCTTAACTTCATAGGTGTTCGTGAGATGACTAGAGAGGTTGCCGAGGGTGCCCCTGTTTGGGCTGTTGTCGTCACCATTACTCCTGAGGAGTCCCAGGTCTCCATCCCACCTGAAGTCCAGGCACTCCTGCAGGACTTCCAAGATATCTTCCCGGAAGACTTGCCTTCAACACTCCCTCCCATGCGTGATGTTCAACACGCCATTGATCTTATCCCTGGGTCCACCCTACCCAACCTTCCCCACTATAGATTTAACCTCAGGGAGCATGCTGAGCTCCAACGAATTGTTGAGGACCTTATTCAAAAAGACTTCCTCAGGGTGAGCAAGAGCCCCTGTGTTGTTCCTGCCTTGCTCACACCAAAGAAAGATGGCACCTGGTGGATGTGTGTTGACAGCCGCGCCATCAATAAGATCACTGTCAAGTATAGATTTCCCATTCCTCGTCTTGATGACATGCTTGACATGATGAGTGGAGCCACCATCTTTTTCAAGATTGACTTGAAAAGTGGCTACCACCAGGTCCGGATTCGACCAGGGGATGAGTGGAAGACAGCCTTCAAAACAAAGAAGGTCTGTATGAGTGGCTTGTCATGCCGTTTGGGCTATCCAACGCCCCAAGCACTTTCATGAGGCTTATGACAGAAGCCCTTCGTCCTCTCATTGGTCGCTTTGTTGTCGTCTACTTTGACGACATTCTCATCTATAGCCACAACCCTCAGGATCACATCCACCATTTGAGGGAAGTTTGCGAGACTTTGAGGAGAGAAACCCTGTTTGTCAGCCTTACTAAATGTGAATTCATGACAGACCGGGTCACTTTTCTCGGATTTGGGTTTCAAGTCATGGAGTGTCTGTGGACCAATCCAAAGTCCGAGCCATAGTAGACTGGCCAGAGCCCCAGAATGTCCATGACGTTCGAAGTTTCCATGGGCTAGCCACTTTCTACAGACGCTTCATTCAGGGTTTTAGCACCATTATAGCACCCATTACGGATTGTATCTGTAAGGGGAATTTTGAGTGGACCAAAGCTGCCTCCCAGGCTTTTCGTGCCATAAAGGAGCTCATGACCAAAGCCCATGTCCTCCGCCTGCCAGACTTTTCCAAAGTCTTCGAGATATCCTGTGATGCCTCTGGCGTAGGAATAGGAGGAGTGCTCAGCCAGGAAAGTCACCCCGTGGCTTATTTCAGTGAGAAGCTTTCTGATGCAAAGCTTCGTTACTCCACCTATGATAAGGAGTTCTATGCCGTGGTCCAAGCCCTCAAACACTGGAGACACTATCTCTTACCTCAAGAGTTTGTCTTATATTCGGACCACGAGACTCTGAAATTCCTTAGCTCTCAGAAGGGCTTAAACCCTAGGCATGGTCGGTGGGTAGAATTCCTCCAGTCTTTCACATTTGTCCTAAAACAAAGGCTGGAAAGGAAAATAAGGTGGCCGACGCCTTGAGTCGAATGGTCTCCCTTCTTTCCACTGTTCGGGTAGAGGTCACCGGATTTGACCGCATGAAGGAACTCTATGGAGAGTGTCTTGATTTTGGCCCTGCCTACTCTGCTCTGTCTGCTGGACCCTTGATAGCCTTTTCTGACTATCTAGTCTATGATGGTTTTTTATTTCGAGGGCAGCAACTCTGTGTCCCGAGGACTTCTGTTCGGAACTTCCTGATTTGGGAAATACATGCTGGAGGTCTTGCTGGTCACTTTGGCCGTAACAAGACCATCCATTCTGTGGAGGAGCACTTCTATTGGCCTGGCCTGGAGAGAGATGTGGCCAAGACTGTAGCCCAGTGTAGGACATGCACGATGGCCAAACAGGTCAAACAGAACACTGGTCTCTACACTCCTCTCCCCGTTCCTGATCGACCATGGATTGATGTGAGTATGGATTTTATCCTTGGTTTATCTCGCACTGCTCACAAGCCGGATTCCATCTTTGTTGTCGTTGATAGGTTCTCTAAGATGGCCCACTTCATTGCATGTTCCAAAACATCTGATGCATCTAGAGTAGCTCACTTATTCTTTGATGAAGTCGTGCGTCTGCATGGTCTCCCCCAAACCATCGTGTCTGATCGAGATGTCCGGTTCACTAGTTACTTCTGGAAGACACTTTAGCACCTAGTTGGCAACAAACTCAAATTCTCCACTGCCTATCACCCACAAACCGATGGGCAAACAGAGGTCGTCAATAGGAGTTTAGGGAATCTCTTGAGGTGTGTTATAGGGGAACATTCTGGCACTTGGGATCTTCTCTTGCCTAGAGCCGAATTTGCATACAACAGTTCGGTCAATCGGTCCAGAGGTATGAGTATATTTGAGGTCGTGCATGGCTACAAACCCAGGAAATCTGTGGATCTCATTCCCCTTCCCCTCGAGTCTAGAGTGTCCAAGTCAGCTGAGGAGTTTGCACATCATGTCAAGAGTCTACATGAGTCGATTAGCAAGCAAATCAACCTCAGTAATGAGACCTATAAAAAGTTGGCTTATTCGCATAGGCGTCACCATGAATTTCAAGAAGGTGACTTGGTTATGGTACGGGTCCGACCCGAACGACTCCCCTCGGGAGCCGTTAAAAAGTTGCAAGCCCGTAGTGATGGACCTTTCTCAATTCTGCGGAAGATTGGCTCCAATGTTTATGTTGTGGACTTACCTCTCGAATATGGGATTAGCTCGACCTTTAATGTGGCAGACCTAGTGGCCTACAAGGAACCCACAGCGATTCCTAGTGACCCTTTCGAGCCTTCTCCTCCCATTGAGAGTGAGCCCACCCCTGTGCGTCCCACAGCCTCGAGAGTACCGCGCGAGCACATTGAGAGGATACTGGATGAGCAGGTGACCACTACACGGAGCAGGGTGTACCAGCGCTACCTTGTCCGCTGGCGGGACCGTCCACCTTCTGATGATTCCTGGATCAGCCGGGAAGATCTCCAGCGCCTCGATCCAGATCTGCTGGAGCACTACCACAGCAGTGTCCCCCCTTACTCGACGGAGTCGAGTTCCAGCCGCCCCGGGAGGGTTGGTGGGGACACCGGGCCCACTACCGGGCCCAATGCTCGGAGCTGACGCCGCACCGCCACTGCACCGAGCTTATGGCTCGGCGACTCGTTTGAAGACTCGGCGTCTTGAGCATAATATTTATTTGTGTGTATTTGTATTGTACGTATTTGTGTATTGTGTGTAAAATACATGTATTAGTACATGTATTTTTACTTTCGTCTTATTAGGCTAAGTCATAGTCAATAACCATGTGTGTTTTGTGTATTTTATTTGGTTAAAACCCCCAAGTCAAAAGTCAGGTAGGTGGGCTTTGTTTTGTTAGACTATGGTATAAACACAATCAGTGGAAGTTAGATGGTATTTATGTTATGGCCTCTCCTATAAATGGGAGGCTAAGGGTGTGTTACGAGAGATGAATGATATGAATGAATGAATTGTGTTAAAGGAGTCTTGCCCCTTTGTTCACCCCTCTCCTTCCCTCTCTTCTCATTTTTTGTGAGATCCGAGTGTCGCCCGGTGTGAGACCGTCCGGCGTGAGGCCGAGCTGCGTGAGGTAGCAAGTTATCCCTTCCCGTTCGCGTCCCCTGAGCTGCCGTCGATCCATTTCCACGTCGCCGCCGCGTCACATTTGAGGAGGGTGTGGGATGCGTTGGCATCGAGGTTTGACTGTTTCATTACCCGGCAGTCGGAGGTGATGCACTTCATCGGTTCGTGGGGCAGGTCTTGGCCCCTCAAAGGAGATGCGATTGTGTGGTGGCTGGTTTTGCACGCCACCCTTTGGTCCTTGTGGGGTGAAAGGAACAATATGATTTTTAGAAGGGAAGCTAGAGCTGAAGAGTCTTTTGTTTCTTTTATTTGTGATAGAGTGAGGGAATGGGTGGAGCTTCTGTGTCATGTAAATTCCCTCAACTCCCCTGTTTTTATTCTTTTGGGGGATTAGGGAGGTCCGCACCATCTTGCTGTATCCCCTTTGTATAGGGTTTTTTGGGTGCTGTTTGGGCTTACTTGTACATCTCTCTCTCCTTTTCTTTTAATGTAATTGTGGTACTACCTACTTTCAAAAAAACATTCTTTATTTTCCTCCTCTTTTTCCTTCTTTCAACTACTTAGGTGGGTCTGTCCAGATATCAGCAGATAATTCTACTTAATTGTATATTACAGTAATGTGCTGATTTTCTATTGGCTACTCTTTTGGGTTTCATTTATATAAGAGATTACATGTAAATAAGTATTCCAAATTTTAGTTAAAAAGACTTGAAAATTACACAGTATGAGAATGCAAATTCTCTGCATGAAGAACAGATGTCCAACTTTAATGATTGGATCAAAATCCCCACTTCTAAATGATCAGGTGTTCCCAAAATCCTTTAGACTAAACAGTCTCCTTTATATTTGGCATTTTCTAAACCATGTCTAGTAAGAAAAACTCATATCTTTTGGTGTTCCTGCCTTAGCAACAGTAGAGTTTCAAATAGTGCATACATTATACATATGAACTGTGTGGATGGGCTTAATTGTTTATATTGGAAATAAAACTAGCCAGTTAAAAAGCTTGTGAGAGACATGCAATGAGTATTGAACTTTTAGATTCAACGTACGCTACTGCTATCGAAAGTGCATTTAACTCTTGTTTGTGATGTTGTTATCTCTATTTTTTATTGCTTTAACGTTTGCTAAGAGTGGAGGTACCTGACAACATCTAACTTGATATGACTTGAACATGCTTCACCAAAGATCCTTTCGAGTAAAGGGAATGAAATTTGGCCCATGCCCAATTTTTTTTAATCAAGTTTCAGACAAAGATAAGCATATCATCCACATCATCTTCATTTCGGAAAGGAGAAAGAACACTACTCTAACTTCTAAATTAGGTTATCAAATTATCACTTCATGCATTTTGGAAGGTGACCAATGGCTGCTATTCATAATTATCCCTTCATGAAATACTCTGATGATTGATAAAAAAAAAATAATGATTTATGATTTTCTAAAAATTATACCCATATGAAAAGTCCCAGCTTGCCTCCTATAGCACAGTTGGTCCCGTGACTCTGTCTCAAGAAGAGTCGGTGTGTCAGGAATCCTAAAAGGTGAGGCCATGGTCGGGTGGGCTCGGGGTACGGAAGGGTTCTGTTAGTTTGGCAGGCTGAGTTTTTTTGGCATCAATGGTATTTCATGTGAGCCCTAACTCTAGAGCCTGAACAATTAGCCCACCTCTTCCCCCCATCTGCTTGCAGTCTATTTACTTTTTCCCCTCTCAATTCTTTCTCTTCTCCATACTAAAGCCTGCATAAATGTTAGTTTGAACTTTGTTTATGCTCATTCGTACTACTGTAAATATTTTCCTATAGGTGGTAGCATTGAAAAGTGCCATTTCTTTCTGAGCACTGCCCCTCTTTTCCCGATAGTCCATCTGTGATGTGGTTTAGTTAAATCTGAGACCGGTTAAGGGTCTTGTGGTCCATTTTATGTACATGACGTGGGGGGATATATCTCTTCAGTTTAGCCACCTTTTGTGCTTTGGGGAAATTTTATGGCACACCGAATGCATCTGATTGGTTAGTATCAACTTAACTCTGATGAATGGACATCATTTTTGCTTTCATGATCAGTACTCAATAGTCTCAATTTACATGAACGTTGTTGAGGTAATGCATGCCTGGCCCCATAGTATGCCAAACGCTGTAGATGAATTGTGCATCTTTCTGATTCAACGAAGCAAGTGAAGATCCATGAATAGAAACTGCAGATAATTCAATGTTCTAATCCATGAAGCTTGCAGAATACCCTATTTGCATTCTCTCAATTTGGTTTCATCTGTCTTTTACAATTTTCAGTCCTCTGAGCGAGAGTGCGATGACAGTTGGTGCTGGCCCAGCCGTCCCTGCTGCGCAGTCCGGATGCCTGCCGGGTTCTGAGGTTTTCAAACTTGCTGTTACAAGCTTCAAAGTCCATGACTGGAACCTTTTTGGTTCCGGGGCTTGAGAGGCTCTGACTGTACTGCACTCGTTTGAATGTCCAGCGCTTTTGATATTCTTATAAAGGTGCAACAGTGAACCCTCTTCAGGCCACATCCCATCAATCTGGTGTTGAGAGTTTCAGCCAGTTATTTCCTTCTGGGCAATGTACAGGATTAAACAAAGGTGATATTCATCTTCTGTCTCATCGGAGTGGATTTCTCATTCGGTGGTGGTTCTCGTTGCTCGGATAATTTCAACAAATCAGTCAGCTCAACCTTGTGATTGGTCTCTTGCCTCTCGGCAAGGCTCGTCTGTCTGCTCAGCAGCTAATTTTCCTCGAAGGCTAGAATGTTTTTAGCCATGTCTAGACGCCTGCAAATTTTTCCATTGGAGATGTTTCTTTCTTCTCCTTTGGATTTGAAGCTTTGCTAGGACGGCGTGCAAGCAAGATTCAAAGCAGTTTCCCGGTTCTCCAAAGAACCACCACCGAATAATAAATCTCTTTTTTCTTTGTTGGGGGATGTGGGCATGTGTTTTTTCTTGTCAACGCTAAGATAGTTTCACGTGGAGTTTTACGTCTAATTTTTTTTTTAAAAAAATGGCTGCACCACAGTAAAGAAAATAAAAAATAAGGAATTGTTAGTTTTAAACCCCTCTCATGTTTTATATTTATGGATTGCCCCTCTAATCTATTTATTTGTTTATAACCTTTTAAGATTTTACGTTATTGAAGAAAATGTCTAGTGGGTGAATATTATTCGAGTTTAATTTAAAATTTAAATTGAATCGATAGATTTGATTCGATTGGATTTGAGTTAAAATGTTTTAAAAATCGATTTAGATTAAAATTGAACCATATTTAAAAAAATGGTTTGGATCACTTTTTTTTACAGGGAAGCAAAATAAATCGGATAAACCGGTTTAGGCTGGGGCATTTCTGTCAAATGTCCACCCCATGCCCGACAGTCAACTCTCCATTCTCGAATCTTGATCGCAGACACAGTTGCCAGTTCGCGGTCGCAGCGTCACCTCGCACTCGGCCCTCAGCTGTAGCCCGCAGGTCACAAGTAGCCCTCAGCTGTAGCCCGCAGGTAGCCACACTGTCCCCTCTACACGTCGGCTGCCGTCCACCTTCGACTCCAAGCAGGCAACGATCGCTGCTCGCCCACCCTCTCTGACTCTCCCCTCATTTCCAGTCCCCCTTGTCGGACGTCGTTCACCTTCTGACCTCCACGGATCTTCGAGGTTGCAAGTAGCCCCCTTGCATCACAGATTCACAAAGGGATGATATCTGTGAATTTTCTTAATCTTATTTGCATATTAGTTTTGAGGAGGGTAAGATCGATATGGTCCATGAAAGATCCATTAACTCTAGATCTGCGTCGACTTGAGATCTGTAATATATATGACAGGTCCCCGATAGCCACGGCCCGCAACGGATGGCTCAATATGGTCGATCATCGGATCCGTTAGCTCACGAAGGACATCGACTCGGGTATACCGGACGCCGGATAATCCTCCGGGGACTGAACGTTACTCCCGTCATCATCGGCCACGACTCTAGTAAAGGCGAGCACGCCCTACGGGTGCCATAAGACTCGCCTAAAGGTCGCCCGACTCCGAAGGAACGGACGTCTAACGGAAAACTCTCCACAATGGCGGGGAGACGTTATCCCATGACTCACGCCCTTCCCTACTAAGGGATAGGCCTCCACCGCCAAGACAATCCCTATAAAAAGACCTCTCGCCAAACCCAGGAGGGACAGACAGATAGACAGGCAGGAACAGACGGAGAGACTCCGACCTACGTTATACCGTCAAACCTCGAGAGCGAATTCTACAGAATGGAGCTTCAGTCACCTTTCGAGCACCCCCACCGCCCAGCGAGCACTCCTCGAGTGTTTACTGGACCCGGCGAGCACTCCTTCGAAAGTCCGACCACCATTCTAGACTTGCTCAATCGCCTTTCGACTCTCTCACTCTCCCCATTGTCTCCTCTTCATCCCCATCCTCTAAAATTTTACTTAATCATCGGAGGGTTGTCCCCTGAGATAACACTCAGGGCTCCTTTTGACACCATTTGTTTGGTGTTTGCAGGCTTCCACGGGTGATCGGATCATCTTTCCCCTAACAAATAAAATATTAAAAATGTGATACGAGATTCGATATACTATTTTATCATCTCTACATATTTCATTTGAAATGATTGAGTATCACATGGATATTGACCCTTTGTTAGTTCTGTCACATGATTTTCGTATCATAACATTTAAAATAACTGCTATCAATCATAAAGATTGATTTTTGGTGAAGCCCTATAAATTATCTCTTTATTTTGTTAGGTGATGGAACTCATTCATACTTACCATTGTTAGGTTCAGGGACTTGATATCCATGGCAGAATCATTGTCATGTATCAGGCCTATCATCTAGTCCATCGTCTCATCATTTGATATTCGTGCCCAATAGTAGTTCAAATTGAACTAAATCCAACTAAATTAGATGATTCTATTTAATTTGATTTAGCTTGATTTTTAAATAAATTAATTTGATTTGATTAGAATTTTTTTATTCAAATAAAATCAAATTAAATTAAATCAAATCGTGCTCAATTTTTAAAAAACTCTTGAAAAAATATGTTTAACAAATAGACGTATAACTCTAAATAAATATTTAAAATTTCTCCGACACACTAGCTGCTCTAGGTCCTCCATCACATGATGTCGGTATTGCCGCCATGCCACTATGCCAGGCGAAGAGACAGAAGTTAAAGAGGGGAAGAACAGCAGAGGCGCGTCGAAGGAGGCTGGAGAGAGCAATAGAGAGTGGCAGAGGGTTCTATCTGGACTGTGAGTGAGGAGGCATAAACCCTTCGCTCTGCATCACATGAAACCAGGAGGTCCATCTTTTCTTGCCGAAAACCATTCAAGAGAGGCACCCATTCTGCGGCACCAGCGGCCCCTTCCTCCTCCCCGGTCGACCAATCCCTTCCCTCCGCGAGACGGGCACCTGCGTCTCCGCTCTCTAGGCTTGCGCCTCTCCACGGGGGAAAAGATCCATTCTTGGGTCGTCGTCAACGGTTTCTAGGCCTCCCCCTTCGTCCTCACCAGCCTTACCAACTTCTACTCCAAGTGCGACCGTCCAGCCCACGCCCTCGCAGTCTTCCGCCACATCGAAAGCCCCAATCTTTTCCAATGGAACGCCGTCATAGCGGGAATGGTCGCCAAGGGGTTGCGGAAGAGGTCCTCGTGTTCTACTTCGAGATGGAGAGATCTGCGGTTGTGCCCGACAGGTTCACCTACCCTTGCCTGGTCAAGGCCTGCTTAGATCTCGGAGAGCGGCCTTTGGTGTCCAGGTGCATCCACGGCCGGATGTCTAAGATGGGCCTGGAGTCTGACGTTTTCATCTCCAGCACTCCGATCAATGCTTATATGAAGATAGGTATTGCAGTTAATGCAAGCGGATGTTCGACAGATTGTCCAAGAGGGATGTTGTCCTGTGGAAATCCATGGTTAATGGATTTGGGCCGATGGGTCAATTTAAGGATGCCCTGGAGTTGTTCCGGAAGATGGGAAAAGAAGGATTTGTACCAAGTAAGTTCACGGTTACAGGAATCGCCTCGGTTTTTGCCGCCAATGGGGATCTCAATGGTGGTAGACAGCTTCATGGGTTTGTGAAAAAATCTGGATATGAATATGATATTACAGTCTGCAATTTACCGATTGACATGTATGGGAAGTGCCCGTTTGTTGAAGAGGCCAGTCAGATCTTTGAGGCTATGCCACATAGGGATATTCTTTCCTGGAACTCAATGATATCAGTTTCTGAGCAATCTGGAGATCATCGTTGCACTTTGAAGATCTTCAACCGTATGAAGGATTCTGGGATCCTCTCGGACCCTGTCACAATATCCGTTATTCTTCCGGCATGTTCTCATATGGCAGCGCTATTTCATGGTAGAATGATCCATGGCTTTGTGATAAATAATGGCTTGGGATAGAATGGTGATGTCTTCTTGGATAATGCGGTCATGGATATGTATGCAAAATGTAGCAGTCTGGATGATGCAAAGATGGTGTTTGACACAATGGCTCACCATGATGTTGCATCATGGAATATCATGATTGGGGGCTATGCATTGCATGGGGATGGTGTGAAGGCCATTGATACGTTCTCCTCTAGGCATGAGGTATCTGTGGGACCTGACAAAGTGACATTTGTCAATGTGCTTTCTGGGTGTAGCCATGCCGGGCTAGTGGATCAGAGGGGAGAGATTTTGAACAGCATGGAATCTGAATACAGTGTAGCTCCCACTTTTGAGCACTATGCTTCGTAGTGGATATGCTTGGACGGGCATGGCATCTCCAGGAGGCATACGACGTAGCAATTAATGTTCCAATTGGATTCAGCCCAGTAGTATGGAGAGCTTACGTAGCAGCTTATCAGGTACATGGAGACATGGACCGGTCAGTGGATGCTGCACAACGATTACTGGAAATGGAGCCACAGCATTGTGGGAGCTATGTTCTACTATCCAATGCATATGGTTCTGCTGGTAGATATATTGATCTGTTGGAGATCAGGAAAGCAATGAGACACCGGAATGTTAGGAAGGCTCCTGGGTACAGCTGGATCGAGTTGGGTTCAGGAATGCATGTATTTGTTCCTGGAGATAGAAGCCACATAGAATCTGATAATATATATGCCCAGATGCATGAGCTGATATGACGCCTTCAAGAGTTTGGGTATGTTCCTGATCTTCAGCTAGGAGATTGAAGGGTAACCCATGTAAGGGGTTGGATTTTTGGCTGAACTGTAATGGTACCAGAGAGTCCATAGAAGCACATCCACATGTGATTCTTTATAACTATACCTTGGAAGGTGTCTCGGTGAACTAGATGCTAGCTATCAGTTAACCACTCTCAAGAGCTCAGGTCAAAACACTGGTGGCATAGGCCTAGACACCAGCACTCAATTACCATTAAGGAATGACCTCACAAGAGCATTGCATAAGCATGGGATCATTTGCGGTTGATCTAACTAAAAATGGTTTAACAAAGATGATCCCATACTGGTGGGAGTCGCTTAGACTCCATTTGTCTTGGCGCTTCGGTTAAAAACAGATAGTTTTGACTGGTGGCAAACCAAATGATTGTATGTTGGCATGGTTGATCAAAATCCACGAAGAAATTGGCCAACTGGTGTGGGATCAGCCCATCATTAGGACCACGATAAATGGCATTGTTTCATTTATACTTGTATGCTAATCTTTATCTATTAATCTTCCTTCTTCATCCTTTTTTTGTGAGGAATGTAGTTTGATTTTAGTGAGGCTACATGTTCTAATGGGAAAAATAAGCACTGATACAATATGATTAAAAATCCTTTTTTGTGATGCATCTTGTAAGCCATCATGATGCCAGGTAGCCTCCGTTTTTTCCCTTTTTTTTGGGGGGGGGGGGGGTGTTGTATTTCACAATAACACATGTTCCATTGAATTTCAAAGTTCATAAAATTGTATGATGTTTATGTTGATCTCCCTTCATAGAAGTAAATTCCTACATTTCTATGCAGACTTTTTTCACCTGATTGGTCTGTCTACTTCTGGGGAAAGGTTGCTGCCTGATAAATATGATTTGTTCGCCAGACTGTAACGAATTAACAAGTTTCCCGAACTTGCTCTGGTGTTCGAGGTATTTTGAAAGTTGTAGTCTTCTTTTTGCCATGAATGCAATAATGAACGGCTATGTAATATGTATGCATAGTTCGGAGATGATCCATGCGGAGATTGTGAGCCACCACATCCTTGCATTCCATCAACATGCGCTATAATGTTGCAGTTGCCCGAAATATGAAGCTGTTTGTGCATGGAACTGATAAGGAAAGTGAAGTTTTGCTTGCCCCCGTGCCTCTCTAAAGCATGACATGAACCGTCTCAAGAGCATTCAAACAAATGAACTGCAATTTGAGAATCCATGATTATACAGTGAACTCCTTCAGGAAGATCAGTGTAATTCTTTTGTCCAATCTCTCTTTGTAGTCTTCCATTAAGCCTGACCTGTATATGATCATAGAACTTGAAAGGAAGGATTTCCTCCGTTTCGGCCAATTTTTAAGATAACATTTGCACGCAGGGTTGTGAGTGGATACCAAGGAGCTTTCATCAAAGGGCACACCGTTGAGGAGAATTTTATGGTTGCACATGAATGCTTTCACGCTATTAAAGCGCAAAGAAAAAGGGGCCTTGTGTTCAAGTTTGACTTCGAAAACATATTTGCATGGCATACGGCTCAAAATGAGAGGATGGTTACTAATGAATGCGTACTGTTAATGGTTACTAAAGAAATAGTGTTTTTTTTAGTGAAATGAGAAGAGAGAAAAGGAAAGAGAAGATGTGAGAGGGGATTTGGGTTTTAGCTTTCACTCAATATACATGTGTGAGAGAGTATATTCGGAGAATATAGCTCGGCAACCTTCTCTCTCAATGCATTCTCTCTTCTAGTTGTCCCTCCGTCTGATTAATTATCCGCAACGATGAGTTCGGCTATGGCTCCGAAGGGTGGATTAACATGTTGGCTCTCTTAGTCTACCCCAACTTTGCTCGAGTTTATCGGCTTGACCAAAACACGGTGTGAGTCTCTACCTCTGCTTCAGTTTCGGCTTCTATTTTCGGTCCGTTTTTTTTTTGCCGCTTCGTGCGGATAAGGTACGTCCTTAAATATTATCCTTGTGATTTTTGTGATCATACATATACCGTCGGGGGTTATCGACACACAAACCCAAATCCACTCACTTATCCACCTATATATTCATGTGCATGCACCACAAACATCAGTATCTTCTCTTCGGCTTGTAGAAGTTGGGGATGGGAGGAGAGAGATGTGACTAGCAGAGGAAGGATAAGTATCGAGTTTCAACTATCTGCTAATGATACTAGCATGAAAGGAGAAGGGAGTGAGACACCATCTTCGCTTGTGCTCCTTGTTCTGAAATTTCTATTTTAAAATGGAAAGCAAATGACATTTGCGTATATTTTGTTGTAAATTGATATATTTCATTGTTAACATATATTTTTATTTTTAAAATATTTCTACACGTGAAATAGACAAATGTTGTTCGAAACAGTTCTATTTCGATCGTATCATCTATTTCTCTTTTTAAATAGAGATATAATTTATTCCTGCGAAAATGTATCCTAGTTTTCTCTTTTGTCACATACATCGAAATAGGTTTGTAGAGCAGCCACATCGATATGTCCAATCGCCCGATCACCCATGTGCAAACTAAGCTTGCAAGATGACTAGACATAGCTACGTACTATAGTTTTATACAATAGAGTTATTCATAAAAATAGTTTTATAAAGATGACAATTCTACAATTATGCATGCAATAGAACTATTTATGCAATTGCCCCAGGAAGACAGGGGAGTTGTCTTAAGAGGGTCTATACTAACCCAAGATTCGAGGGGGTGGGGGGTGGAGTTTGCCTCCCCTCCCTCCGCCACTACGTAGAGGTTCATTTTCAACACACATGCACCGTAAAAGGAACATGAGTAGTCAAATGACTTGTATAAGAGACGATCACAGGGATGGCAGTTGTCGTTGTAGGTAGGCTTTGTCGATTCACTGGGACATACTGACTTTGACCTGTCCTGATACATCATGGTCGTCCTGATACATCATGGGTCATCCTGACTCGGATCAACTCAGGGTAAGCCATTCGCAATGATCGAGTAAGAGTTGGCCAACCATGTAAGATGAGTGCCGGCATTTATACCAACAATAAACTTAGGTACGTACAAGCATCACCTTCAGAGCTACTCATCTCCTCCCCTTCCCCTTGCCGCCATTGTCATTGTTGATGGCGTGCCATTCCAACCGTAGACATTGCCACTAACATCGCTGCATAGATGCATTTGAAGGAGTTTGAGACGAGAATCGACTGAGGACAGCATTAGCATCACCTTCAACCTTACCTTACTCTTCCCCAAGCATTGCCTTGCACTGCGCACCTCTACCTCCATCCATCATCCCTAGTCCCTACCGATGCTTAGCATCATGTGGAGGGTGGCAGTATCTTCTTGACCTAGATCCGAAGCGTTATCTCTACCTCTAACCCCAACCTTGGCATCCATTCCACCTTATTCTCTACACCTCACACGAGTCTTGCCATGGACACTAAAACGAAGGACCAAATCCACAAACACAACCCCCTTCCCCATGCCTCCACATGTATACACAAATGAATGTGTGTGTACGTGTGCGCGCGCGCATGCGCGAGAGAGAGAGAGAGAGAGAGAGAGAGAGAGATATGTAATATGGATATTTAAGTTTGTACTTTGTAAGGGTATTTTAGGTATTCTCTTACATTCAAAAAAAACTTTGAGTCAGCACATTCTATGAATATTCTTATAGTGTCCAATAGAAGTTAACTTGGATATGATAATTTTGAGAACTTTTAAAATTTAAAGGATACTTAAGATTGAAACTAAGTAAGAGTTGTTTGCTTGTTATTAATACATAGTCTATGAATAGTTTGAACTAACGACAAAAGGTGGGGAACAGTTGCTAAAGATCACAAACGGAGTAAAATTTTTTTAAGACAAGTAAATTGTGATTTGCAAAAAAAAATCATGACTTGAATAAAATAACTGTAGGTTCTATGAATTATGAAATGACAAAGTACAAGCTGAAGCCACAATTCGTAGCCAAAGCACCATAACATGTAAGATAAGGTAAATCTAAAGTAAAATTGAGTGTATATTTTTTATTTTTTTGGGTCACGAGGGATCACGAGGAAGGGTTATGAGAAAGAGAGATATTGGTGTACCAAAAATTCAAAGGAGGCGCCTACACACGCATCAGTCGAAACCTACACATTCAAAGTAGACGCCTCCGGAAAAGCCCAAGAGAGCCACTCCCAACTCTCCCCAAAGGGAGTGCACATGTTTGTTACTCCACTAAGTACAAACTAAATTGAGTGTAGATGTTTATCGCAATAACTTAGACGCTTAGGGTCGGCTTGACGTGGGGTGTGGTGACTTATTCACATCTCTCTGCACGAATAAGTCACCCGACCTTGGTTAAGAGGAGATGAGTGTGAGGAGAGCGGGTGGAGTCCATCGCTCTCTCTTATCGGGTTAGATAACCAACCACACGTCAAATCGACCCATAATAGTTGAGATAGTCAAACAATAGAAGGCATCTGAGATGAAAAGCTTCTAAGGGCCAAACGAATATAAAAAATTGTATCTCAAGTTAAACAGACATAACAGTACTATCTTCAGCTCACAGACCCTGATGTAGGATATGAGAGGTTGACGTCCAACCAAGATGAGTTAGATGCCCAGACAATAGTAGAAGGCATCTCAGATGAAAAGCATCTAAGCTAATTAAGTCAAGGGCCAAACTAGTATAAAAATTGTGTCCCTTTTCGTGTAATTACTCTAATCTAAGCTCAAAATCGGAAATGGGTTCTTGGTGGATAAATAGATCCTCTCCGAGGCTGGTTTGATGGTGACCAAGGTCGCCATCACAATTCCTTATGAGTTGTAGATGAATGTAGGAGAGGCATGCTCTATATGATAAAAGGAAGACATGTTAAGACCAATTTGGGTTTTAACACCAGGAGTGGTGCCAACTACGATGAGAGTGGTTGGTGGAGGAGACGACCACTCAGAGTGGTTACTGGTTAGACCAACTCCGATAAGTCGCTACAGATTCACGGGTTACCAAGAACACATTTTCTATAGTATATTATCTTTATTAGAGTCGGACATGAATTTTATTCGCTTTGCGTAAGAGGCAACAATTAAAAGACGTATCCTATTGTCAATGCTTTCTTATCAGGAGGACATGCTACACTAACGGGTTGGAATATCTTCTCATTAATCTGATTATATGTTAAATGAAGCATTTGTATGTTGACAAATAATTAATTACGTAAAATAAAAGTGCATATGTGAAAAGGATACGGGAAAGTTTCAGAAATAGTCTAGGCGACTTAATATATATCCAGTTTTTAACTCTTCTGAGAGGGTCAAGAAGATGGAACGGTCATCTACAGTGCGGAGGTCAATAGCTCTATATAGATCTCGCGGAGGAAGTCCATACAACTTTAATAGTAATTCAATTGCGTCCTCCATTGGTGGTGTAGCTTTTTTTTATATTTGAACTATCTCTATGGCCAAAGTCATCCTATCATGACCTAGCGCTACCAACTTGTCTATTGAATCTTCATTGTCCTGTGACACCCGCTTCCTCTTCATCCTGACATTGCTAGATGAGGGCACATTATTAGGGGCTGGAGGAGCTCCCTCATTCGATTGATTGTTACTAATAGTTGTTTCGACTCCTGACTCCGGTTGATTATCAGTTAGTTCAGAATCACTAAAAAGACTGCCTATATTAAATTCAGTGTCCGTGTCCCCCTCCACATCCTGCTCCTCAATCACCATGCTACGCGTGTCAAGGTACGAGCTACCTTCGTTGCATGCAGCGTTATCACCTATCGCCATAGAAGTAGAGCAAATGATCTCCATCTCATCCATAAATAAGAAAGACTTTCTTTAGATTGTTCTATACTCTCTATTGATCTGAAATTATAAACCATATTCAATTTATCATTAATAAGAAAAAAATTGAATCAAAATAATAATATGCAACTTTCGTACTGTTATCAGATCTTCTCAGTTTTCGTGTGTGTCTGAGATAGTTATTTTTTTGTCATCATCTCACCCCCAACTTGATCGCTTCTTAACATTCGAAATTAAATAATATTTGTTCTTTAGATTTGTTAACCGATTCTTCAAATTTTCTATTGTGTAAGATGGTCACGTATGCTTAAAAATATAATACATCGGATTGAATGACATAAGTGTATTACTATACTGATTGCTAGAGAGAAACTAGTTAATTTTGCAGAAGCATTCTTGTTAATGTTAATGACATCAATTTAAAATACATTTCATCAAAATAAAATAGAGATAGTTGGATTTGTCAATGGCTAAAGATGATGCTATCTTAATTATCTCATCTGTTTAGGGTGTGTCATAAGATAATTTAAACCATTGACGTTGAAATCACCGGTTTTAAAAGCTTTGAAAATAAAATTTGTAGTTTTGAAACCACTGAATTTATTTTTCGGTGATTTTGAACTCAAAATCGAAACGGGTTAAAATAGTGCCACATGGGTCGATCGATTTTAAAATCCAACTATTTATGTCATACGGAATATAAGAAAAATATTGTAAAATAATTTATAACATTTCAAACATATGAAAAAATAAAATTTAAAATATTTTATTACATTTTATAATATTTTGCGGCAAGGCAAATTACCTCCTTATACGATAATTGAAATTCTCTGGAGAAGTTAGACCGTGTTTGACAAACGAGTGGTCGGCCGATTAGTTGACACCGGCTAACCGGCAGGCCCTGCCTCCCCTCATCCTCTCCCTCACACAAACCCCCTAACCGACCTCGAGTACCGTAATCAACCTTTCAGAGTCGATTACGGCACCCCCTTACCCCGTTATCAAATCCCCCCTTATTGTCCTGTCATCTCTGTCTTGGGACGACAGGACAACCAAAGAAGGCCGCCATTTTCTTCGTGCAGAGACAACGTAAGTGGTGGTATTGATTAGGAACTTCAATGCGGGCCTTTTTCTTGTCAAACACGAAGGTACCTTCAACTTCAATGTGGGCGTTGATCCTCCGTTTTCCGTGAGCAAGCCTGCATGACAATTCCATCACACTGATGTTGACAGCATGCAAGTTTTCCCGAGCTTTTGTTCCGTTTGGACAACTTTTTTTAATGATAGGGTACATTTTTATTTGAGTTTTTTTTTAAAATAAGTCCCTATAAAAAATAAAATTAAAAATAAACTCTTCGAATCTCACTATTTATAAATAAACTAATAAATTCTTCCTCTCAGAAAAAACCCATGCCATCCATCTATGTCGGAAAATGTCGAGTTAACTAAATCCGACCATGATCTAGCCTAACTCACGAGGAGAAAAGGACCACAAAAATTCTTGGTTTAGAGAGAGAGAGAGAGGATTTCCCCTTCTGACACTAACATCGGCACCCCCATCGAGTGGGGTGAGGTGTTAGGGGGAGAGATAGAGAGGGAGAGCACGGAGAGGGGGATCGATCGGGGAGGGGTGCTAGGGGGGAGAGAGAGAGAAGAGAGTGCCAGAGAGAGTTTCTCTCCAACACTGTTACCATCTAGTGAGGTGGAGAGAGAGAGCAAGGAGAGGTGTCGGAGAGAAAGAGAGAGAGAGAGGGTGTCAGAGGGGGTCTCCGCCTCTAACATTACTAGCACTGACACCGACGCCCCCACTGAGTGGGGTGGGGTGCCAGGGAGAGAGAGAGAGAGGGAGAGCAAGGAGAGGAAGATAGATCCGGGAGGGGTGCCGGGGGGAGAGAGAGAGAGAGAAGAGAGTGCCAGAGGGGGCCTCCCCCTTTGGCATTGGCATCGGCACCCCCACTGAGTGGGTTGGGGTGGGGTGCCAAGGAGAGAGAGAGAGAGAGGGAGAGCAAGGAGAGGGGGATTGATCGAGGAAGGGTGCCAGGGGAGAGAGAGAAAGAGGGATCGCCGGCTCGCCGCCCTACTCTTGGCATTCTTACCATGGGCGTCGACGACCCAACGCCATACGTAGCCATCTTCTGAGCCTCGGGATTGACCACGTCACCCCCGTTCCTCCAGTTCGGCCGTCGGCTCGTCTCCCTCCACGGACTCCGCATCATCGTCTTTGTCCTCACGGTTGACTCCTCCTTCGCTCAAGACCAGCTCCTCCGCTCCGCGTTCGTCCCCGACGATCTCCGCCTTGTCGAGTTGCCCATCGTCGACGCCGTCACCTCCATCCATCAAGACGCCTTCTTCGAGACCTGCATATCCCTACTCAAATGGGGAGAGAGAGAGAGAGAGAGAGAGAGAGAGAGAGAGAGCAAAGAGAGGAGGATCAATCGGGGAGGGGTGCCAGGGGAGAGAGAGAGAGAGGAGGGAGCGTCGGAGGGCGTCTCCCTCTCCAACATTGGTAACACCACTAGGGTTGGGGGATGGGGTGACGGTGGAGGGAGCTACTGGGCCTTGTCTTCCTCTACACCGACAGCAAGAGAGGGAGAGGTGACATCACTGGGTGCCCCGCAGCTCTCCCGTTGCTACATCATCGGGTGCCATCTTCCTGAGAAGGCCATCTATTTGGTCGATGAAGCCTATGTAAATGTCAGAGTAGCTCGATAGCGAGCATGGTTGGGTGTCGAGAGAGAGAGAGAGAGAGCGAGAGAGACAGAGAGAGAGAGAGGGCATCGAACCCACTTAGTGACTGGAGGGGAAGGAGGGGAGTGAGAACAGAAAGATTGCGTGCGAGAGAGAGGAGGGGGTGCCGGAGTCCACATAGTGGCCGGAAGGGATTGAGTTGAGAGAGAACATACAGAGATAGAGAGAGAATGCTGAATGTGAGAGAGAGAGAGAGAGGGTAAAACGAGAAAGTGAAAAAATAATGGGTAGGGAAAGAAATATTTCACATAATATTTTATTTTTAGACGGTTGTTAACTAGAGGTGTTTCACCAAAGATTAAAAGACTTTGGGAGTTAACAAATAAATATTTATATAGGGGGTGATTCTTAATATAACATAGATTACATGGTTTTTATTTTAAGTAAATTGTAATTTTTTCATCTTTAGGATGATATGCTGAATCTGATCAAATATTTATATTATCTTATTCAATAAAAGAAATTAAAGTTGAGTTCTCTTAATATTTGTATTATTTTTTTGGTCACACACTTATAACCGTTAATATTTTCTAGGTTTAAAGGTGCTACCATAGGTATAACTCTGATAACCTCCAATTTTGTGGATAACATAAAGATGGCGGTGGTAGGTGCGGGCTATGATAGATCCAAATCACAAGATTTCTCAACAAAAAATATCATTGATAAAATAATCCTCTTAATATTGTGAGGCCACGAGCAAAATTTGTCAATTTAATCATATCGATCGTATAGATATTTTATCGATACTGAGGAGGGTAAAATTTGTGAGGCCCAACACGGCGCAATATTGTCAGATCCAGCAAAGCCCACTTCGGCAGAGCCTGTAAAGGACCGTGAGCCCACATGTGAAATTACTGCGCATACAGGATCCAGACGCCGCATTTCTCTCCAACAGATGAGCGTCGCCACCGTCATCACAAGGCTTTCCCCCGCATGGACTGGGTCACACCCTCCCTGTCGAGATTCTCGTCACGAAGCCTCCCTTCCAGGAATGGGCAAGCGCATAACGGGCAGCCCCCACGATCAAGGAAACGTCACTCCGCAATCTACGTCATTTCCCAACCGAGGAACAGCCTGCACCACCAAGGCCTATATAAATAGGACCTCACTGGATCCAAAAGGGGGGAGACGAACGGAGGCACCCCAATAGGCTAGTCTTGCAAAGACACAGGAGGAGAGAGAGAGGCATCTTTGTGCTACCAGAGCTCTACGCCAAGGAGGAGAGGAAAGATTGCGGCACAACTACGGAGACAGAGACGCATGGAGAGAGCAAGGAGCCTGCTTATGCCAACAGAGCCCCACTCCACGGAGGACAGAAGTGCTCTCCAAGGTCACATAGCACTCTCCCAAAAGTGCTCTCTAGGCCTCCAAGTGCTCTCCAAGGCCGCCAAGCACTCTCCCAGAAGTGCTCTCCAAGACTACAAGTGCTCTCCAAGACTACAAGTGCTCTCCAGGCCTACCAATCACTCCCCTAGAAGTGCTCTCCAAGTCTCCAAATGCTCTCCAAGTCTGCCGAGCACTCTCTGTGAGCGACGTCACGCGGATGTGGCTTTAGAGAGTAGCGCGCGGGCTCGTTTTGCTGCAACACAGAAAGGGGGAGAGAAGCAGAGAAACCACCACGGGAGATTACTCCGGCGGGGTATGCAGAATAGATGTAATATCTCGGATCCTTAGTGGATCTTTGTTGGATCTCTATTAGGTCTTTTGGATCCTTTTTGGAGAGTTTCAGATCACTTTTGTAACTCCCTCTCTCTCCCGTTCTCTCTCGTTCTCTCACCCTCTCGGCTCCGGCTGCTGACGGTGGCGACCATGGGCGAGGTAGCGACGTCGGGGAGCTGCTGAGGCACGTGGTGGAGCGAGGATCGGTGCCGTTTGGGCGCGATCCCGAACGGTGGATTCAAAGCTGGCGGTTCGGTTTGCGATGTGGTTTTCAATGCGGTTTAGTCGCTTCGGTGCTCGGTTTCTTCGGTGAAGGTAGGGAGATGGACCGTCACTTCGTTCTGCACGTTTTACCTATCCATGCAAGCGATTTGGTGCTCGATCGGGGGAGGTCGGGCTGTTTGAGTGAAAACCGTAGTTTTTGGGGTTTTCAGGGTTTGCCGGAAAACGGCAACCATTCGCGGCGTAGTTAGTGTCAATATGACCGCTGGGATGTCTGGATCCCATTCACGTCAGTTTCGTGTCAATCGGTTATCATTCGGGGCCGGTAGGAGTCCAGGAACCCCGGTGACCCGTTTTGGGTCGATTCGTCAGAATCACCCCATTCGTGCGTTTCGGTGCGTTCATGTGGCGTTTTCAGGCCCCGGGGGTGTTTTCCTGTTGCGTGGCGTTGTTTCCCCTGCGCTACGGCGCAAATGGGGCGTGGAACTGGCCGATTCAGCCGTTCCCCTGTTCTGCGCATCGGGTCGCTGTAACGGTCGTTCCAGAGGCCGTCACTTGTTGTAACGGCCCCTCGATAGACCGTTACGCTCGCTGCTTGCTTTAGGTCTTTCGGGGTGAGCGTTCTTTGATGCGTCTAGCCTAGACCGTCACATGGTCGTGACGCACTAGGGGAGATGCGTTACGGCGTGTTAGTCCTTTTGAGGCTGGGTGAGCGTGACGTTCCAGTCTTCGACCGTCACACACCTCTGACACACCTATGTTGGTGCGTCACAGCCTGGGCGTTCCGCGAAAACCGTGTCAGTCAGTTTGTGTAGCGGCTCATCCTTCGTGCGTCACAGCCTTGTAACGTGCCTTCCTTGGGCCGTTACATGCTGTTTGACCGGTTTTGACTGGCTGGGTCGGTTAGTGTAACGCACCTAACCCCGTGCGCCAGGTGGCTGTGGCGGACTCAGGCTGATCCGTCACACGCCGTTTGTCGATGTTGAGGCTTCGGGTTCGTTGGCCCTGACGGCCCTGTCCGGGTGCGTCAGGTGCTGTAACGCACTTGGCCTAGTGCGTTACGTGCCTTGTGTTGTAGTTGTTGGCCTGTTGGCCCTGACGGCCCTAGTTGGGTGTGTCAGAGCGTGTAACGCACCTGTGCTAGGCCGTTACAGTCCTGTTGTGGCCGTGATGGCCGTTGGGTTGTTCGGTGTTCACCCTTGTATTAGTCGGTCATAGGTTTGTGTGGCAGTGGTCTTCTGGATCGGTCGGGTTAGGTGACTGGGTGCGGTCTTTTCCTTGACTGTGATAGTTCCCTAATGACGCAATCTAGAACTGATAATGCCCTTGCCTCTGGTTGCGTGGCGGCTGTTCCTTGACTGCCGGGTCTGCCTAGCGGTTGAATGACGGTCCGTTCGGCCAGAGTGTTGTTATTGCTGCTTCAGTTTCTGCTTGTCTTGGGTTGATCTCGTGGTTTGCCCGTGACCCGTGGGTGTCTGTTGACGTCCTATGAGGGCAGTAACCATGATGGGATAGCCATGAGTGCTTGTGCATGCCGTGTGTGTGTCGGTGTTGTCTGGCTCCGGTCAACCGGGGGTTACCCAGGGGTTGACGGGTGGCCTCGCGTGTCTCGACAGTTCTGTCCAGTTCGAGACATTGGTTCTGGATGTCTCGAGGTGCTGGTCTCACCTTGGTTTGCGCGTCCAGGCGTGCTGAGGGTGTTCGGTGTTCCTCAGGTCTCCGTGTGTGGTCTCTTGCGGAGTGTGTCGTTTCTGTGGCTTAGGAGTTAGACCGATTGGCGGCTTGTTACGCTGTTCATGACGATCTTGCCTTCGAGTCGTCAGAGTCAAGGATCGTTACGCTAGTAGGTCTAGTTGCCCTGCCCTGAGTCGGTCGGCAGTTGTCAGTGCTGCCATTGGTGCCTGGAAGTACGGGTGACAATGTTTGTTTAACCTGTCTGTACTTCGGCACTCGTGTTTTGGGTCTTTGTGTTTCGTGAGCCTCCGCTTTCTGTTACCCTCGACTTTATGTTGTCGACCCACCTCAAGAGTGGTGGGAGGGGTGTTCCCGTTAAACGGTTCTTAAGCTAGTTCCGTGGGCTCCCGGCTCGGTTACCGTAGCGTCCTACGGGGGGAGAATACTAGTTAGAGGCTTGGCTTAGGCGAGAGCCAGTGTGTGCACACGTGGTCAGGGGCTTTGGACGAGATGCCGACGTGCGTTCCCCTGTCTAGTTACTTGAACTTGGTTGCTGTCCTGGTTCTGGTTCAGACAGCGAGTACCGGAGACTTCGCCTGTTCGGTTAGGTGTTGTTAGGCTCGGTACGGGTGGTGCATCATAAGACGTCAGTGGACGCAGCTGGCTATGGAGAAGCACTCCCGTTACGTGACACGTGACTCTCGGTGTTTTTGTGCATCGTGACCTTCCCGAGTTAGCCTTTCTGTGGCTGTACTCGAGGTCGGTGTTCTGTCTCCTCCGCGACGTTCTGGTCGTGCGTGGGGCAGTGTGCACGACATTCTGGTCGTGTGGTCGGTTGTCGATCTAGGTTTTCCTAGGCTTTCTTGTTGTCCTTGCAGGTCTTCGCTTTAGGCTTGGCGTTTTATCGGCAGATCGGCAACTCCTGACCGTGTCAGCTCTGAGTCGCCTTCCTGTTGTTGTTTGGAGTAGTTTGGGGTGCCGAGGTTAGTTCAGTAGCCGTTGTTTGGCACGGGCTCTTCCCCCTCTTCCTTAGCTTGCTCCCTACTCCTGCTACCCGTCTGTTCCTTTACTGCGTTCTAGTGTAGACTTGCAGCTTCCTAGTGTAGCTTTCCTGTTTGGCTACGGTTGTCGTTTACCTGTAGTTTTATCGTGTTACTGTGTGTTTTTCAGTGGGGATCCGCGTGACCCCTACTGAGCCAGTGACACGAGATTCACCCATACTTTTCAGGTGGGGTGATATTCGTTCTGCTTCCGTGGCTCCTGGGTTTGCGTGTTGTTGTGGCCAGCTGGTACCTTCGTCGGACTTCCCCCGACTCTTCGATACGTCTTTCTTTTCTGTTGACTGTACTTAGTAGACATGTTGTCTTTCTTTCGGACTTGACTCTGGATATATAATTGGTAATTGTAATCTGTTAATTAAAAAGTAATTTTATTTCTGCTATTTCAGCAACCCGGTCTAATGAAATTTAATTGCTTACTGCTATATCTGTCAGTTCAATGTACTACACGACAATCCTTTTTCCCTTCGGAGCTTTACCTTTCACGCCCCGACGCGGAATATTGAGGCGCGACGAGTCGAAACACTCAAGTCATTCAGAGCACGAAGATTGGGGTCCAAACCACAAGAGTAGATAAGAAGAAATGGATACTCTTATTTCATCAAAATAAAGTTTTACAACATTCTTAAGCCTTACAAGACAAGGCAAGATACAACTTCAAATAAAAACATAATTCTAGTAAGAACAACCGTTCATAAACCTAGGTAACTAAGATAATCTTGATTCTTGATCACTCTAGCTCATTCCCATGAGTTTGGGGTTCATCATCGGAATTACCTGAAATGTTAACCGAAAAACGTAGGGTGAGCGAAATGCTCAGTAGGACTTATATCTCTATACCAGGCAACTTAAAGTAATTAGCAGTTTGGATAAATGTATGTGCTATGTCGAGAAACGTAAATAAAATATGGAACAAGCATAGGAGAGAGAATAAAGTAATGCAGTAATTGGAATCACAAGTAGACAAGATATCAAGAGTAAAGTTCAAGTAGAGAATGATCATGTAGCAAGTAATATTATGGAATTGGCCATTTTACGCAAGTATGTACAAGTCAAATACTTCATGTATTCAAGCAAGTCAGGAAATTCACAAACTGTGGAATGTCATAAATTAATCTAGCAAGTCAAGCACTTTGGTGCAATGCCACACCAGGTCATTCAACTCCATGGGCACAAGTACTTTCGGGCGCTCCCCCCAGGACCAGATCGGGCCCCATTAACGCCAGGCATTGGGTTATGGATCATAGATCCCAAGTGTATTTAGACATCCACATAATATGTATGGCCAAAGAATTTCAAGGTAGAGCTTATGAAATAAAGTACAGATCTAGCAAAATTATCATTCAAGGGACCAGTAGTACAAGATTTCAAGTAGAGGTAAGAGAAGTCCAAGGATGATTTTAAGACATAATGTTTAACGACATTAAGATAATAAGAAGGCATCATGTTTAACGTCATTAAGTTGATAAAAGAATTGGATTGATGGACACGGCTTGAATGGTTCTCTCGAAAAATCTTGTTAAATAGGCTTAGATAAAATTTTTCACAGTCGGGTGCTTAATTAGAAAACAGAGGAATTATGGCCAGGTAAGAGGTGGGATAGTGGGAGGCTCCCCTCGCATCCGCGAGGTCCTAATTAATAAACCACTTATCCACTTAAAGCGTTTGCCCGTGGACCTCTTTCCTTAGACACCATTTTTCTTGGAAATCTAGTTATTTACACGACTTGTTGAAAATACGATAACGCGATATCATGAAAATTGCCAAAACTCACGATTATGCAACTAAGTCCATGTAATTTTAACAGATAATATCTACTCCATTTAACATGCCAGAGATGTAATATAGTCATGGAGATCAAAGATGAAGGTAACAAGAACTAGGACGGAAATATAAGCTCATGGAATAGAATTATTATCTTTCATAACCTTGACTTAATCGTGTGTGAATTTAAATGATATGCAACTTAACATGACATATCTAAAATGCTAGATGACATATAACCTGAAAATATCACAATCGGGGTACAGATCGCGCATCCGGAACACGGTCTTAGAAAGACACCGTGATCCGAGACGGATCTTCAAGCGGTTAAAAATCTCAGTTAAAATATTATGTCTAATTGTATGGATAGCATGATCAATACTCGATAAAATTTGGGGAAAATGATATAGAATCAAAGTAACCATACATCTACATCTAATGCATGCATTAATTTGAGTTTAGCCTGAGAGAACACCTACCTTTTTGAAGATCAAGAATAAGAAATTTAAGAACGAATAATGCTTTCGACACTCCTCCAAATTCGAGTTTTCTCTCTCTTTCCAGCCAGCAATTCCTCCCAAGAGAGTTGTGATTTGAGTATGGAAGAGCATAGCCCTATTTATAGGCCAAAATCTCCCACCTACTTTCACTATTCCACCAACCTCATTCCATCATACCAACCTTGTTCCACTATTACACCAACCCCATTACACCAACTTTGTTCCACTATTACACCAACCCCATTACACCAACTTTGTTCCACTATGTGGATGACATAATTTATGACATCATTTATTCAATGATGTAAGAATGACCTCATCCATGACCTCATTTATTCAATGATGTAGGAATGACCTCATCCATTAATTAGGATTAGATTAAAGCTAATAAAAATCGGATGCCAGCGTCTTCGTCTTTTAGAAATCGTATCGTGAATCTCGCCGTTTGTGTTAACACGTGGAATAGAGCTCATATTTGCATAATAGAAAAATATTCATAATTTATTTTATTTTTATCTTTCATTATTTCTTTATATATATATATAAATGCATATAAAAATTTTCGAGTTGCTACATCCTCCCCCACTTAAAAGAATTTGGTCCTCCAAATTCACATCATGTAATAGTAATTTAAAATTTTAAATGGAGGGTTCAAAATTCTAACCTGAGATCAAATCTGGGTACTTCTTCTTGATTGACTCTTCTAATTCCCAAGTAGCCTCCTCGAATCCACGCTTACTCCATTGGACTTTTACCATCGGTATAGCCCTATTCCTTAGCTGGTGAAATTTCCGATCTAAGATCTTGATCGGTCTTTCTTCATAAGACAAATCCTTCTGGAGCTTCAAGTCATTGAATTGAATCACATGCGAAGGATCATACACATATTTCCTTAGCATGGATACGTGAAATACATCATGGACACCGGCCAATTGTGGAGGCAAAGCCACCTTGTATGCCACTTCACCAATTCGTTCTAGAATCTCAAAAGGGCCAATAAATCTTGGACTCAGTTTTCCATTGATACCAAACCTCTTAATTCCTCGCGTGGGTGAAATTTTCAAGAAGACATGCTCCCCCACTTGAAATTCAAGGTCTCTTCTTTGATTATTGGCATAACTCTTTTGCCGTGATTGAGCAATTTTCAGCCTTTCACGGATCAACTGAATATTGTGAGTTGTATCTTGAAAAATAGCGGGACCCATCAATCCCTTATCTCCAACCTCACTCCAGCATAGGGGTGATCTACAACTCCTACCATACAATACTTCAAAAGGTGCCATCTGAATGCTAGACTGATAACTATTGTTATATGCAAATTCAATCAATGGTAAGCGTTCATGCCAACTTCCCCCAAAATCTATCATACAAGCTCTTAACATATCTTCGATAATCTGATTTGTCCTCTCGATTTGTCCATCTGTCTGAGGGTGGAAAGCCGTACTAAAATTCAGTCTAGTACCCAAGGATGATTGCAAACCTTTCCATAAGTGAGAGGTGAATCTCGGATCTCTATCCGAAATTATGGAAGTTGGAATACCGTGCAACCTTACAACCTCCTTGATATACAGGGCAGCTAGAACATCCACGGTCCATTTGGTTTTGATGGACAAGAAGTGAGCAGACTTAGTTAGTCGATCCACAATCACCCATATAGCATCAAATCAACTTCGGGTCTTTGGCAACCCAACTATAAAATCCATGCCAATACTATCCCATTTCCATTACGATATTTCTAGAGGTTTTAGCTTACCAGCTGGTTTGAGATGTTCGACTTTAACTTGTTGGCAGACCAAACATCGGCTCACGAACTCGGCTACCTCTCTTTTCATGTTAGGCCACCAAAAGGTTCTTTTGAGATCTTGGTACATTTTTGTAGCACCAGGACGAATAATGTACCTCGATCGATGTGCCTCCTCCAAGATTTTATTCTTAATGGTAGAACAATCGGGCACACAAGTTCTTCCTCGGAAGAGCAGCCTTCCATCATCTGCCAAAAGGAAATCTGGTCGTTGATCTAATTTCTCTTTAATTTCAACAACCAATGGATCATCATTTTGTAACTCTTTAATTTCTAAGAGTAACTTAGATTGGAGACTAATATTTACAATGAAGACTCCTTCTTCCTTCTCCTCCATATTGAGGTCTAAGTTTGCCATTTGTTCTAACAATTGCCACTCTTTAATCATTAGGCTTGATAATAATGCCATCGGCTTCCGACTAAGAGCATCAGCTACGGCATTACCTTTTCCGGGGTGATATTGTATAGAGAAATCAAAATCCTTCAAGTATTCCAGCCACCGTCTTTGTCTCATATTAAGTTCCTTTTGAGAGAATAAGTACTTGAGACTCTTGTGGTCGGAATATACAATAAATGCCTTACCATAGAGATAATGCCGCTAAATCTTCAAGGCAAAGACTACAGCTGCAAGCTCTAAGTCATGCATGAGATAATTCTCCTCGTGCTTTTTCAATTGTCTTGAGGAATAGGCGATCACCTTGCCATGTTATATTAATGCACAGCCTAGACCAATTCTGGATGCATCAGCATAAACTTCGAATCCCCCTCCTTCAGTAGGCAATGTGAGTATGGGGGCAGTAGTCAAACAATCTTTCAAAGTTTGGAAGCTTTTCTCACATTCCTCGGACCATATATAAGGAATCTCCTTTCTCGTCAATCTTGTCAAAGATACGGCGATCTTGGAGAAATCCTTAATAAATCTTCTATAATATCCTGCCAATCCCAAGAAGCTTCGAATTTCCATCACACTAGTAGGTCTTTCCCAGTTTTTCACGGCCTCAACCTTTGAAGGATCGACCGCAATACCATTCCGGGATATTATGTGACCTAGAAAAGAAACTTCTTCTAGCCAGAAATCACACTTACTAAGCTTAGCATAAAGTTTGTGATCTCTTAATAACTGTAAGGATTTCTTGAGATGTTCTTCATGCTCCATCTCAGACTTTGAGTAGATCAAAATATCGTCAATGAAGACTATCACAAATTGATCAAGGTATGGCCTGAATACACTGTTCATTAACTGCATAAATGCGGCAGGTGCATTAGTTAGGCCAAAAGGCATAACAGTGAACTCATAATGTCCATACCTGCTCCTGAATGCTGTTTTGTGAATATCTTCCTCTTTGATCTTCAATTGATGATAACCATATCGGAGATCAATTTTTGAAAAATATCGAGCTCCAGAAATCTGGTCAAATAGTTCATCAATCCTCGGCAATGGATATTTATTCTTGATTGTGAGTTGGTTCAATTGCCGGTAGTCAACACACAATCTCATTGACCCATCCTTCTTTTTGACAAATAAGACGGGAGCTCCCCATGGTGAAGTACTCGGTCAGATGAATCGCTTCTCTAATAACTCCATCAATTGTTCTTTTAACTCCTTCATTTCGATAGGGGACATCCGATACGGAGCCTTAGAAATAGGTGTAGCTCCCGGAGTCAAATCAATAGAGAAGACCACTTCTCTCTCCGGAGGAATACCAGGCAACTCGTCCGGAAATACAGTAAAATAATCTCGAACAATAGGAATATCCTCCAGATTGGGTTTCCTATGCTTGGCCATAGTCATAAAAACTAAGAAAGTCGCACAACCCTTCTTCAATAATTTATCAGCTTTAAGAGCCGAAATAAGGGATATGTGTCTAGAATACCTGACACCAGAAAATAAGTGGTTGGGGTACTCACTAAAGGTTACCGTACCCAATTTACAGTTAACGCTAGCACCATATGTAGATAACCAGTTAGCTCCCAAGATAATATCATATCCTGCCATCTCCATGCATACTAAATTAGCGGGTAAGTTACAACCGCTAACTAGAACCTCACTAGCAGGGTAGAAATATTTAATCTTCGATCCCGCTCCAATAGGGGTAGTAATAACAAGTTTAGATTCTAATGGAACATGCCTCAAAGGTAAAATATCTGCAAAGCTCTTAGATATGAAGGAATGCGTAGCTCCAGTATCAAATAAGACAGAGGCAGGCCTTGAGCACACAGAGAGAGTACCTTCCACAACGCCTCCATCTTCGGTAGATGTCGTATCCATAAGAGCTTGAAGTCTTCCTTGCTTCTTGACAGCAACTGGAAGCTTTTCCGATGGAGCTTGCTCGTTGAGAAGTGGACAACTCGGAATTCTATGTTCCCGACTTCCACATCGAAGACAGGCACCCAGTCTTCTCCAGCACTCATCTGCCTTGTGTCCGGGTTTCTCACAATATTTGCATAGTTCCTTTGATGATGTAGCGACTGGGATGATTTGTTTGTCAAATGATCTCAGCATCTTCTCTTTTTGAAAGTCACGCCCATCCTTATTGAAATTACGTCCATCTTTATTGAAGTTACGCTCATCATAATTAGGCCTCTTCTTTCCGAAGGAGGGATTGAAATTACCTGATCCAGTAACTTGCTCCCTCTTGGCATCTCTTCCCCGGATGCGATCAGTCAGTTCCGTTGCATCTTCCAAGAGTTGGGCTCTTCTCACCACATCGGCATATACTTGGATATCCATCGGGGCGAGTTGAGTAATATATTGAGGCTTTAAGCTATTTAAAAATCTCCTTGCCTTCATTTTCTCGGTACTCACAAGATGTGGTGCATACCAAGATAATCTTGCAAATTGGGCTTCATACTCCGCTATCGTCAAACTCCTTTGCTTCAAGGAAGCAAATTCGGTAGCCTTCCTCTCTTGAACTCGGTCGGAGAAGTACTTGTTGTTGAAGTGTTCTACAAACTCTTCCCACAACACCTGGTCGTGTGGTAGAGTTGCTTCGACCGACTCCCACCAAGCACGTGCATCTCTTTCAAGCTGAAAGGTAGCGAGTATGACCTTCTCCTCATCAGCACATTGCATGACTCAAAAAATCCTCTCAATTTCCTTTACCCAATGTTCGGCCTCATCCGGGTCCGTAGACCCAACGAACTTAGGAGGGTTCATGCTCTTGAAATTCCTATGCAGATCTCCCGCTCCATGGTTAGCACCTCCTTGAGCTACTTGTTGTAGTGCATGGGTTAAACCTTGCACCATCCTTTGCATCTCGCGGCATTGAGCTCTCTCGGCAGCCATCTACGAGCACAACTATAAAACTTAAGTACTTTGTTTATTTCTTGATTAATCATTCTTTAAAGCTTAGCCCATGGCTCTACCCAATCTTACCGGGAAGGTTCAAGATCCTATCCAAACTTCTATGTCAACATCTAAAACCTATATCAAGGGTGAAGAGGTGAAATCTCGCGCTTGTATCCTGAGCGGGCTGTGGATCACCTGAAGATGAACTGCAAGACAGGGAAACGTATCAGAGGGCCCAGGGGGCTTCCCTGGGGTAAAACCCTCCGATGGCTAAGTCAGTAGAGCTATGGTGGAAGCAATAAAGGGGAGGAGAGAAGCTAGCGCGCGAGATTCCTCTCCACCAGAGGGTGAAGCGGATTGCTCAGGAGCTTGGGTCTATGAATACCTAGATCGCTCTTTCCGTCGGAGGGTAGCCCTAGTTTAAATAGTGTGCCGCCTTCAGGAGTCCAGCAAGCTGAGGGGTCTCCGGCGGGAGTTACGTCCTTGATGTGGGCTTTCATGGCTTTTATCGTGGGGACGTTATCGCCTTGAAGTCCGGCGGTTTCCTGGCTCCCCTATCCTTTGGGGACTCTTGAACGGATGATGTTTGGTCTGGCCGAGCCCCTGAAACGTCCGCCCTGTCCTGGTGATGAGCGTAGCTCGGTGGAAGAGGGGTCAGATAGGTCGGTTAATGCCTGTCTCTCCGGGGTGGGAAAACGGCTTGGGCCGGACCTTCCTTATGACCTGACCATCACTCGGGCCCTCCGAGCCTAGAGGCCGCCGGGGAGAGTTGGTTCCTCGAGTGTTTACTTATTGGGCTTTTCTTCACTGAGTGGGCCCTGTGGGCTGTCACCCGGGTGGGCTTGTCTCGTTGGACCCTGTTGGGTCTAGTTGGGCTGCTCTTTGGGTGTGCTACAGAAATCCCCCTCTCCACTTGTCCCCCTCCTACTCCCGAGCCATGGAGGCTCGGTCGAGTAGTTTTTGAGGCTTTGGACCGGCGTGGCTCAGGTGGGCGGAATTCTGTTGGCGTGATGGAGCCACGTATAGTGGTCGCCTGGGCCCGTAATGATGATCCTGTTGGATTTGAACTGAAGGGGCCCCCCTTTTCTCGGAGCACGGAACGACGCGCCGCCTCCCTCCAGGGTTTTATAGGCGTTGGGCGCTGTTCGTCGTTCTAGGCTTCTCAGGATTTTGGGCTTTCCTTAGTTTCTTTGTTTCTAGGGCTCCTTGATGCGCCGTGAGGGCACAGTGGAGGCGCAGGGCCTTGCGGCGGCGTTTGAGGAGTTGGCGAGGATAACCGCAGAGGCGGTCCGGCAACTTCCTTCCCCTCTGGAGTCTTCGAGCTCGCACGAGGGATCATCTTCCAGCTTGATGGCTGGTCTACCTCTGGAAATCGGGCAGGTGAGGCGGGAGCCCATCTCCAACTGTAGTGAGTTGGGGGAGGCCGAGGTGAGGAAGCTGGAGCATCGCTTTCGCTTGCCTCTCAGGTACAGCTTTGCTGCCGTCGCCCCGTATGAGACGAGTCTGGACAACCGCACGGGGCATATTTGCACTTTCCTTCTGGCCTGGAAGAGTGGGTTCCGCCTTCCCTTCGAGCCTCTTGTACTCCAGCTTCTCGAGTTTTTCCGGTTGGCGCCTATTCAGTTGGTGGCCAACTCATATCTCCTTCTCTCCGCCTTTCAGATTCTCTGTCGTCAGCACGACATTTTTCCTTCCCTTGGACCTCTTTCATTATTTTTTCGAGTTGAAAGCGCACCCGTTGGCGGGGAAGGGCTTCTACTTTATCCAGGCGAGGAGGAACAGGAGTTGCATCTCCCTCGCTGCGAGGGACTCCTCGCACAAGGGGTGGAAGACCCAATTCTTCTGGGTGAAGGCGGAGGCGACGGACGAACTTTGGAGATGTCTGATCTTGCCCAATTTTCATCCGAATCTCCCCCCTCGCCCAGAGGAGTTCCCTCCCCACGTGGAGCGGCAGGCCGCTCGTCTGCTGGGTAACCGTCAGTCGACCGAGGAGCTGGTGACGGCGGAGAACATCGAACGGTGCTTGCTTACACGGTTGACGTCGAAAGGTACCGCTGTCGAGGCTCTTCTCCTGGGATGGTAGTTACTTTTTTTCTCCTGACCGGGTCTTCTCCCTTTGTGGCAGACGTTAGGCGGGAACCTTTGGAGGAAGCTGCTGAGGTCATTGATCTGGGAGATGACTCGGCGGCCGATGAACCAGATGCTTCTGCGAGTCGCGCCCAAGCCCGAGATAAGGGCAAGGGGGTGGCTCCCGTGGGGTCTTCACGGCCAACTGGTACAAAGCGCAAGGATCCCATGGCGGGAAAGTTGCGGGAGGCCGTGAAGGCCAAGAAACGGGCCAAGAAGGCCGGTCTTCCTCCTACCACCGGGGGCGACTCCGGCTCGGCGGCGCTCCCCTCTCGGGGGCAAGATGGGGCCGACCCCTTGGGGCCAGCTCCCCCACCTACTAGGCGAGAGGGGGCTGAGGAGACCGGGGGCCCATCAGAGGGCGGCGATGGGTCGGCTCTCCCCCCCACGGAGGCAGAGGGGGCCGATGTCGAAGTAGCTGGCGCCGAGGTCGGGGGATTGGCCGAAGGCGGGGATGTCTCGGTCGGCGAGGTGCGGGCCGAGATAGGCAGGGCTGGGGGTTCGCCTGCTAGGGTGTTGCAGCCCCAGGTGCTTGGATCTCCCGGTGCGGTCGGTCCCGCGGCGCCGGTCGAGGTTGGGGGTTCGCCCGGGGAGGCGTCGCAACCCCAACCGACCGTGGCGCGCGAGGCGGTTGGTCCCGTCACTCGAGCGGAGTCTTGTGGCGGGGTGCCCCGGGCGGAGCGGTCCCCTCTGTCGGAGCCCTTGGAAAGGCTCGGCATTACGGGCGACCTGTATCGGGTCTGCCGGTCGATTGCCGCAAGGACGAAGGGGGGAGAAAGGCGCAACACCCCCCCCCCCCCCCCCGGGATCCTTGATGTCTTGATGGAGGGCGGCCTAGTCATAGCTCGGTCGGCGGCTTTGATGGCGGAGGCGCACGCCCGGACGGAGGCGGAGCGGTCGAACCTTGCCTGGACCCTTGGGGGCTGCGAGAGGAAACTGGCCCGACTCAAGGGGGAGTATGAGGGGCTCCGGCAGGAGTTCTCCGCATTCCGGGAGGTGGCGCGGGCGAGCCGACTGGAAGCCGGGGTGCTGACCGAATAGCTCGCCAAGACCCGAGAGTCTCTCGAGAGGACAAGCTGATTCCTTGAGGAGGAGCGTCTGCGTCGCCTTGAGCTAGACAACCGCTGGGAGCTCGAACGCGCCAAGCTGCTAGATTGGGCGGAGGTGGCGGAGCGTCTCCGAGCTGAGGCTGAGGCAGACCGGGCCCGGGCAGAGGAGCGCGCGGCCGAGGAGGAGCGGGCTCGGGTCGAGCTTGCCGGAAGGGTGGGGCAGGTCGAGGCGGAGGCAATCGAGCCTTACAGGAGCTCGGATGCTTACTCGGCCGACCTGATGAAAGTCGCCCTACCCTACTACGAGGTAGCACTACGCCGGGGTGCTCGAAAGGGGTTCAAGCAAGGCTATCACCGGGCGGTGGACTACGCCGATGAGCAAAACTCCGCGATCGAGTTCCCCTTCGGCCAGTGTTATGACTCGGATGAGTCGGTTTCCAGCTCTTCCTCGTCGGGCGGGGGAGATTCGGAGGGGTCGCTTCCATCGGGGTCACCGACTCCGGGCGTTTCGGGAGGGCTCACGATCGAGACAATTCTCGCACAGGTGAGGTCAGTGTCCGAGCCGGTCGTCACCGAAGGCACCGGGGGTGACGCGTCTCCTTCCGCCGTTCCCGAATGTCAAAGTGGGCCCGAGGCCTGATGTACTTTACCTCCTTTCCTTTTTGTCTTTCTTCCCTCTTTGTAGAAGGTTTCCTTTTGGTGTGATAATAAATGACTTGCTCTGTTTGAGTATCATCCTTGCCGTGATTTGGTTGGCGGATCTTGAGTGGTTGGGAGGTGCCGATATGCCCTGCGTGGTTTTCGCATGCAGTTTTGGTAGGCTTTTGACGGGGCGTCTTTCCGTTTCCTCATGCTTTGAATGTCAGGCCGCTTCGTGAATCCCGCTAGGGCGAGGAGTTGGAGGTGACTATTTAGGGGAGAAATCCTTTGGCGTGTTTCCGAGGAGGGGGGGGGTCATTTAAGGCGTGTAGCCTCCTTTGGCCTATAAGAAGGACCGAAAGGCGCCCTTTCCTCTTCACTGCTTGGGATTTTCTCTAACAGTCTTTCCTCGCTCCTTCCTCTTCACTGTGCATTGTGCCCTTATATTCGGAGCATGGAGGATCCTTCGGAGGGCGACGCCGCCGACGACGGGGAGCGGCGGGCTCCCGCTGTCCTGTAATGTTGAACGGATCCCACGGTCGCCGCGCGTGCACGAGACGGGTCCAACGGTCGCCGCGCAGATCTGGAGAGGGCTTCGACGTGTGAAGGCACGGTTCTTGCCCTTTCTCAGTTCCAACGTGGCTTCCGGGTGGGCGCCGAGGCGGAGGACGGATGGGGGCATCAGGGGAGCATGCCGTCACTTCCCTCCGTGTGAGGGGAGGAGGCGACTCCAGCTCCCTCCTAACCTCTCCCAGTAGCCTCTTTTTCCCTCTTCTGCTCTTCATTTCTTTCACTCTTCGGGGGCTGCTTGCTCTCTCCTTCCTTCCAAGGAGTTGGCAGTCTGGAAGGGGGGAGGCCTTCACGGTGCTCCTTTTTCCTGGTTGTTGCCAACTTGGGAGGTAGCCCTCCTCAATGTTTAAAGGTGGCCTCCCTCCTGCAATCCCTCTGTCACCTTTGTCACGGGCCACCTGAGGCAACTGGCTTGACCACCTCTTGCCCGAGCCAGTTTCCGCACGAGGCAGAGTCAGTGGCTGGACGCGAGGAGATCAAGACCGAGTCAGCCGAGCGATGACCCCTTGAGGCGGTGTTAGACGGATTTTTACTTTTTGCTATGTGATGTACTGGCATTTGCCTATCTGATGTAACAATGGTTTGGAATGAAAAGAAAAGGGATTTATTCCGTCCATCTTGCTGTATAATTTCAAAAATAGAATTTGCGTAGTGCGGCTGCATTCCATGTTCGAGGAATAGGTTCCCCTTCCATTGTCGCTAGCCTGTACGCACCTTTTCCGAGCGTCTCGACCACTCGGTAGGGGCCTTCCCAGTTGGGGGATAGCTTGCCCGCCGCCTCTAGTGGTCGAGAGGCTTCGGCTTTCCTGAGGACGAAGTCCCCTGGTTGGAAACGTCTGTCCCGGACCTTTGCGTTGTAGTATCGAGTGAGGCGGCGCTGGTACTCTGTTGCCCGGACGTTCGCGATCTCTCGGAGTTCGTCTGCTAGGTCGAGGTTCTCGAGCAATTTTTACCCGTTTGCGTCGAGTGAGAAGCTGATCACTCGGAGAGACGGATTGGCGATCTCCAATGGAACGACGGCTTCGATGCCATATACCAACTGAAAAGGGCTTTCACCGGTTGCCGTCCTGGGGGTTGTTCGGTGCGACCATAATACGCTAGGCAATTCCTCGAGCCAGCTACCCTTAGCCTTGCCGAGTCTGGTTTTTATGCCTTTCAAGATGGTCTTGTTGGCATTTTCAACCAGCCCGTTGGCCTGAGGGTGGGCGACCGAAGTGAAGTGGTTGCGGATATTTAGGTCGGCACATCTATCTCGGAAGTACCGAGAGTCGAACTGCCGACCGTTATCGCTTACTATCACTCGGGGGATGCCAAAGTGACAAATGATCGATTTCCAAACAAAGCCCCAAACGACTACCTCGGTGATCCTCGCCGTAGCCTCGGCCTCGATCCACTTGGTGAAGTAGTTGATGGCGACGATGATGAACTTCTTCTGGGACTGGACTGTTGGGAATGGCCCAAGGATATCGATTCCCCACCGAGCGAAAGGGTAAGGCTCGGCTAGGGTGACAAGTTTCGTAGCCGGCTGATGGACCAAGTGGTCGAACCGCTGGCATCGGTCGCACTGTTGAACATAGGCCGAGCAGTCGCGCTGCAGGGTGGGCCACCAGTACCCCTGTCGTAACAGGATTCTGGCCAGCGACCTTGCCCCTGAGTGCGCTCCGCACATGCCTTCATGAATCTCTTGGATGGCTCGGCTTGCCTCGTCGGGATCGAGGCACTTCAGGAGGGGACCGGAGAACGATCTTCGGTAGAGAGTGTTGTCAAAGATGACGAAGCGCCGAGCTTGATACTTCATTCGGCGGGCTTCTTGAGGGTCGGAGGGCCCTTGGGAGTCTTGTAGCCAGGACAGGTAGGGAGAGCGCCAGTCGTTTAGAGTGGCCGAGTCAACAGCAAGGAGCTCCGTGTCAATGCTCGGGCGTTCTAGCTCTTCTAGGAGGACCGATCGTGTACCTTCCGGGTCTAGGGAGGAGGCCAGTCGAGAGAGGGCGTCCGCCCGAGAGTTTTGCTCCCGAGCTATCAGGACTACCCCAAATTCCTCGAACTGTTGGGCCAGGTTCCGGACCAACTGAAGGTATTTGATCATGGGTGCCTCCCGAGCTTCATACTCGCCGTTGACCTGACCTGCGACTAGTTGAGAGTCGGTGTGGATCCTGACTCGCTCGACCCCCAGCCGTCAGGCCATGCGCGCTCCCGAGATAAGGGCCTCGTACTCAGAAGCGTTGTTAGATGCCTGAAAGTTGAATTTCAAGGCGTACTGTAGCTCTATCCCTTCGGGAGACCTCAGGAGTATCCCCGCACCACTGCCTGCCGAATTGGACGATCCATCGACGAACAGTTCCCAGGTTGGCCCGGTCGTGGTCGGAGGCCTGTCCTCGGCGGGGATGGTGCTTTCGGCAATGAAGTCGGTGAGTGCTTGGCCTTTGATTGCTGATCGCGGCCGGTACGAGATGTCGTAGGCCCCGAGCATAATGGCCCATCTGACGAGTCGCCCTGAGGCCTCGGGGTGGGCCAGAATCTTCTTCAACGGCTCGCCGGTTAGCACGGTGATGGGGTGCCCCTGGAAGTAGGGGCGGAGGCGCCTTGCGGAGGTGACCAACGCTAGCACGAGTTTCTCGGTTGCGGGGTACCTCCGTTCGGCCTCATTGAGCACCTTGCTGGTGTAGTAGACTGATCTTTCGATTCCCGAGTCATTTCTGACTAGGACCGAGCTGACCGTGGATGGCGTCGCCGAGAGGTAGAGCAGCAGGACTTCGCCCGGGGCGGGCTTGGAGAGCACTGGTGGCGAAGCCAGGAACTTTTTAAGCTCGGCGAACGCTGCCTGGCACTCCTCATCCCATGCGAACGTAGCAGACGCTAGCTTGGGTCCCCTCATCAGTTTGAAGAAGGGCAAGCATCGTTCGGCCGCACGGGACAGGAAGCGGCTGAGAGCGGCCACACGCCCTGCCAGACGCTGAACGTCTTTGATGCATGTGGGCGGGCGCATGTCCTGGATGGCCTGGACTTTGTCGGGGTTGGCTTTGATCCCACGCTGAGTGACCAGGAAACCCAGGAACTTCCCGGATTTTACTCCAAAGGCGCACTTGGCGGGGTTGAGCTTCATGTTGTACTTCAGGAGGGTGCCGAAGGTTTCGGCAAGGTCGGTGAAGTGGTCTTGGGCCTTGGGGGTCTTGACGAGCATGTCGTCAATGTAAGCCTCGACGTTCCGACCCAGCTGTCCCTCGAACATGTGATTTACCTGTCGCTGATATGTGGCTCCGGCGTTCTTCAACCCGAAAGGCATCCGGGTGTAGCAGTACACGCCGCAGTCGGTGATGAAGGCGGTCTTCTCGACATCTTCTGGGTTCATTCTGATCTGGTGATAACCTGAATAGGCATCTAGGAAACTGAGTATCTTGTTGCCCGAGGTTGAATCAACCAATTGGTCGATGCTCGGTAGCGGATAGCAGTCCTTGGGGGTAGCCTTATTCAGATCGGTGAAGTCCACGCACATTCGCCATTTGCCTGTAGTTTTTGGCACCATGACGACATTGGCTAGCCACGTAGGGTACAGGACTGACCTGAAGAGGCCTGTCTCTTGTCCCTTGGTGACCTGCACTTTGATGATCGCCTGTTTCTCGGGCGCATGCTTCCTTCTCCTTTGTTGTACGGGCCTCACGGTAGGGTCGAGGCTGAGCTTGTGCATTACGGTCTTCTCTGGTATGCCAGGGAGTTAATCATCGGACCAAGCGAAGACCTGAACGTACTCAGAAAGGAATTTCTTGTATTGTTGCTGTTCCATGGGTGGTAGGTCGGCTCCGATCCTTACTCCGAGGGCCGGGTCATCGTTTAGGAATACCGTTAGCAATTCGCCACCGGGCTCGGCGGTTACGGTCTTCCCTTCGATTCCCCTGGGGCCCTTGTCTCCCCCGTCCGGTCTTGAGGCTTCCACCGAGATGTTGTAGCACCTTCTGGCCGTGGCCTGGTTACCTCGGACTTCCCCCAACCCGTTTTTGGTGGTGATAGGTAGATGGTACGGCCTTTATCCGGCTGAGGATTTTTCGGCCGAAAATGGCGTTGTACGCTATCATACCCTTAATCACTATGAAGTCCACCATGACCGTAACGGTTTTGGGTGGGGTGCCGATGGTGACCGGCAGGCTTAGGGCTCCCTCGGGGTAGGTGGCCAGGCCGTTAAACCCGCAAAGGGGTGTTCGGATCGGGCAGAGCTTGGATGGGTCTTCCCCCATCTTAAGGAAACAGTCGTAAGATAATACATCGGGGGCGCTCCCATTGTCAACCAGAATTCTATCTATGTTACAATGGTTTATTGTGGCCGAGATAACGAGGGCATCATCATGCGGGGTCTTCAGCCCTTCCAGGTCTTGGTCGGAGAAGACTATGACCTGGGGCTCCCTCGGCGGGCCGCTGGAGGGTTCTAAGACCTGGGTGGCCCGCTCAGCATGACGCTTCCTTCCTCGGCTGGTGTCGCCACCCGACGCCGTTCCTCCGGAGATGACATTGATGTGGACCCCTCGGGGGGCGTTGTCGATCTCCTCGGCGGCGTCCCGGTCTTCTTTGCGCCCGGCTGAAAACTGGGCCAGGTGCCCCTGACGGATGAGACGCTCGATCTCGTCCTGGAGCTGGTGGCAGTCGCCGGTATGGTGCCCGTGGTCGCCGTGGTACAGGCAATGCCTGTCGTGCTTGCGGTTCTTCGATCTCATCGGTTCGGGCCGGCGGAGGAGTCCCGAGTCCTTGATGTCTTCATAGATCTCGTAGACTGGTGCGGTCAGCGGAGTGTACCGCTCATACTTCCTCTTGCGCTCTCCTTCCCGATCGCGCTTCTTGCCCGAGCCAGGGTTTGGCTCGGAGGCTCGCTTCTTGTCCCCCTCCCGACCCGAGCTGGTTGTGTCTCGGCAGGCGCTGAGTACTTCTTCGCACTCGGCGTGGCGCAGTGCCAGAGTCACTAGCTCGACAAGGGTCGAGGGAGGGTGGAGGACAAGTTCGCGGCGGAGGTTCTCGTCCCGGGTGCCCCCGATCAGAGCGGTCGTGGCCGAGGCCACATCCAGGCGGGGAATTCTGAGGGCTTCCGATTTAAATCGGTGGACATAAGCCCGGAGCCTTTCCCCTTGCGCCTGTTTGAGGGCCAGGAGCCCCGCTACTGACCTTGGGGGGGCGCTTCCGGTGAAGCTCTCCTTGAAGACTCGCCCGAATTGCCTGAAGTCCCGGATGGACCCAGGGGCGAGGGCCCGGAACCATGCCTGAGCGCCTTGGACCAGAGTGGCCGCAAAGGCCCGGCATTTAATAGGATCCGGTGTTCCATACAGGGTCACCAGGGCGTCGAAGCTGTCGTAGTGGTCGGCTGGGTCGCCCTGGCCATCATAGAGCTTGAAGGTCGGAATGGAGGTTCTGGGAGACACCTCTGCCTTCAAGATGTATTCGGAGAAAGGGGATTTCTCCTCATCCTCCGGGAAAGAGGTTTTCTGCAGGGCGCGGAGGGCGCGCTCTTGCTCTGCAAAACGTCTTTTGAAGTCCCTCAGCCAGAGGGAAAGTTCCGGCTGTGGTCGTGCCGTGGGACTGGGGGGAGCGTCGTGGCGATCCTCAGGACCGCCGACGCTCGGGCGTGGAGGCCTCGCCCCCTGTTTCCCTTTTCTGGGCGTGGAGGAAGCCTCTTGCTCCGGGGGCGGAGCTTGCGAGGGTCCTCCCACGTTGTTACGGATGAGCTGCTGACCGCGGAGGGTGAAGCGGCCCCCAGCGGTATGCTGGGACGCACTTCGGGGGGGGGGGGGGGGGGGGGGCACCCGGACGGGGCGCGGGACCTGGAATCCCTTGCCGCCTGGGCCCTCATGAGCTCCACGAGGACGTCAAGCTTCTTATTGAGGGCCTGGAAGACCTCGTCACCACCGTTGGGGGGCACCCCCGTCGTCGTCGGAGGGGGCGACGGTCCGTTGGTGGGGACGCTGGCGTTGGAGGGAGGGTTCTGTGAGGCCCTAGAGGGGCCATCTCCTGCCGCCACCACGGCCTTGCCCTTCTCGACAGTGGATCTCCTCCCTGAGCTTCTTCTCACCATCTCGGCTCTTCGTGCGTTTCCCACAAACGGCGCCAGATGAAGAGGCGAAATCTCGCGCTTGTATCCTGAGCGGGCTGTGGATCACCTGAAGATGAACTGCAAGATAGGGAAACGTATCAGAGGGCCCAGGGGGCTTCCCTGGGGTAAAACCCTCCGATGGCTAAGTCAGTAGAGCTATGGTGGAAGCAATAAAGGGGAGGAGAGAAGCTAGCGCGCGAGATTCCTCTCCACCAGAGGGTGAAGCGGATTGCTCAGGAGCTTGGGTCTATGAATACCTGGATCGCTCTTTCCGTCGGAGGGTAGCCCTGGTTTAAATAGTGTGCCGCCTTCAGGAGTCCAGCAAGCTGAGGGGTCTCCGGCGGGAGTTACGTCCTTGACGTGGGCTTTCATGGCCTTTATCGTGGGGACGTTATCGCCTTGAAGTCCGGCGGTTTCCTGGCTCCCCTATCCTTTGGGGACTCTTGAACGGATGATGTTTGGTCTGGCCGAGCTCCTGAAATGTCCGCCCTGTCCTGGTGATGAGCGTAGCTCGGTGGAAGAGGGGTCGGATAGGTCGGCTAATGCCTGTCTCTCCCGGGTGGGGAAACGGCTTGGGCCGGACCTTCCTTATGACCTGACCATCACTCGGGCCCTCCGAGCCTAGAGGCCGCCGGGGAGAGTTGGTTCCTCGAGTGTTTACTTATTGGGCTTTTCTTCCCTGAGTGGGCCCTGTGGGCTGTCACCCGGGTGGGCTTGCCTCGTTGGACCCTGTTGGGTCTAGTTGGGCTGCTCTTTGGGTGGGCTACAGAAATCCCCCTCTCCAAAGGGAAACCTAGGCTCTGATACCACAAAGACTGTCACGTCCCGACGCGGAATATCGAGGCGCGACTAGTCGAAACACTCAAGTCATTCAGAGCACGAAGATTGGGGTCCAAACCACAAGAGTAGATAAGAAGAAATGGATACTCTTATTTCATCAAAATAAAGTTTTACAACATTCCTAAGCCTTACGAGACAAGACAATATACAACTTCAAATAAAAACATAATTCTAGTAAGAACAACCGTTCATAAACCTAGGTAACTAAGATAATCTTGATTCCTTGATCACTCTAGCTCATTCCCATGAGTTTGGGGTTCATCATCGGAATTACCTGAAATGTTAACCGGAAAACGTAGGGTGAGCGAAATGCTCAGTAGGACTTATATCTCTATACCAGGCAACTTAAAGTAATTAGCAATTTGGATAAAGGTATGTGCTATGCCGAGAAACGTAAATAAAATATGGAACAAGCATAGGAGAGAGAGTAAAGTAATGCAGTAATTGGAATCACAAGTAGACAAGATATCAAGAGTAAAGTTCAAGTAGAGAATGATCATGTAGCAAGTAATATTATGGAATTGGCCATTTTACGCAAGTATGTACAAGTCAAGTACTTCATGTATTCAAGCAAGTCAGGAAATTCATAAACTGTGGAATGTCATAAATTAATCTAGCAAGTCAAGCACTTTGGTGCAATGTCACACCAGGTCATTCAACTCCCATGGGCACAAGTACTTTCGGGCACTCCCCCAGGACCAGACCGGGCCCCATTAACGCCAGGCATTGGGTTATGGATCATAGATCCCAAGTGTATTTAGACATCCACATAATATGTATGGCCAAAGAATTTCAAGGTAGAGCTTATGAAATAAAGTACAGATCTAGCAAAATTATCATTCAAGGGACCAGTAGTACAAGATTTCAAGTAGAGGTAAGAGAAGTCCAATGATGATTTTAAGACATAATGTTTAACGACATTAAGATAATAAGAAGGCATCATGTTTAACGTCATTAAGGTGATAAAAGAATTGTATTGATGGACACGGCTTGAATGGTTCTCTCGAAAAATCTTGTTAAATAGGCTTAGATAAAGTTTTTCACAATCGGGTGCTTAATTAGAAAACCGAGGAATTATGGCCAGGTAAGAGGTGGGACAGTGGGAGGCTCCCCTCGCATCCGCGAGGTCCTAATTAATAAATCACTTATCCACATAAAGCGTTTGCCCGTGGACCTCTTTCCTTAGACACCATTTTTCCTTGGAAATCTAGTTATTTACACGACTTGTTGAAAATACGGTAACGCAATATCATGAAAATCGTCAAAACTCACGATTATGCAACTAAGTCCATGTAATTTTAATAGATAATATCTACTCCATTTAACATGCCAGAGATGTAATATAGTCATGGAGATCAAAGATATCATGAAGGTAACAAGAACTAGGACGAAAATATAAGCTCATGGAATAGAATTATTATCTTTCATAACCTTGACTTAATCGTGTGTGAATTTAAATGATATGCAACTTAACATGACATATCTAAAATGCTAGATGATATATAACCTGAAAATATCACAATCGGGGTACAGATCGCGCATCCGGAACACAGTCTTAGAAAGACACCGTGATCCGAGACGGATCTTCAAGCGGTTAAAAATCTCAGTTAAAATATTATGTCTAATTGTATGAATAGCATGATCAATACTCGATAAAATTTGGGGAAAATGATATAGAATCAAAGTAACCATACATCTACATCTAATGCATGCATTAATTTGAGTTTAGCCTGAGAGAACACCTACCTTTTTGAAGATCAAGAATAAGAAATTTAAGAACGAATAATGCTTTCGACACTCCTCCAAATTCGAGCTTTCTCCCTCTCTCCAGCCAGCAATTCCTCCCAAGAGAGTTGTGATTTGAGTATGGAAGAGCATAGCCCTATTTATAGGCCAAAATCTCCCACCTACTTTCACTATTCCACCAACCACATTCCATCATACCAACCTTGTTCCACTATTACACCAACCCCATTACACCAACTTTGTTCCACTATTACACCAACCCCATTACACCAACTTTGTTCCACTATGTGGATGACATAATTTATGACCTCATTTATTCAATGATGTAAGAATGACCTCATCCATGACCTCATTTATTCAATGATGTAGGAATGACCTCATCCATTAATTAGGATTAGATTAAAGCTAATAAAAATCGGATGCCAACGTCTTCGTCTTTTAGAAATCGTATCGTGAATCTCGCCGTTTGTGTTAACACGTGGAATAGAGCTCATGTTTGCATAATAGAAAAATATTCATAATTTATTTTATTTTCATCTTTCATTATTTTTATATATATATAAATGCATATAAAAATTTTCGAGTTGCTACATTACCGCTCTTGGGAGGCCTCGTGGGTTCCAAGTGATATCAGGTGTATTCGATTATCCTATCGGGTATATCTGGTATCCAGGATCCGGGTCGTCACAATAGATATAGTGTAATAAAATGCGGGGATTAAACGGCCATAGCGGAAATGACTCTCCGCGATCTCGGGGGATGGGAATGGTGCAGAATTTAAATGACAGCAATTTAAACGGCCATAACGGGAAGTGACTCGCCGCGGCCTCAAAGATATGAGAACAGCACATGATTTAAATGGCAGAAATCTAAACGGCCATAGCGGGAAGTGACTTGCCGCGGCCTCGAATATATGAGAATAGCACATGATTTAGGTGACAGAAATTTAAACAGCCATAGCGGGAAGTGACTCGCCGCGGCCTCGAAGATATAAGAATAGCACATGATTTAAGTGACAGAAATTTAAACAGTCATAGCGAGAAGTGACTCACCGCGGCCTCGAAGATTTGATGTGATCGCCAGGGGCCAGAGACCCCAAAATAAGAAGAGTGATCGCGTTTACCTCAAAAGTAAGAAATGGCGGGTTGCTTCTTCCTCCCCATTTGGCCGGCCGACGGAGAGGGCCTTCTTTGGTTACCCTTGTAAAAGAGGAAACAGACAGATAGCAAATGAATCAGAAAATGACAGTGTAGTATTAGTCCCTTGTGATGAAAATGGTGAAATCATGGCGAGACACACACCTGGTTGGTGTTGTTCTTAAACCCCTCTCAGACACGACTAGGAGGAAAATACTATGATGGATGAAGAATCATGCAAACGTGCATAAAAATAGATCTCTCTTATGAAGTGAGATGACGGATGACGGGATGATGCATGCGACAGAAATGACAAAAGAGAGTGGGAGAGAATGGCTTATTGAAGATGCCGATGGCGGGATCCGGCGGAGCTTCGGCAACGCGGGGATGTCATGGAAGCAAGGTGGACGGAGTTAGCCTTCCTCTCGCGAGCGCGGGCACCCGAAAATCCGGCAGAACCTCCTCCTACAAAACCCACGGGTTAGAAAGGGGATCCGGCAGAGTCTCCCTCTCCTCTGTTAGATCTGAAGCCCTTTTTCTTAGAGGGAGGGGCTCCTCTATTTATAGAGGAAATTTTCATGGACGCGTCCTGGGTCCGGGACGCGTCCATGTTGAGACGTCCTGGGTCCCGGACGCGTCCATCAATTTTTTAATATTTCCACATTATTGGCGCGTCTAGCCTCTGGACGCCTCAACTTGAGGCATCCAGGACCCCGGACGCGCCCATTTCTGCCCACCGAATTGCTGTCAGAAGCCATCGACAGTGGAGAAAGCGAGTGGTTTCGGCGCGTAACCATGACTCTCGAAGGGCACGTCTGACCGGCAAGACGTTGTTATGTTTGGATTCTTTCGAAATGTCAAACTGAGCAGTGGATCGACGCCGTCCGGGTGCTAAACAAGGGGGAGTCCTGGGTCCCAGATGCCTCAAAGTGAGGCGTCCCTTGTCCCCGACACCTTCAAGAATCCCGCCGGATTGGCACCGAAAAGCCGTCGACGGCGGAGAAAGTGAGTGATTTAACTGTTACTTCAGCAAGACGTCTTCGTGTTCGGATTCTTTCGGAACGTCCGATTGGGAGCGGCGCCGTCCGCGTGCTGCACGACTTCCTTAGTGAGGCAGCTTTTCTCTCAGACTCCGTCAAAAGAGGCGTGACCCTCCCCCGCCGAAAAGAAAATTAAAAATGGCGAAAAAGACCAAAAATAGGAAATCACTCAAGTAATTCGAAAATGTGAAAGCCACTTCGGGACGTCATATTTTAATATGAGATTTACCCAAGGTAATGTCAGCAATAGCGTGTCTACAGTTGTCCCGCCTTGGCGTCTGCTTTGCAAGGGAGTGACACGTAGTGGAATGGGAGGGAAGCGTAATGGAATGGAGTGAGAATGGACTGAAAAGCCGATGTCAAGGTGCGATGAGACACGCTTTCAACATTATGGTTTAGAATTTTTTCAGAGTTTCAATGAGGCGACCTTGAAGAAGGGCTTCCAAATTCAACGATCGTTTGGACGAAAATCAAACAAGGAAGGGGAAGATGTGCGCTCAGGCACAAATGGAAAAAGGGACCAACTTCTCTATGTAGAAGTATCTGGGTCGTGAACCTGCAGGTTTCACCTTTGGGGAGCGATTATCAGCCAATGTGGAAGTGCTGCGGCCAAGGCGGGTCGAATGGAGTAAAAGTAAAAGAATATTTGAGGATCAGTCCAAGCAAGGGTCTCTTTAGGAAGAATAGCCTAGGGCTGTCTCAAGGAAACTCAGTATTCGTAATGGAATATCTCATGTTATAATAACTTAAGCACAATGACTTTCATAATCGAATTACCTTGAATGATCTTCCGCAATAGAATCAAAGTCCTACATGAATGCATGCTGGGTTTAAAGGAAAATCTAAAACAAACTAAAATAGAAGATAGCCAAGGATAATATTGTCAAGTTGTTAATAATGGGTCAGGATACCAATTCGGTGAGCTGATGCTGAGTCGGAGCCCGTTTATCCGCGCACCGACACACCGAATGGAATAGTCGTTCCCTACGCTTTTACAACCTAACAGCCTATCCGCACAACCCAAATTCCTATGAAATCGTCATTATTTTTGTTGAAGGGGAACTCCAATTTCATATTCATTCAGGTCGTGAGGTACTTGACACGTTCTAGTAGCGTAACTATCATATAATACAATGCATGACATGGTAGGACCGGTCACCGAATGATGACGATACAAGATGGGACAGTGGTGCCCATTAGTGAAACCTGCACTGATCAACATTATTAAAAGCAGCAGAATTGTACCACAGCACAAGGGAGATCAAGATAGAATACCTTTTGCTAAAGTCAACAATGATGACTCATCATTGATGTGATGTGTTTGGCTTTTAAACCCCTCCCTTCCTATAAATACTCCCCCCTTGCCTAGTTCATCCAAATGCACCAAGGAGAATTGAGAGTCTTGGAACTTAAGAGGAGGAGGAGAAGAATCTTGGGTTTTTCAAGATGGAAGGCGAGTCTTCCCGCCCTATGAAGAGGAGCAAGCCTAGCAGCGAATTCAAGCGGCTCTCCGACCTCGAAGGACATCTGAGTGAGAAGGTCCAGTCGCGTTTGGTGAGTTGATTTATTTCAAATTCCATGTACGACCTCTCTTTCACCTCCTCCCCTTTTGTTTTCTTTTTTCTTTGCCAGCCGTACCCCCTTTTCCCAGGTCCGAGGAAATTCTCCAAACTGCCGTGGCTTTCGACGCTAACTTCCAACATCTCCATCGGCATGAGGGCCATAATCGCGAGGTGGCACCTTCAAGGGCTCCTGGCTCACGCCAAGCATTACGAAAAGATTCGCATGCACTGGGCGGCTATGGGTGCATTGGTAGAGATCTGGCATCCTCAGACTCACACTTTTATCTTCTCCACTTTCGAGGCGACCATCCTTCTTGAGGAGGTAGAACTCTTGCTCAGTTTGAAAAGATTCAGAAGGGATGGCAGGATAAAGATCATGCCGATGCTGAAAAGGGTGACTTCCGAGGACGTCCTTGGAAGCTTCATGCCGTCTGGTGTCGTTAGAAACGTCCAGACTCAGAAGGGAATTAACCTGCAAAAGCTCACAGAATGGGTTATGGATGCCCTGAGGGAATTGCCAGACGATGATCGTTTGGAAGAAGTTATGAATGGGTTCACAATCTATTTGGCGGGTGCTCTCTTATTCCCTTCTACCGACAACATAATGGAGCAAGACCAGTTGAGCGCCATTTGCGGAATTTGGGATGGCAAAAGGGTGAGGCCCGCCGTTCTTGCTTACCTCTACGGTGGCCTTACTGCTTCTAGTATGGGTAAGCCTCCTTTTGGTTGCGCGCTTCTTCTGAATTGCTGGGTTGACTTACATTTCAAATTTGATCACCGTAAGGGGATGTCAACTTCCTCGAAGAGTTTCCAACAAAGCCCCCTTTACCATATAGCCGACGTGTTAGGCTTTGGTGGTAATATAGTAAATCGCGGTCCATGGCTGAAGAAACGTGAAGACTGGAGGTCTCACTTCAAAACTATGACGTAAAGCTTTTTCACTTGTGCACTGACATGTCTGCTCTCGCGCGAACTCCTCACGAGGTCTTCCCCTGAAGCTGAACTCCAACTTATTGACGCGACGGAGTTTGTTCTTTATAACGCCCATCGGTGCTGTATTCAAATCGGCCTTCCCCGCCATTTGTTCCCAACGTTATCTAGCATTGCACCTTTGAGGAAGAGAGAGTTGGGCACGGAGGAAGATGCAAAGGAAGTGAAGGCCATCAAAGTGTCATGGAAGACGAGCATTCCGGGAAAGGCATTAGTGCATGTAGAGGAAGAACGCGAGCTGTGGAGGGCTTATGTAACCGAACTGGGGAATTTAAGGCATGAAGCGTCTAAACCCCTGATGTAGCTCACTCTGTTGTTTTAATGAAATAAATGCAAAGTTATTTGCATGCAATGGGTTTTTTTGTTTTTTATTTTTTTTGATCATTGGTCCCCACTTTTTTATTATTATTATATTTTTTTTCTTTTTTAATGGACGCGTCTAAGATACTAGACGCGTACATGTTTTTATCATTTTTTGTTAGTTTTCATCTTTTTTTATTTTTTTATTATCTCTGACGCGTCTAGGACACAGGACGCGTTCATGTTTTTTTAATCATTTTTTCATCTTCTTTTGTTTTTTGTTTTTTTATTGGACGCGTCTAGGCGCCTGGACGCGTCAATTTGACACATCTTCGCGCCCAGACACGCCAAATATTCGAATTTCAAAACTTAAGGCCGCCCGCGGCGCCCTTTCTTCTTCCTTGTTCACAACCGATCGAACCACCTCTCCTCTGCCCATTCGTCCCCGATTCTGGCCCTAAACGACCCATTCTTCGTCCCTATGGAGCGTGGAGGCCCAAGCCAAGGTGGAGAGAAGCGGAAGTGAGTCGCTCGCCGCCCGAGGAGACCCCGGGATCATGCGGAGGCCGCCGTAGAGGAGGAGGAACTTCCCTTGGCCGTGGAAGGCCCCGAGGGAGCCGGTGGCGCGAGAGATGATAAGCATGACCCAGTAGGCCCCCTAGAACTTCCTTTTGTTGCATTATTTTGTAATTTTCTGTGAAAAAAGGGACAAGAGATGGGGTTTTGACGGTGGCGGTTTTGAAAGGATGGAGGCATCCCATCCAGTGGATGCCTCAATATTTTATTTTATTTTAATAATTTTTAGAAACTTATTGAACACGTCATAGGGTAAAGACTCCTTTATTATTTAATTTTAATTAAATAATTAGGAAATTATTAAGACGTCCAGGCGCCTAGACGTTTCTATATTTATTATATATAATTAAGAAAATACAAAAAATATAGAAGCATCTAGGCGTCTTGACGCGTCTATTATTTATTTTATTTTTTTAAAATCGAGAGAAAAGAAAAAAAAAGAAATAATGAAAACGTCTAAGAGCCCAGACGCCTTTATATATATATCGTTGTTCATTATTTGTGGCTCTGTTTCCTTACTGACGTAATTCCTTTTTTTTTTGTTCTGTGGTGTGCAGGGTGTGATGAGGACCCGAATCAGCTAATTCTTGGTGGTGGTGGCATACCGAGGGTTGTCGGACTTCCAGAGGGCCCAAGTGGACGCCATGGGGTTTGGGGCGTTCTTGCAGATGGAGCTCTTTCGGCTCGACTTGCCCCTCGTCCAGGCGTTGAGGGAGCGGTGGCACGCGCCGAGCCGAGCATTTCTGATGCCCTGGGGGCATATGGTGCCGTCACTAGAGGATGTAGTCCCGATCACCGGACTACGGGTGGACGGGGAGGCCGTCAGTGGGGTCACCTACCCCAACTACAGCGAGAGTGCCCTAGAGCTGTTAGGGCTGGAGACGAGCGCGACTGATAGAGACAGCAGGACAGTCGGCCGGGTAGACATCATGGAGGCGCTCGGGTTCATCGACTCGCGTCAGCACGTCGGTGAGAGAGGAGCGGAGTTACTGGCGCGGCTGGAGGGGGCAGCTCGGGGAGCTTTTAGCCAGGACGCGGGTGATCGAGAGCGGGCGGACCTGGACCTCAGGAGGTTCCTCTTCTTCCTACTGGGCCGCCTTCTACTGGGGACGAAGGGGGACGACATCCACTATCGTTTCCTTGGGATTCTGGCGGACCTAGACCGAGTGGGGCACTACGCGTGGGGAGCAGCCCTTCTCTCCCACTTGATTGCTGATCTTTCTCAGGGGCCAGAGAAGGAGACGACAGTCGGCGGCTTCGCGCCTTTCCTCCAGGTAAACATTTCATTAATGTATTTTACAGTGAATCCTAGTTTATAGTCATGCAATTATTTGTACTAATGATATGTGATGGATGCAGGTATGGAGTTACTATAACTTTCCGATGGGGAGAGCTAGGCAATGGAACCAGACGGTCGTACCCCTAGCGCGGCGGTGGAGGCCGGTCACGACCATGGCTCCACACACCTACCAGCTGACGTCGCTTCGACGTGAGCTGATCGAGTACCCGAGGCCATGGTATGATTTTTGTTATTGTATTTTTGTGCATTTATTTTGTTTACTGACATGATGCATGTATGATGATGCAGGTGGTATGGAGGCCCTACCTGGGCATGGCGGATGCTGGCCAGTCTTGGGTCGTAGCGGGCCGACCTTGTTTCAGACGGGACCTGTGGGTCCACTACCAGAATGAGATCGAGCCACTGCGACTCAGGTTGGTCATGAGGACCCTGTGGCTTGCCCAGAAGTGGGTGGAGGTGGATGAGCTAAGCCGCGTCGGGCGGAAGACCCGGGGCAAGGCGAAACTCGTGGACTAGCGTACGTGTTTCCCTGCATAGTACCAGGACTGGCAGCAGGGTGGCGTTGCAGTGGTGTCCCATGTACAGGACATCATCGACTATCTGCGACGGTACCGAGACACGTACGCAGGACGCCTCCACCTAGGGAGGCCACTAGGGGTAAGTTTGAAATGAGGATCTTTTTCCTTTTTATTTTTTTTGTGCAAATGCATGTGACATTAATCTATATGCTCATGAATGCAGGATGCTCGTGACGCCATCATCACTGACCTGTGGGCCCAGCTGGCAGACGCCATGCAGCAGCTGGTAGTCACTGGTCAGGAGCTGGACATCCTGGTGAACCTACACAAATGCATCACCATTTTTTTGTCACCTGGATTCCTGATGCTTAGTCTCTGACTGTCGTTTGTTTCTGCGTTTCAGCGTGCCCATCAAGAGGCGGCAGTCGGGATGGCTGGTGGAGCGGCCTCCAGCTCCCGGACCCCTCCTCCGAAGGTCTCTTCTCTCCAGGAGCAGTTGGTGGGCGCGGTGGCCCGTGCTGTGGAGGCCGAGTGCGACCAGGTGACTCGGGTGAGTGTTTACTTGACCCGGATTCCCCTTTTACGTGTTCCCTTTCCTTTACTTACTTTAAGGGAAATGTGGGCATTTGATAAGTGGCGGAGCTTTGAGATGCATTGCCTCGTGCAGTTCGTGCCGAGGAGGAGCGCGACGCTCAGATAGTGGAGCTGGAGGAGGACCGATGACGACAGGAGGCTGAGGAGCTTCCCCGCGACGTGCTAGAGCTGCGGATTGCCCTCGAGGTGTCGAGGAGAGAGGCGATGAGGGAGAGGGAGGACATGAGGGCTTTAGAGGCCCAGATGACAAAGCTCCGAGTGAGTCTCGGCGCGACAAAGGAGAGGCTACCAGAGAGTGAGGAGCAGTACCAGAGGGCGAAGGACCGCGGGGCGCGACTTTGTCAGTCTAGTTCCTTCTCTATAGGTAGCTTTCTAGTCTCCTTGGCCGAGGAGCGATGCCCTGCCTTCGAGGCCGGCCAGGCACCGCAGGGCGAGGCGAGCACTGCCTCACAGAGTTCGCGGAGGCCCTCTAGGGATCCTCGCCAGAGGAGAGAGGAGAGGGATGGCCAGAGGGACGACTAGGAGGGTGGTGGTGAGAGTTAGAGAGTGATCTGTACACCCACCATCCTCACTTATGATGTATATGACATACAGTTTGTTACATGAAATAGAATAGTTTCTTTTCTGTCACTCAACTATTTTATGTGCACGTACCTTCCCCCACGTTTCTTCTTTTCTACTTACTCCCTCGTGACACGCTTTACGGGATCTTGCCCCTAAAAATGGAGAATTATGCCTTGTGCGGAGGGCATACCATCTCCCCCCCCTTTTTTTTGGATGTCTAGGCGCGAAGACGTGTTCTAACCTTTTGAATTCAAATTTAAACCACCGAGAACCGCAGAGTAGCCCTTCTCCTCCACCATTTCACCCGCAAACAACCCTTCTTCTCCCAAGATTTGCATGTGTTGCTTCGTCTTCTCCCACCCTTGATCTATGGAATACGGCGAGCCGAACCGTGGTGAAGGGAAAGGGGGGCGAGGAGTTCCTCCGAGGAGGAGGGCCGTGCAGGAGCACGAAGAAGCGGGCACGGAAGAGGAAGGGCCTCTTTTGGTTATTGAGGGGCCCGAAGACGTAGAGGGATACGAGCACCGCCCGGTAAGCTCCTTGATCTCCACCTCTTTAATTTGTTTTAGTTTTGTAGCGAGCTGTGTGAGAGGGGAAGAGGGTTTGGTGAGTGTTGCACTTGAATGAAGAATGCGTCTTTGACAGGAGACACATTTTTTTTCGATATAGGACCCTCCCTTTTGATATGCAGGGTATGACAAGGACCCTGCGCTTAGCTGATGAGTGGGCGAGTGCGGATGAGCCGAGCTACATCCGGGGAGAGAGTCGCGGCAATGCAAAACTTGAAGACTGGCGCACACGTTTCCGTGCTCAGTTCCATGACTGGTAGCAAGGTGTCGTGTCGGTGCAAGACGGTGCCGATTACCTGAGGCAGTGGAGGGAGAGCCATGCGGAGCATCCCCAATTAGGGAGATCAGCAGAGGTGAAAAAGGAGCTTCCCCTTTTTTGTTTTTTTTGTTTTTTGAGGCTTAACCGATGGTTGTTGTTTATTATTATTTTTTTAGTGTGCCCAGTAGGCAGCGATGGCAGGGATGGCCGGTGGGGCGCCTTCTAGCTCCCATGCCCCTTTTTTGGAGATAACCTTCCTCCGGGAGCAACTTGCTAGTACAATGGCTCGTGCCGGTGAGGCAGAGCCCGAGCTCTCAACTCGGGTGAGTGTTTGCCTTGCTTGAGTGTTAAACATTTACTGCTCTTTCACTGACCTGTGAGATGGTTTGGTTCTGGCAGGCGTTGGAGATTCGAGATGCACTAGCCCGGGCGGTCCGAGCAGAGGAGGAGCGTGACGCCTGGGTGGCCACTGTGGCGAAGCTGCTGTGTCATGAGGCGGAGGGACTGCCTCGAGGTATCCTTGAGCTGAGGGACTTCCTCCAGGTTCCGAGGAGAGAGGCGGAGAGGGAGAGTGTAATATCCCGGACCTTTCGGATCCTTCTTCGTGGGTCCCAGATTTGATTTCTCGGAGCGTCCAGCTCCGTTGTGTTTGAAATTTCATTTCGGTCATTCTTCGTGTTCGGATCGGTGCGATCCGGAGTCGTTTCGGAGGCCCGGAGGCGTTCCACGGCTTTTCCGTGCGTGTTTTCTGATTTTCGGTGTGTGTTTCGGTAATTCCTTCGGAACCTCGCTGCGGGTGAACCGGACCGTTCACCTGGGCACGAGTGCTACCGTTGCGATCGGTGCATCCCGAGGATTCCGAAAATATAAATTTTATTTTTTCGATATTTTCCGTATTTTCCGTATTTTCTATAAATATCCCATTTATCTCTCTCTCCCCACCCTCTTCTTCTTCTTCTTCTTCTTCTTCTTCTTCCTTCCTTCCTTCCTTCCTCCCCACCGTGACCTCTCCCTCTCTTCCTCCCATTCGACCGCGGCGAGCTCCTCTCCGACTGTAGACAGCGGCGGGGCGACGGCGTGGCGACGTGGGCGACGGCGCGGCGACGTGGGCGACGGCGAGGCGATCGTGGGGACGTGCGGTGCTCGTGGGAAGCTTGAAGAACGAGGGTTTTCCAAAGTGATTTCTTGCGTTCGTGGACGATCCGGCGGAGCATTCGCTCCATTGAGGTAGGGTGACGTTCCCTAGCTCCCCGCCGTTCATTTCCTTGGTTTATAGGCCGAGGGGAGACCGAGAGGGGTGTGATTGAGCATGTTGGGATTTTTCCATGATTTGGGGAGAGCTCGCCCGATCTATGGATTTGATGCATGATTTCACGTTTTGATGGCCTAGAATCATGTTAGGGGTCCCCAAGGGTCTTCCCCTTTGATTTCCCCCTCTCCGGTGGAGGCATGGGGTCGTGGTTGAAGTTTTTGGGCTTTCCCGCCGTTCTCACCGTCGGGCGCGTGTGACGGTCCTTCCAGAGACCGTCACATGATGTGACGTGCCTCGCGGGGGGGGGGGGGTCACATGCCCTTTGGTTAGCCTTCGGGGGTCAGGGACTGTGACGGTCCCACGATTGACCGCCACTTGTATGTGACGCGCCTGGGCTGGGCCGTCAGGGGCTTTCCGACCGTTGGTTTTTGACCGTTGGGGGTCTGCGTGTGTAACGCGCCAGGGCGAGCGAGTTACATCCGAGTGACGCGCTGGGGCGAGCGCGTTACTCCCTGGGTTACCCCAGGTGTGAGGGGCGCGTAACGCGCTGGGCCAGGGGCGTTACATTAGTGTAACGCGCTGGGGCAGGCGCGTTACATCTCGCTTTCTCGAGGGGAGCGTGAGGCGCGTGTAACGCGCCAGGGCGGGCGCGTTACATTCACGTAACGTGCTGGGCCAGGTGCGTTACATTTGTGTAACGCGCTAGACCAGGCGCGTTACCCTCTGCGTTCTTCAGGCCGTGTAACGGCCTGCGTTAGACCGCCAGGTGTGTGTGTAACGGTCTCTCGCCTAGATCGTTACAGCCTTGTGACGGTCCTGGGGTGGACCGTCAGGCCCCTGGTTGCCCCGAGAGGGTTGCAACCCCGTTTTTAGTCCGACGGTGTCCACCGTGCGACGGGGCCGGTGCGTGGTGTGGTCCCCGTGCGTCGTCGGATGCGGGCGTCATTTTCCGTGGCTCGAGAGTCTACTCCTTCTGTGACCCTCCACTAGTCGTAGCCTACCAGTACGCAGTACCGGTCGCACCAGGGAGTGGTGTACAGGCTTACCCTTAGAGGCGGTTTGTGGACCGGTTGCCGTCAGGCCCCACGTCTTGCAGCCAGAGTCCGGTTGAGGGGAAAACGGGTCAGAGGACCAGACCAGGGACGCACGGTCTGTGTGTGCACACGTGGTTAGGGGCGGTTGGACCCACGTCGACGGGCGTGACCCCAGCTAGTCACTTGTTTGTGGTTACTTGTGCGGTGTTCGCGCCTTTGGTAGGAGCTACCACGCCAAGCAGATCACCTGCGACGCGGTGTAAGACGTCAGGGGACGCTACCGGCTGTGCTTCTAGGGGGAGGTACTCCTGTCGAGTACGGAGTGTCAGACTGTCAGTCGTGTGTTTGGCCTTCGGGTTTGCCGGGTCGACCGTTGAGTTTCGGTTGTCTCACCGTGGCACGTGTGCCGATTTGCGTGTCGTAGGACCTTTGTTTGGTAGAGTACATGGCTTTCCTTTCCGAGGTACTCTCCTATCGCTAGCGTAGTGGTTTCCCATTTTTCGAGGTAGGGTTCGAGTGATCCATACTGAGTCTTGTTCCGAGACTCATTCCATGCATATTTTCACCGTGTTTCAGGTGAGGCGCCGCCCCAGGGGAGCGCGTCTGGGGTGCAGCGTGGTGCGGGTGCCCAGAGGTAGTGCCAGAGGTCAGAGCCGGGGTATGTCCCGTGTAGCTGTACTTTTCTTTCTTGTCTCTGTACTAGTTGTGGACTACTGTTGTTGTTATTCATTTTCTATTATGGACCATGCAAATTGCTAATTTATTTTTTGCTTAATATTATAACTGTTTAATTTATGCAATTACTTGTGATACTTGTGCAGTTTCCACACCATCCTTCTAACCCTTCCGAGTCTTCGGACTCGTGGGTGGCGGTGCGAGTCTCTGGTTATCGGGCCTTCCCGGTAATCGGATTCTTGGGTCGTTACAGCTGGTATCAGAGCGCGATTGTGGAATTACATGAGAATCATAGGTAATTGTAGTGGTCCACTTGTCCACAGCAATGATGTACAGTTGACACTGGCATCAGGCATCATGTGTTTTTCTTGACCATGCCGTTTTCATGTTTTCTGTCTTTTGCTTCAGGAGCGAGCATGGCGTCGAGGAGGAGCTCTCGCTCTCAGCAGGGGCAGTCGACTAGAGGTCAGGAGATCCAGCAGGGGGTCCAGGGGGACCAAGAGGAGCATAGCAGAGCGCCACTAGGAGCTACCGAGGCCGCGGCTACTGTGAGGAGTCCGGGGGCCGAGGATTTCTTCCGTGGCATGTACCAGCTTATGTCTCAGCAGTTCGGTGGAGAGGCTGGTGAGGGCTCGTCAGCTAGGGGTGGGCCAGGCCGAGCAGTGAGGGACTTTTTGTAGTTCCATCCGCCTTACTTCAGCAGCCAGGCAGACCCTGATGTGGCTCATGATTAGCTTGATGAGATGGAACGGGTGTTCAGTTCTGCGAAGAGTGCTGCCGAGGACAGAGTGGTGTTGGCTTACAACCAGTTACAGGGTACGGCTCGGAAGTGGTGGTCTTCCGAGTGGAAGACGTCCTTTCAGCTTCGTCCACTTGAGCAGGTCGAGTGGGACGACTTCGTCAATACTTTCGAGCGTACGTACTGTCTAGATTATGTTGCTACGCAGCGGATGCGGGAGTTCCTAGAGCTGTTGCAGGGTGACATGTCCGTGTTGCAGTACAGGGGCCGGTTTGTCGAGCTGGGGCGGTATGCACCTCACATCATGGAGCATGAGAGGGTGAAGACCGCGCAGTTTGTTTAGGGTTTGAGGCAGGAGCTGAGGCACCATCTGATCGCGAACGGGGCCACTGATCTAGAGTCAGCATCTCGTGTTACGGCTTCCTTGGAGATGGATATGCAGAGGACCCGAGGACCGATCGGCCAGGGGCAGTCTTTGTCTGGCCGCAGCCAGCAGTCGGCTACCCAGCAGTAGGGTTCTTTCCAGCATGCGATGAGTGGTTCAGGAGTGCCGGCACAGGCAGCGTCGGTAACAGGATCTGCGTCCTTTGACACGAAGGTCAAGAAGTTTTTCAAGAAAGGGTTCGGAAAGAAGAAGTCCAAGGATCAGGGGCAAGCTTCATCGGGCAGTGTACAGCAGCTGATCCCCTTGCAGCGTCAGGGATCAGTGGGTGGGTCGCGAGGATCGTGTCCACGATGTAGTGGGTTCCACCCAGGCAGGCAGTGCACGGCGCCGATTATCTATTTTCGGTGTGACCAGCCAGGGCACATGGCACGTGACTGTCCTCAGAGGCCGCCGTAGCAGCAGGTTCCCCAGCAGCAGAGGCAGCAGCAGCAGGGACAGTATCCGCCGCTACCCAGGTCAGCTAGTGTGGGAGGCAGGCAGAGAGCTCGAGGCCAGATCAC